>CADCXC010000046.1:0-600000 GCA_902806595.1 Pyrenopolyporus hunteri
TTTTTAAATTACTTAATTATTTTAAAATTATTTATTTACGATAAATTTTAACTTTAAATTAATTTCGATATTTTAATAAAAATAATTAAATATATTAAATAAATAAAAATTATTAATTAATAATCGATTAATTATTATATGATTATATAATAAAAATACGAAATAAATAAAATAAATTAAATTATATATATATAAAATTATAAACGGTTTAATTTCGTATTAATTAATAAATATATTATTTTTAAAAATTATATTTTAAATATTTATTATATAAAATAACGAAATATTTAATAAAAATATATTTATTATTATTATTATTACGATAAATATTTTAATACGAAGTTATATTATTATAAAATACGTATTAATTATATAATTATTATAAATATTTATTTATAAATAAAAAATAATTTTATAAATATTAAATAATTATTTAATAAAATTAAATAATCGATAACGAAATATATAATAATTTCGCCGTTTTATTAAATATATTTAATATAAATTAAATTTCGTTTTATAAATTATAATTTACGTTTTTTTTTATTTTTATAAAATTAATAAATTAAAATTTTATATAATATAAAAATAATTTTTATTATATAAACCTTCGAATAATTAATTAAATTATCGAATTAAATATATATAAAAATATATAAAATATATATATTTTATAAATATAATTTTATAAATTTAAATAAATATAATATTAAATATTTACGATTAACTTTTAGTATTTAAATTTTTAATTTAATTAATAATATTAAATAATTAAATTTTAATATTTTTAATTATTTAAAAATAAAATTCGAAATAAATCGTAATTTTTCGACGTATGTAAATATTAAAAATAAATTAAAAATAATTTTAAATATATCGTTTATTTATATACGTTTTTATTATTTATTATAAATAATTAAAATAATTATTTTATATTAATAAATTAATATATATTACATTTAAATAAACATTTATTATTATTATAATTATAATAATATTTAACGTAAATATCGTAAAATAATTAAATAAAACGATATAATATTAAAAAATTTTAATTTATTTTATAATTTACGTAAATATATTTTCGTAATAAAATAATATTAATTATTATTATATATATAATTAAAATTTATTAATAAATATATTTAATTTAAAAACGTAAAAATTTACCTTCGAAATTAATAATTAATAATTAAAATTATATTAATTTTAATTTTCGAAAATAACGACTTCGATTATAATTATAATTATTAAAAATAATAATTTATTTTAATTTAAATTAATAAATAAAATATTATAAATAAATTATTTTAAAAATAAAAATTACGTAAAATTAAATATATTTTAAATTTCGAATTATTTTTATTATCGTTTTATTTACGAGGATTTTTTAATTCGCGTTAAAATTTAAATAATAAAATCGATTAAAAAAATTATCGATTATTTTCGATTATTTATTATCGTCGCGGTAAAAAAATAGTCGATTATATAAATTTTAAAAAAATTTCCTTTTTTCGAATTTTAATTAAAAGATTTTATTTAATTTTAATTAAATTTACGTTTATTAATAAAATCGAATATTTTAATTCGATTATTACGAAGTTAATAAATTCGTTATTTTATTTAAAAATAATAATATTTTATTTTCGAAAATAAATATTTTATATTAAAATAATTTATTATCGATTTAATTTATTCGAAAATTTTTTAAAATAAATATAATAAAATATTCGAAAATTAATAATTTATAAAAATAATTAAAAAATAAATATAATATATAAAATTAAAATTTTATAAAAATAAAATAAACGTTTAATATTAATAATCGAAATTAATATATATACGTATATTAAAAAAATAATTACGTAATTTACTTTTAAAATTACGTTTATTCGCGTAAATTTTTAACGTTAATTAAATATTAATATAAAATAATATATTTTTCGAAAAAAAATTAAATTATTTAAAAATTTAAAATTACGTATTAATTTTCGATTAATATTATATACGATTATAAAATTTAATAAATATTTATATTTTTAATTAAATTAATAAAATTATTTAAATATTTATTAATTAATATTTAATTTTACCGGATTTTTAAAAAAAAATTTTAAATTAATTATAAATATAATTTTAAAAATATAATAAAATAAAAATAAAAAAAAAAGAAAAAAAATAATTTAATTACGAAAAAATAGTTTATAATTTATAATATTTTTAAATTAACGTAAAAAAAATAAAAATTATAAATCGTTAATAAAACGTTAATATTATACGAGCCGTATAAATAATAATATAATATTAAACGCGATATTATTTCGTTAATATAAAATATAATTATTATTTAAATAAAAATTATTAATTTTATCGATTTAAAAGTTTTAAACGACGTTAAAAATTTTACTTTATAAAACGTTAAATAATTTTATAATAATTTTATTAATATTAAAAATTTCAAATATTTACTTATATATTTAAATATCGTATAATATAAATAATATTTAATAAAAAAATAATTACGTATAATAATAAATACTTATAATAATTTCGATGTATATAAACTTATAAAAAATAAAAATAATAATTTTCGTAAATAAAAAACGGGAAAATATTTAATTTATTTTAATATTTATCGGAAATTATTTATTTAAATAAATATTTAATTTATTAAATAACGCTTTAACGAATATTTTATTTATATTATTATTTAAATAATATAAATATCGATAATTTTATTATTTACTTTTTTTATTATTAATTTTTTCGAATTTAATTATTTTATATAAAAATCGAATTAATAATTTATTATATTTATAAAATTTACTTTTATAATAATAATACTTTTATTAATTAAATATATCCGTGAAAATATATAATTTACGTTTTCGATAATAATATTTTCCTTCGTTTTAATATAATTTAAATATATATATTAATTATCTTTCGAAAAATATTATTATTATATTTTTATTTTCGTATAATTCGAATATTAATTATCTTTTTAAAATATTATTATTATATTATCGATTATAAAAAAGCGATAAAAAACAATAAATAATATATATATAATTTAATATTTAATAATATAATATTTAATAAATAAAAATCGAATAAAAAAAATAATATCGTTAAATTAATCGTTTTTCGAATTAATAAATGGTTTAATAAAATATAATATTATAAAACTTTATATTTAAATATTTTAATCGAATAATTTATTTAAATAATAATATTTTATTAATAATATTAAATATATATTAAAAACTTATTTTAAAATTATTTATTTTATTAATAATTTATTCGAATTAATATTTTTTATTTATATCGATACGAAATTCGTATTATTTTAATTATATTTTACGATAATATTAAAAAAATTTAAAATTTAAATATCGAATTAAAAAATTATTAATATATCGTCGATTTATAATGTTTTAAATTTATTTAATTATTTAATTAAAATGTATTAAAATTGTTATTTTATAAATAATTAATAAATAAAATGTCGGTAAAAATAAATATAATATTAATATAACGTCGCGATTTTATATATTATATATCGATATAATTTTTTAAATATTTTAATATTAAAAATATAAATCGATATTTTAACGGGTTAATTTTATTAATATAAATAATAAATATTATTTACTTTTATTTTAAAAATTAATTATTAATTATAATATAAATAAATATAATTATTAAACGTTTAAAAATTAAATTTATCGATTAACGTTTTTTTAAAATAAAATTAATATTTAATTATTTAATCGATATAAAATATTTTCGAAAAATAAATTTAAAATTCGAAAATTTAAAACGTTATCGAATTTATTTTATCGATTTTTCCTTTTAATAAATAATTAAATAATCGATATTTAATTATTTATTATACGTAAATAAATAAATATTAAATAATAATTTTAATAAAAAACGATAATATACGATTATTAATTTTTATAATAATTTCTTTTATTTATATTATAAATTTATAATTTTATATTAAAAATTACGAATTAAAAAATATACGATAAAATTAATAAATTTTATAAATTATATATAATAAATATATTTATATCGATTCGAATTACGTATACGAAATTATTAATAAAATTAATTTTATTAATTAATAAAAAATAATATTAAAAAAAAAAAATAATAATCGATTATTATATAATTTAATAAATAAAATTTTAAAAATATAAAAAATAATTTTAATTTAAAATATAAATAAAAGTCTAGTAATTTAATATATATTATATAAATTTAATTTATTTATATAAATTATTATTAAAGTTACGAAATACGATAATAATCGTATTTTTAATTTAATACTCTTTTATTTTACTTTTAATAATTTTTTTTCGTTTAATTTTCCGTATAATAAAACCGTTTTAAATATCGTTATTATTTTAATAACGTTTTATAAACGATAAAACGTATCGTTTCGATTAAATTTCGAAAAATTAAAATTTTTATTTTTTATTTCGTAATTAACGTAATTATTATTTTATTTATTATTATAATTTATTTCGTAAAATATTTAATATTAAAAAAAGGTTTATATACGATAAAAAATATTATCGTATTAATAATTTAATAAAAAATAATTATATTTGAAAATAAACGGCGAAAATATTATCGATAAAGAAATATAAAAAATTAACGTATTCGAATTCGATAAAATAATCGTATTCGAAAGTAAACGGCGATATTATTTTTTAATTAACGTTAAATTTAAATAAACGAAAGCGAAAAATTATTTATTAAAATTAAATATCGATAATTTAAATAAAAAACGTTATAAATTTAATATAATTTTATACGTTTATTATAACTTAAATTATTTAATTTACGATTATAAAATAGTCGAAATATACGATTAATAATACGTTAATTAAAGTTAAGTTTATTTTTTTAAATTTAAATAAAATATAACGTATAAAAGTAAATAGATTACGATAATAATTTAATTAAATCTTTTTAAAATAAATTCGTTAAAGTTGGTAATTTTTCGAAGTGTTTATTAACGGAAAAAATCGACGGCGATAATATAAATATAAATATAATATTAAAATTTTCGTTTTTTTTTTTTAAGTTATTTTTAAAAATTTCTTTTATTTAATGACGTATAAAAGCTTATAATTTCGAGTTAAAGTATTTTTATTAAATTAAGTTATTATAAAAATAAATTAAAGTTTATAAAAATAAATAAAAAAATTAAATAAATATATAAAAAATATTAATAATTTTTTTAACGTTAACGTTTCGATTAATTTAAATTTATTAAAAGGTTTATTTTATATATAATTCGTATATAAAGATTATATAATATTATAATATATTATAATTTTTATTAATATTTATTTATATAAATTAAATTACCGTTTTTTATTTTTAATATATTTTAAAATTTTATTTAATAAATAGATAATAATACGTTTTAAAATAAATTTAAAATAAATTACTTTTTTTTTATATTTATATAAAAATATTAATTTATATCGTAATTTTTATTAAAATAAATATTAAATAAATATTTATAAATACTTTTAAATATTTAAATATTTTTAATATTTTATATTTTAATATATAATTATTTGTTTAAAAATATTTTTATATTTTATATAAAATTTTAATATTTTTACTTAAATAATAATATTTTTTTATTTATTTTTTTAAAAATAATAACTTTTCGTTAATTTAACGATTATAATTTATTAAATATAATTATTTTAAAAACGCTTTATATATTAATTTCCTTTTTTATTTACTTTTATTAAATTTTTAATTATAATTTTTAATAATTTTAAAACCGTCGATTAATAAGTTAAATTATTAAGTTTTTAAGTTAAATATTTTAATATTAATATTATAATAATTTTATTTATTATTCGTAAAATATAATAATAATTTTTATTTTAAACTTTAAATTATTAATTTTATAATTTTATTTTTACTTAAATATTATATAAAAAATTAATTAATTTAACTTCGAATAAATAATCGAAAAAGGGTTTTTTAATCGTTTATATATAAATGTAAATATTTTATTAAAAATATTAAAGTTATATCTAACGTTTTTAATTATTTTAACGTTATTTCGATTTTATTAACGTTCGAAACATTTTATATTATATGTTATATTATTTAATTACCCGTTTTAATATATTAACGTTACGTTTAATAAAAACGATATAGTTTTAAAATATAATTAAAAAGTTTTTTTTTATAAAAAATATAATCGAATATATATTAAATCGATAAAATTTATTTTAAATTTTTTCGTTTATAATAAAAATATAAACGTTTTTATTTAATAACGAAATAAACTTTTTTTTTATAAATAATTTTAAAAAATTTCGCGGTTAAATTTTAAATTAAATTTTATCTTTTACATTATTTAATATTATATTAATAATGTTATTTTTTATAATCGATTAATAACGTTAAGCGGATTTAATATTATTATATCGAATATAATAATATTTAACGAAAAGTTTATTATTATAAAAAACGTAATTATTAAAGAATATTATAAAGTATTTTACTTAAAAAGTTTACGGGATGAAATTTACGTTAATAAATCGTTTTTTAACATTTACTTCGTATTAACTTTAAAAACGTAATATAATTATAATTTAAATTTACTTTATTATTAATTGCTTCGTAATACGTATTATATTATTATATTATTAATTAAATATTTCTTTTATAAATATTATATTATAACGAAATTTTTAACGTTAATACGATTAATACTTTTTTATAATGTTTTAAATGTTTTAAATTTTATATATAAATAAAGTTTTTAACATCGAAATATTTTGTTATATAATATAATTATTATATAAAATATTTAATTAAGTCGATATAAAACGGTAATTTATAACTTCGAAAAAGTTATTACGTTATCGAAAAATAATTATAAATACTTCGATTTTTTATACGTTATAACGTTTAAAATATATTTTAAAAAAAAATACGATAAATTTATTAATTTATTTTCTTTAAAATATATTATATTATATATTTTAAGGGTATAAACGTAATTAATGTTATTTATATTAATAAATAACGCTATATAAATTTAATGGAAAATTTTAAATTTTATTTTAATAAAAAAATTATTAACGCCGATAAATATAATTTTATTAAAAGATTAATATTATTCGATTTTCGTTTAAAATTTAATATGTCGAAAATTTTAAAATATAAAATTTAAAATTTATTAAATATAAAAAAAGTAAAAATTATTATAATAAAATACGTATAAATTTATAAATAATTAAATAATAATGAAAATTTTTATATTTAAATATCCTTCGAATTAATTACCATTTATTAATATTTAATATCGATTTAAAAGTCGAATTAAATATATTAATTTCGTTATTTAATTAATAAAATATTTCGTATTTTAAGTAAAATATTTATTTTATTAATATAATAATAAAAAAAAAGTTATAAAACGTTTATATAAAAATTTAAATTTTAAATTATTTATTATAATATAAATAATATTTATAATTTATAATTTATTATTTATTTATTTAAAATAAGTAAATATTTAATAAATTTAAATAATCGACGGTAAATTTAGGATAATTTTATTACCTCGTATAATATATATTAAATTTATAACTTTTAAATTACAACTATTTTTTTTTCGATCGTTTTATAAATTTAAAATAAAATTTATATATTATAAAATAAAATATTTAAAAGATTAGATATAATATTATTAAATAAATAAAAGATTATTAATTTATAATCGATTAATTAATATATAATTATATAATAAAAATAACGAAATAAATAAATTAATTAAATTATAAAAATGTAAAATTATAAATCGGTTAATTTTATATTAATCGATAAATATATTTACTTTTAAAAATTATACTTTAATCGCTTATTACGTAAAACGACGATACATTTAATAAAAGTATATTTATTATTATTATTATTACGATAAATACGTTAATACGAAGTTATATTATTATAAATATTAAAACGAAAAATTATATTAAAATTAAATAATTATATATTTTTTTTTTAATAATTATAAAAATCGATTAATTTAAAAGTAATTTTTTTATTATTAACATAATAAAAGTTTATTAAATAATAAACGATTTTATATTATATAATTATATAATATAAAATAAGGAAAAAATAAATTAATTAAATTATATAAATATAAAAAAAGATTAAATTAAATTTATATTAATCGAAAATATATTTTTATTTAAAACTTATAATTTAATCGTTCGTTACGTAAAATGATAAAGTATATAATAAAATTATATTTATTATTATTATTGTTACGATAAATATATTAATATAAAATTACATTATTATATTTATTTTTTTTATATTTAAATTTCGATTATTTAAATGTATATATTAATAATATCGATTATTAATAAAATTTTTTTAAATTTAATTATTTTTAATTTATTAACGTTAAACCTTAAAATTAACGAAATTTATTTTAATTTAAAAGTTATCGAAAGTAAAAATAAATATATTAATTATAATTTTATTATATAATTTTTTATCGAATAATTTTATTATATCGTTTATTAATTTATTTTATAATTTTTTAATAATAATATTATTTTATATAAATAAAAGTAATTCGAATTTAATATTTATTTACGTAATATTATTATTTACGAATCGTATAAAAATATTAATATTTTTATAATATAATTTTAATATTTAAATACGTAAATAATTAAATATAAATATAAATGAAATTTTTTACGTAGTTTTTAAACGAATATTTAAAATAATAAATCGTTTATTTAATCGAACTTTTAAAATTTCGAATTGATTATTTATTTAAATTTTAAGATTATTTAATTACGTAATAATTCGAATTTTTAAATTATTTAATTGCGTATTAATTATATTAATTAAATTCGAAATTTATTAATTTTATGAATTACGAGAAAATTTATAAACTTTAATAATTTTATATATTTGTTATTATATTCGATTATTATAACGAAATTAAATTATAAATTAAATTATATTAAAAATTTATAATAATTAAAATATTAAATAAATAATAAAGTAAAATACGATAAAATAATAAAATATTTTAAAAAATTAATTTAAAATTTAAATTAATGTTAAAATAATTAAAATTTCGTAATAATAACGTTTATATATTTATTTATTTAAATATTTTATAATAACGAATATTATTTAAAATTACTCGAAAATTAACTTTTAATTAAAACTTTTAATAATAAATTAATAACTTTAAATTAATTAATTTAACGTTTAATATAATAAAACGATAATTTATTTTTACGTTTTTTATATAAATGTTTATATATAATATATATATATAAAAATATATTTATAATATAAAATTATAAAAGTAATTTTAAAAGTTTATACGTTTATACGTTTTATAAAAATTTTTTTTTACGTTTTTATAGTTATTAAAAATATAATTACGACTTTTATTTAATATATTTATATTCGAATTAATATAATATAATTTAACTTAAATTTTTTATAAGTTATTATATTATAATAATTAAATAATTATTTATTTAAATTTATTATTATAATATTATATAATTATTTAATAGTATAAAATAATCGATAAATTAAATTATATCGTTTTATATAATATAAATGCGTTACATTAATTTCGTAATTTAAAAGTTATAATTTATTTTTTATTTTTTTATAATATTAATAAAAATTTATTTTTAATTTTTAAAATTTATTTTATAACGTAAAGTTAAACGATTAATTTTTAAATTATTTTATAATAAGTTATAATATAATATTATTTATTATAATTTTATTATATAAAATATTAATTAAAAAATAAAATTAAATATATTCGAACTTTAAATGTAGGTTATAAAAATAAGGGTAATAATAAACGTTATTAATTAAAAAGTTAATTAATATAATTAAAAATCGATTATAAATTATAATTTTTATCGAGGATATAATTGTATTTATTTAATTACGTAATAAATTTATTATTATTATTTATTTTATTAATCGATTTTATTAAATCGATCGATTAATTATATTATAAATTTTATCGATAATTTTAATTTAAATTTTTATTTTAAAAATTTTATTTTATTCGTATATATTTTTTAAGTAATTTTAAAAATTTACCTTAAATTTACGATGTTATATATACGAATTATATATTGGTTACGTATAATTATAATATCGGTATAAAAATTAAACGAAATATAAGTTATTATATAATTATATAATTATAACGACGTTATATTTTAATTAATTAAAATAATAAATACTTTGAATTTTAAATTATTTATAATTTTAATTATATATATTATTTATATTATTTCGTGTTATTATTTTATATATATTAAACGTATTAATAAATACGTATATATGGTACGTGCATTTAAATAATAAAGTGAAAATATATTTAAACGTATTAAATTTATTTTTTTAATTTTTAATTTTTTTTTTTTTAAATATTTTATTATATTTTTATTATTTAAATATTAATTTAATATTATATATTTAAGTTAACATAAATAATATAAACGTTAATTACGTTAAATAATTCGGTTTATAACTTGATTTTAATTTTATAATATAATTTATAATTTTATTTAATAAAAATTTTTAAGTTAAAAACTTTTCGATTATTTAATAAAATTAATAAATTTTACATATATTATAATAAATTTAAAATAATATAAATATTTTACTTATAAATTAATATTAACACGTATAAAACGCGTTTTAATTATATAAACGTTTATTTTAATATTTTAAACGTACGTTTTAATAATATAAATACGCGTATAAATGTTCGATTCGACGTTTTTAACGTTTATTTTAAAATTCGATTTTAAATATCGTAAATTATTTTTTATATTTTATATTTAATTTTTTAAATGTTTTAATATTAATTAAAATTTTACCTTAAAATTATAATTTTTTCGCGTAATTTATTAATAATTATATTACGACCTTTAAAATTATACTCGAATTATTTAAATTCGAAAATAACATTATTATCGAAACATTACGAAGTAAATCGATAAATAATATTCGAAAATTATTTAATAAATATTTATATAATTAAATTATAATTAATATATTTATTTTCGATAAACTTCGAATTAAATTAAATTTTAAAAGTTTTAAATATAAATTTTAACGAAATAAAATTGATAAAATTTAAAAAGTTTTTATAATTATCGAAATCGTAAATAAATATTTATATTAATATTATAACGTTGTTATAATATATATATAAAGGAAGAAAAAAGAAAATATATATTAAAATTTAACGATTTTATAAATCGTAATTCGTATTTTATTTTTTATTTTATAATTAATAAAATATTAATAATATAATTTTAATTAAATTTAAATTTTTACTTATTTCGTTAATTAAATTAAATAAATAAATATAATATTATAATTTTATTAAATAAATTTTATTATTAAATTATAATAAATAAATTTAAATAATCGATAATAAATATAGTGATATTTTACCGCCCTTACATATAAATTATATTTATTTTCGAATATATAATAAATTTTATTTTTACGCGCGTTAATAAAAATAAATTTATATTTAAATTTAAATTTTTTTAACGTTTTTTCTTTACTTTTTATAAAATAATATAAATTTATTTAACGTATTTTATATTATTTTTTATTAAGCGTTTTTATAATTACGATTTTAATCATTAATATATTATATAATATTTATTTTAATTTTTTTAAAAAAATTAAAGGTTTATTCGTATATATATTAAATAAATTAATTATAATAACATTTATATAATTAATATAATTTTACAGTTTTTATAACCGTATAAAAATCGCTTAAACCGTTTATTTTTATATAATTAATTTACTTATCCCTATTTATAATATTATCGTACTTTTATTAATTTTACGTTTTAAACGTACACCGACGAAAAATAATTAACGTATTAATTATATTAAATTATTTTTAATAATAAATTAACGACGTAATCGTTAATTAAAATTTATATTTATTTATAATATATCATTAATATATTATTAAAAATATTCTTATTTTATATATTTAAATTTATAATTTTTACGTATTAATAAATAACAATATAATTAATGCGTAAATAAACGCGATTTATAAAAATATATATAATTACCTTCGTATTTATAAATCGAAATATAAATTTAATAAACGACGCGTACGTTTATTATTATTATAACGGTGAAAGTTTACGTTATTTATTTATAAATTCGTATATTTAAAAAAAAATTTAAAACGATTATATTAATAATATATAATAATATTAATTTTAATATTAACTTTAATCTTTACTTTAAACCTTATACTTACATTAATAAATTTTATAATTTTTTATCGATTAAAAACACGTAATTATAAAAAAATATAAAAATAATATAAATATATAATAATTTTCGAGTAAATTAACGTTTAAATGGATTTTAAAAATAAATTAACGATTTTATATACGTTAAAAAAAAAAAAGGAAATAACGCATTTAATATCGTTTATAAAAAAAAACGATAAAATTATTAATAAAAATAAAAACTTTATTAAATAAAATAATAAAATTTATTTAAAATACGGTTATATAAATTTATATTATATATATATTATATAAAATAAAAAAACGATAATAAAAATACATTTAATTATTTTTAAATAATTTAATTATATAACATTTAAAATTTACTTTTTAACTTATATTTATTATAATAAAAAATAATTAATTAATTTTTTTTTATTTAAATAAAATTTAAATAAATTACGACGTAATTTTATATTAATTACATTCGTAATAATATATTATATTTTAACTTTAATCGTACCGCGTACGTAAACGTTTATAAATTAAATAATATAAATTTTAAAACGTATCATCGATTTATTTCCGTTAATTAATTTAATAAATTTAATCGACGATTAATTAAATTTCCGTTTTTTACTTTATATATTAAATAAAAGTAAACGATTAATATCGAAAATAATATAATAAGTCGAATTAATAAATATTTTAAAGTAATTATCGTTAATAAAATTTAATACGATAATAAAAATTTTTATAATATCATTTAATAAAAGTAGTGTTTTTTTAATTAATGATAAATTAAATTAATTATATTCGATATTTTTTTATATTTTAAGTAATTTTAACCGTAAATAAACGTTAAATTACTTCGATAAAATTATTTTTTCGATAATCGATATATTTATAATTTATTTATTTCGTAATATAATTAACTTTAATTTTTCCTTTCGTATTATTTATTTAATTATTTTATTAACGTTTAAAAACGAAATATTATTATCGATAAAATTTTTAATAAAATTAATTAAATTTTCGATAAAATTAATAACGATATTCGAAGTTTTAAACGTTATAAAAATAAAATTTCGTTTAAAAATATCGACGTTAAAATTACTTTAATTTGATATTAATAATAATTATAAAAATTTTAATTAAATTTACGTTTATATTATAAATTTTAAATTTTAATAATAATATAAAATTTCGACGTATTTTTACGATTTTTTAATAATAAATTAAATAATTTTAAAAGTTATTTTTACTACGATTTTATTAACGAAGTTAAATTATAATTAATTTAAAATTAATAATTATATTAAACGTAAAAATTTAATTTAACGGAAAATTTTAACTAAGCGGGTAAATATAATTTAATAAAAAAGGGTAATTAAATAAAAGCGAAGTTATTTAATTTAAAAAAAAAAGTTAATTAAATAAAAAAGTATTTTAATTCCTTTTATCGAAAAATAAATTTATAAACGTTCGAAACGACATTTTAATTTTTTTTCGTAAAATTAAAACTTTGTTTTTATATATAATTATATAAATTTTATATATTTTATTTTTAATTATATTTTTTACGAAATTTTAAAGTATATTATCTTTATTAAATAAATTATTTACCGTTATTTTTTTATAATCGACGATATTTATTACCTTTATTTTAAATATTTACGTTATTTTAACGTATTAAATAAATTTTATATATTTAATATATTTATAAATTATACGTTCGTTAACTTTATATAAATTTAAAACGCTTCGTTTTAATTAATATTATAACGTAATTTCATTCGAATATAAAAAAATCGAAATATTAATCGTTTTTAACGTAAACGTTTATTAAATAACTTTAAATTTCGTATCGATTAAATTTATAATTTTTCGTCGTTTCGATCGACATTAATTTTTTTTTTTATTATATTTATTAATATATATATAAAAGTTATAAATATACGTATATATTTTAAAATAAACCATATTATAAATTCGGTTATAAATCGATCGAATTTTTTATAATTTAATATTTTTTTTTATTACGTTAAATTTTAAACTTATTTAAATAAAAACTATTTTAAAATTATATTCGATAAACGGTTTATATTTTAATTACTTTTTTTTAATTATATTAATCTTCGATTACGAACTTTAAAACGACGTATTTAAAAATAATTTATATAATAATAAAATGCTTCGACTATAAAATATAACGTTTAAATTATTAAATTATATAACGGGTAAATTATTTTATAAAATAAAAAGTATTCCGTTAAAAAATACCGTAATCGTATCGTTAAATTAAATATTAAACGAAATAATTAAATTTTCGTACGAGGGTTAATAATTATTTATAAAATTAATAATTAAAAAATAATAAAGTTTATAATAAAAATAATAAATTTTATAATTTATTTCGAAATAAAATTTAAAAATTATTTTATATATTATTATATAATTAAAATTATTTTTATAAAATTCGAAGTATATAACGTTTTTTAATATCGTTAAAAAATAAATAATAATATATAATATAAAGTAATAATAAAGTAAAAATTAAAGTAAATAAAAAAACGATTTTTTTTAATATTTAATTTATTAAATTTATAAAAAAAATATTAAAATTATAATTTTTCGATAAATATATAAATAATATAATTAATAATTATAAAAGTTAAAATATATATTTTATTTTTTATATATATAAAATCGTTATTTTACGCGTTTTTATAAGTTAAATTAAAAAGTAATTCGCGTTAATTAATTAATTTTATATTAAAATTCACCGATTTCGATTATAATATCGAAATAAAAACGTACCGTAAAAATTTTATATTAAAAACGACGAATAAATTTTTACGAAAAAAATATATAAACTTACCGAATATTTAACGATTTAATTATACTTAAATATATTTTAACATCGTAATCGGATGCGAATTTACTCGAAAAAATTAACGAAAAAAATTAAAATATTATTATATATATTAATAAATTAATTTTATAAAATATAATAATGTAAATTAAATGTAACTTTATAATTTAAAAAAAATTTAAATTTTTTTTTTTATTATAACGTTAAATATATAATTAATTAATTAAATATATTTAAATATAATAATAAAATTATAATAATAAAATCGTAAAATTATTTATAAATAAATACGTTTTAATATATATACGTATAATAAATAAAAAATACGTAAACTTTATTTATAATTATATTAATAATGTTTATATAGTTTAAAAAAAAAATTCGAAAATTTATATATTATTATTTATATAATTTTATTTAAATATATATCGAATTTTATATAATTATTTTTCTATTATAATATCGTTTATAAAAACGATTATAAATTAACAAAATACTTCGATAAATTAATATAATAATCGATTTATTATACCGAAATTAAATTAATAAAATTTTATATATTACGTTTTTTATATATTAAATATATATTATAAAAAACTTTTACGAAAAAATAATATTTTATAAAAATTATTATAAAATCGTTTATATTAAATGTATTTTTAATGGATATATAAATCGACATATATTATTTTAAACGACTATTAACGAATATTTATTACCGGCCGTTTTAAAAAATTTTACGTGTTTTTAAAATCGGGGAATTTTTTTTACGCGTTTTAATAAACGTTTTTTTTTCGATAACGTCGAAAAACGTTATGCGTTTTAATTTTAATTTCGAGTTTTTCATTAAAATAATAACGGTTCGAAAGTAAATATATTTTATTAAAACCGATTTATTATTATAATTAAATTAAAATTTAAAGTTTTATTATATCGTATATATACGAAAAGTTTTAATTTTAAAAAAAAGTTAATTTTATATAATAATAAACGGTAAATATTTTATATATACCCCATAAAATTTATATTATATTTAATATAAGTAATAATAATTATATTAATTAAATAAATTAATATTAATAATACGAAAATTTATATTTTATAAATTTTAATATATTTATTTATTTATAAAATTATTTACATTTTAATATAATGTTAAAATCGTTTTAAATTATTATACGTTAATTTAAAATTTAAATAATTGTTTAAAAAAATTAAATTATTTGATGGTATTTAGTGGATAAAAATTTTTAAAACGAAATATTATAGAAACTTCGAAAAAAATATAACATTATTATTAACCGACGGTTTTTTTAACGATACTTTAATAAATAAAATATTTATAAAAATAAATTAAATATAAATAACGTTAAAGAAGGAATTTTTAAATTTTTTAATATCGAATTTTTATATATTTAAATTATTAATTATTTAAAATTTAAAAAATTTAAAATTAATTTATTTTTACGATTTTTATAACGTAAATTATAATAATAAAAAAAATGCCGGTATAATTTAATATTTTATATCGAAAAATTCGTTTAATTTATACGTTATTTTTTTTACGAAAAAAACTTTTATAATAATAAAATTTTACTTTAATTTAATTAATAAAACTTTAATATTAATAAAACGTTTTTTATTTATAT
Source organism: Pyrenopolyporus hunteri (assembly GCA_902806595.1). Classification (NCBI taxonomy): domain Eukaryota; kingdom Fungi; phylum Ascomycota; class Sordariomycetes; order Xylariales; family Hypoxylaceae; genus Pyrenopolyporus; species Pyrenopolyporus hunteri. Next base: position 16,878 of record CADCXC010000046.1, read on the forward strand.
TAAAATCGAAAATAACATAAAAAAAAATTAATAATTTAATTAAACGGGTATATAATATATTTAAAATATATAAGTTTTTTAAAAATTATAAATAAGTTTTAAACGTTTTCGAAAATTTAAAAAAAAATAATATTTTCGAATACGTCCGTCGAAATATTTAACTTTTAGTTATAAAAAATATAATTTATATTATATATCGATAATTTTACTCGAAAATTATATGATAACAAATTAACGATAAATTAAACGTAAAACGAAAAACGCGTAAAAAATTTATAATTTCGAAATTTAATTATATTTAATTTATAAATAAATATTATAAATTAAATTTCGCCGAATTTAAAATTTATACATATATTAACGCGTATTTTCGTAAAATATTATAAATTAATATAAATAAATATAATTTTTAATTTTTAAATATATTAAATTAATTTTTTTTTATTATTTTCAAATTAAAAATTTAATTATAATATACGTAAATAAATTATAAAATTAAAACCCCTTTTATAATTTAAACGTAATTTTAATTAATTATAATTTAAAAATCGTTAATAATTATATAAAATTCGAACGAAATTAAAAAAATTAAAATATAAAGTTATTAAATTTTAAATTTATATAAATAAAAAATAAATAAATAAAATCGAAAAATCGAATAATAATAATTATAATTATTAATTAATATAATTTTACATTAAATTATATATATTAAAAAATGTAATTATTTTTTTTTTTTTTTTTTTTATAATTAATAGTTTTAAAATTATTTCGATAAATTTTATAAAATTTAATTATTCGATAAAAAAAATTTAATTAATTAAATTACGTTATATATTATATATAGAAATATAATAAAATAAAAAATTATCGATTTCGTATATTAATAAAATAATTATTATATTAAATTTTAATTAAAGAAAAATTATATTATCATCGATTATATAAATATAATATAATTAAATTTAAAAGAAATTAATGTAAAAAATTACGTTATAAATTTAAAATACGACTTTAAATTAATATAATTAATATAAAAAATAAAAAAACCATTAATCGAATACGATTTTAACGGTTTTTTAACATTAAAAACGTAATAATTATATAATAAATAATTTATAATTTATTTATTAAAATTTATTAACGATGTAACGTATTTTTATATGTAAAATTATATAATTTTAAAAGAATATTTCAAATAATATATAATTAAAAATCGAAAATTAAAGTTAAAATTTAATGAAATTTTAAATAACGAATTTTTATAGTATAAATAATAATTAAAATTATATAAAAAAAATATAAATATCGTTTAAACGAACGTATTTAAAAACGAAGATATAAACGTAATATAATTTAATATAAATGTTTATAAAATTTAATAAAAAATATATTAATTAATATTTAATTATTTTAAAGTAAATTACATAAAAATAATTTAGGAAATTTTTTTTATAAAAAGTATAATTACTTCGTATTAAAAGGGTATAAAAAGTAAAAAAATAAAATTTTATTTAAAAAATATAAAAGTATAATATTCGTATAATTATATATATTAAAATAAGTACGATAACGAAATTAATAAAAATTATAAATATTATAAAGTTATAATAAAAAATCGTAAAAAACGTCGTAAAAAGAGTTATAAAAAGGGTTATAAAGTAAAGTTACGATATTAAATCGTAAAAAAAACCGTAAAAAAAATCGTAATTATTTTATTATAAATATATATTAAATATTTTAATTAATAATTAATATATATATTTAAATTAAAAGTTAAAAGTAGTTAAATAATTCGTATAAAAATATAATTATTTCTTTTATTATATAATTAATTTTATTATAATAATAAAAAATATAATAAAAAATTTTAATAAAAAATTATATTATATTTTATTAAAATTATAATTAAAAGTATTTCGATAAAAATACGTTATTTAACATTTTATATAAATTTATAATAAAAAAATTAAAGTTAATAATAATTTAATTTTATTTTTATTAATTAAATATATATTAATTTAATATTTAATTAAATGTTTTTCATATAATAATTATTAATGTTTTATAAATATATATGTATTTACGTATATAAAAAATCGTTTAATATACGTAAATATACACGTATATATTATTTTAAAAATTTAAATAAAAAGTTTAATAATTATTTTATTATTTTAATTATAATTTTATATATTTATTTTAAATATTTAAATATATATAAAACGAAATAACGAAATTATATTTAAATTTATTATCGATTATTCGATTTTATTTAAAAAAACTTCGAAATATATTTTAATTTTTTTTTTAAATAAAAAAAAATTTAATTACGTAAAAATTTACGAGTTACATTTTTTACGTTATATAAATTATACGTTACGTTAATAAATTATACGTACATTACGTTAAACGATTTATATTACGCGTTTATTTAATTAATTAAACCGTTTTATTAAACGTTATATTATTACATTTAAAATTATTTACATTTTAATAGGTAATTTTATTAATTAAATTAATTTAATTAAATGAATCGAATTAAATAAATTTATATGAAAAATTTAAATTATATAAATTTAATTATATAAATTTAATTTTAATTTAACGTATAATTTTATTTAAAAAATTCGAATCGAATAAATTTAATTATATACATTTAATTATATAAATTTATATTAAACGAATAAAAAATCGTTAATTAATAATCAAAAAATTATTATATAATCGTATAATAAAAAATACGAAAATAAATAAAATTAATTAAATTATATATATATAAAAATTATAAATAAATTAACTTTATATTAATCGATATTTATATTATTTTTAAAAGTTTATACTTTAAATATTTGTTACGTAAAACGACAAAATATTTAATAAAAATATATTTACTATTATTATTATTATAATAAATATTTTAATATAAAATTATATTATTATAATTTAATTATATAAATTTAATTTTAATTCGACGTATTTTTTATAATATTTTTCGAAGAATTTTTTAAATTATATATTTAAAATTAAATATAAAAAAATTATACGGGTAAATTTTTACGACGGTTTTTTTAAAAAATAATATAAAATAATATAAGGTAGATTTTTACGACGATTTTTTTAAAGATAATATAGGGTAAATTTTTACGACGATTTTTTCGAAAAATAATATAAAATAGTATAAGGTGGATTTTTACGACGGTTTTTTTAAAAGTAATATAGGGTGGATTTTCGCGACGATTTTTTCGAAAGGTAGTATAAAATAATATAGGGTAAACTTTCGCGACGGTTTTTTTAAAAGTAGTATAGGGTGGATTTTTACGACGGTTTTTTCGAAAGGTAATATAGAGTAGTATAAGGTAAATTTTCGCGACGATTTTTTTAAAAGTAATATAAAGTAAATTTTCGCGACGGTTTTTTCGAAAAATAGTATAAAATAGTATAAAGTAGATTTTCGTAACGACTTTTTTAAAAGTAATATAAAGTAAGTTTTTACGACGATTTTTTCGAAAAATAGTATAAAATAATATAGAGTAAACTTTCGTAACGATTTTTTTAAAAGTAATATAAAGTAAATTTTTGCGACGATTTTTTCGAAAGGTAATATAAAATAATATAAAGTAAATTTTCGCGACGATTTTTTTAAAGGTAATATAAAATGGATTTTCGCGACGGTTTTTTCGAAAAGTAATATAAAATAATATAGGGTGGATTTTTACGACGGTTTTTTTAAAAGTAATATAAAGTAAATTTTCGCGACGATTTTTTTAAAAAATAATATAAAATAGTATAAGGTAAATTTTTACGACGATTTTTTCGAAAAGTAGTATAGAGTAATATAAAGTAAATTTTCGTAACGGTTTTTTTAAAAGTAATATAAAGTAAATTTTTACGACGGTTTTTTCGAAAAGTAATATAAAATAATATAGGGTAGATTTTTATAACGGTTTTTTTAAAGGTAATATAAAATAGATTTTTACGACGATTTTTTCGAAAAATAGTATAAAGTAATATAAAGTAAATTTTCGCGACGGTTTTTTTAAAAATAATATAAAATAAATTTTTATAAAAATTAAAAAATATTACGAAAATTATATTAAAAATTATATAATTATAAAAATAATCGTAAAATTTATAAAAAATTAAAATTCGAAAAATCGCGATTTTATATAAATAAATAAATAACGAAATTACCTTTTAATTTAAACGATTAATTATTTATTATAAAATCGTTAATTTATTAAAACGTTAAAAAAAAATAATATAAATTATATATATACGTATAAACAATTAAAAAAAAAATAACATAATTATATATTTAATATTAATAAAAATAATATAATATAAAAAAAAATAATATAATATATAATTAACGAATTTTTAAAGAAATTTTTTTATATATATCGTTATAATAATAAAAGTATTTTTATATATTTAAAATTTATATTTATATAATTATATTATTTTTAAAGTAAAATATATTATATATTAATAATTTTAAAATTATAATATTTTTTTAAAAAAATGTTTACATATTTATCGAATAAATATACGAGTAAAAAATAAATAAATAAATAAATACGTATTTAAATAATTATATATATAATTTATTATATATTAATAATTAATATCTAAAAATTAAAATATTAAAAAAATAAATAAAATAATTAAACATTATAATTAAATTAATTAATTTTAAAAATAATTAAATTTTTAAATCGTATATTTCTATTTATTTTATTTAATTAATTATAAATTTTTATTATTTAAAAATTTTTTTACGATTTATATTATTAATTTTTAATTATTTTAACGAATTAATAATTTAAAGGAAATAATTTATTATAATTTATTAACGATTATTTAATAAAACGAAAATTCGTTTAATTATTTAAATGTATAATTATATAATTTATATTTAAAGTTTAATTTTATTATTTAACCGACGTTTATTATTTTAATTAAATAAATAAATATTTTATTTATTTTTTTTTATTTATTATTTCGTTATTTAAAAATAAAATTTTAAATTTTATTATTTTTTATAATTAAATCGTTTATATAATTTTATATTATTAATATCGAATCGATTAAATTTTTTTTATTATACGTTTTTATTTATTATTTTAAATATTTTAACGCGTATTAATTTTTTTTAAAATTTTTTACGTTAAATATTAATAACGTCGATTACGATTTAACGTATTATATTTATTATATAATAATCGATAATACTTAAATTATTAAAAACGACGTAAATTATTTTTATTTTAATATATTTAATAAAATAAACGATTTATAATTTATTTAATTTAATAATAATATTTTATTTAATAAAAAATATTAACTTTATATTTTTTAACTTTTTAACGATTTTATAAATATATTATAATTTATTAATGTTATTTTTATTATTATTATTATATATTAATTATCGAATATAAATTTTTATTTAATTACTTTAAATTTCGATTATTAAATATTTTTTTATAATAATTTATTTTTATTTTAATAAAACTTCGATATTTTATTTATTTTTAATTATAAAATTTAATATTTAAAAACGAAAAAACGGAAAAATATAATAAATCGCGATAAATATTATTAAATTACGTAAATTTTTTACGATTACAAATAAATTTATTTTATTTTTAAAAAATAAAAATTTTAATTTAATTATAATAAAATAAATATTTACGATTAAATAACGATGTTTTTTATATAAAATATTAATAATATTATTTTTTTTCGTATTAATATTTATAATATATTCGACGCGAAAAAATTTATATTAATTTTTAAATTAAAAAATAACGATTACGTATTAATACTTTATATATTTTATACGCCGTAATTATTATATAAATAAAAAACTTTATTTTATAATAAAAAAATTTATTAAATTTACGGTATTAATTTTAAATATTTATTTATTCGATTTATATAAATTATTTTTAATAATAAAATTACGCGACTTTTTAAATTTTCGAAAGCGAAATAATTCGTATTTTTCGTTTTTTAAAATGTTAATAATAACGATAATTTAATTATAAAAATTATAATTATATTTTTTATTATAAATATTCCTTAATTTTTTAAAAACGAATTTTTTACTTTTAAAAAATATTTTCGTTTTTAAATTAATAATTACGATTACGATAATAATAACGATTTTAACGATATCGAAAATAAATTTTATTAATATTATTTTATTAATAAAAAAATTATAAGCCGTTAAAATAATAAAAATTATAATTTTTCATTTAATAATAATAATAATAATAATAAATTCGAAAAAAATCGTTTCGTAATTAAAAATAAAATACTTCGATTATTTAAATCGATTAATAATATTATAAATAATAATAATAATATAAATAATAAAAATAATAACGTTAATTTAAAAATTTATAATATCGATTTAAAATAAATTATTTTTTTTAAATATATAAAATAATATTAAATTATCGATACGATATAAATAATATAAATAATAAATATAAATACGTAAATAAATAATAATATATATAATAAAAATAAATATAATAATAATAATAATATAATAATAATAATAATAATAATAATAATAATTATAATTATTAAATAAATAAAAAGTTATTAATAAATAATCGAAAAGTTATTATATAATTATATAATAAAAAATATAAAATAAAATAAATTAATTAAATTATATATATTTAAAAATTATAAATAAGTTAATTTTATATTAATTAATATTTATATTCGTTTTAAAAATATATACTTTAAGTTTTTATTACATAAAGCGATAAAATATTTAATAAAAATATATTTATTATTATTATCGTTATAGTAAATATTTTAATATAAAATTATATTATTATAATAATTTTAATATTTTATATTTATATTAATTTTTAAATCGTCGTTTATATTATTATTTATATTATCGTTTATATTATTATTTTCGATATTTATTTTAATATATAAATATATTTTATATAAAATTATTTAAATTATATAATAACGTAATAAACCCCTACGAAATATTTTATTTTAATTTTATTAACTTCGTAATATTATAAAGTAAAATTTAAATATTAAAAATTAATTATATTAATTTTATAAAAAATTAAAAAAAAAAAATTAAAAAGTAATTCGAAAATTTACGATTTAATATATATATAACGTAACGAACTATTTCGTATTTTATTATTTTATAAAATTAAAATATAACAAAATTAATAAATTCGATAAAATTTAATATAACGCGTAATATTAAAAATTAAAAATCGAATTTTATTAATATTATATATATATATATAAAAAAAAAAAAAAAAATTAAATCGCGGTTTTATATATAAGTTTCGACGGCGTATTCGGTCGAAACTTTAATATTAATATAATAATATAATTTAATATTAAAATATTTATTATAATAATAATAATAATAAATATATTTTTATTAAATATTTCGTTGTTTTATACGACGAAAATTTAAAATATAAATTTTTAAAAAAAGTATAAATATTAATTAATATAAAGTTAATTTATTTATAATTTTTATATATATATAATTTAATTAATTTTTTTTATTTTTATATTTTTTATTATATAATTATATAATAATTTTTCGGTTATTAATTAACGACTTTTTATTTATTTAATATTAATTTACGATTATATAATAATTTTTCGATTATTAATTAACGATTTATTATAATTTAATACGATAAACTTAATTTTATTAAATAATTGATATCGAACTTTCGATCGAATACGCCGTCGAAGCTTAAATATAAAACCGCGGTTTTTTAAATCGCGATTTAATTTTTTCTTTTTTTTTTTTTATAATATTAACGAAATTTTATTTTTAATTTTTAATATTTCGCGCCGTATTACGACCTTTTATTTATTTAATAATCGATTATTTAATAAAATTAAATTAATCGCATTAAATTATAATATTTATTATTTATTAATTTAATTAACTTTTATAAAAAAAAATATTAAAATATAATAAGTTAAATTTTATATTTTTAAATTTATAATGTATATAATTATAATCATAATTATTTTTAAAATATATTTCGAAACTATTAAAAATTTATTTTAAATTTAATTTTTTTTTTAAAAAAATTAAACGAATTTATTTAAACTTTAAAACGATTACGTCGCGGGTTTTAACCTTATAAATTATATTATATATTTAATAAAAAAACGTAAATTATATTAAATAAACGTTAATTAATTAATTAATTATTTAAACATATCGTTTATTTATTTTTTTTTAACTTATTTTTTTATAATAACATTTATTAATTTTTAATAAAAATATATTTAATAAATATTATTACGTAATATTTAATTTTATAATCGTATATTTATATTATTTTAAAATATAATATATTAATTATTATATTTTAATATTTTTTTTTATAAAAAAATAATTCGATTAATAAATAACATAAAAAATTATTTACGTTATAAATAATTTTTTTATTTAAAAAGATTTATTATTTAACTTTTAATTCGATTATATTATAATTATATAATTTCGTAAATTAATATTATTTTTTATAAATTAACTTTTATTAATTATAAAAATTTCGAATATAATATTATATTTTTCTTTTAATTTAACGTTAATTAACTTTAATAAAAAAAAATTTAATAACGAATATAACGTTATTTATAATTAATTTTAATAATAAAAATATTTTTTTTTTTTAAAAAAAACGTTATTAATTAAATTTATATTAAATGATGTAATTTTATTTTAATTTTATTAAAAAAAAAATATTTATTATTATTTTAAATTTAAATTTAACGACGCGACGTAAACCGTAATATTTCGATTATAATATTTAAAATAATAATAATATTTTCGTTTTTTTTTTCCTTTTTTTTTTAAAACTTTTAATTTTATATTAAATAAAAATAATAAAATAAATAAATTTCGATAATTATTAATTAAATTAAATAATTATTTAATTTATTTATAATTTTAAATATATAAAAATACGATTAAATACGTGTATTAATTTAAACTTAAATATTCTTTTTATAATTTTCGCGTTTTTCGTTAATAAATTTTAAAAATTATTAATAATAAATCGAAAAAAAAAAAAAAAATTATTAAATAATTTATAAATAATAATATTTTTTTTTATTATTATAAATCATTCGTTTAATTTTTAATATACGATTATTATAAAAACTTTTTATTAATTATATTTTATAATATATAATTAATTAATATAATAAAATCGAACGTTTAAATTATTTTTCGAAGTTTAAAATTTAAATTCGAATATATATTTAATAAAATATTTATTATTTTTATAAATATCGATCGCATTTATATAATTATTTTTAATAATAAAAATAAATATAAATAAATTCGATTTAAATAATTATATCGAATTAATAAAATTATAAAACGATAATTTTTTTATAAATTTAATTTCGTTAACGAAGACGAAATTATCGTTTCGAATACGTTTTTTTTCGCGGTTATTATTAAAGTTAATTAAATTTTTATATTTTTTAAATTTTAATTTATAATAAATTAAATTTATAAAAATTCGATTTTTTTTTAAAAAATAATTAATATCGAAATTATTATCGATGTATTTATTATTATTAAAATCGAATCGATTTTCGTATTTTTCGAATTTTAATTTATAATAAATTAAATTTATAAAAGTTCGATGTTTTTTTAAAATATTATTAATATCGAAAATATTTATATTATTAATTTTATTATTAAATTAATTATCGTTTTCGTTACTGTTTTTATTATTTTTTATATTATTATTATCGTTATTATCTTCGTTATTATTTTTATTATTACTTTTATTATTTCTTTTATCGCTTTTTTCGTCGCTTTTTTCGTCGCTTTTTTTATCGTTTTTTTCGTTATTTTTTTCGTCGCCTTTTTCGTCGCTTTTTTCGTCGTTATTTTATCGTTTATTAATATTATTTTTTAAATTATTTAGTTTATATTTTTTATTAAACGGTGGTTTAAATTACGATTTAAATTTAAACGGTTTAATATTTTTATTCGACCGTATTTAATATTTATTATTAACGAAAAATATTAATGTCTTTTTAATTTTATAAATATATTTATATTTTTTCGAAATAATATTATATATTTTAAAAAGTTTTAATATATTTTTATGTAAAATTAATATACGATAAATATTAAAAAAATCTTAAGTAAATCGAATTAAATAATATACGAAAAAGATATTATAAAAAAGATTTAATTATCGATTATAATAATTAACGAAATATTTTTAATTAATATAATTATCATTAAATAATTTTTATATAATATGAATATAAAATACGTATTAAAAATTATTATAATTTATAAACGTTATATATTTCGAAAATATAAAAAATATTTTTAAATCGTAAATATAATATAAATTATAACGAAAAAAAATCTTATTATATTATTCGTTTCGATTAAAATTATAATTTATTTAACTTAATATATATAAACGTATGTCGTTTCGCATAAATTAACGTTTAATTTTTTTTTCGTAAAAAAATATATAATATTTATCGACGAAATAAACGTTTTCGATTAAATAATAATTTATAAGTTTTTATTATTTACGAAAAAATTTAAGCGTTTTAAAAAACTTAAATACTTTTAATAATTTATTTTTTTTCGAATATATTTAATTTTTAAAAAATATAATAATTAAATAATTATATTCGTTAAAATTTATTAAAATAATTATTAATAAAAGGAAATATAATAATAAAAAATATATATATACGTTTGATATTTCCTTAAATTTATGTTTTTAATTATATAAATAAAAATAATAAAAAAGTTTTTTAAGTTATTTTTTAAAACTTTTTTAATAATAAAAGTTTTTTTAACGGTTCGAACGATTTAAACACTTAAAAAAAATATTTTCTATTTCGTAAAATTAAGTTATTTTTAATTAAATTAATACGGTTATTTTTTTTTCGATTTTTAAATAAATATAAATTATTCGAAAAAATATTTTCTTTTAATTTTTCGTCGTTACGTTAATAATTTTTAATTATAATATAATAAATATAATATATTAAATAATATAAAATGTTTTTATCGTTCGAATCGTTAAAGTATAATAGTAAATCGTAGTTATATTTATAATTTAAATAGGAAATTTTAATTTTTAAAATAATTTAATTATACGAAAAGTTTAATAATATATTTTTTTTAAAAGCGTTTATATTTAAATATTTAAATTTATTAATTTCGACGTTATATATCGATAAAATTAATTCGTCGATTAAAAATATTAAATTAATAATTAAAAATAATATATCGTCGATTAAATATAATAAATCGTTAATCGAAAGTAATAAATTATTTAATAAAAAAAACGAATTAAATTTTTTTATAATCGTATTAAATAATAAAATGTTTTTATTTTTTCTTTTTTTTATTTTTTCTTTTTCGATAATATATCGCGTATATTAAATTATAAAATTTAAATTTAATTACGTCGTAAATTTATAAAATATATAAAATTACTTTTAATAATAATTAATTAATAATTTTTATTATTTTATTTAAATATTTAAGTAAATATTTAATTTAATTAATATCTTTTAATATTATATAATTAAATAAAGATATGCGTTAAACCATATATGTAGCTTTAGCAGTTAAGAGTACGGTGTGTCGCACTATATGTTAAACAGTACGGTAAAATAAAAATGAATGGCGGTTTAGCGGTTTCCAAGACTTCGTCCAGCCTACTCATATCGTCAAGCCTTAGTTACCCCTTTTATATACGCGTATATTAACACTCGGTAATGCCCCGCAAGGTCCTGCCACAAGAAATTACCGTAAGTATTCAGAGGAGATCATTGTTAATGCATCTAAAATATATGTTACGAGCCACTGGTCATTGTATAGTGTTTCGTGAATTGTTCCGACGATAGCCAGATTCTTGTAATCTAGGTAGGTATTACTTACAAAGGGGAAGGGCAAGTAGTAGGCATTACCAGTTTCTGTCAATTCGATGAATTCTCTGATAGGACCACATTATCATTTCTCGATACTTGTGGCTTAGTATGTCAGTTCTCTGCTCCAAGTATTTGCCTTGGTATAGCCATTTAATACTATCTAATTGGGTTGGTAGGTGAGGTATACAAGTAGCTAAGAGGCAACCTAATAGCGAGAAGGCGAAACGGACAAGCGAAAAGCGAGGCCAGAAACTATAAGTTCGGAACAGAACGAGTTTACTAGAAGGGGAAAGGGAATGCTATTATAATATCTATTTAGTTCACTTACTGAGATAGCTTAAATTCAACGTTACGTATACCTAAGTAGACGCGTCCTATCAACCCTACCCGGTATAAGTAGAGAACTAGGATCAAGATGATATTGCAGTACTCGGTCCTATTGACCCGACAACTTGGACACGCTGTTCTTACGCAAGGAAGGCGGGAGTAGTAAAGCCTATACTAACTCTTAAACCAAGACCCAATCTAGGCGCATGATACTTTAAAACTATAGCACGTCTAGCGTTCGACATTACGGTGAATGAGGTATCTCCTCTTCATCAAATACTATTATACTGCTATTTTAGAGTATACCACAATAATATCATGGTTCGGGCCTATGGTAGGCGCCATTAACACGAGAGAAGTGTTTAATTCGACTCTAAGGAAAGTTTATGAGCTCCTTCGTCTGCTTTCATGGAATAAGATTCCACATATAAGGCCGACCATCGCATTCCCCTCCGAGGATCGGCTGGATATTGTAGATATATGTACGTCCGTGTATCTGGGAGATGTTTGGGGCGCAAGGGATGTTGGTACTACATGCTTGTCATCGGAGTCTGGAAACGGAGAATATTTTTGACCATCTGCCGCCCCGTACTTTGGGAATCCTTGACGCACTTACATTAAGCTTCCCCTGACAGATGTATAACAGCCCAGACAGGCCTTGGGTAGTGCAATGATTTCCTAATTCGTCACGCCATATCCTAATAGAGACGGTGCGTATGTTGTTTGTCGTAATTTGGTACGTAATCATACCCTTATCGGGGGTCGCTTGACGGGATCGAGATTCCACTCCATATGACTGACTCGCGAGATGGCACATGGGTGTTTCCAAATCTGTCTATCTATAGCGCAAGATATGGTTTAGGCTAAATGCTAGGCATAGTAAGGAGATTTGGAGACGTTCGAGGCCCCCATCTGGAGTGACGTTAACGACTCGACGATCCAAATTGAAACGACGTCATTGGGCGAGCCGTGCAACCAGGTCTAATTATAATGTCTCGCCGGATCTTCATAAGCGTTTGAGGACCGTGGGCCGGATATCAAAGCGGGCGGAGATCGCGGGACAAGGAGCCGAATCGGCTGAGGTAGGTTGTTCAGGGGGACGAATAAACGGCCCGGAGAAGAATCCCAAAAACCCGGAATAGAAGGTGCTTATTTTAATGAAGCTTAATTCACCACCCGCCTTTCGTACGGGCATGTGATCAGCCGTGGCGAAATCCCACGTCTTGACAACGGGAACGGATGGCAGACATGCATGGGCAAATGCATCGAGCCGCACCGTTAATTGGACCTCTATGGACTCTTAACATACGGACGTAAAAGACGCTATGCCGTGGAATATCCTCTGCGACTAGCCGGGACGAAATAGAATGAGAGAGGCCACAGCGGAGCGGGACGGCTCGCTGCGCAAGTCAGTCTCGCGCTACGTAAACTTACATACGATGTGAACCCGGACGGGAGTACACATTGGAGTAAGTTTTGGAGAACACTTAGAAAGGGGGAGTCCTTGAAGTGAGAAACAAGCTTATGGTCCCTGAAATAATCTCTTCCGGATGCGAGGGTTACATTCTGTCCCGTGTTGCGCACGTGTGCACCGCTTGACGCACCCCAGACTCCGTAAGGACTGCCTAAAGAGCTTTCTCGGCCCTAGACGCGGTGACGGGATGGGAGGCCGAGATCAGATGAACCTGAAGCAGATACGATTAACCGAGTTGGACTCGTTGCAAGCCTGACCTCTTGCAGGCTGAGCTGCATGTTTGGCTTGCGGGTTCCCGCCTTAAGTAACGACCCTTAGAGTTACAGCGACGAACCGGTTATTTGATCTTAGATTCTTGTGATGCATCCCGAGGGCATCAGTTACTACCTTACATAGGTATACATATATTGTACAATACATATGTACATACACGCAGGGCCAGGAATCGTCCCAAACTTGGGTCTCTCTGGGTTCGGCGGTTCGGTCTGGGCTGCAAGCAAGTCGGACAGTGCGAGATTAGCAACCCCGGATCCCTGAGGGACCATGCGCTGATCTGGGAACCCACGGTCACGCTCATCCCGTAAAGTCACATTGATCATCGATTCCTAGTAACATCGGACTTATTGTCGACGTTATAGAACCGGTGAACGGTTTGCTCAGAAAAAAGATGAGGGAAACGCCTCAAACGTCGCGCTAACTTACTCGCCGAATCCATGTAATAGTTTGTGAAAAAATCTGAAGGAGGGGAGAGAATTGAAGGACCAATGAGAAGACCCTGTTTAGTAAAGCGATAAAGAGCTTTGTTTGCTAGTTGAGCAATGATGTCTATGGCTAGGTACCTACTTATATACCCCCAATGGGGAAGAAAATAATGTCGTGTTCTTGATGCCCCGGTTAGCGTTATGCTATAGGTGGATATCACGGAATATACCGACAAGGGAGTTGTATGGTAATAGTGGACAAATTTTTTTTTTTTTGAACTGGAGATGGCTTCTGCTCTAGATTTACGAGAGAACATTAGAAAGATGAGGGCCCGGTTGATTGTGGATAGGATGCATGGCATTCCCGAACATTCCGGAGCCAGAAACAACCACGCCCAGTTGTCGCGGTGGGATAGCTTTCTAGCGTGTGGAATCTAGGGTCTAATCGAGGAGAAGCCTTAGTAAGGGAGGAAACGAGAATTCCAGGTATAGTGCGCCGTATCATGTATGTGTGTGGTATGCACGTATGTAGGTATGTACACATGTCAGAGTGTCGGGCGCGGCGCTATTCTAAACGGTTGTTAGGGAGTCGTAGGATGCGGTGCGGTAGTAGTGGTAATAACGGTAGTTGAGATCTCGCGAAGCTACAGTACACTTAATTGCCCTAGGTATGTGGGTAGGTAGGTAGGTAACTAAACGCTGCAGAATACGTTTACCTAGAGGGCGTAGAAGCATGTGAAGAGTCTGACATGCATGGGTGTGTACCATGCATGCAAGTCCGTGTACGTGCGTACCTTAGTGGAAGATTGGTCTAATATATTGGTGAGCCCAGACCGGGTGATGTAATGATAGAGAATGTCGAGAACCGAGATGACGGCAGGTTTCTGTAATTTCCCGTCAGAACACGATATATTCAAAACTGACGTGGGCTTATAAGGATTAATCAGTTGGTCGACGACTGAGCCGCCCGGTTTGGTGCGTAAAGCAGCTCGGAAAGTATTGCTTGCCAAGGCCTTGCTTGAGTGCTGACAACTTCAACGATCTCACGTTTGGATCGCGGGCCATTTCCGATTTGTCAAGCTGTTTGGGTTAATCGCGATGGGAATAGCAATGTCACCGCATCTGACCACAACTCCAACGTGAGCGACGGTGCGAGGATGCCCTTGGAACAGACTCCAACGAATGATGAATTGGAGGTGCCTCTCTGAAATCCTCTGACCACGATCCGGGGTAGTTTGGTTGATTTCCCCTTCGAGTGGCTCTAATACCTGGATCTCGAACTCCGAACTCCCTGTCGTGGACAGGAAGTTGCTCCGACACAACACTCCCCAGGTTCTACTATCTCTAGGATTCGGTTTGTATGTGACCTGGCATTTGCTATGTTAATACTCTCCTTCTTAGGTCTGGATCAGCTGGATGTCAGAGACGATACCCGACTTGCCAGGATGAATTGGCCAATTATATCCGTTGCTTATAAATATTGGTGGATACGAACGATGCGACACCCGATCATGTCCCCTGTCTGTAATATTATCTGGTGTAGAATATCGATACATGTGAACTTTTTCGTCGAAGCCTCATCTCGAATTATGAGCTGGCTCCTTGTTAGGGTATGTAGGCGTGTATATCGGGGCGTGGCCGGCTACACGTAGTAATAATTTACCACGTTATATAATACCTACGTCTGTTCTATCCGGCCATTCTCCTTGGTGGGTTGTCCAGTCTCTGCTGTTTGGCTCGAGTTTGCTCTCTTCCCATGCTCTTTATATAGGGATAATTAGAGCCAGGCTATCGAGTTTCAACTTGTTCGGCGGACTCCCTTGCTCCCAAATTTTAACAAGATATCTCTGTCGTGCCAAGCGACTCGTAATTCGACCGAGATCTATCCCGGCTTCTGTCCAAACGGGATCGGCGAACCTGTACTATAGTACATACGTACGGTACACGGTAATTGGCATACGCATACGTAATAACCTGGGCAGCCCTTGATCCATAGCTGGACGGCTTGAACACCCAGGGCTACTAGTTCTTTCGACGATAGCTACCTTAGCTAGAGGGCTGGTTGAAGTCGCTAACGCAGGCCCAGTCCACTCGCTCACACGAAAACACGAGTACAAACCCGAAATAGAGTGTCCGTCGGGAAGAATAATAACCCCAAACTGTGGCACGATAAAAGAAGGGCCAACAAATCCTTCCCTTCTGATTTTAATTGTCGCACCCCCGGTCTAGGCCGACACGCGACAAGTGGGCCGAGGAACCTGGTTAATAATAGGTGAGCACCGTGTCGTCGGTGTGGCAGCAGTCCCGCATATGCACACTTCTGGCTAGGAGTTCCCAGCTAGGCTAGCACCGCATGCGATTCTAGTGGTTCTTCTAGAAGATAACCCTTACCGGCTGGGGCATCCGGGAACTTGTGAGCTAAGGCGATTACGGGTGGGCGTCGTCCACGCAGCGAAGTTCTTCCCTCCGCAAGCAAGGACATAAGACCCGGCGGTACCGTGTCGTAGTGGGATCCTAGTCTGGTTGGGTCTGTTCCTGGGAGCGAGCGGCAGTGGTTGCGATACATGATTAAAAAGGCAGACGGCCCCATTGGCGACGAATCCGAGCGGTGGTAGACCATACGAACTGGGCGTTGCTGTTCTTCCTGTTGTTTTTCTTGTTGGTAAATTCGAATGTAAGAAATATCTTCTCTTAAACTAAATACTCTCCCCTTCCCCTCCTTGTCTTTTCAAGCTCGAACAAACTCTTGCTGACAGGACATAAGAAGAACAACCATAGCAACGACAATTGAAAAAAGAGAAATAGAAATAAAAATATTAAGAAGGGAGAAGAGGGACAGTGGGACTGAGTTAAATCATATTTTTTCCCTCTCTCTTTCTATTCACGGTCTTACCTGCCTTGCCTCACTGAAGCACTTGCTGCATACTACCTACCTGCCAACCGGCGGTTTCCTCGATTTCCACCTACGGCACCTACACTACCTACCTACACTACCACCTAAACAAAGGAAACAACGTCGAAACCTTCACTCGAATCACCACCCACCTCGACTCGCATAATAGAGTCGTACCTGCCTATAAGACTCGACAATGTACGTACTATGTATCCCAGCATCGCTTCACCATGTGAATGAACTTTAGGCACCTGTCAACTCGATCCTCTTGAAAATACCTAAAATCATAAAGTCGCAAAATCACAAAATCATTCCCTGTCTCCATTTACCCTCCCTCATTTTCCGGAATTATGTACCTTTTGCTGACTGCATCCTTCTTTTTTACCCTCCTCTTTAGTCCAGCTCCCCATACCCTATAATCACTTTCTCTCACGCACGCATACACGCGCGCACACACGCACACTCATATACAATACCTCTATTTCAAATCTCACTGCTGGATGGTCTTCCCTAAAAGATCCTCTACTCTCACTCCTCGCACATGACCTCCTCCCCTAACTTGCTGCTTCACCTGGGATCGCACAAGTTGGAGGTCAGCTTTGCAGCTCTCTAGCGCTATTTCTTTTCCCACCAATCTGTGAAAAGCTTCCTTTGCGACCGCCCTACGCTGCGAACCAACCAGAACGGAACACAAGGATCGATATCGCAGGACCAAGAGCCGATTGGTGGGTTCAGTGCTGCGTCCTGTCATCCTGTGCCGCATTTACTCGGATTGTTGCTCGTGATTGACCGCGCATACACTGCACATACACGACAGCGAACACAGGAGCTCATTTCGCAGTTCGGCCTTCGTTCTGATCGCTTTTCCTCCAACTGGAAAAGGCCGACGCAGCCGCAGACGCAGCCGCGGGCATAGGGGCATAAGGGTATAGGGGATCCGCGCCAGAGTCCCCTGCAAGCACCAGAGCTGCGAGCTGCCCCGTTGTCTGCGTCCTATCGTTTCATCGATGAGATAATACTTTTTGACCATAGTACCAGAGGTCCCTTGCTAGGCTGGCTTGGATAGGTGGTAGGAGCTAGGGCAGGACGCGGGACGCGCGTGGGAGGGAGATTGGGATATTTGGGGGTCACCCTCTCGTTGGGACAGGTCCCTGTTGGAACCGAACAAATCGAACAAATCGACGAATCGACAAATCGAGAAATCGACAGAAAACCCCGCCGTGCGACGCTCCACAGACCTTTTTTTGCTCGGCTGCAGTGCTGCAGAAACGTCATGACGTCTATAGTAAGTACATCGTTATTCTCCCTCATTTTCCCATTACGCCTCATTACATGAACTTGCACCTTGTCAAACCCAACCATAACTATATACGGCCCTTACGGTCGCGTCACGCGTCTCGTCTAGTCAGCCATCGAAGCCAATCTCACCTAGGTTATTTGGCGCACGGGAGGCCAGATACGACCAGTCTATCCAGTCTATCCATTCCCACTAGCTCGGGCTGCATACCTTAGCCCTCCCGGTCCCCTCTCCTGATTCACTTTTCTTTTTCTCTTGGGACGGCCTGTGTTCCACACCCTCTTTCCCTCCCACCACTCATCATCCTCCCGTCGTCTTCCAATCTCCTCCTAGAATCCCTTCACCGCCTCGCCTGTCCAGACCACCCCGGAAGCCTCGTGTCCCCCACACACCATCGTCTCGTCAGCCCCAGGGCCTTACTTGCTTTGACTGCTTATGTTAGACGGTCCTTACCTATTCCCATCGCAACGGCACGGAGCGAAGCGATGTGCCGCTACGCCCCAAGTCAGCCAAGTGTCGAGCTTGATTGGTACGCGGTTTATGATTGTCGCAGATGCCCAAGTCGCCAGCTTGGAATTTGGGAATTTGGGATTTGCCTTATTTACCCCCCTTGCACGACAGTGACGTTTTGGCTCCCGAGCGTCGCCTTTCAAAACTCCTAACTCCCTTCTCCCATTACTCATCCCCTTACCCTCCCCATTTAACTCTAGTCCGGCCCTTTTCTCCCCAAGCTTAACCCCCACTCTCTTGCTCGGCTTATTATGCCACGCCTCATCATTGGGACTATCTCAACACTCTTGTGATCCGGTCTCGAATATGCTCTCCTAGCACGTGTATCCTACCACGCCTCTATTATTTGCACGGATATCCTAGCCGATCATGACAATTTCTCAGAAACCTGCGATATTACCCCTGCTAACCCAGATCCAGCTATGTCTGGCGCACTATTGCGATCTACATGGACCTACGCCTCTCATGGTTACCGAGGGTCTACCGGTGCCATGCAGACAATGTTGCGATGACAATTCCGAGCCATCTCGGCCGCAAACGAGTACTGCGGGGCACGGCGCACAGATGGCCGTCACCGATGCCCTGCGCAAAATGACCCTCGGAGCCCCGCGGAGCTCATCGACCCCCGTCACGGATCAAGAAGCCAAAACTCATCAAGCATCATTACCCCGAGCTTCAAAAGCTGGTTCTAGTGGTGCCGCTCAGTCCACTACCGCGGCCGTTCAGACGCCGCCACAAAGTCCACGAAATCCCCCGGACGGCTTTTCTGAAGCGAATGGCAAGGGTGGCTTACGGCGTGACTCAAGTTTTCGTAGAACCTATGACGACTATGTCACGAAGCGAGCCAGCCCGTGCCAGAATTGCGCGCTGACGCTCCCCAAGCGGCAGGAATCGAAAATTGGGAAGGAGAGCACAAGTACCACTACAACCACAGACGCCAAATCCGAACAACGTGGACCTGTATTACGCACACGTGCCCCGTACGCCCGTGTCTATGGAGGAAGCAACGAAATTAGTCCGCCAAACTCTAACCCGCACTCCTCGTGCGCTTCCGACGTGGAAGAGGATATATTACTCGGAGATAATGCCAAAGCGTCGAACTCACAGCGCCGCCCTGCCACTTCAACTTCGCATTCAAGCGTCTCATCGAGATCCAGTGTAACGCAACACACGCACTACCTAGATTACACCTCAACCCGGGAACCAGTGGTACCGGCTACGTACTCCATAGTCCGTGCCTCTTGTTTACGGACTCTCTCTTTCGAAACCCTTCCACGACGGCCCGAAACTTCCCAGCCGGGCCCCTCTCTTCCGTCGCCTTTGGCCAGTATTCCGCCCTCGCTCCAATATCCGTCGATTGGCCATGGCCCCGGCTATATCACCGCGGCGCCAAATCCGCAATCCGCCGCCAACGGTGGCCCGATTTTCTTCGGCGATCCTTTCGCGGGTTATACTACTGCATATATATTCCGTATTCCGGATGTGCATGCACGCGGCCGGAAGAGGGTCTACGCGTTCCTGGCGCTCAGCACACACCGCGAACGCCTTGCCATGAAAACTTTCAGTTACCTATCTGGCGCATTCCGGGACCTTGCGAACTGGATTCAGGAACTAGCCGAAGCGGAAGCCGAGAGAGATCGCGAACGCGAGGAAGCTAATAGTCCGGTCGCCGCGCTAAATGCGGCGTACGGCCACGGCGGATTTGGTAGCGATGGCCCCCGCGATAGTGGCATAGGTCTCGGCCTCGGAGGCGGGTTTGGTGTGACCAGCTTGGATCGCGAACGAGACAGAGCGAACGACTCGAGCAGCTTCCTAACCGGCGGTGGTCGCGGCGGTTTCATGCAACGCATGGGCGGATCTATGGGCCCGGGCGGGTTTGCCCCTAAAGCCCGCGGCCTTGCGGAGCTCGTAGGCCTGCCCGACTTTTTCATCGAGCTGCATACCCGCTTCGTACAGCTGTTGCTAGAGTTGGGGGTTGTGCTCTCTTCTTGAGCCCAGCGGGTCTCCGGCAACGTTACACGCAGTGATCCATGATGGCACTTAATTTATTGTTCTGCGAGCGACCGAAACGATCCTTATGAAGACGTAATGACGAAAGACAAAGTCAGATTGTCGAGTTGAAGGCGATACCCAAACAAGCCTCCTGCAATTGAAAGTTTTTCGTTCGAGACGTTGGTTATGGTAGTTTACGCAGAATCTTTTGGCTTGCATGATACCCAAACTTCTAGTTGAAGCACGTGTTCTTGCGCTAGTCGGCGTCTTTTTATTTCATTTATTTTTTTAATTTTTTTCTCTATTCTGTCCTTCTGTAAGGAAGATACCCATTCTGTATTACTATTGCCCTTCACCTTGTTTTAATTGCGTTCTGATATGGATTTGATACTCCAGGGGTGCGTCGCTCTGGTTGCGATTGCGTAGCATAGCAGGTAAATAGGCGTATAAAAGAAAGGGTCGGGTAATGCATATCGAGAAAATGCCAGACACTTGAAGGCATATGAGCAAGCTCAAGCGGCTTGAAGGAACGAATGACTGGATGACGATGAGGAAAGGAGGTACGGCGATGCCTCGTACGGGTGTGCTAGGCGTCCGGTGTACAATCTCACGGAGATACGATTTTTCGAGCCTCGCGGTCAATTTTTCTTCTTTTTAACAGATTTCCCTATGAATTAGGAAGGACTATCATAGATAGAAGCGGGCTATGGCTAGACAAATAAGAGCGTTAGTGCAATGTTCATGAATCTTGCAGTACTCTAGTAGTAGATCTTGTGTCACTGAAAGGCGAGTACGTGATTAGTTCGTTTGGCTGCATTGCATTGCTTTGATATACTTCTACACTTGGCCAAACGCAGCAAGCTGCGGCGCTTAGACCAGCCTCTATTCCCACCGAACCCCCTTATCGCTAGGGGAGCCCGTATTGCTCGACGGATGCATGACCGCGGACGCCATCCTTCCGTATCCCCTCCATCTTCCTTCAAATTGTTAGGTGTGCCGAAACTTAGGTCTAACTCCGCTTATTTGTAGAAGTCGAACTTGTTCTCGTCGCTGGTGCCCTTGACCTGGCTAGAGTACGCGTCCTCGAGGTCGGCCTGGATGATGTTGTAGCGGTTCTTGCGGACGGCGCGGAGGCCGGCCTCCTGCATGATGGCGGCGATGACGGCGCCGCTGAGGGGGTCGTTGCGGACGATGAGGCTGTCGAGGTCGACCTCGGGCGCGAGGCTCATCTTGCCGGCGATGGTGGAGAAGATGAGGCGGCGCTCGCGGCGGTCCCGGAGGCTGGGGAACTCGATCTTGCGGTCGAGACGGCCGGGACGTAGCAGAGCCGGGTCCAGCGTGTCGGCTCGGTTCGTCGCCATGATCACCTTCACGTTGGACGTCTGGTCGAAGCCGTCCATCTGGTTCAGAAGCTCCAGCAGGATACGTTGGACTTCGCGGTCGGCGCCGGTCTGCGCGTCGAATCGCTTCGTGGCGATGGCGTCGATCTCGTCGATAAAGATGATCGCCGGCGAGTTCTCCCGCGCCATTCGGAAGACGTCGCGCACCATGCGGGGTCCCTCACCGAGGTACTTCTGCACGAACTCGGAGCCGACGACGCGGATGAAGTTAGCCGTGGTCGAGTTCGCGACGGCCTTGACGAGCATAGTCTTTCCCGTACCGGGGGGACCGTAGAGCAGGACGCCTCGCGGGGGGTCGATGCCGATCTGCTTGTACAGGTCGAAGTGGGTGAGCGGGAGCTCGACGGCTTCCCGGATCTCTTGCTTTTGCATATCGAGACCGCCAACGTCGGCGTATGTCACGTCGGGCTTTTCGTCGGCTCCCAGCATGGCGATGGAGGAGTCGGCCTCCGGGGGCAGAATATCGACAAGAGCATTGGAGTGGCGATGTAGGGCGACGGATGACGAGGGCTTCAGCTTCTCGCGGTCGAGAGTTGATAGAATGCGGACAACGTAGTTGGATCCCGTGCTTGACTGAACTATCCCGGTGCTGAAGGTAAAGGTGTTAGAACCGCCTCGTTCTGTTGCCCGATTGGACGTTTCGGGACGGGGTCGGTTGTTTTTAGAACTTACTTCTGGTCGATGGCTTCCATAAACTGGCCGATAACCAGTGGCACGCTCTGGATTCTCTTGATCTCTTCTTGGGCACGGACTAGCTCGCGCTTCAAGCTCCTGTAGGGTATATGCGTTAGGACCTAACCGCAACATAAACGAAGTCATCGTTGACTACTGTCTCGCAATCCTACCTTTGCTCATCCTTGATGTATTCCTCCTGTAGTTGGATGTATTCCAAATGCCTCTGCAGCTTTTTTAATACGGAATATTCGTCTCCTCCCTGCGCCGGTATTCCCTCGATGCTCTCGACATTTGGGATGTTGGAAGGGATAGGCTTGTTGTGAGGCGCCACGTTATGGGCCGGGTTTTCTACGAGGACGTCACCCATAATCGCGACTCCGGCGGCGGAATTGCTAAATCGTAAGAAGAGGAACTAAGGGCTCGCGGAGATAGGGCGGATTAAGAAGTAATCTCGTGAGTTCGTGGTTGATATGGACGAATCGATGATTGATGGTTAATGTTGCTGATGATGATGGATGGATGGATCGACGTCGAGTTCCGATGGCTGTTACGTTTTCCCTATCCAGTTGTGTACAGCTCTTTCCCAGATGTGCTATAAGCTTTCTAAGCTCCGGGTGCCGACGCCAGCCTTGCAGCCTTGAGTGCCAGATCCTTCTGTGTGGGCCCCTGCCAAGAGAAACTTACCTAACGACTCGAGCTAAGTCGATTTAAGAAAGTACAGGATCAATAGATTTTCCGTCCGCGTCTAGCCCCACCGCCTTGCCTTAGGTCATGGACCCCCTGTGCATTGCCTCAAAGATGACTGTCAATTGATTGGCTCTTCTTTTCCCAGCACCTGCAAATCTAAGGCGAACATTGAACCTACTCCACAGCAGCCGGCCGGAGTCACCCAACCACTTCACCTTGAGAGATATCGCAGGCTCAGATATCGGACCTGGCCTATCAGCCTGCTTAAGATCAGCTTCCGGCATCGCCCGACTAAAACCAGCGCTTGGCCTAGATCTGACCCCTCGACTTCGATATTGTGTATGTATGTATGTCGCTGCACGGCCAGGCTGCATCACGTCGATGGGGTTCCGGGAATTCCTCTTCTCAATATGCATAGGCACTCAGGTACAAATACCTCTATAGATAATATACCGGCGAATTTACCTACCTACCTATATATGGATTTCACCTGAGACTCTGCCCTTCTTGAAGTCCTTCCTTACCTCCCTCGCTAATACTAAACATAGTTACATACCTACGTAAAGTACTAAGGTACTACCATACCCTGCACTCGCCTCACCTTTAACCCTGAGAGGTTGGGGCTGTAGTATCCAAAAGAGGTAAGAAAGGAACGGAGTTGAGCTCATACCTGTCGCATCTTGCATGTATCTCAGCCTGTACATACATGTAATGTACTTGCGGATCTACCATTTACCAGAGACAACTGGTGGTAAACCTATGTACTTGGACTGGGAAGCACAGTGCTGACCCATTCCCACTGCCTTCCTACCCGCCCCTCTGCTGAACCAATCCCTTTTGGTTATAACGCTCAACAAGGACCCGCAAGGGGTCCCTCACTCCCGATGTGTCATCATACTGGAGCAGCTGCGGCTTCGCACTGGGTGACTACATGTACACTAGTTGGTATCGAGTCTCCTCCTAACATCCTCCTAACATACAGGAAGTCAACCACCACCTTACATATGGGTAGGTTAAGTCTTAATGTACGGTATCCAGTATCATTCGTTCGTTCACAATCACCGTCTATGGGATATGTGTGGTATGTATTGTACATACACCTGAAGCACGCATGCCTGTCTTTATATTGCATGTAGTTGGGTCTGGTACCTAGAGATTACCTACATGCATACATGTATTGCACAATACGTCCAAGTACCTACATGCACAAGCACATACCACCATTAGGTACCATTACCACTGCTCCCACTGCTCCCACTGCTACCACTGTTACTACTACCACCACCACTGCGGCGGCAGCACGTCCATTAGTCCCAGAGACGCTCCCGCATCAATGCAGGTGCTCTGCTCCTCTACCTTACCCTACCTACTACCTACTGTATTGTACATGGTACGGAGCAGGCTCCCCCTCTAGCCTCTACCTAACCTCTGAACTTCTAACCACCTGACTTCATTCAACCTTCTTTCGTCCCTTTTTCTTCACCTTGTGCATATCGCCAATTCTCTCAACATTTACTTCTTTCTACCTCGTCATTGCTTGCAGTAAAAGGAGCCCAAACTTGGAGACTAGTCTTCCTCTCTATCTCTTTCCTCCTACCCTCTCCCTCCGTCTTAACTTCTTTTTGACGCCGTCGCTTATTATCTCTTCGCCGGCGTTGCACCTTTGCTATTTATTATCGTTCTGCTTAGAGGGGGGCCCCTGACTGTTGGTGCACGCCCGCTGCTAACAGGTCTCTTGAGATCTTCGTCGCTAGATAAGAGAGTTCCTGTCCGATTAATCGTCACCATGTCGTCTAACACAATTGCCATCCCGGCCGCCCGGTCCTCCGCCGCGGCCTACCAACAATCGCCCAAGGCTACCACTAGCTCCTCTTCGTCATATTCCAGCTCACCACAAACCCCCAGCCCCAGCGAGGCCTCGTCGGAGCAGTCCGCACGCAAGCCGAAATCGGTCCACCAGCGTCGTCCAAGCCTACTCAGTATGTTTGCCCTCGCCTTAAGTGTCGCCATATAGGTGGCTCATGGAACCTTGATGGCGTTCCCTGCCCCGGACCCCGCTGACTCACCTTTTCCCAGGCTCCGCCTTCTGCAAAGACGAGTGCACCGTCATCAACATCGGAGATCCTGACGGGGCGCCTCGATTGGTAAGAAACCGCTATCACTACCACTATCGCTTCTGGCGTATCGCGAGTAAGCCGGGTCGTCGTCTTACTAATACCCTTCGCTACAGATCTCTTATCTCGCTTCGAGCCAAGGCTTCGCGTGGAACCCCGAACTCTTCGTCCCGTCCTACGTCGATTGCGACTACGTGCCCCTAGAGAACCGCCGAGAGCCGGTACACGAGATTCGGCTCAGTGACGAGGAGATCAAGGGGATGCTGCCGTGCTGAGCAAATACTCCCCTAGAGGTCCGGCGTCGGATCCGCCCCCGGCGCCCCCGGCGATGGCTCTCCGGAAATCGTCTTTTCTTCCTAGATACAAATTACCCTTGCGAGGATACCTTTGCCATTTTCACCAATACTTCGGCGTCTGGATTCGGGCTATAACATTGCCTGGATGGATTGTGGATATCGATGTCGGCATCTCCTATTGTGCGGCGCGCGCGGCTTGGAGGGACCGAACATCATGCACACGTTACCGCGACTTGGACGGTTGGGATTATTATTACATGGGACGCCCGAACCCAGGAGGGTCTCGGAGTTGCTGCTGGTTCTGTATGATTACATGAAGCTTACATGAATGCCTTTCACTTGGGGGTTGCGGCGTTGGTATTCCCCGATCCTCTCGACGACTTACGGTCGACCTTGTTAGTTTACCTTTCTGTGCTTTTTCTCCAGATGGTCAATGGGAGTTATCGTTGGTAGATAGGGCGTCGCTTTCTCAACTTCATAGGCAATAGAAAGACTGCATGCATTTTCAAGTAGCGCCGCTCTTGCTGGGCGACTCGGGGGTTTATTTGCCATACCGCCCTAGGTAGCTAGCTACTCATAGTCTATCTATATACATAGTGTGTTCCTCTTATTACAGATTAATCCGGCCTTGAATCTACCATCCTTCAAGAGCGGTTACGGGGGTATACTAAGCGAAACCGTGGATGTTCGGACAGGAAATGCAGTGCCGAACATAAAACAGACATGGGCCTCAATAATGAAACATTCCTCGAGAAACACCACGTGGATTGCCGAGGTTAGAGTTCTATTACGAGCTGTGACCACGAACCGAAACAAAACCCGTTCGATCCCTAGGACGCTCTCGAAACCTCAATGTGATTATTTCCGGTATAAGGTGATTTTTTGTTCCCTTTGTCAGAGTGCCAGAGTTGTGCTGGAGAGATAGATACCTAGGTAGATACCAACGCATCTCCTTACTCGCAGAACGTTACCAAGATAAGAGTGGGTGCATCAATGATGTACCGCTAGACAACACAGCAGATAACCCAACCCGATGGGCCATTATGCAAGTCTACTAATTTAAACAGGTACTCATTTATATAGGTACATACTAAAATATGTACGTAGGGACACACCTAAGATTACTTTAATATACTAATTTTGTATACGGCTGGTACCTATATAAAAACGTTAATGTAATATCTACTTCCTTCGCGCCGAATCCGTTGCTTACAGTGTTCGTGCCCTGACATGCTTCCACGAATACGGTCTTGTTCACACGGTGCAGACATCCCACCTAGTTTCAACTATCCCACATTTTACCCCACGAATTGCGTTATCGGACTGCCCCCCATGCTTCGCTCAGGGATGAGATACCGTACCGTATAGTACTTGGTAGATGGGAAAGTTCAGGGCGGCTAGCGCAATTATTACGGCTGGCAGCTTAGCGGCTAGTGCGCTTATGGTAACGGGGCGTGCCTCTAAATTACATATTACCAGTACAGGCGATACACTGTAATTTAACGTCTTTACGAAATCCGATCCGGTTTCAATGGCCAGGGTATACCTATACATATGCAGCTTTAAATCCTTAGCCCCTACACAGAATACCAGAATACATAGGTACCTACACAACTACCACATACCTGTCTAAATTCACCCCGTTCAGCCATATTCTACCTGTGGCCAGCCTCCCATACGATCTATACGAGATAGGACGGCAAGTTTGCTCCAGTTTGCTAACCCTGGATTATTACGTGCCAGCTCTGGCAGAATAAGCGAATACATCACCCAGCGTACAATAAAACCCCGCTTGGTGTTTGACTCATCGAGGGTCTCTAGTCGAGGCCAGTGGTTGGTCGGCGGAAGAGTCTTATAAACGCGGGCGGAGATATTCACATGCATTCGTGGCGATCTCTCTAGGTATGGCACTTTTAATATCAAGATGTTAGTTTCCTAGCCACGTGTACGGGCGAGGTGAAGCGCGAGTGGTCTGCAGGTCGTATCGAGCAATGAACCCTTAGAGATTATCTCACTTACCTGACAATCCTTTCGGACTATCTCATCTCGACAGATCATCGTGCCGAGCTGCGAATTGACGTCTCCGGCCGGCATATGTCGTGTTAGTGGCCAGACTAATACGGGTCAGCACGAGCTAAATGATTAGGTATTAGCTAGCCGGGGCTAAAGGGAGAATTCCAATTTGTGAAAGATGGCACACATACCTACCTATATATACATGTATAGATAGAGAAGATGGGACTCAGCTGTGATTGAGGAATACCTAGTATGAAGTCTACATTTCCACCTCTTGAATAGGTATGCGAGCCCAATCTAGGTAACTATCTAGGTACGTTCTGCCTTCTATCAAGAAGTCTAGGTACATATGTGCCCCGGGGTCGCCTCTATCTTGATGTTCTAATATGCAAACATACCTCATAGGTACCATAGTTACCATAGTTACCTACTTGCATGCAGGTCTCGCCCGGCGGTTCAGCAGGTGCCCGGGTGAGATAGCACGCATTAGGCAAATTCTAAGCCCCGATAGGCCGATGCCTTTGGATCCGCGACCCGCTTTCTGACTTGAAGGGAGGAAAAAAAGGGGGGCAAGTTCCAATGTATACTCCGAGAAACCCAATTGTGCCCCCAACATCACACAACATAATTTTTTTTTTCCCTCTCTCATGACCGTCAGCCAGAGACAATGATCAATGTGGACCGCACAAGAATAAAAAAAAAGTTTCAAATCCCACGTCGATGCTAGTCTGAACTAGCTGGCGGTGAGCGATTCGAAAAAGTCGCCATCCATCCACCCATCCATACATACACGTTGGGCACGGAAACGATGCTTCCCGCCAAGATGCATATGCCCAAGCAGCCTCAGCCAGAGACGCCATTGGACTGAAAAAATTTTGCTACCCGTATCCAAGGTTCGGTATCGCATTCGCGATGCACTACATCCGGCTGCTGCGGCCACCCCGGCTCGACGCGTCGCCGCCAGACCCCAGGCGACCACCACCACCACCACCACCGCTCATCGTCTCGCTCCTCCTTACCATCACCACGGACCTGGGTGACTCATTCCTGCACCCGGACGAGCCCGTCCCCCTGGCCGTCTCCGCCACCGACCCCGCGGGCCAGTCTGTCCTGTCGCCGCTCGACGCCGCCGGCCAATCACCGCCGCCGCTGCCCCGCTGGGCTGCGGGCATGCGCCTGCTTGACGTCAGGGTCCCGCTGCGGCCGCGCCTGAGGAGGAAAGGCGACGTCACGTGCACCATCGAGGTGTACCCGGCGACGCAGGACCCAGCGCTGAAGAGTAGCGACGTGCTTCTCCTCCCGTGGGCCGCCGATGTCACTACTACTACCACTACCACTAGTGCAGGTCGTACCGGCGGGTCTCCTGTGCGTGAGGGGAGGGGTGGCCTCATCATGCCGGTATCCGTGGAGATGGCGCAGGGCGTGTGTTCCCCCCTCGCCGTGCGGACGCTCCGGATGGTTGGCAGGCCCGCCACACCCGGACCCGGCGACCTGTCGTTTACCCTCGACCTCGAGGAGGATATCGGCGAGAGCATCGCCCGGCACATCTGGGACGCGGGGGTCGTGACGGCGTGCTTTCTAGCGGACGCATGGCGAGCCTGTACGGGCCAGGGTATCCGCGACGCGCTACCCGCGCGAAAGGACGGGCTCAACGTCCTGGAACTCGGGAGCGGCGTGGGTGTCCTGGGGCTCACGCTGGCGCGCGTCGTAGAGGGCGCTGCGTTCCGTTATGGTGATGTGCCCGGTAAGGCGGTCGTGCTGCTGACGGATCTCCCGGAGGCGGAGGAGCGCGCGAGGTCGAATATCGCGAGGGCCGAAGCGGCGATTTCTCGTGGGCGGACGGGCGGTTCTAGAGTGGCGATTCAGTACGAGAATTTGGACTGGGACGAGGGCAGGCATGGACGATTTGGGCCGCTTGCCTCCGCCCGCCCGTGGGATCTAGTCCTCCTGAGCGATTGCACGTATAATGTCGACTCGTTGCCCGCGCTTGTTGGGACGCTGAGCGCTCTGCACGCTGCGACCGTGGAACGTGCGCGGGCCGAAAAAGGTGCGGAGATGAAAGTCATCCTGGCGACGAAGCCTCGGCATTCCTCGGAGCAGGCTCTGTTCGGATTACTAGCCGATGAAGAGTGGAGGTATAGCGTCCTAAAGTCTATTCCGTTGCCGAAGCTGGGCGAAGAGGATGAGGTGGTTGATGTGTATGTGCTCGAGAAGGGTGCCTAGCATCTTGCCGGAGCTTTCGGTGGCCCGGTCTTATGAAGCAGATACATGCTACCTATTGCATACCCTTTGAGATAGGAGATGGCGGCGCATACTTGCGGTTTGCCTCATATGCATAGTCCGAAATAGACGTAACTCCAAGTTACTTGCGGGTATCATGAGGTAGAGGTGATATTTAGTGTCGAATGTACAAGCCGCACGCGAATTAGAATTGGAGATATTTAATTTAATTTAATAGTTAAAATAAAAGCTCCGTAGTGAAGTCTAGACAGAATTCATATGACAAGAGGACTTTGTATCAAATCCTCTCTGTTATGGTGATCAGGGACTGTTAAGAAGCCTCACAAATAAAGGGGGAGTCTCGCTATCCGAGGTTTGGGTTCAAATCGATATTACACAAGGCTCGGGGGTATATGGGCGTTCGTTGGAAGAATTAAGAGGACATATGAATTAAATTTACCGTACCCGGCGGCCGGCGGCCGGCGATCTAAATCTCTAAATGGGCATTGGAATCTATGAATTATTGTCTAGGGCGAAGAACATTAAAGTCAGGTTCCGACCAACTTGGATATCACTCTAATGCAACTAGTCAAAATATGCACATATCGGATCTGCCCCTCCAAGCGCCAAGAGTCAACAATCCATACAACGGCCGCTCTCAGTTACAAAGTAAACAATTGCGATATTCTTTACATCGCGAGTCGAACCCGTCGAATCGGCCAATCACCTTTCACCAAAGCGCAAATCCAGGGGTCACCCAGGTTCTACTCTACTACTGCGTCACGCATACATTCATACGTGCAGTATAGGAGATAGACGCACATATTTACCGGTGGTCATCTACGGTGCCTCTCAGATTGCTCTCATACACGCATCTCCAGCAGCAAAAAAAGAAAAAAGAAAAAAAGAGAAAAAGGGAATAAGTGACACCACGACGCCACCACACTCATTCCTATATCCAACAACACACCCGGCACCACACCAGCTCTACCTGTCAAATTCCGCAGGACCGCCTACCTGCCTACCTTACCTATTTTACCAAACCTACTACCTCACCGAGGTAGCACTCAACCAATCAACCAAACCATGGACTCGGCAGCCCACCGCAAGATCGAGCTCCAGGCGCCCGAGGACCTAGCCTACCTGCTGGCCAACGTGCGGCGCGCGGCCGCGGCGCGTCTGGACGAGGCCTTCCCGCCCGTCGACGGGGCGGGCGCGGGCGCGGGCGCGGGAGCGAGGGGTGGCCGCCGCGGCGCGCCGGCGGAGGGCGACGAGTTGAGGGCGCGGATTGAGGAGCTTGTTGATGAGGTACGGGATTATTTCAATTTTGTTATTATCCTTTTTTTATCATTTTCCTTCTGTTTCTTTTCTTTCCCCATGTTGTACGTTTTGCATTACGACAATTTCCTTTTTTTTTTTTTCCTTTCATTGGTGTCGCGCGCGTTCCAAGCACGACGAGCATTGCATTTTTACGTAGCATGCGACCCCCTATGCGACCGGCTTGGTTGGTTGGTGACGGCCGAGCCGTTGCTTTCGGTTTTTTTTTTAGGGGAGAATACGAGATTGGGCTGGTATATAAGCGCGAATAGGACGCAGGTCTATCACATACGACCATAGGATCTGGAAAGCTCGGGATCCCGTCCGCTCTCCCATAGATAAGCCAGATACCGCCGGATTAGTAGTTGGGTCGGTGACGACCAGCGAATCCCCGGTGTTGTATGTTTTTTATTTTTGCCGATTTTTTCCCTCTTCTTTTATTTAGCATTTTTCCGTTTATATTCGGCCTCACGTTCATATGCCTAGAATTCTAATACTCCTTTTTTACGCCCGTTTCCCCCTTTTCACACCGTTTATTCCCATTACCCGTTCTTTTTCAACATTGGTCGCCGCCGACCTATCTACCTCACCCATCCACCCACCCACCCGCTCACCACGGACCATCCCAACCCGACCCAACACTCTGACCTACCCAGGTATGTAATGTAACTAACCCAAAAAAAACCACAGTACATAACCAAAACCTTCACCCTCGCCGCGCCCAGCCTCTCCATCAACGGGCTAGACGTCGACCCCTCGCGCTTCCTGTCCCCCGACCAGCGGGACCCCCGGGACCGCGAGCCGGAGGAGGTCTACGAGGCGTTCGACGCGCGCAAGCGCGCCCGCGTCGAGGAGCTCACGCGCGAGGAGGAGGACCTGCTGCGCGACATCGCCGCCCTGAAGAAGAGCGTGCCCCGCGCCGCCGCCGCCGCCTGGGCCGACGCCGCGCGCCGCTCCGTCGCCGACGACGAGGCCGCGCTCGCGGGCGTGAACGGGCGCGTTGGCGCAGGTAGCGGTAACAGTGGCGGCGGTGCGGAACGGGAAGGGGAGGGGAATGCTCAGGATCAGCAGAGTAGGGAGAAT
Source organism: Pyrenopolyporus hunteri (assembly GCA_902806595.1). Classification (NCBI taxonomy): domain Eukaryota; kingdom Fungi; phylum Ascomycota; class Sordariomycetes; order Xylariales; family Hypoxylaceae; genus Pyrenopolyporus; species Pyrenopolyporus hunteri. Next base: position 49,847 of record CADCXC010000046.1, read on the forward strand.
GAGAAGCCGCTGCTGGGGGACATAGGACGGCAGCCGAGCGAGCGACAGGCCGACGTGGAGGCTAGCTACGAGGGCGCCGTCGAGGCGCTGGGCAGGCTGAAGCGCGAGATGCCGGCTGTGGTGGCGCGGATGGAGAGGGCGAGGGGGGCGGGGGAGTACGTTGTTACGGAGCGGTGAATACGCTGCGTGCGTGCGTGCCCCCGACTTTTCCCTCTGTTTTCTGAACCTTGCGCCCACGTGATGTTGGGATAGGGGGTGGTGGATGAGATGGGGGGTAAGGAGGTAGGTGAACGCGGTGACCAGCCACCGTAGTTTACGAGTGTAAGAAATACGATAAGGGGAATGGAATCCGAGAGCTGTATTGTTACATGTGGTACCAGGCAGGGGATATGCCCGTCTACCTGCCCCAGGAGTCGTTGCAAAGGTCACCGGATAGGTATAGAGGCGTAGCCTTAGGTAGTAGTTACTTTACGATTTAGCGGTTGCGGTACAATCCGAAATCATCCGGTGTAATATGCCAAAGGGACGAGAGTGTGTTGACTTGATAAACATATCCTAGAAATCAAGGTATAACCGACATACCAACTTAGTCGTCTCGCAATAGCTACCAGAGTCACTTCCAGAATTCTATCCTGATTTATAAGGCCAGCAGACTACAGGTTCGGGGGTGAGCAGCGGAATGCAGATGTATCATATCAACGATTGAAATGGCTCTCTACCAGTTCGAAGAAAACAGCCGTGTAGTACCCATCCGCTCATAGGCAGACCCCGGCAATTAAGAGATTCTGACCGGGGTGGAAGATCGTCCGGATCGAAGATTTTAAATATATAAAAAGAGTCCACGGCTTCTTCCTCAAGTGCCTTGATGATCCTATCTAACCACCCCACGAGACTCCCCGCTCCATCTGAATTTATGCTCTTCCTTTTGTATACAAATGCAACCTTGGTGTTTCCTCTATGCAGCAGCTGGAGCGGGTGCCCCGGCCCCCTCTAGGATGGTAGCATCGCCGGTAGCGGCAGCACCCGCGCCGGCGCTGATCTCCGCCGGCTTATTTTCGGTGGTAGCGTCGTCCTTCTCCCACCAGGCGGGCTTCGCGTACGTGGGATCGCACCAGGGACCGGCGTTGCTGAGCTGGCAGCCGCCCTCGCACTCGCAGGTACCGCCGAATTCCTTGGGCAGGTTCTCGGCGGGGATCTGTTCTAGGAGCTCCTTCTGGTAGTTGCCGCCGAGGACGTGGATCTTCTCGACGGTGACGGGGTCGAGCAGGGGGCGGATCATACGCCAGACGCCGGTGAACAGCCAGTTCGTGTTGATGAGGTACATGCGGCCGAGACGCTCCGGGTAGTAGTTTTGACTCATGCCGGACGCCTCCTGGATGTAGCCGAAGACCTGCCTCGCGTTGCCGAAACCGACGCCGTTGAAGTCCATGATGGTGCAGGACGTCTCTAGCAGGTGGCCAGCCTTGCGCGAGCAGGCTGGCAGCCTAGGGTCCGCCATCTTCTCGTACTCGACGGCCAGGTTAACCAGCATGTGCTCGTACTCGATACCTTCGTTCTTCATGGCGTTGATATCGATCTTACCGAGCTGCTCGATGTATACCGGTCGCCCGTCCTGTTGAGGTAGCCATGTAAGCACAAAAACTGGTCTCTGCGGCGCGGGGAGGGAAGTGCCTTCGTACCTTGTCGGTCTTGTGGTAGTACTGAGGGTACCATTTGGAGACCTTCTTCTTGAAAGAGCCGTCTCTGTCCCATTGGCCTACTTCCTCGTCGAGATTGATAGTCCGACCGTCGACCTTCAGGGGCTGTCCGGCGTACAGAATGGTCTTCCGCCACTTTTCGGTGTCAACGAACCTTGAGGCCAGGGGTCAGTCCATCAGTCTCAACAAACAACTCGTCTCCCTATCTGGGATATCTTCTCCAGCCATGGCTCGGGATCGCTCACATTTTCTTAGCCAAGTTGACATCGAATTTTCGGGCTCGTAGGAAACGCAGCTACATGTTGGCGAAACAGTCGTCAGCAAATGATATGTCTATGCCTCATCTATCCATCTAGCCCTTGTGGGGGTATGCGGTAAGATGTTCAGGCGGTTGTATCGTGGAGGGCACATACCAAGGTCAGAGTATCCAACCGCTTAGTATAGCCTTCGCTCTCGAGCATCATGCGTAGCTGGTGAACCTGGGCCTGCTGAGCCTCGGTCAAGTGGCCCGGGTGGCCTGGTTTGGCCTGGGGGGCGGTGGTAGGGAAGTCATATTGGTCGTACTTGGGATCTAGCTCCATGGTCGACGTGGCGGTTTGGGTCGATTTCCAAAGAAATCGAGCCGTTCAAGCTTGGGATGTACCGATTGAGGTGATGTAATAGACTGTTTTCTCTAGTGTATGGATTAGGAAAGACGATAGCTTAAGAAGAGCGAGGTGATGAGCAAGGGAAGGGAGGATGGATGGAGGTGTGATAGGAGAGAGAGAGCAACGAGTTTGTTGTCCTAGGAATGCTTTGGGATTTGAGGGTGTTCGATAGGAGTTTATGTAGGTGGATGCCAAGTTTGGTTCGTTGGCCTAGCCTCAGCTATGTAGGTGCCGCGTACGTAAATCACCAAATAACAACAACGCACCTAATGAAAAAAGTCGGGGGCCTCACTGGATAGAACCGGAACTCGGTACAGTGATACAGTGACGAAGAGTAGACGAAGTAGGATACTGTCTCTATGTCAGGTATAGATTGCCATACAAAACCATTAATCATTGGGAAAAAAAAATAAATAAAGTGGCGGCGTTAGATTGCGGGCATGCCCAAGTGGGAGATCGTCATTGGTGCGCGCAGCGGTGAGATCTGGGGAGCGACTTTTTGGGTTCCAGCTTTTTCCCTATCCCTGTGAATGCCATGTATTATATGTAGGTACCTACCTATGTATTATTCACCGTAGGTCCCTTTTTTTGCTATTTAGGTTCGCTTTGCCCACTTACGTAACCTTTTAAGGGGTCTCCCGCATTCCCCCCTTCCCATTCCATTCCCCCTTATAATTAGGGAGGTACCGACTAATTAGTATCGTACTGTACCTATCGATGGATCTCAGCCACGAGATACCTACGTACCTTGCCTCGCTTAGTTACCCAATGTACCTACTACCAAAAGTCTAGTGATGAATATAGGCAGTAACTTTTACACTTCATGCAGCTAAATTAGATCATCTGTGTCGCCAAAGTCAAAGTCAGTGAGTATTATGAACTAGAAACACGGACATAAGAACATAAACTTATACGAGCATTAGGAATAATGCAAGTACATAGGTATATAACGGCGCAAGTAGCGAATTGGCGTCTTCTCAATTCACCTGATACTCCCCAAATGAAACCCTAGAAAGCTCCTTCGTGTTGCGTCATCACCACTTACATAGTAGGCACAGCTATGTACGCAGCACCTGACTACACAGCATCTGACGTGAAATTAAGTCCGCGCGTCAGCGTTGGTTTATTAATCGAGGCTAGGCAGGTAATCAAACAGGCAGGCAACCTCGCAAGCAATCAAGATGATGCCAAGCATACCTCACCTCGCCCAACGCGAGCCGGCCAAGCTTGCAACTGATCGTGCCGTCCTCATCCGTTGGGCTGCTCGTCGCCATCTCCAGCCCCCGTTCCTTTGCGCTCCTCCTCGACTTTTTCTTTTCGTTTCTGAACAACGTCCCAGTTGTAGACTCGCGCTATCGCGACCTCCATAGTCTACTCAAAGTTAGCCGTGTCCTCGTTGGGAATTATCCATCTAGTAGGTTTCCTACCGTGATCTGTTCTCTGAGGAAATCCAGGTCTTCCTCGCAGTTGGCGTAGCTCTGCTTCGCGGCCGCTAACTTGGATGTGAGGAGTGTCTCAGCCTCGTCGATAGGATACGCCAGCATCACATTCGCCTATACAATATTGATTCCCATTAGCTGAGCTGCTCGTCGGGCGTTTAAACGCTCATGGAGAGCATGCGTTCCGACATACACCAAGCCATAGATATACTTCGTCCGTAGGCGGTATCGACGCTTTCGCGTACAGGGTGTCGTTAAGCTCGAAGGTGGTCTCGATCGGATCAGATTCCTCCTAGGTAAAATTAGCCCCCTGGCATCGACCGAGTCACTCTTAGGCCGACTGAGCCTACCGTCCTCGTCTTGAGAAATTTAACTGTGTCCAGAGTCTTCTGTATATCGGGCATTTTGTCCTTCAGTCCCGCGACCCTTCTCTGCAGATTCAATTCCATGAATTGATATTTCCTATAACCGGGTCCCAGCGTCAGTAATCGTTCGAAGCAAATCGGTAGGCGACATCGAGAATATTTGAGCCGGAAGGCTGCGATGTGGGACTTCGGCGTCCCGACCAACAAGACATATATGGCTTCGAAAATGGGAATATTGAAACGTAGGTAGACGTGGCAACATACGATATCATCTCCTGGAAGCTGCGCAGCGTAGACTGGACATCTTCTCTCGATGTGACGTAGTCCTCGACCTTGTCGACGAAAGGAGCGTAAGGGATGCCCCTCGGGTTCGTAGCCGCCGCATCCTTTCTACACCACGAATTCGATCTCGTTAGTGTCCAAATATCGAGCCTTTGGGAGTTGTATTCTATCGTACTGTGCGACCGGCTCTTTGCCTTTCGATGACATATCGTGTCTATTATGCGGCGCCGTTCAGCGCATTATGAGTGGGAGCAGACTAGGAGTAGACTGGGTCGAGTTCGCCGGGTGATGCCGATAGTCTAGGTAACCTTAAAGCATTGGATGTTCCTGTTTGGATACATGTAGTGGGCACCTATCGCAGCTCCAGCACATAGAGAGAGGAAAATTTAGGAGCATGGGCCATCGGGAAGCGGGGTGAGGCTGGAGCTCACCGAGGTGAAGGAGGGGCACATGTCGGATCTATAGATGCTTGGTGTAATGCATACATTATTCATATATCGGGTACTTACAACTAGCCAACCAGAAGTAACAAAGTAGCTGTTAGCCTCCTCTAGGAACGCTATGATTATCAAACGGAAAGCTTTAAACCTGTAAATGCCAATGTAAACTATTTTAACCATCTATTTACATCTTTTGAAACTTGTAGATTCTCACTATATACTTACACCGACGAAAAAGGTTGAGGGTTTAATGTTGTCGTTTGATACCTACTACGGAAGGCTTCTTTTGGATAAATCGGAACCCTCCGTCTGTCATATTTCACGGCTAGGCACCTCTCCAGCGACTGCGGAATAAATTGACAGGTCATACGAATGCTACTCTCTAATTGTAAATATCACCGTGCAGACGCTTCGTTTGCCGTACCAACCCGAACAAATCAGAAGCGACATGGGAGAGATACATTTCAAGGATAATCAGGCACCTTAACAACCAATACCCCCCTCCAGGGTCTGATCCAGTCAACCTTAACCTCACGACTATATCATTTAAATAAGGGAAGATTAAACGAATGATAAGTCATCATGGGTCAAGGACCATCTCACGACCCAGTCCCGCTCGAAACCAGAGTTGAGGATCCGAAGGACGGATCCCCGCCGAAGGGGCTCGCTCTCATAGCACATGGCAGGCTTGGCGGGAACTTCGACCAACCCCCAGTCCGTCTCCTAGCTGAATACCTAAGGGATAAGAGACAACTAAGAGTCGTCACTTGGAACGCCCGGGGAATAGGCGGTAGCGGAGGAGGAAACGAATACACAGATTTCGGCGTCTGGCTCGGAGACGCCGGGATCAATGATTACAACGTAGGTATAGCCACTCCTGGTCCGCAACATACGATAGCTAACCCAGCACTTCGGCACTTACAGCGAATGCTCCGCGAGTCCATGGAAAAATTTCTGCGTGATTTCCCCGGTGCTCAGGGGATCCCGCTATTCTTATGTGTACGGCGTTCTTATCCCGCCCTCATACACTGTACTCATGACACTAACCAAAACCCAGGGTTATTCGGCGGGCGCCGTCTTCGCGGGGTGTACTCGTCCGCCCCCGTCATTCTGGCAGTTCGCGCCCGCGCACTATATTTTCATATCGTATCCCGTGGACCTGAACCCCTTCATCGGGCTCCACAAGTCCGGCTCGTACTACCGGGCCGTGGAAGCCCTCGTCCAAGGCCACGGGTGGGAAAACCTGCCTGGCGAGTTCCACGGCCGGGAGCCGGACGTGGCTGGGGTGCTCACCGTCACGGGCCAGTTTGAGGCCGTGGTGTTTTATGGTCTGTGGACGCAGATCCTAGGCAGCAAGAATGCGCGGCACGTCCTCACGCAGGTCCGTGTCGATGGGGCGACGCATCCGTGGGATGATAAAGCGTATCGTATCGTGGAGGAGGTTGACAAGTGGTTGTCGAGTCGTTAAGGGGTTTGATAATGCGGTGGATTGATTTTGGTCCCTCGAGGTACGTTAAGTGTGTTCATAAAGATACTATAAAGCTTTTAGATGCTTAGGTATAGTATATAAGCCTAAAGAGTGTGTTTGATAGGATAATAAGTATAACGTGTATCATTGGCTTTGGGCTTTGGGCGACCGGGTTGGTAGCTCTTAACACCACGTACTTGCATTGTAAGGTCTGAGTAGAAAATATATCATACATAGTTCAAGATCCTCTAGTGAACGTCAAAACCTGATATCACGGGTATTTCGAAAAGAAAACGCTCTAGCGGCTTGTAGGGTTTGATATATTCGTAAAGGATATCGAGAGATCTAGTGTTCCGGCGTACATTTCGGATTACTTATCAACTTCTGAGGCTAATCTTGGATGTAGATAGCCCGAACGGCGTGGCGAGTGCTTATTTCATACAATAATTAGGGAAAACACGAAAATGTTTTCTAGGTAACATGCTTGTTTCACGTGCTTTTTGGAATAACCCCATTTCAGGGGCCTATGGGGGATTATCTATTCCATCATGATTGCTAATAAATCAGGATACCATAGTGCTTGATCAATCGTGTTCCTTATTTGTTCCATATAGGCCACTTCAGCGCCGAAAGGTTCTCGTAAACTTTGAATACTTAATATCTGCTAAAGCCACTGGTCAGGAATGCTAGCTGTCCCGTCTCTTTAGCATAGCACTAGCTGAGTGCTTCGGATTCTCAGTTGTGCTCCTTATAACATACGCGGGTCCCCTGGTTTTGGGCCGGAGGGTTACCTACCTACCTAACCAGCCACCTAACGAATAAGTGACCAAGTCTCAATATACTCACGCATATACTCGACTTTGAAGCACGTTCCGAGTAGATACTCGAAATTCTAGGCACCCAAATTATATAGTTATACGTAACGACGCTGTGTTTAATACACCAGAGGAACCCTCGTCAGGGGCGGCATACCAGCATCCTAGGTATTGATTTCGGCATCACCAGGCGAGAAGTGGTACCAGTTTAGGGTTAGAGAGGTTACAGTATGTTATCGTAAATCGGTTCCATAAGCCCATCATGAATTACCGGGCAGTACCATGCCCATGAGCATATTGTTCGTAAAACCCCTATATAAGACCGTACCTAGTTTATTACCTCTAATAGGAGATGGAGATATCGAAAAGCCACTACCCAGCTATCGAAGAAAGGAGGGATAGAAGTAACCTCTCGGGACCCTCCATAGGCCCTGGGTTTGATTCCGTGATAAGGCAGCATTAAGGCTAGTTAGTTCAGCTTCAAGATTAGAATCAGGATGGTGATCCTAGATGCACGATGTTTCTTTTCTTGGGGTGTTTCTCTTTTACTACTCGAGCCCCGTTTCGTTTTATTCGATGAGCGTGTCCTGAGCCCTGGCCTCTGGCTGATTGCTCGGCTTATATAGTTGAATCACAATCCAGTTCACTATCCTTACGTGGTGACAGTCGCGCCTTCTCTTTCTAGCGCTCACCGAACCTACCCTGTGTGAATTGTCTCTCTTGGCCGCCACTTCCTTAACGCCTAGTTTGCTACCGCCACCTGCCCTCGGAATATGGGCGCCCTTTGCCAGCTTTGGGGTGGGAGCCTATGGTTATGGACGGGTCCGGGACCGAGTGGGGCAACTCGGCGAGAAATTGCTCAACACCAGCTCCGGCTTCCGGATTTCTCGACTGACAAACATAGTACAAACTCTTTTTCAACCCACCTGAGGACACGCGAGTAGAATAATGTGACTGATTCGCTGGGAGTCCGAGCGTCCAGTATTTCTCGTAGAATCACTACTATATAGACTTAGTTTCTTCCTCCCGTCGTTCTCACTTCCTTTACATCTTTTCTCCAGATTCACTCTTCCAAACACGAATCTAACTGAGCATCAATTCTCAACCAAAAAAAAACCCCACCAGAAAAAATCCATCCACCCTATCATCACCTACTAAGATCATCCTCTACCAATATCATCTTCTACCGACCTTCTCCAATATCACCTTTTACCAACGTTGCCTTCTACAAAGGTCGTCGCCTACCAATATTCTCTTCTACCCACATCAGAATCTACCCTTGTGGTAAGTAGAGACTTTGCCTTCCTTGGATTGTTAGTTGCTCGCTTTTATTCGGAGACTAAAATATCGAGTGTAGAGGTACCACAATAGCACGCCTTCGTTCAAGATGTCGTACGCACAAGATCGTGTCTTCAACATTACTGAGCTTCTGGAAAATATTTTCGTTTACGCCAGGCCCCGAGAAATCCTCGTGTCTATTCAGAGGGTGTGCAAACTATGGAAGGACACCATTGATTCCTCTCCAAAGCTCCAGCAGGCCCTATTCCTCAGAAAGAGCCACCAGGCACTGGATTCATCGAAATATACGAAGAACCAGCTTATAGGATACGCCGTCCGACAATTCTTCAACCTTGATTACCGAAATAATGGCAAATACTACCGCCATATGGAAATGAGCACCGTCAAGCTGGAAAACATCAACCGGAACCTCCTCGGCGCGTTTCTCGGGCCGTGGTTGAGGGAGGACGCTTCTTGGAGGAGGATGCAGGTGGCCCGGCCGCCAATCACAAAGCTACACTGGCAAGTGATGAGACCGGACCAAGATGCGCGTGTAGTGTTACCGGTGGCAGTAGTCGAATTCGAATTTCCGGGCGGGCTTCTCATGGGTGACTATTACGACCTTGTGCTCGGCACCAACGGTGAGCACTATATAAGGTGGCCTCTTATAGACAGCGGCGCTACTCCTAAAAGACTCGCACCTTTGGCCGATCCAATAGAAGAGTGGCGCGTCGAACGGAGGTGGGTAGCAGCAAAAAAGAACGCGATCAAGATACGACAGCAGGTGACGAACGAGACCGGGCGCAACGGACGCCGACGCCGCGACTACTTCTGGAATCCGAAGGATCTCCAGCCGTACCATGCCAACATTCGATCCGTCGAGACGCTGGAGATCACGGAGACGGGCGGAATTCCTGACTGGCAATTCAGGAAGCACACATCGGATAGCGCCACAAAAATGTCGCTTTTCCTACACGCGGCACAGGATCCTCCTATCCAACGGCCCGAATCGGATCTCTAATTGGGCTTATCGGCTACACGATGCCCTAGGATGACCACCCACTTCTCATCTTTATGTGGTATGTTTAACAGAATTGGCCCTTGAAGACATCTGCTAATGAAAATACGTATAGGATCAAGCAACGTGCTTTCCAATCTCCTTTTACGAACGTCTTCGATCGTCTAATCTCGCCTACCGACGGCCTTTTCTCTCCCCTATCATACAAATTGTCAACAAAAAAACAAAAAAAAAAAAAAAAAAAACAACGGAAAAGGATGAGAAGTGATGTGTCTTTACGCCATAAGGATTTGGTAACGTGAGTACACTAATGATCATCACTATTTAATTTGCTCTTGGCTAATAAAACCACAGTCAGCGTTATGGATTGGAAGCAGCCTACGTGGCTATGTTTCTGTGCGAAACGAGAGGGGTGGTTGGCATGAGTATTGTCTTTTGGGGGATCGCCCTTCTTGCATCTCGTGGCAAGGACGCTGTTGTTTCGTACATTGGGATCTCAGGTATTCGCTACCTAGTGAATTGACTGAGGGCTACGCGTAAAAATGCGGGCATTGATAAAGCATGATTGTTCCATCTCGGATACTGTGATTTTGATTCCGGACTCACGAGCATCGTTTGGCTAGAATTAAGTCCTGTTGCGTCCGCCGGACTCCCGTAACAACGTCTGGAACTCCTGGGATACTGGATGATTGGCGTCGTCTCCCGATAATCATAACTGTTGTAGGTAAGCCTAACTCCATCTCGAGGCTTCGAAATTCGCCGGTCCTTTATTCTTGCGACCGCTTTCGTCGCCTCCCCAACGCCCTTGCCTATCCGGGAATGTCGTCTCTTCAGCGAACAGTTTTCATCACAACCCAGCTTCTAGGTATAGTTAACCCTATCCCACCTCGACCCGAGCGGCCTCGCCAATGCTCAGAAAATCCCTAAAACATGGAACTATGTTATTGACATGCCCCTTAAGCCCAAGTGGTTCGTATTGTCTTGCGGTAGCCATAATATCACCTTCCGATATGTCATCCCCTCTGCTATCGAGCGATAGAGAAGTCAACTTGGAACGTACGGCCCAGCCTCCATAGAAGAAATCTTACAGTAATTATAGCCCGGAGCATGTCAACTGGCTAGAAATTTCAACTTTATAAATCCTTTGACTCATCCTAGATTGCCCAAGGCTCGTTTCCTTTCTACGAGGGATCCGACGGTGTCAGTCTCTTTTCAAATAGCAGCTAGGGAATAATAATGGGGAAGTAGCCTTCAAGGGCCACGAATATAATATTATACGGTGGAACTCCTTTTCCATTGGTCACCGGGATCTGTAGAACGCGATATAGTAAGTAGTAAATACGTATGAAGCTATCTTAATATATAACGAGAAGACCCTTAATTCCATCGATAATAAATCGAAAGGTCTAGAAGGTATAAATAAAAGCTGAAGTGAAAGTGCTATATAATATATAATATACTACTAGATCATTACCCCCAGATCAAGCAGCGGTAGCGAATATCGGAACATTAGGTTCGCACACGGTTTCCGGCTCGGGCAGGACGCCCTCAAGGAAGTACTTCTGGATAGCGGCGTTCGTGCAGTTGGACGGTTGCGTTAAGGATAAATGCTACATTATACAAACACCAATCGTTAACGCGGATGCCAGCGCGCAAAGAGGGCAGAAGGACGTGGACGCGGGGGAGGGTGGGGGTGAGGAGCAGAAAGAAAAGGGGGTAGGGAACTTACACCGTGACCGTTATGCGTCAGCAGAACGCTCCCCTCAAACCCGGAACTCATATTCTTCGCCGAAACCAGCGGAGTCACGGGATCGAATGTGTTCCCGACGAACAGGATGGGGTTCTTAGTCTTGACGTGGAAATCGCCCTCGTACCGCTCCTTAGCCTGGAACTTCCATTGCGCGCACGCCTCGACGTAGTAGCCCCAGCCCCAGTCCCAGAACCACTTGCTAGAGGTGTGATAGGCATCGAAGTCGCCCTGGAGATCCGCCAGGTTCGTCGTGCGCAGCTTCTTGTCGCCGCAGCGGATGCCCAGGATGGCCTGGTCCTGCGCCGGGATCGAGTAGCTCAGGATCAGCTGCACCGTCGTTTCCAGGTTGCCCTGCAGCATGTCGTCGAGGGCCTGGGCGAGCGCGGGCCACTCGGAGGGGCGGTACAGGATGTTGAAGACGAAGGACTTGAGGGTCGTGTAGTCGAATACGATCGTGTCGTTGTAAACGGGCGGGTTGTTCCGCATCATGTCGAAGAGGTCGAGCATCGCCGCCTCGAGGTCCTCGAATGTCCGGTTCCGCGCTAGGGCGCAGTTGTTCGGCATCGCGATGCACCCGCGCATGAACTCCTCCCAGGTCGCGTCGGTTGATGCGACCATCTCCGGTTCGCCGCTATATCACGAGATATTGTGTTGATTATTTTAGAACCGGAATAAGATATATGGTAAGAAGTGGGGAGCGTACAAGGAATTATAGTACTGGTGCGCGTTCATAACGCCGTCGAGAACGACTTTATCCATCCTATCGGGGAACATCGCGGCGACGGTGGCTCCCATCGTGGTCCCGCCCGAGATACCTGAGGGAAGATTAGTTTACAGTTAGACGTGCAGAAGAATCCTTCTCCGACTAAGAGTAGACCTACCCCAGTATCTCAGCATTCCGTCCTCGCCCAGGGCGTCGACGATGGACATCATATCTCTCGCGGCAAATGCCATGCCGACCAGGTCGCCGGTCTCATTTAGCTGCGTCCCGCATTTATGCGCTATGATCTGGCTCTCTGCCCAGACCTTGCCCACGGCCGTGTCCGCAGAACCGGCTAGAGCAGTCCCTAGAGAAGCGTAGTATCCCGTGGTGTCTTCCGGCCAGCACTCGAATCGAAGGGTGTTGCCGGTTCCTCTAACCCTTGCTGTTAGACTTCGATAATACGGCAGGACGCAATCAGGGGTACATTTTCAACTTACCTAGGGTCCCAGCTGACGAGATCGTGGTAACCTCCCGTTGTTCTGTGTGGTGTAGATGTTAGCTAATAAGTAAACTAGCGTTCGACCTTGCGTAGTAACGTACGGGCCCATTAGCCCGGCATAAGCAAGCATGCTCGTTAAACCGTCTTGGCCGGGGCCGCCAAAGTTGAGGATGATGCTGCCTCGCTTAGGCTGCTTCTGAGCCGGATACTTGATGACGTCGAGCATGAGAGTATCACTGCAGGACTTATCGGTATAGTCGAGTGGTACGGGCAGTTTGGCGCATTGTACGGGGAGGGTGGTATTCAGCTTGCATGGTCCCCATTGGATCCCTGCGTGGTCGTCGCGGGGGATGGTGGTGGCTGTGCTGGCGTGGGCGGCGAGAGAGATGAAAAACGGTACGAGCGTCTTATAGGAAACCATCTTCAGCCTTGACGTTGGTTAAAGGCTGGTTTGATTTGGGTATCTGAAGGTGAAGTGTGGTGTGGAATTTTGAGTCTACGGGATTCTGAACTACGTTATATGTTGAGAACCGACGTCCCAGGCCGCCTGGGTACTCAGGGGGTAGGTCGGCGATGTCATTATCCTAGTAAAGTTGCTACATCATAGCCTCATTTGTAGTTGTAAGGAGTTCAAAGCTGAAAAGAATGACAACGGTCAGCTTTGAAGAATGTCGCTCTGATACGGCGAATCCAGCCGAATCCAATTTACTTCTGAGTACGTTAGCCAATTATAATCTCTGCTTTTCAAGGCCTGCATAATTCCTTGGGCTTAATGGGAATATGTAAAATCCTTCCCAACGTGACGCGCTGTGTCAACCTTGCCGTACCATGCAGCTAGTCCGCTGTTCTTGGCATCAGAATTTGGTCCGGTCATGGGTTCCGAAGTCGCGACATAGCCTGCCTTATTCGGATACGTTGATTACACCGGAGCGTATGGTGTTTCGAGATTCACCCCCGAGTCATTGATACGTCCCCGGTGCGATTAAATATTCTCAAACGTTCTACTTACCTTCATACCTACCTACTAACCTACCTCTTAGGACTTCTCATCCCGTCGATCCAGCGATCGATGCATCTTTCCACAATTCTATTAACTGTTCAATGGGATATCGCTTTCAATTAGTAGCTATGCACGTATGCTAGCGTGATTAACAATATTTTCCAGCTGGGACCAAAATGCCCATTCTCGTATTCGATTGCTTTTGGATGCTCGCCCCAGCGCAATGATATCACCGATATAAGCAATTCCGCAACTCTGACACCGATCAAAATGTTACATATAATGACAACCCTGAACCATGAAAGGCACGTTGGGAAGAGGGGGGCATCCCTTTGTCAAACTGGTATGCTTCTGGTGCGGTGGTGTTGAGGGGTACGTGCGCATAACAGAATCAGACATTCTCATGCGTCCTCTATACTACTGTTGTAACCACTAACAGCTCCGCCAGCAGTCGCTGCCGAGCTGCCCGTAGTTGTCGGTAGCTCTGAAACCTTCCCGTTACGACCCCGTCTGAGATCGTTAGCATCAGGAAGCTCGCCCAGATAATTATCGGGTGATATGCTCCCGCTCGCATCGTAGTGATGGCCGTCGTCGGAATGTTCGTCTTCCTCGTCATTTCCAGACAAATCGACGTCCGAACTCGAGTCGTCTTCTACGATGGCCCTCCGGCTCATAAGACTCTCTGAAGAGGAGTCGTCCGTCGTCTCGTCGTCGTCGTCAAGGTCGGAATCGCCGGCGGGAAAGTAGAAGGCAGGTGGTGGGAGAGGAACTGGTGGTAGTCGGCGGAACCTCTCCGCGATGTATTCTATCTGAATAGCATGCGCCGTGACATCTGGAAAGTGATGCGGTGCGGGCGACCTAGTCGTCAAGCTCGCTAGTTTGTTAATGATGGAGTCCGTCGTCTCCCGATTCGAGCGTTCGGCGGGGTTCGGCCGCATCAAAGGATCTTCGTCATCATCGGAGCCACTATTATCGTCGTAAGGTGCATCTTTCGGCCGCCGCGTCGATGCGACAACTACGAAATGGTCTTCGGGATATACACCCCCTAAGCCGCTAGCCTCGAGGTTTAGCAAGGGTGCGTGTTGGCTAGCGTCGGACCAGGGAAAACTAGCTCGGATATCATCGTCCTCTGTCTCACCCGATGTTAGCCCGGGCGCGTCAGACGCATCGAGATCCATCAACGTGTCGCGCGGGTTGACGATAGTGCTGAGCGGTCTGAAAGGGAGCGACGATCCTGACGTGGAGCGGCTGAATTCCGGGCGGTTGACGCCGAGGCTGAGGGGTTGCGTGGATCCCTGACCCCCCTGGTCGCCCGATGAGGTCATATCATACGTATCGGGAGAGACTTCCCCTTCGCCAAAATCTCCCGAGAGGTCCGTGCAGAATGGCGCCCCACTATAGTAGATAATTGCACCGTCGCGCCGGCGCTTGCGGTGCGAAGCCCCCGATACGCCACTTTGACCCCACCGCGAATTCATGCCCCCTAAGTTGCTCTCCTCGGGCGGCCCATATGAAGACCCGGTCTCGTCCCCTCCCGACGGCTGTTCGTCGGAAGATGCGGTTTGGTGATGGTGCACGAATAACGGTTTGTAATGAAAATTATCGGATGAATTCGAGTGCTGCACGCCCAGATCGAATTTCGAAGGTTTGTGCGCGGTGACGTCATTTCCGGAACCCTGCGTCTTCTGTTTCTTCCTCTGCTCCTGATCGTTCGATCCGTCCGTGTCATCGCTCGATTGGTTGAGCTGCGAATTGCTGCCGCTATCGCTGCTGAACCTGGTCCCCTCTACTCCGCCTCGCCAGCGGATTTTCCTCCCGTCGGGCGATAGCTGGAATTTGGTGCTCTTCTCCGACACCGCATTACGGATAAAGGCCGGGGTCACGTTGAGGATATGCAGCTGAGCCAAATTGCACAGCAGATTGAGATATACCCATCCCTCGGCATCTGGAGATACGTCCCGTGCAGAAAATTGCTTCTTCGATTCCGGGGCTACCAATCCCAGATGACGTATGTAATCCATGTTTTCAGACGGTACCTGCTTGCGGTCGGGGTCCAAGTCACGTGGTCGCGTCGGACGCTGCTCCGGCGGTGGCATCGACGTATTAGGCGATGTGTTGTTGCCGTTTCCGCCACCGCCGCCACCGACCTGCCCGTGTTCGTGCCCATGGCCACTACCGCTGCCGCTGCCGTTGCCGTTCCCATTGTCCCTCGTGTCCGTCGGGTCGCCGTTCGAATGCGAATTGGAGTGTGATAGAGAGTGTGACGCAGACCCGTTGTCGCGTGAGCTACTCTCCATGCGCCTCAGGAGTCGCGGTCGGATTTGCGCTTCTCGCGATGCTTCAATTGAAGTTGGCACCCTGTCACTCGTTCCTCCCATTTCGACGTCCTCGACAATGGGTTCGGACCCCAGAGGCAACGGGACGTGGTCTTCCGCGCCGCCCATTTTGCCCGTGAAAAGGTGCTCTAATCGCTTGACCACGAGCTTTTTCTTATCCTTCTCGGGCATGCTGGTAGGTCGCGGCCATAAGCCTTCAGGGATGTCTCGTAGATAGTTCTCGATCTTCTGCTCAGATCGCTCCCGTGCAGCCTTGGCCTGGCCAGGTAAAGACTGGACCGATGAGCTCGGACCAGTCGACATCGACGCATAGGCCGAGTCGATTTGTTTCGAATTAGACCCGGACGAAGAAGATGGGTGCTTAGATGCCGACGAATGAAGATTCTTCGACTTGCTCGACGTCTTTTTCCGCGATGGAGAAACACCGACGCTCGAACCCTCGAGGCTAGTTGTAAAATCTCGTAACGCCGCCTCTAGCTCTCGCTTCTTTCTGCTGGACAAACCGTGGACTTTGACTTCGAACAACTTCTCCTTCCGTAGCGAACCGGGCCCCATCTGCTTATATTTTCTTAGTTCTTCTTTCAAGCGTTTATTCTCAATTGTCAGGTCATCGATCACGGAGCGAAACTCGTCGGCACTTTGGCTACTATGTGCCAGTCCAGTAGGGCGGACCCGGTACGCCGGGCTTTGTAGAGGGGCTCCATATTTTGCGGCTTCTTCGTTGGACGACTCAGTCTCTTTCTGGAAGAACGGAGGGTCATCGGTGTCGGCGATGTTCATTGCATTTTGATTGGAAGTGTCAAACCACTTTTTCGGGTCACTAAGGCCGGTTTCATTGCTACCTCCAGATGAGTTCCTCCGCGGGGATTTAACGAGGTTTGGATGAGCTGGTGGAAAGGTCGACGGGGCGTGGCGTGCGGAAGCGTCTCTCGCTTGACGGTGATATTGCAGGGTGATGGAGGCGTCGGGCGACTTTCGTCTCGGGTTCTTATACGTAACAGTCGGTGTAGTGGGCCCGTCTTTCGAATCAGCCATGCTGTTCGCATCGGCTGATACCGTCGCTTGCTGGTGCAGCATACAAGATGAAATTCTAATTAATCACGTAGAGGCGAGGAAGAAAATTGGTGGCGACATAGTCGTCGGAGATGAATTCTGGCTTCATAATATGTGTCAGTGTGTCAACAAGACAATACGGTCAGGTCAAGTCAGGTCAAGTGTGAACCGGTGTGCCTTGTGTGAAACCGAGGCATGGATTATTTAGGTGAGGAGGGTGGATAGCGTATAAGGGGCGATTCGCGCGAGGCGGAGGCGCATACTGGCTATAACGAATGGGCCGATGATAAGAAGATAGAAGAGGACGTAAGAAAGTGATAGAAACTCGTTCTGCGAGTCGTCGTTAAGGTGCATTTGGAGGTGCGGTAACCTAAAAGGGGGTTGGGAGCTGTGTGAAAAGTCACAATGCAACGTCATACCTGCAGTAGACTTTCTCTTCTTCCCTTGGTTAGCGATCAAGTCCGTACCATTGGGGTTGTGTCGGATGAGATCGGCCGAGTGGGATCAGGTCGAAAGGGTGTAGGTAGACAAGCTTGGTAGGCAAGGTGTGCAGGCAGGTTGGTAGGATGGGAAGTCCAGGAAACAAACAGACAATTAAGAGCGATACTACCTGAATGATACTTGTAATAAGAATAATAATCAATGACGGGTGCGGCTAATGAAGACGTGTTCCGTCGAAGGCAATTCGGTTACTTTCTTGGGTGTGGTAAGTGAGTGATGATATATGGTATGGGTATAGATCGCTTGCAGATTTAAGTAGCAGTGGCAGTAGGTTGGCAGGTAGCGACTAGGTGCGATAGGCTTTGCGCTTCTGCGAATGGCTTCGTTACTGTTCAGGGGCGATGGTGAATGGTGAATGGTAAATGATAAATGGTAAATGGTAAATGGTGAAGAATAAAAATGAGGATCCAAAGTTTAATGTGTTCCGCCCACGATACGGAGAAATGTGTATAATAATAGAAAGAAACCGCACGCGCATCGAGATTTCCTTGGGTTACGAGGGCTGTCGAGGGCTACGAGGAAACAATCAACGGCCTAAGGGGAAATAGCCTTGTCGTGCCCCCTTCGCCGCCGGGGTGGCCTTCCTCGCGGGGTGGAAAAGTGATTTAGCACTTATTACGACCGATACAACTGGAGGTGCAGCTTCCTCACGATCGAGCGTAACCTGTTGGCATCGTACAGAATTAGGTACCTTCGCGCCGATCAAGGGTCTAGTGGGGCCAGGTCTAGTTCTCGTCAAGGGCACCCGCGGGTGTGGCGGT
Organism: Pyrenopolyporus hunteri; assembly: GCA_902806595.1. Lineage (NCBI taxonomy): Eukaryota > Fungi > Ascomycota > Sordariomycetes > Xylariales > Hypoxylaceae > Pyrenopolyporus > Pyrenopolyporus hunteri. The sequence goes on from CADCXC010000046.1 coordinate 67,899, forward strand.
AGAGGCTTAGCCCACCAATGATAAGCCCTGATTAGCGGAAGAGAAAGGGGGGTTTGAATTGAAGAGGCTTAATATGGCCTGTGAATGACACCCCACGTAGAGTACTTGACGAACCAAGCGCTTTTAGGCGGTGCCTGATCGAGCCCTTAATTCATTTCGTCGTTGTTGAAGACGAAGAGGAAGAGGGACACGAAGAGAGATGGAACGAAGGAGCGCAAATTCGCCTCTAAGAGTTACGGCTTTTACCTGGGTACTCCAGCTACTTTGTACTAATTTGCCAATTTACTAAATTTTTTTTCCAACTTGTAACCTCATTATGTCAGCAGTCGTACGATTATCGACCAAAAGAGGGTAAGAGCTCCTGTAAAATCTCGATCTGCGATTTCTTAGCGGATCTTAGATGCTTAAACCGGGGTGCAAGTACCCTTGTCTTAATCATTCCAGCATCACTCCATCGCTAATCGCTAATCTTCTTCTGGCAGCCACGCCTTAGCCACAGTGGCTAAACTTGGCCGACGTTCGGTCTTCACCTAGATGTCCTGGTCATACCTCAGTTAGGGTATCAAGGTGCCCGCTCGAGATGGGGCAGGTAGGTACCTAGGTACAGTACATGTACGCATCAGATGCGCCTACCACTTACATATACGTACATACCTCATGATACACGTACACTGGCATGGATGCAGTGTACTGGCGGCCAAGCATGTCAGGTGACCATAGAGCTTGGGTAGTAGGTAAATTTAGTCCCTCGATTGGATGTCCGAACGCTTCTTCCACTCATCTCCCACTCACATCCATACCTGCCTACATAACACCTCACGTAACACCTCACATAACACATACACTTATACCTATCACGTACGCACGTACGTACATTGTGCACACACACTCTCTCTCTCTTACACGCACGCACTTCTACACACGCACTCAACACGCAGACTCTCACACATGCCGCGCAAGTAAAGTTCCGCACTTTACATGGCCTATTATTAGGCAATATTGCTACCTGACCCTTCCTTTGATTCAACAGCCCTGCTCCAGCTCGATATGCACCACCGAACACCCACCAACCAGGGCTGTGATTGGTCCGCGGGATAAAATAGGCTAACACCATTCCAGTAAGTCCCGACGCACAGTCAGACTGCGTTGGACTGTCCAGCTATTGTGGACTGTGGTGGGTGGACCGTGGAGGGTGGCGTGTCGGGATCATACTTATCACATCATACCGTCAATTGGCGATTCACGTTATGATCTCTCGGTACTCGAGGAGCATGCCACCCTCGCAGCCCCCGATAAAGATCCCCCGGTTATCTGGAGGGCACATCTTCGCATCTCGGGACTGGAGGGAATCGAGATCAAACAACGACCCTTGATGACCCCAGTTCGACAGGATGGCCTCACCGGTGCCCTTATTTTCTCGTGACGCGTGTTCTTTCGTGCACATCGATATTCACGATAGCATGCCGGCATTATTTCAGGGTCGAAATCACACACTAAGATAAATCCGATACATGATAGCGCATCAAAAGACAGATGCAAGTGCTTATCGCCGTTATAATAGGGGCTCGGCAAACCCTTCCTCCGATTAGCGCTTGTAATCATTTCTCAGTATCACCAATCTTTAAGTCGGGAACTATTATGTATCGTGCCGCGAAGTTTAGGAGATACCTGAGGGACCTCGTCGATGGGGCTGATCTACGTTTGACAGTTAATAGCTCCCGCATGGTACCGTACGTAGGACGCCAACAAATGACCAGCGGTTGATCTCCGTCTCATCGCCAGGAACGAAGCAATTTTCCCATTCCCAACTTGGGATTTCGCCACCGTCGCGAGTGGGTGTCCCGTCAATACCACCATGCTGCGGGGCCGCCTCTCCACTAATTCCGAGCCAGACCGATCATCACAGCCACGCAGATACCCGGGGCCACCGGCGCAGCCCGTCCATACATAAGTGTCGCGCCTATATGATGATTTCCGTGCTCTAGACTCCACTAGGTAAAACTAGACGCTTTAGATTCACATTGTTGACTAGGGTTTACCCTTCTAATTCAGTATTAAAACCTTACCCCTATCTGCACACTAGCCCCCGAGAGCATCGGTGATACCGTAGATGTCCCATATAAAAACTCTTTAATTCTTATCTTTACCTTACCTATTTAGGTATCTGCCTAAGTATAGGCCTATCATAAGGTGCCTTCGATCTTCCTAAGCTCTCATAACAGCCCTACCCAACGCTTTACTCCTTAGTAAGGGCATACCTAATGCTCAACTGTTTATGATTGCCACAAAGGTGTATTTACACCTTAAAAGTGAAGTTTTCTTGTTTCTTTACTAATATCTATTATTTCCCTGGGCCGAATGATTTGGCACGTTCCATAAAGCATCAGCCCATAGTCATACTTCGATGAGTCATAATTATCAACCTAATAAAAGCTACGTTAGGGAACTGTTGGTCAGGTGACGAGGACTATTGAGGAAGATAGCAAAGACGAATATTAGACGACATATATACCTAGGTAAAGAATGCGTAAGGTTCTAAAAGGAGAATAGAGTGGAAAGTGTTAAAAGTCCATAGGCCATCGACCTACATAATAGTGGCCGCACCGCTACATCTCTACATTCACTCCTACAATCCCGGGTGACCCCTTTCTTTCTGTAGCAGCGTAGGCCGACTCGATACGGGCAGTCCGACTACTCAGACTCCAAACCAGGTTAATCAAACCTAGGTAGATAGTTGTTCGTCCTTAGCCTAGCTGGCGACTAGGATAACCCGATTCCAATTTAGGATTTTAATACCTAATATCATGTAAGGGGAAGTAGGTAGCTGTCAAGGTGCTGTTAACACAATATACCTACCCTATTTTCTACCGATGTAGGCTTGAGGCTAATTTTGACGAATTATGTCTTAAACTCAGTTATCTAAACCTACTCTGCTCCGAGAATGCTGGATTATACTCATTAGGTGCCTAAGAGGTGTGTAGTGACGAAAAAGGCTACCGATAGTGGTATAGTATTATAGCTTTGATGGGCGGGTTATAGTATTCTCCATAACTAGTCGGGTCCAGCTCGCTGTTACGTCACATACTTCAATGAAGATCGCATATACATAGGGAAGGCCGACAGAAGTTGCTACTCGAATATAATCGTCATGGTGCGTGCAGACTCTCCGTATACGCCTCTTCGTGCTCGCAGCCACATATATCCATCACCCCTAACCCTTGTCAGTCAACCCGCCTTTTTACTCTCGACTCTTCGCTAGCTCGTCTGCCGCCTCCACAAGCTTCGGCAACCACTCATTGGTATATTGACTATCGACGAATTCCACGATCTTGTCTATCTCCGTTCCATCCTGACTCAGTGTCAGAATTACCACGTATTCGTTCTGATACAGCCCCAGGGTCGACTCGGCGGTCGACCTCAGGTGCAGCGCGACCTGCCGGGTGACCACGTCAACAATAGGTTCCGCTCCGTCGACGAGCTGGAAGCGGAATCCGGTAGGCATGACGGTTATGATTTTATTTATGAGAGCCGAGTACTCGGAATTCGTCTGCGGCTTCCCCTTCATCGAGGCTGGTGCTAACTGGTGAGTACATGAAGGGCTGCGGTACCGCACAACGGATTCGGGAGTAAACTCGTTGAAAGCTTCTAGAAAAAGCTGGGCGGTTTTTAGGAGCTGCTCTCGGGAAGGTGAAGACATTGTTGCTGGAAAGAGGCTTGTCCGAAGAGGTTATGGTGCTCAGATATGTTTTGGCTGCCGGGTTCCCCGACTCTGACTGCCTGCTGCTTTCTCGGTTATCGCCTCAAGGGTCTCGAAGGCCTAACCAAGTCCAAACTTATATAGATATCTTTTTTTTTCGGACTTAACGTCCTCTATGCCCGTTCTCACGAGACGCTCTATTTTAAAAGCCAACAGGGGTCGGTGATTTGTGATCTTCTTTTTCCCTGCTTTCTCTCGCATGACACCGCATATAATCCCCGAGGATATAGTACCGTATAACTTTCCGCGGTAGCAACGCCTGGACAACCCAGGATTCTTTTATCGTTTCCATGAAGCCACGCCTAACTAGTCCCATGTTAACAACTTAGTAACGAAAACGCTGGCGTAAGCTTATTCGTTCTGCTTGGTATCTTGTTAAGCCCTGGCGACGAGCTAATGCGGATTGAGGTAGAGGGAACCGCATTCCGTGTTTACAAATATGCCACGATGCTACACTAGGTTCATACCGAAGCTATGCAATTGGTTAACTCGTAAAGCCACACACGCCACTACTTAGAATTCTAGGTTGGGGTATCTCCGTGCATCTCTTATAATGGAGCCAGTTGCTTTTAGCCAAGGCTAGTATTCTTTTCTATCACTACTGTAGTATATCGCATCAACAATAAGATTCTACTATCTAAATCCACTGTAGCCTCCTTCCGTCACATCTCGTCTATACTAGTGAATTATATATTCACATTGGTGGCATCGATTGTGAGTTGGGTAGGGATTCGTTTTCGATTGATGGGGCAACATAGACCTCACGTCATTTATAGGAGGGGTAAAACGACGAGAACATGCTTCGTAATACTCGAGCCCGGTCGGGTAGTACAGACGGTCGCAGACTACGATATCAAAGCAAAGCCCGCGCCGACTTCGTTACTGTTGCCACACATGTCCCATCTCCGCCCGACATAGCGCCATGACCATAACCTGGAACTTCCGTTAGCAGGAGGAATTACTACGTTAATAGGGGCGGGATTGTTTGGGTTGGAACCCACAAAGCTTAGATCAACCCCTGAGGCAACTCGGACTTCCCAGACTGTCTTGTCTCGCCCTCCTCGATGTTGTTTAATGTTATCTTCCACCTTTCGGATCGTGGCAACAGCCGCATTCCCAACGTTGACGGTCGTCGTCAACGCTGAATGGTCGTTGGGCCGCATGGCGACTCTGACTTCCTCCCCCGTTTCCGTGAGCACGGTAGCGTCGATGGCGGAGTGGTTGTTGGTGATCTGGGATACGTGTTCGAGCGAGCAGATGTGGCTGCCGTCGGAGCCCTCGATTACCCAGCGGTTCTTGATGTCGAGGCTTCGGTGGCGGATGTCGAATAGGAGGCGGCCGTTCGATGCGTCGAAGAGCTTTCGTCGAAAGCTCCAAGACCTGCCGAATTTCGCGCCTTCGCCGCGGAATACTGTGTTCCCCGCCGCGTCTGATATCGTAACCCTCTCGAAATAAAGATCGTGGCAGTATATGATTAACGTTGTCTCTTCCTCCGTGATATAGCCGCTAATCATTTCTACCGGCTGTTTGGGCGTTTGCAATTGGACTTCCATCTTGATGTGTCTCGAGGAGTGCGTAGAATAGGCTAAGGGGTTTGCTGGAACACTAGATTCGTCTTTCTGCGTCTTGGTTGTGTAGGCCTAATATAAACCCCACGTGGAACCTGGCATTGTAGATGTATTATATTTATATTCGTAGAGCTCTGGTCCCCGTAGTAACGTGGTGGGCTTGTTCTGGAAAACTCAGCCACCTGCCGATCCAGCTGGGATTGTTATTCTTGGGTGATATGCCGGCAACTCTATCTAGGGATCCAACCGGAGCACTTCGCCTCCTCTCTCTTACTTACGTCCGTAGGGTATTGATCGGCTTTTAATGAGTAACAGCGCTTAAGCAATATCACATCGTCCTAAGACTTATCCTACTCGGCCACAAAAGTGGAGGAAATGGGCTATTAATCAAAGAGTATTTTGATGAAATTGCTCGGTATGAAAGCCGTGCGTACGGCTTTTGGCATCTCGTTATTTGGTAGCTCCAGTAAATCGGCGCGGTTATTGGAAGATAAGATACTCCCTGAATAAACTATAGGTGGGTTTTACGACGAGACGTGTTAATTACCTAATGCAGGGGTTACAATACAACCAACATACATACGCCGACATGGTTTGTGAAGATTATATTCCTCGCCCTATCGCCATGTGCGGCTGTTAACCACTGCGGTAAGCTGGCGGCCTCTCCGCAGTCACATTAGATATGTGGCTATTACAAGGTCGGCGATAACCTACTTCACTGTGTAGTGCGATACGGATTCTGATCAAGGGGAAAGCCAATGACAATGTCCATTTTCCTTATTGGATTTTGGACACATGTGAATAGTATCAACCCCTGCTATTTTATGCACGCATGTCTCGTCATGAGAGAATCGTGGCTGGGTGGTCTGCTCACTCGTATGCGGAGGCCAATCACTAGAGAGTCGTGTAGCGTTGGTAAGTTACCACCTGGGCGCTTCATATATTCTTGGTAAAGGTGGCCAGGACTGTCATTTTAGACCACTTTAATGAACCGAATTAGAAACTTAATAATAGAAGTGCTCATTGATTATTATCCTCTAGGCCGCGAAGGGCTCAGGGGCTTCCGGTATTAGTGTGTAGGTAATTATATTTTTATTGAAATCATCGAATAACTCTGAATATTTACTAGCCTAACCTCCTAGTACTTCTACGATTAAGATGAGGTCTGCGTTATGAATAAAAGGGGACACCTGTGCCCCAAAAAAGACAAATCATATTATCTAGAATGTCGCTGAGATTTTACGAATATAACCGAAAACTCAAAGTCTCTCGCCTACAGAGAGTACTCGTCCAGGGATTCAAGCACACAGGAACTGTTACCTAAGCCGTGGTGCGCCGCGTCAAGTCTCAAGACCACGTCCTCAGTTTTCTTCCTGTGTAGTTCGTAGGGATGTTTCACAGTTTCTACGCCCACGACTTCGTAATACGAAGCGTTGGAATCGGAAGACTTCCTTTTTTTCACTGGTACCCCCGGCATTAGTTGCGAAAAATATACTGTAATCGACTCACCCCCAGCATAGGTGACCTTCGCTCACCGCGTGTCTGTCCTATCACCGGACTCTTGCAGTTGCTCGTAGTTCGTCCAGAGCTCGGCCATCTCGGAGACTCGGTACCAGCCAGTGCGTTGCGAGAGTTTATTGTCCCTATAACTCTCGCCTGGACCGCGCCCGTACCAGGTTGCCACCGGCGTATCCCTTCGGTAGTTCCATGCTGAGATCTATGCGTGGAAGCGCGCGGGGAAAATCCGAATCCTTGGGTCGGCCCTTGACGTGAATCTCTGGCATACCCGAGGCATAAAAACAGTAGTTAATTTGCAACAAGACAGACCACAAGCAAGGCGGTGGGGTAAATCACTGTTGCGTTAGTACACTGAACATTCCCCTGTCATATTCGGCTAGAGACGTGTAGCGCGTATCGCACTTTGCAAGATGTAAAGAACTAACCCTCCGCTCACACGCATAAGCTACATCATTATCTATAAGGGCTTTGGGTACGGCAAATTCGGAGCTCATAGCCAAGAACTCTGTAGTGTTCTTTTAAGGATAAAGGAGCGGAGCTTACCGCTCTCCAGAGAGAATGTCTATGATGTGTTTGCGGGAGTAATGGCAAGAAGCGTTGTGATATCGGAGAGTGTTAGCTTACTCCTCGGCCAAGAGGACGAAATCAGGGGGGCCGATGAACCGTCGAGAGGAATCTCTTCAAAAGCGACCCCAAATCCGGCTGGGAGGGATAAGGTCGCAAAGCGCTGACAGAAAGAGAGCCGTAATATCCCCTCCCCGATTAAGTCCACAGGCAGAGGCGGTAGGCATAGTCTGAGTTAAGCAGACCAGCCATGATGAGGATACCGTCGTTTGGTACTCAAAGCTGTCCCTGGCATAATCGACGATGTCTTCGATCGATGGGTATAATTCGGAGTACATATCCATGCCTTTGGACCATAAGTTACTCTGGTAGTGGATAGGTCTGGTATCATCATAGGACCTAAACCAATTAAACATACACTTGAAATTACGGCTAAAGCAGTCCCCAGATCCTAAAGACCAAACGATTACCCAAGGATGGAAGTTGATCGCGATGCACTAGCTGTTTGGCGCGGTCCACATAAGCTTCTTCCCACATAGGATCGTCCCGAGTCCATGCCACTACAACGAGCCGGGGTAGGCTGTGCCGATTGCGAGAGCTCGTGGTATCGCTTGCACCTATTAAGTTCGATTCGTGGCGTCCCGGGTCAACTTCGTCCATAATCCAGAACTATACGAGTCAGCCAGCAAGGAAACGCAAGCACTCCATGGTTGCGTATCCCTAGTTCATCGGCCAGATCATACAGCCGTCAATAGCATTTTCTCTCATCTTGTGAATTGTTTCCGTAACGTCGAATTCGGAAGGGCTCCGCGATCCCTGGTGATATCCAACTTCCTTTCATTCACCTAGACGTGGAAGACGGACTGGACGCTTTCAAATCTCAGCCGTAACCGTAACCCTCCAAGATTTTCGTAGTTCTCTGGAGAGCTCTGAAGAAGACCAATGCGGGGAAAATTCCAGCGTCAAACGAACCAAACCCGCGAACCTTGCCTACGGTAACAGTCGCTTAAGAGAGGTAAATATGTATGTGCGTAGGATAACAGAAAGATACACGGCGTACCTGTAGTTACTCTGAATTATTAGCACATTCGGCCGAAACCCGCCCAGAGATGGCGTACTAAACGCATCGCTGGAGGAGAGGCTAAATCAGTTGTTGGCAACCCAAGAAGGGCTTCATTAAAGTGAACGTCTTATTGACTGTACGTATGTATGCTATTGTAGATTGAGAAGGGGGTATCGATGTAGATCCAAAATGACCGGAGGACAGTATGCACTTATCAGGCATCTTCAGTCCGTGAACCAAGCCCACCTCCCATCCTATTTGACCTTACCCTAATATACACCCAGACATGAATTCGATGATATATTCTTATACAGGTGACTTTTATGTCCCGGAGTAAACAGCCGTGACGAAACGGCCACACTCTACCCGCTGCTCGAAGCTGACTTTTCTTCCCGTACTGCCCTCACCGATCCTGACTGTAGATCTGGGTGTGATTTGGAACCTATGATGTTCGCCTCTACGTCCCTTCTCCGCATCACCCTCCCCTCCGTCTAGGGGCCCAATGTAGGTCGGCAAGGCAATATTATTTCGCTTCCCGGTACCTAGTTGGTAGTGCTCATTACCGCCCCAAAAAACTACATCAGCGCCCCAGTTCGTATGATTGTCCGAGTTGACATCTGATGCGTCAATGGATGTTACGTTGTCCATCACAGCCGCTGCATGAGTACTACCGGCGCTCAATCGCGCTAGGCGGATTGGGACGATCGAATCTGTATCTTCATCCCATTCGTAGAGCCCTGAGAGCGACTTGATTTTTGAAGGACCAAGTGACACATGCGTCCATTTGCCCGTACCCAAGCTGCCCCAAATGCCGGAACCACAAGCCCAGGTATCAGCCGTTATCCGGCCTATGTCCCTAACGGAGTTAGGTTCTTCTTTGGGTCCGGCGATCCGCTTCGCGTCTACAGTGAAGAACGAATTGGCCCCGCCAGCGGCGATTGACGTCACGCGGGGCTGTTGTCCTGAGCCGCTATAAATCTTGTTGAAAGGTAGCGGGATTGGAGCGTCAATGAACGGGAACTGTGGCTCTACCTCGAATCCTAGCTGACCTGATGTATTATCGCCGAAGACGAAGACGCGCCCGTCTTTATCGAGCGCCAGAGAATGGTAATCACCGGCGGCAATCTTCGCGATCTTGAATCCCTTTAAGCCGAGGATCTCATGCGGCTCATCATATGGCCCCTTAGGCCGGGTTGACCAAGTTAGACCTGGTATGCCCATTTGACCTCTGGAAGGGAAATCCGACGAGCTCGATACGGCAGAGAAAACCCTCCCCTTGGATGTGAGGAGGAGGGCGTGCTCTAAGCCGCTTGCGACGTCAACGATACTTTCGCCCCAACCGAGGTCTTTCGGCTTGAGCTGTCGGTAGTTGATGGTTTCCGGGCGGGACCAAAAGGAGAGCCACGATGACTGGTGTGGCTTCTCTCCGGCGGATTGATCCTCCCTAGCCACGGGAACCGAGTAGACGGACCCATTCTTCCCTAAGGCAATGATGCGGTCTCGCGATATCCCAATCTTGACGATATCCTTGCCCTTCAGTGTTTCGGCTGGTGCTGGGTTGGCCTTTGAGAAGGCCGTACCCCACTGGACGAGATCTCCATTCTCGGTCACAGCGGCCCCAAAATCGCGATCCAGCTTGATATCGCGCAAAAGTTTTCCATCAAAATATGGTATTCTCCGAGGTGTCTTTACGACCGTATCTGTCGAATCGGGCGCAGCTACTCGGCCCGAGTTAGAGCCCCAAGCATACACTCCTGGGTTTTCCCAGCTTTTCTTTACTTGGAGATGTTGGCTGCTGAGCAAATCTCGATTGTCCTCCTTCGAGTCGGCAATTGGTCTGGACTTCTCGAATTCAATAACGGCTTCTTGTGGTTTGGGAGGCGCTTTAGTTAAGGTCGGGTATAGAACAACTGCGCCGCCAGCCGCGAGGGCGACCAGCATGCCGCCCAGGAATTTCCAAGCACTTCCACTTCTACGTTCACCTCCATCGCTTCCTCCTTTTGTACCAAATGTTCTAGGCCATCGGCGGAAGGTTAGGTTCGCGGAATTGGCGGAACGGCATAAGAGGAGCGTTTGGCGCAGGGGAATTCGACGGAGAGCCATGATCGAGAAGGTTGGATTACACTTGGGATACACGAATAGTGACCGGGAGTCGTAGTATACAATAATTGGGATGGCTAAGGTCGTCGCCTAATAAGGCTCTTGAACCATGATGGAGACGTCAAAGAGACATTGGCGTAGTCATATATACCTAGGTAAACAGGCGGAAGGACGACGTCGACGGAGAGAATGAGAAAAATGAGAGATGGAGAGACGGAGTGACAGAGAGAATAGCTATTAGAGATTTAAAATAAAGTGGGGGGAAGAAGATGTGGAAATCATGAGGTCATCCAATCAAAGACTAGCTAAATAATACATACCTAGGTACATTCGCCAAACGGGGGTTGACTCTAGCCCCGCCCCCGCCCCCGCAGCGAACCGGTACCTAGGGCTGCTAGGTACCTAGTAATTACCGCCACAAATAGGGTACGATACTTGCATATATGTGATATATAGATGATTTCAAACACTGATATGTGTATATGCATAGCATCTATCGTTTACCTCTACTCCTCTCGTGTGAGCCATTTTCACTTCTCTTCCCGTTCCATCTTCTACATTTCAGTCTTCCATTTCTATTTATGTTCCAACGTCCAATTATGCGTGTATCTGAATATGATCCCTGCTGTTGCCCGGTTGTTGTAAAAATACCAAGCGCGCCCCTAATTGTCGGTATTGTCTAGCACGTCTTCATCGCGACCCGGATACATGATATCCTGCGTAATGACGGCCTTAACTAAGTTATATAGCACGACACAATACGTTAGAAAGAGGCAAATCGACATTCCAGTAGCAATCCAACGGATAACTTCGTGCTGGAGCTCGTTGCCGATAGCAATGGTAGCCAAGATAAAGCCTGTGTTTGGGAACGCCATCGCCCACCAATTAAGATGAAAATACTGCGGCGGCGAGAGGATAACGGACACCGTAGCAATACCAAACCACCACAGGGATAGGGCCCAGAGAAGCAGAGCCCCCACCACTGCTATAGGTCTGATTATCTTCATATCCAGCACCATGCCCATGTTGATATCTAAATCATCGGGTATACCATTCGCCATGCCGATGAGAGCTAAGGCTGTGAATGCCGGTGGCCCGACGTTCATGAACAGACCCGCTCGATGTTCGCGGTTTGGCATGCCTAGGATGATTGAGTCAGTCAGGAGTTCTCTACCCAGGCAAGTGAGTCGTCCGGTAAAGCCCTACCTCTCGACATTAAGCGCCCTACCATATGAGCGTACATCATAAAGGCAACCGACAAACCTAGGCCCTGGCACGTCAAGCCAACAGCGATGATCGGGATTGCATTCATCTGTGGTTGGGTCTCTGCAATGACTGACGCGATTGTTCCAGATAACATAATAGGGAAAATAGGCAGGATCCAAGTCGGCATCATAGTCTGGAGCCCCAGGTTATGCGTTTTGAATACGTAACTGTACTGGGCGATCGCGACGAACAACGATACCGCCACATAGCTCCAGAACAAGGCGGAGACAAACCATACATGAGATGTACCCCCCTCCGGGATCGCGTAGCGTTGGGTGCCAGTGATAAGAGTCGCTATAGCAAGAAAAATAGTTGGGACGAAGAACGCCTCTCGGGAATGAGTAATAGACGTCTTGAAGGTGCCTCTATGCAGAACGAATCTCGTAGTTATAGCGGCGACTATTCCGGCGAAGATGACGATATTGGCGATATAGACGGCGAATCCGATTTGCCGAAGCCCGGGGAACTGATGAGGCTGGGCGTACAAAAGAAGCGCTAAACCGCCAGTACTCATGGATAAGGTGAACCACGCCCAGGTGAAGTGAGCCCTAGATTATCAAGGGTCAGTATGCTATATTTAACACACATAGGTGAAAGATTAATGAGATTGGTATTAACACACATCCGTCGAGAAAGGTTAAATCTCTGCCGATTGGGATTATAAATATCAAGATCGTCGGGGTCATCGTCAATCTTCTCGGTATGGGAGCCCTCTTTGCCCTCATGTATGGAACCGTCCGGTGAGTTGACTTGAGTCCCGCTCACGCTAAGACCTTGTCCATTCTCATCCGCCTCGTACCCCATGGTATATTCCCGCCTTGATGGTGCGAATTCTGGCGAACTATTTACCGGATACAGGGCGTTGCCACCTGGGACTAAAGGGATGTTCTTTTCCAAATCTCCCATCAATCCTATAAATCTAACGTGTGACGACTTGAAGACAATTAAGTCTAAACAGGACCAAGAAACACGAAAGGGAGTCGTGGGAAAACACAAGACCTCTAGCCAGCGTAGACTACATTCTAGGAACTGACCCCTTAATATATCCCATCACAATAGGAAGTCTTTCCTCTCGCCCAACGGCTTGACAATGAATCCACATCATGGGATCCGCTATCTACAAAACGAGACGAAACAACAAACGAAAATGTTGGCCGCCAAGAGTCCCAGACCCAGCCCAGACACACCGAACGCGAGGATTAAACTAGAAGATAATACATGAGACGCAATGAGGCAGTTCTGGCACCTCATCTATCTTAAAACACCAGGGTCTATTCCAATACCAAGACTAGAAAGCTACCTAACTGCGTAAGAGATCCACAGGAGCCAAGAGTCCCTATCGTCTACGTTGCGTGGAATGTTACACATGGGCTATGAACAGAAAGCTAATCCAGAGCCAAAAACTTCTCGAAGATCTTCAGCTGATGAGGTTGTAAACGAGCACATCCGCTGTGGGACCGTGGTCTATCATACAACGTCACGGGGTGTGCGGTTGACTCACACCACGATGCAAAATGTTACGGGTGTAGCGTTTCTGTAAGTGTTGACATTATAGATTAAGTGACATGCACTTGGAATGAACTGATGGCTATGAAACCTTCTAGATCTATCTGAACCACGAGCTCCTAATTCAGCTTTGCGCCCACAAGGCGAAGCTCAACTAATGAGCCTCTAATAAAGCAAGAAACTATGCGGTTGGGTATTCGGAGTCGGCCGCCCCTTTCGGCAACGCCTCACGGCTGATAAGACTTGTCTCTATAGGGCAAAAGACATGGCATACTAGACAAACTCTCCCCCAGAGGTTATGCCCAACCCCAATCGTCACTTGCCACTTTGTGGCTCAACGAACCGCTATGATCTGCACGGAGCATATAGCATCTTGACGCGTTCAACCTTACGAATCGACCTGCTCGCTTCTCATAATCACATCGCAGTCGTGAACTTAGAAGAGGCCCCGCAGCTATTTCGTTGGGGTGCAAGGTCAGAACAAGCAGATACAGTAAATATAATTGATAGCGGTTATGTGTGATAAGAATGGAATTTCGGATAACGACATACATATAACGATACTCCCTTAGGTAGTACCTGACATGCTAACACCCTAACCCCGATCAACATCTGTGAATTAACCGAACCACAAATCTATTAAAAGTATGAGTCTCGACGTGTGTCGGTAAAGTAACGAGATAAATTCGACAATCAGAATGCCCCGAAAAGAACCTTGCGTCCTTTTTTATCGATAGTTGTTCTCTCCTGTCTTAATATGATGGCGTGTAACCTATCTGTCGGGCCCGAACCTGCGATACTTTCAAAAGGTTTGGGGATTTTGCCTCAGTAAATATTGCAGTAACCGATTCTCCCACGGCTCCTGGAGAAGAGATGATGATCTCATGCACGTTGGGCGTGGAACCGATGGCTAGGAGCACGTAAGGAGCACGCAAGATATCGTAGAGTTCCTAGCTGCTTTTTACGGTGCCGAAGTTCGCATCTTATCAAGGTCATCAAGCTTCGCGGGCCGTGCTGGGTGGATATAAGCTGGCCAATCGTTGATACAACAAGCCTTTCCCCGGAGATTGTATGCAGGGACATCAATGTGGGCCAAGGAATACGATGTGGATTAGGAAGCTTGATTGGGATTCCCGTCCAACTAATCCGCATTTAGCTATAAGCTGCTGCAAACTGCCGTTCAAGGTCTTCACGATACTAGGTGCTGCAACCAGCATCAATCCGGAGTGTTGGGGATCATTACTGTGTATTTGCACTCGGTAATGATCGCCTATTGGCTCTTAGTAATGAGCGTATGCTACGGTTACTACCGCTCTGCTACCACATTGCTTTCGGTCATAATCATCCCCCCAACCTCCGGAAATCTGGCCAATCTAGAAAATTACTCGGTCGTAAAGTAAGTTACATCTTTCAAGGCATCAAATATCTCCGCTGGGGTGACACTAGTAATATCAATGTTACCCCCCGGGTATCTTTGGGGATAGAACATATCCCGTACCAATCAGGGACCTAGCCTTACTCCCCTCTCTCAGCTCCCTCTCACTTACTAATTCTAGACGTCCTTACAGTGCTCACGCTTTTTCTTACTATGTCATCAAGTCCTATCCAATACAATCTTCTTTGGAGATATTCAGACTTGACACAGAATGTGTTTTTCTGGCTCGCCGGCGGTATTGTCACTCGGTGTGAACATCTATGTGATGGCCTCTGAAGGCATCGACGGGTATCGCGCAATCATGTCCAATATCCCCGCCACCCGGAGTTTGGGGTTCGAGATGTGTATATATACATAGCGTGGGGAGTTCGAAAGTTTCTGAATTAGTTCGATCATCAAGTCGATCATCAGACTATCAAAGCCGGGATCAAATCAAATCAACTAGGCGACAACACCGTCTTCCAAATCAACCGCCAATATGCTATTCTTCCAGAACGCCTGCCTGCTTCTAGCTGGCTCAGCTAGCTTCGCGACCGCCTCCTTCGGCAGGCCCAGGCCGCCGCCATTCAAGCCACGTGGCGTCCCCGTCCTAGCGAGCGGGCGCTACGAGAACACCACGATCGCGGGGATAACCGTCATCGACACGCCCATCGTCCGTCTCGCGAAGGAGCTCGCTCGCAACCACAGCAGCGAGGCCGTCTACAAGCACCAGATCCGCTCCTGGCTCTTCGGAACCCTGATCATCAACGGCAACGAGACGCTGAGGAACAGCGTCGACATCGAGGTCCAGGCCGTGTCCGCGATCCTGCACGATCTCGGCTGGGACACGTCCCCCAACTCCCCGATCTACAGCTACGACAAGCGCTTCGAGGTCGACGGCGCCATCGCCGCTCGGGCGTTCATCGAGCAGTACGGGGACGAGAACTGGGACGAGCGACGCACCCAGTTGGTCTGGGACGCCATCGCCCTACACACCACCCGCTCGATCGGCTACTACAAGGAGAACGAGGTGGCGATGACCAGCGCCGGAATTTCCGTGGATTACGACGGACTGAAGCCCGGTGTCAACAATGAGTCTTACCACGCCATCGTTGCCGAGTACCCTAACTTCGACCTGAAGAGTTCCACCAATGACACCTTCACTTTCTTCTGCGCGACCAAGCCCGTCGTCACTTACGGTAAGATATATGGAAAATGCGCCGGTCGTATATCGTGGCTAATTATATATATGCAGACTCTTTCCTCCAGCCGTGGGGTGAGCGATACGTCCCGGGTTACTCGACCGAAGGAAACCTGAGGATCGACAACATCTTCAAGAATTTGTAAAGGTGGCAGCTATGCTACCTCTATTAGAGATCCTACCAAGTAGGAAAAAAGTGTGTTGTAGGCGTTGTGAGCGGTGTTGTGAGCGGTGTTGTGAGCGGTGTTGTGAGCGGTGTTGTGAGCGGTGTTGTGAGTTGTGCTGGGGGCGGTGTTGTAGGCGAGATTGATGGGGTTTAAGATCGTCCGAGTCTACGATCGTCGGCGAAAAGAAAAGGAAACAGGGTGGCGGGGATGATTGTATCAGAACTTTCCTTTTAACTTCTACTTCTTCCAGTAGTTTAGTTTCTCAGTTAGTCAACCCGTATATAGGTACCTAGGTGTATGACTGGCTTTTTATTGACCTTGTGCCTACGTGTATGAATCAAACGCGAAGAACCGGTTGAGCGTCATAATAACTTGCGTAAGTATTGGGTACCCCGATTAAACTAGGGGATATCTTTTCTGCTTTTGAGTTAAAGGAGATAGATCGTCCGCTGATTCCGGCTAGAACTTACTTCAGCTCGCTTGGCGTCACATCTGCCTTCCGATAAGCGTCCTTCCAGAACTGAATCTCCCTGGAAGTTAGGGGCTGGCATACATAGCGCAAGACTTACCTTGGCCGCATGAGTTTGATAAAAGGGGGCCGAAGTTTGATACGGCATTAGAATCTAGCGAGGAATCTGATGGGAACTAATTGGTCGAAAATAATATCATTCACAGACGTAAGATACACGGTTCTGAATAAAAGGAAGAAATTCTGAGCGAAGAGGATCAGAGCTACTGTCTTCGAATTTCCGATTTCTATTCATTCGTGACGTGTTGAACTCCAGTTGTCTACTGATATTCGTTCACAATATCGTCTACTGTGCTCCTATTATTCATGAAATGTTTGAACTCCTTGACTGTACACTAGTTAGCCTGATCTGTTCTGGTTAGAGATATGAAGATTAACCTACAGCTGATTTTTCCTTCACCGTCTACGTTGTTAATTAGTTGCTCGACCTCCGCATCACTGATGGGTTCTCCCAGCTCGGACATTAGTTGCCGGAATTGGCTCTGCGTGATCGAACCATTGAGTGACGGTTCAAATCGTTTCCAGGCTTTGACATGCTCTGCTTCCTCATCTGGCGGGGGATATGGCTGTCCTGTCATCATGGTGATAAATTCTATTACGTGTCAGTCATCTATCCCCAAAGTATGCCAATACCTCTACCCCTTCGGCATTCCCTTCATGCTACAAGAATGTAATGAGACGGCGGGCCATACCATTAAAATTGATGGTTCCATCGCCATCAAGATCGACCTCTTTGATGATCTGCTCCACCTCGGCTTCAGTTGGCTTCTTGCCGGGGCTTTGGGACATCACCTTGGCAAACTCCTCGACGCTAATGTTGCCTAGTACTTGTTAGGATGCTTAATCTATAGTAGTCGACAAATTGCCGTCCGGACAGATACTAACCGCCTTTGTCGGTGTCCTATAACGAAGTTAGATTCAAGCTAATGTGGCATATTCTTATTCATAACGAACACTCACATATGAATCAAAAAGCTCTTTGAAAACTTTGATTTCCTCTTGAGACAACTGTCTAGCCTGATTATTTGGTTCAGCGGAGAACTCGTTTGAGGTGGGGGCGCTTTACATACCATCTCCGATCTACGATTAGATATCTTGATGAATAAGTTTATGAATAAGGTGCGGAAGTTGGGTCGAGTTGGTTTGCTGATCGAGAAAGGAGAAATGATCCGAGGACCAAACGGGAGCACTCAGGGGCATATATACCTAGGTGCCCGCCCTGCATGCAAAACAAACTCGGAAAATTCGGTTATGCTCAGATTAGAATGATTTGCATGAAACGTGCAAGCTCCTATTCTAAACAGGGAGGCTTCCTCCAACTGCATGATCATCACAAGGGTGGCACGGCCCGTGTATTATGCTGTTCTAGACCTAGCTGATCCACATCTCAACAACACACGATTCCCATACTAGAAAGCCTCGTGCCAGCCGCCATATAATTCCAGCGGTTATCCTGACAGCTGTCTGGCTATTATTAGCTTTAAGTTTCACAGGTGGTTAGCAGTGATAGCCACCCGGAAAAGGCTTCTGCCTTTCTGAATATAATCTTGGATTATGATATCAAGATGATTTTATACTCTATTTACGGCTGTAAGTAGTCTACTATACTATGTCGGGGGGCATTTCACCACATAAGAACCTAGCGGAATATAATACTGGCCCCGCGTTGATGTTTTTATTATACACTGAGCACTATTAATTAATAGGATAGCCGTTTAGACTACCGTACATATATTGAAACCCGCGATCCTAACTTAGATATTGACTTCACTCCTAGCCAACCTCAATGACCTTGTTCAATACACCATTTATCTCACGATATACTCGAAGCACCAGCCTTGCCAATGATGGAGCTGAAAGCGGCTCGGATTATAACATTAACTTGATAAAATGTGTAATTCCAAGTTCTCCTTAACTACTCCTAATAAGTCTCACAGTCGAACTATTCTCGTCACGTTATGTTATAATCATACTATCCAACACTTTATTTAAGACGTTTTCGTGCGAATTTCATATTACCCCGCTATCGCTTTCTATACTATTTCGTTTGACCGTTTTTCGACTCTCTGTTAGCTTTCATCGTTTCTACGAGCCTCATGCTATCATATTTAAACAGTTTCCAATATAGGAAATAATTTGCGTATCATGGCACAGCACGATGTACCTAGGCAAGTAGGTGGGTGGGAATAGGCACAGGCTTTGAAGCAGGTGCGGGAAAACGCAATATATCATGCATCTTGAAATAACCCACCACTTGATTCTGGGCAATAAAGCAACCAACATGATTGCAACCCAATTGTGCTACCTACTCCCCGTAATATAATTCGTCTTACCTGATCTCCCGTGAACTGCTCGGGCCCAATCATCGATCAATCTCCTCGTAATACAACATCAAAACCGTTGGTAGGTTGATGGGGGGTAGACCAAGCTAAGCGCGGCTCCTTGATTATGAATGGCGGGGGCCAAAACCTGGGATTGGTATAACTAGAGAGTCCGACCTACAAAGTTCTCACCCGTAGCCTTAATATTCCACCCTTGATACATATAAATATCCATACCAATTTCCGTCGATCGCCGTGGTGATTCTGAAGCGACCGGTTTTCGGAATGAGACTCTTATTTTTAAGATCTTCTTCGCTCCCAGAGGCATGTTATAATCCATGCAGTAAGTGTGTTTCTCTCCTTTCCAGACACTGCTTACATGTATATACCTAGATAATGCGGTTATAGAAGCACAGAAGACCGGAAAGCAGCCGTCGCTATGTACCCCGAACTCACCTTTCATGGTTTACTCAGAGGCGTGCAAAGATTGCATCAGAGAGACCGGGAGTGATTATTTAAACACCACGTCTAGTTTAAGTCAATGGGTCAATTTTTGCGATGCCGAAATTCCCAGCCAGCCGACGGTGACGTCGGCCAACCTACCTTCTGATTCCATTACGTATGATGTAGTAACGACTGTACTTCCATGGTATGTTGCAACTATATGTAATCGTGGTGTTGCCTTAAAAGCCATCAAGCTGGGTTGATATCTCTTTAATTAGTGATTGAGGGAGTATTTTTCGCTAACTGCGGTGTAGTACGTTAACATCCTCCCATTATCTTCTGACGTCCTGATATCTTCTCGCAAGGGGGATCCTAGAAGTGTATACGACATCGTTCGCCGTTAACCATGATTCAGACACAGCAACAACTGGGGGCGTTGAAACTGTTTGGTCATTTCAGACAGTAGTCACTATATTCGCGCCGATCGCGGCGACGACAGTTGTCCAAATTACAAGAACTCTTAACGGCAAACCACAAACGTTCACTTTCACGACCACGTACGCCCAGATATCTGACTTGATGACAAGTGTAGCAAACCATACCGTTAATGGTAAGTACCTTTTATTTATATTTGCTCGGATACGAGATTACTTCCTTGGTTGCAGGCATCTCTTCTAATGCTCCATAGCAACGACTGCCCAACCTCATCCTACGTTTAGTACGGTGTCGGAGGAACCTCGGAGCATATCCTGGATTGCTGGACCTATTGTAGGTAGCTTATGTGGCCTTCTGGTACTTGTTATAGGAGTACTATTACTATGGCGTCGTAAGCGGAGGAGAGTCGAAAGAGGGAATAGGATAGAGTTGCATGAAACTACTAAGTTAGGACCGGAGCTGGATGCCCCTAATAAACCCCAGGAGCTCGATACACCGGCCTCAGGGGCTCAAGCAGTACGTCAAACTGGGCCTGCCGAACTCCACGAATAGATGATATTTTAAATGAGGATTTTCCAAGGCAAGCGTTTAGAAGGTTATTCAGTGTTTGCTCGCTACTGGAATGTAATTGGCTTGAGCAATTCGCGTATACGTTATAATGCTTCTTAATAGAGTTGATGGGAATGGGTTTGTGGTTTGAAGTTAGAAGTTGTTTAGTACTGGAAATTTCACTAACTTCTACACGTCCATTGGAATCCAAGGATCCAAACCCTCCGAAGGAAACAAAATCAGGGGTCAGTAAAGGATAAATGTAACAATCGCATTACCTATCTGATAGGAAAGGAGGAGTAATCTGGCTTGAAAGTTTGCCAATACGTGACTCCAATCGTCGCGAGGTTGAAGAGGATACGTGAGGAAGATTACATGTAAGCCGTCGTTAGTGACTATATAGGTACTTACGCGGCTCTTTGATACGGCATTCAGATATGCCTCGATGGAACTGATGGCGGGGATCCGAGATTGATATGAATTTATGCGCCTCGAATCCTCGACGACATCAGGTTACATTAACTTCTTGGCCGCTTCTGTATGGGCTTTAGTAATTAGCCGAATCTAAACTCCGGGCTACCTAAATGGTTAAGCTTGGGTTTCCATGACCTCGGGGAACCCTAGTCGGTATTCAGCTTCGGCTCCGTAAGTATATGGTGGAGATCTCTATATATATAGGGAGTGAGTCGCGGCTTGAGATCCACTTATTCAGCATGCTCAATCGTCTGAGCCTAGACATCGCCAGATTCCTCTCGAGCCGAAATAATCATGCGTATGATCACTTTGACCAGCATCTTGGCTTCGCTGCTCTCGTCCAAGGTGACGCAGGCAGCGTTGACACAGGTCACCGGCTGGGGTGAGAACCCGACGAACCTGGAGATGGCAGTCTACGTCCCCTCCAAATTAGCAGAGAAGCCTGCGATCGTTCTCGCCGTAAGACACAGTTCACCCGTTATCTATGATGGGTGGCTAACAGGAGGATAGTTACACTACTGTGGTGGGACGGGGCAGGCCTACTATCAGATGGCAAACTACGACCGATATGCCGACGCGAAAGGGTTTATAGTCGTATATCCGACTACTAGAAAGGATACCAATTGTTGGGTAAGTGTAAAATATGGGAGTTGATACGAGATTTCTAGTCGGGTCGCTCGGTGATAAGCATTGGCTAACAGGGTGATATAACGGGCAGGATGTCGCTTCCACGGAGTCTCTCACTCACGACGGGGGAGGGGATAGTACCGGCCTGGTGAACATGGTCAGGTACCTGATCCAGAAGTATAACGCCGATCCAACCAAGGTTTACTCTACGGGGTCATCATCCGGGTGTATGATGACCAACGTGCTCCTGGCCGTATATCCCGACGTATTTGCTGCCGGGTCCTGCTACTCTGGCTTCGCTGCTGGCTGTAACGCCGGTTCACCCGGGTCGAGCCCTATATCGGCCGACCCCAAGTGTGCTAACGGCCAGAATGTCAAGACGGGCGCGCAATGGGCGGAGCAGGTCAGAGCTATGTACCCGGGGTATAACGGGACATACCCTCGCATGCAGACCTTCCACGGCACGGTTGACTATCTGGTTAATATCCAGAACCTGGCGGAGCAGTTGAAGGAATGGTCAGCGCTCCTCGGGCTCGAATTCACGAAAAACGTCACGAACACCCCCCAGGCAGGCTACACCCAAATCGTGTACGGCGACGGCACCAAGTTGGTTGGGTATTCTGCGCAAAATGTCGGTCACACTGTGCCCGTGCATACCCAAGCTGATATGGATTGGTTTGGATTATCATGACGGGATGGACACGGCTAACCGCTATTGCTACTATGGAACTATGAGCTTGCAGGTTGGGTGAGAGATTGGGAATTAGGTTGAAATTTGTTACTAGGGATTCGATCTGGAAAGGGACCCCCTCTTTTTCTTTACCGAGAATAGTAGCCGATTGAACCTACACTCTTTCGTATGGGAAATTGGTCAGTTGGAGGATGATTTTCTAGATCCGTCGCTATGTATGTCGTCGCTTATTCGTAGCCGGATAAACAAAAATTTCCTAAAGTAGAAAATGACTTTTCAGGGGCTTAAAAGGGGCTGAAAAGGGGCTAAGAAGGGGCCAAATACCTAGGTACTTATGCTTACGTAAAGTCAATGTTGAAATCGAGCACATGACGCAATTTGGTTTGGCCGCGCCTTACGTAATGCCTGGCGTATTGCCCCTGTAGGTGCATATATCGGATACCTGGGGCTTCCGAGAGCTAGGCGCTAAGGATACTCTCATTAATAAATAATATTGTGTTGTCCGTCATTCGACATATGGCTGGCGTAGACATGTATCTATCACAATGACATTGTCGACATTCCATTTTCATCCTTCATTTATGGTACTTATAAGGGATCGTAACAAACACACGCTGTAATCACCAGAATAGAGCCAACCAACCTCTTGTGAGCAAATAAAAGCGGTAGCGCGTAGCCAGCTAGCTTATCATTTGTCCGCCGGGACTTGCGATGCCGAGTCCGACAAAGAGGCGGAAGTTGAATAGCGGCGGTTCCAAATCATCGGGTTTGCCTTCTAGAGGTCTAGAGTATTTCTTCGCCAAGCAGAAGCAGAGAAATAGCTCCGATGAAAAATCACAAACGGGAGAACAACCGAGCGACGCCGCGCCGGTGCAAGACCACGAGCTGGCGGACGAGGCGTTAGCGCGGAAGCTTCAGGCCGAATGGGACGAGGAGAGTAAGCTTTCAGAGCGCTCTTCCAGCACTCCTGCGGGGGTGGCGGCGTCCGATCCGCAAAAATCAGAGAGGACCGCTGAGACTACGGATACCCCGCCGGAGTCCTCGGAACCCCCAGCGGAGGAGAGGAAACCTGAAAGTAAAGGCAAAGGCACTTTGTCCCTGCAGTCTGTTGCAGCCTCTGTGGACACGGTCTCCGAAAACATACCATTTGATGAGAGTCCTCTCACATTTGATCCTTCGAAGTACATCCCGCAGCTTCAGAAGCACTGGGCTAGCGAGGGCGGTAGCGCATCATATGCGCTTCTAACTCGCTGCTTCGTGCTCATCAACAGCACATCTAGTAGGATAAAGATAGTGGACACTCTAGTCAACTGCCTCCGCGTCCTCATAGAAGGCGACCCCGAGAGCTTACCCCCAGCAGCAAGTCTCACTTTGCTTTCTACATCTATGCAAAATAACTAATCATATTTACCAGGTCTGGCTTTCTACGAACTCCATCTCGCCTCCTTACATCTCATTAGAGCTCGGATTAGGCGGCTCCGCCATCTCCAAAGCCTTAAAGAATGTCTGTGGCCTGGATAGCCGGTCTCTAAAGGCTATATACGACAAGTACGGGGACGCGGGCGACGTCGCCTTCGAGGCGAAGAAGAAACAGAGTCTCACACTGCGTAAGCCGAAACCTCTTACTATCAAAGGCGTCTACCAGTCCCTGGTGAAAGTAGCGAATAGCCAGGGCCAAGGCAGCGGTGAAGCGAAACAGCGCATCGTGGATCGATTACTCCAGGATGCCCGCGGCGGCGAGGAGAGCCGCTATGTTGTTCGCACTTTATGTCAACACTTGCGCATCGGCGCGGTGAAAACTACCATGCTGATAGCCCTGTCCCGCGCGTTTCTCCTCTCTCGGCCGCCTGGCGCGAAATTTCCCTTAAGGTCTGTCGATGAACTCAAAGCATTGAAGAAAGAAGAACTCGCGGAAGTGTGGAGTAGAGCCGAAGAGATCGTTAAAGCTTGCTTCGCCAGGCGCCCTAACTACAACGACCTCATACCTGCTATGCTTCAGATAGGGGTATGTGACGAGTTGTTGATAAGATGTGACTTGACGCTGCATATACCCCTGAGGCCTATGCTAGGGAGTATTACGAGGGACCTCTCGGAGATGCTTACGAAGCTGCAAGGAAGAGATTTCGCGTGTGAGTTTAAATACGACGGCCAACGAGCACAGGTCCACTGCGACGGTAAAGGCAAAGTGTCGATATTTTCTCGACATCTTGAGGTCATGACCGATAAGTATCCCGACCTGGTAGAACTGGTACCTAAGATACGTGGAGAAGGTGTGGGCAGCTTCATTATGGAAGGCGAGGTCGTCGCGGTGGATCGTCAAACGGGAGAATTGAAGAACTTCCAAACGCTCACAAACCGTGCCCGAAAGGACGTTGCGATAGGCAGTATCACCATCGACGTCTGCTTGTTTGCGTTCGACCTGATGTACTTGAACGGCCAGCCGCTGCTAGATCGACCGTTTCGCGAGCGGCGATCCCTTCTGAGATCCCTATTCACGGAAATACCACACCATTTTACGTGGGTCAAGAGCATTGACGCGACATCGCAGGATTCTGAGACAGTCCTGGATTTTTTCAAGCAAGCAATAGAGAGCAAGTGTGAGGGCATCATGGTCAAGATCCTAGATAACTTGCCTGATCTCCCAGCTCCGAGTGAAATCGCCGCGGAACTAGAAGAAAGCGAGACGCTCGCCTTGCCAACAAGGTCAAAGGTGAAGAAAGGAAAGGGGAAAGGGAATGGTAATGGAGAGCAAGAGAAGAAGCTATCCTCGCGTCGAAAGCCACTACTCGCCACGTACGAACCGGATAAGCGTCTTGACTCATGGCTTAAGGTCAAGAAAGACTATAGCAGCTCTTTTGATACGCTGGATCTTGTTCCGGTGGCGGGATGGCATGGCCAAGGCCGTAAAGCTAAATGGTGGTCGCCAATCCTAATGGCTGTTCGCAATGACGCCACAGGCTCCCTCGACGTTGTGTGTAAATGTATGTCTGGGTTTACCGACGCCTTCTATAAAGCGAATAAGAAGTTCTACGATGATGGGTCCGGAGAAGAACCACCAGAGGAAAAAGCGGCGGAGGGAGGCGAAGAAGAGGGGAAAGAGGGGATGGACGAAGTAGACAGGGATAATGAAACGAAGTATAAGAATATTCGCAAGACAAAGCCCAGCTTCGTCGAGTACTTCGGGCCCGAGCCGGATGTCTGGTTTGAGCCGCAGGAAGTGTGGGAAATGGCATTTGCTGATATCACGCTGTCGCCGACGTATACCGCGGCGATCGGGCTAGTGAGTCAGGATCGTGGACTGAGTCTACGTTTCCCGCGCTTCCTGAGGAAGCGTGAGGATAAGGGCATCGAAGAGGCTAGTAGTAGCGAGTTTTTGGCTGCGTTGTATAGAAAGCAGGAGGCTAAGGCGCCAGCTAAGGAAGAAGTAGAGGAAGGCGACGAAGAAGAGTTGTGAAATTTCATTTCCGTTTAAATGGATGATGAGGGTATACGGATGCAACTTATAACTGCCGATGAGCTGCCAGATACCAAAAATTACAAGGGTTTGCATTACTCTTTCCAAGCCTTGTATACGATGCGGGCTCCGAATTTCTCGCCCTTCTTTAGTAGCTGCTGGTTCCTCCAGTCATTAACATTGATGGCGTTTACGAATCGACTGGGCTCCACACAGAAGCCACTTCGCGACCCTCGTGCGGGAGCTCCGCCTACAGCCGGCACATCGATCCACTTCCCGGTGTAAAACTGGAATGCTGGCTCCGTACTCAGAACCTCTAGGTGGATCTTACTCTCTGGGTGGTAGGCGGAAACGAGCTTTCTCAGGGGAAGAGCTCGAGTATCTATGGGTACGGAGTTAGGAGAGGCTGAAGGGTCGACAATGAAGCAATCGTCAAAGTCCGGGTCTTGGGATCCAAGGGTGAAAGGGGTAGTGACGGGGACCTTGGTATATGTGGTCGGTCCGGAAGTTGGGATTCCCCACTCGCCGAGGGGGAGATATGAATCGGTGGAAAGTTGAACTACAGTCCCCTCGATAGTTGGTTTGCCGGAGAGGTTGAAATACCTACTCAGGTTAGCGCCTTTTACGTTGTTACTTAGACTCGATTGCAGTTGGGTGAGCCGTACGAATGGTTCGTCATATTAATGACCGTCTCGTCTGCGCCTCCTACGAGCTCAGCCTCATACTCTTGACTTAGAACTGTGACCTCCTTTCCGTTTTCAACCACCTTGCCAACGGTATAAAATACCTTGACAAGAACCTCGCCGGGGAATCCTTGGTCTCCGTCTTCGCTGGTCAGTGTGAATTCGACGGTCTCTCCGCCCTGAAGCTCGCCCTCGATTCCAGGGATGTTCTTGCGGACGCCCACCGGCTTCGGCCCCTCCCACACTCGCTTGCCCCAGCCCACGTCCCCGCCGTGAAGGGTATTCGGCCCATTGTTGGCAACGAAGCTGTAAGTCTTCCCCCCGTTTAGCTGGACCTTGGCGTCCGAGATACGGTTTGCGACGCGGCCGATGGTGGCACCAAAGTGTGGGCTGTTATGTTCGGCATAGAGTTCCTGAGTCGGGAAACCTTGGACGATATCAATGCCTCCGACCTTGAAGGACTGGATAATAGCGCCTAGAGGCAAGAATGAGATCTCGTCAGCCATTGGGGACGATGGGGGACGATTGGGGACGTTTGCTGCTTGTTTTATCACTTCAATTATCGTGGAACATGGGGGCCGCTAAATGATTAAAATTTATATGTCTTAAATTCGGGGCGGGATAGCAGCTAAATAAGACAGATGAATCGGAGCTCTTGGCCTTGATAGCACGAGCATTGGTATTCAGGCTATATATGAAGTTCACGAGATGGATGACGAAGTGTGGAGAGAGTTGGAAGAACTTGTTAAACGCAAACCTGCAGCAAACTTAGAGCCACTACGGGATGGTGGGGTAGTAATACCTACATATGGCGGGGTAATGTGGTGATACAAACGGGTTATACCACTCCGTCCGTCCGTTTACCTCATCATTCCACCGAGGTGGCCAGGTGTAACGTACCCAGATATCGGCATGTATGGATGCCCGTATATATTGTGCGCTGGGTACGTTAATATAGGTACCTGTGCGCAGAACTTATAATGCGTTCGACCCCCATTCTGAGTCTCAGGTACTGTCGAGGTATTGATAACGATAGTGGGGAAAACCTGAGACCTGTGAAATTGTGGCGGGGCCAGAATGATGTACTAAGGTATCTACCTAGGTACCTAGATACTTGTATACCTATGTAAATAAATATTGATGAATACATGTAAGAGGTACATGTATCTGTGGGTAGGTAGGTACATAGGTAGGTAGGTTGGTACCCTGTGTGTGGGGACAAAGCCCCTATGTATCGATCTTGCAGGGAAGACGAGCACGCTATACCTATTATCATGACCTGACGATTTCCATAGGATTGGATGAATGAGATTTATACATCTATGAAACGAGAATCTAGTAAGATATGACGAAAGAGAGTTAAGAAATCAAAACAAATCTAATTCTATCTGTTTTAACGGCGGTTCAATTTGATATTCAAATGTACCTAGGTTACATGCCTTTGGACGGAATGAGGTATACCTCACCGATGTATAATAGGATCAAAGGTACCTACTATACCTAGGTACATAAAGGTCAATGAAATGCACGGATATGAAGGTGGAGAACGTCTTATATGAGTAGGCAGGCAGGTAGGTATCGTTTGGAACCTTGCTGGGCAAATGACAACACGCCGTCTGAAGCAGTGACTAACCCCCGGGCCAATCGTAGTTCTAGCCCTATGCCACCTCACTTCCCCCTTCCCATGAGTGGAACGGGTACCTAAGCAGCTCAGGTAAGAACCATCAAAAGCTAACGAAAGTGGCATTTGCACTTAAATAAGCTGGATTGCGCCTGCGTGGCATACCTACTCCATAAACAGGTACCTAAGGTACCTTACTGTCACCCACGTGGAGGATATGGACGTGTACTGTACCTTGCCTGGCTTACCCGCCAGCTTCGCATCTGGCTGCAGGTGCCACCCGTTGCCCACGCTCACTTCCACACGTTGGATATTGTTCGACCAACTCACCAATTCGTCGACTCGCCAATTCTCCTGATTCAGAGTCATACTCTACACTTTACATACCTACTTACCTACCTAACCTTATACTATTCCAAAACCTGCGCCTGGTCCTTATTGCATATTAGCCATTATTTAGAGGACGAGCAATAGAACCTAACTCGACATGCCTAACTAGACCCACCCTATTATCTATGGACATACCTTACCGATGGACGCTCTACTCTAACTTCTACAAAAGCTCTTCCTGAGCTTCAACCCTCGGCAAATACATCGTCGACATTCTCATCATCAAACTATCGGAGAGTAGCCATGGCTGAATCGTCACTATCCCAGGCAACACCTAAGCGAAAGCGCGACGACGTACTCAACGAACAACGCTTATTCAGCTCTTCTCTAAACACGTACAGTCCGTCCAAAGGCGTCTTTTCATTCCAGGCTCCGACGTTGAAACCAATTGACAGACCTTACAACGATGCTCCCGAAGACGGTAACAGCAGCCCTCGAAGCAGGGTTGCTCAGAAGTTCCAAGAACTGGCCCTCGAAAGTGGGGGCGGGGTAACCCACAAGGACAAGGCCGATGACACCGTTTTGATGGAAATGGGACCGGGAGTGGGATCGGGAGTGCAATTAGGGCCAGGAACTGATGAGGCTAGTCCCCGACCTGCAACTTTGAGCCCGAGATTTTCACCAGAACTCGCCGTATTCGACTTTGATGGCGGTAGCAGCAGCAATACTAGCAGCATGCCTGCCGACGACGACATGCAACTCGACGACGATGACAGCGCATCGCGTAAGCGCGTCAAATTACCCGACCTCTCTGACTGCCGAGACTTCGGGGAGATAGGGCTAAATGGAGAGGCGAAGGCATTCAATCCCAGCACCCTCCAATCCGACGAATCCCTCCGATTCACACTGCAGTCAGCCGTGGATCCTGCTATTCTGAGGATCGTAAAAAATGGGGGTTCCGGTCGCTTACAAAAGTCATACCCGTCCATTAACAGACTCTCAGAATCTAAGTCGCGCAGTCGAAGACGAACAGGCACTCCACCCCTGACGAAGCGTAAGATGGGAACCTCGGCCGAAGAGGAGACCTTCATTATCGATCCTATTCGAGCTGCGCTTACATGGCACGAGGATGAGATTACCGTATATGACCCAGAGGATAAGGATGACGACGGTACGGGTATCAACGGTATCGGCTTCAAACCGACTCCTGCGATGGCGCAGGCTCGGGCCCAGAAGCGAAGACAACAACTCGCGGATTATAAAAGGCGGGAGGAGAGCGAAGCCAGGGCGAAAAGGAGCCAACGCCGCCGACAACATCTCGGAGCTGCCGCAGGATTAGAGAGGAAGCATTCCATGGTACGGGTGCGCTTCAAGGACGCGGAGCCGACCACAGTGATTACGACTTGATGCCCGCAGAAGCTATAACCTATAATGAAGTTTGAGCAGCATCTTTTGATTTGAGATGTTTCTATGGACATAATTGGTTGCAATTTAATTGAAGGGGCGTTGAACAGGCTTCGGATCACGGATCACGGATCAAAATGGTCGACATGATAACAACGCTGTCTTTATCCGTCTAAGTTCTCTTTATACCTATGCCAGGTTATCGGAATTTTAGGTAGCCTCGGACTTAGTATAGCCGCGGGCGACATACCGAAGCTAGGAATTTTCAAGGGCATTAATTTATTTCTGCAGCGGTGCTGAGGATTTGGGCGTTCTGGCACGCGGATAGGACGACATACCTTGATATTTTTATAATATAGCAGCGACCAAAATTCCCGAAATAAATGCCCTTGACTTAGACGAGCTCACCAGAATTTGTACCAGCTCTTCTTTGCGATGGCCTCTTGCCTTGCCTTCTCTTCCGCTTCCTGTTTTAATCTTGCTGCCTCCGCGGCCTTCTCGGCTTTTTTTTTCTCCATAACCTCGACTACGCGGGCCATGGCGGCGCGCTCGTTCGTTCGCTGTGCCCGGCAGTATTCCCATTGCATTATGGAGGAAATGAAGAATACACCAAAGGCCCAATTTGCCGCTTTCGGTATTGCCGCTGAGCGATGTGATTAGTTTACGTAGGCCCCGAGAGCTGTTGAATGATCGCGTCTTGGTACCTCCCATGATATACCGGGTCATGCCCGTGGCCGCCCCCGATGCGATGCCTGTCATGAAACCTTGGCGAGCGCATGGTATCTTATGTACATTGAAGAAATCGTCCGACTTTATAGAATTGATTCCCTCTGTGATCGTTGGTTGAGGGGGTTTTTTCTGCTCTTCGGTA
The DNA here is from genome assembly GCA_902806595.1 of Pyrenopolyporus hunteri. Taxonomy (NCBI): domain Eukaryota; kingdom Fungi; phylum Ascomycota; class Sordariomycetes; order Xylariales; family Hypoxylaceae; genus Pyrenopolyporus; species Pyrenopolyporus hunteri. The sequence continues at coordinate 98,456 of CADCXC010000046.1, forward strand.
CCTTCGCCCGCATGGCCGTCCGGTCTTGGACCAGAGAATATCTCGTAGGCCCGGGGTTGCTCGGCGTGTTCGGGTGGCGCCGTTTCTCCGGGCGGAGGACCGCGCACTTTGGGCGGCTCGTTGTCGGCTTGCGACATTCTGGCGCTGGAGATACAGTAAGGGACTTGAAATTCTATGGTTCGATCTTTTGTCTATGGAAAATCGCGATTCGGGACTATGACGCCGTTAGGCGGTGCCCCACTTGCAATATTCGGGATATCTAGATAAGCGAGTCAGACCAATTGAATGTTATTATGCTTATGTCGGGGCACTTTACGAACGCGACTAGGATAAAACGCGTAACATTCACTGGACGCGTCTCGCGTTTTAATAGGGACAGGGGTTTTTTATAACCCGTTAGATGGTACCGATACCAAATCATGGATCCGTTTTGTTACCACTACCACAAGATACAGGCAATTCTAAAAATTTAGCGACGGTCGTCCACTCACCAAGATATCCTCCCTTTACTCTAATTGAATTGGGTAGTCTCTTACCTTGCCCGAGTTCCTGCTGCTGTCGATGTCGCCCACAGCGTCGCCTACCGTAATAAAATCCTCGTCGTAACCAACATTCTCGTCATCCTGCGAGAGACAATACAGAACCTGATATGCCGAACACATCCTTACGTCGTCCCCAAAAGGGCTATGCCCGACGAGGCGGCAAGCAGGCCTATCATGGAGGTAATCGGACTCGAACATTCGCTGCCTCGACTACACGCGCCGAGGCTACATCAGCCGACGAGAAAGCCGAACGGACGCTCCTCGCGCAGCAGATTGACGAATCCATGGGGTTTGCCAGATATGAATCGGGTAGAAGGAAGGAGGGGTGGCTTGTGAATGTCCAACCAACGACCGTAGCGCTCGACGACGATAGGTCCCCCGGCGGCAGAGCCGCGTTAGACTGCTATTTCATCGAGGAAGATGGTCAGACGTTCAAAGCGACGATCGAGTATGAGCCGTATTTCGTAGTCGCCTGTCGAAAAGGGAGGGAAGGCGAAGTCGAGGAATGGCTAAAACGAGTTCCGGGCGGGGGGGTCGTACGTAGCGTCAGGCGAGTCGAGAAGGAGGATTTGTCCATGCCGAACCACCTTCTCGGGTACAGAAGGACATTTCTCGAGTTGCGATTTAGGAACGTACCGGACTTGATGACTGCGAGGCGGGATATTATGCCTATAGCGGAGAAAAACAAGAAGACTATGGGAACGGTGGACGTTTACGCGGAGGTTGCTTCGTGGGTCTCCCTTCCCCGGACTATAGTGGTCTAATAGCCGACTACTAACCTACTCGACAGCGAGCAAGCGGGATTCGACCTTTTTGATGATTCACGAGATAACGACGGACGACATAATGCTTCGTTTGCAGACGCTAGCGACTACATTGTCGATATTAGAGAGTACGATGTGCCGTACCATGTAAGAGTAATGATTGATATGAGTGAGTCTACGTTCTCGTTTTCGTCGGCCGCCGTAAGCTAATAGGGGATATCAGATATTCGAGCGGGAAAGTGGTACTTCGTGGAAGTAAAACATGGCGTCACTACCTTAACACTGAACGAAGAACACATCGTTCAGGCGGATCCCGTGGTAATGGCCTTCGATATCGAGACGACCAAAGCCCCCCTTAAATTTCCCGACGCCGCCATAGATCAGATCATGATGATGTCGTACATGATCGACGGGCAAGGTTTCCTCATCACTAACCGCGAAATCGTCTCGGAGGATATCGCGGACTTCGAGTACACCCCGAAGCCTGAATATCCTGGGCCCTTTATGATTTTCAACGAACCCAATGAGAAGGCTGTCATCGAACGATTCTTCTCACATGTTAAGGAGGCGAGGCCAACTGTTATTGCTACCTACAACGGAGACTTCTTCGATTGGCCGTTTGTAGAAGCGAGGGCGAGTGTCAACGGCATCGATATGTATCGCGAGATCGGGTGGAAGAAGGATAGCGAGGATATCTATAAGTGCACGTATGGTGTGCATATGGATTGTTTAGCATGGGTCAATCGTGACTCTTACTTACCTCAGGGAAGCCGAGGCTTAAAAGCAGTCACCGTCGCCAAGCTTGGATACGACCCGGACGAGCTCGATCCAGAACTCATGACGCCCTATGCAAACGAGAGACCTCAGACACTGGCTGAGTACTCAGTTTCAGACGCCGTCGCGACGTACTACCTCTACATGAAGTATATCCACCCCTTTATCTTCTCGCTTTGTACGATTCTTCCACTGGGAGGTGACGACGTACTGCGGAAGGGAACAGGTACACTGTGTGAGATGTTGTTGATGGTGCAGGCATATGAGCACGAGATTATCCTGCCCAATAAGCACATGTCTCCTAAGGAAGCGTTCTGGGATGGGCACCTGCTCGAAGCCGAAACGTATGTTGGCGGTCACGTAGAGAGTATTGAGGCCGGCGTCTTCCGGGCGGATATACCTGTGAACTTCGCTGTCGATCCTGGGGCAGTCGATGAGCTACTGAGGGATCTGGATGCCGCCCTTAAGTTCGTCATCGAAGTCGAAGAGAAAAAGTCTTTGGACGACGTCACAAACTACGACGAAGTCAAAGAGCAGATAGCATCGCGATTACTGCAGCTCAAGGAAGCCCCAAATCGAAACGAAAGACCCCTAATATACCACTTGGATGTCGCATCTATGTATCCGAACATCATGACAACGAACCGATTACAACCGGACTCGATGATTCAGGAATCGGACTGCGCCGCCTGTGACTTCAACCGCCCGGGGAAGACCTGCGACAGGAGGTTGCCCTGGGCTTGGAGAGGCGAGTACTTGCCTGCGAAGCGAGACGAGTATAACATGATTCGACATGCCCTTGAAAACGAGAAATTCCCAGCGAAACGACCTGGTGGTCCTATGCGAACTTTCCAAGAGTTGACGGAAGAAGAACAGGCCGGTCTCATCAGAAAACGGTTACAGATATACAGCCAAAAAGTCTATCACAAGATCCGCGAATCGACCACTATCGTTCGAGAAGCAATTATCTGCCAACGAGAGAACCCTTTCTATATCAATACCGTCAGAGACTTCAGAGATCGTCGATACGACTACAAAGGGAAGGCAAAAGTCTGGAAGGGCAAGACTGAATCCCTAAAGTCCTCTGGGGCATCGAGCACAGAGGTTGACTCCGCCAAGAAAATGATCGTCCTTTATGACTCTCTACAGCTTGCGCATAAGGTCATTTTGAACTCGTTCTACGGTTACGTTATGCGAAAGGGCTCACGATGGTACTCCATGGAAATGGCTGGTGTTACATGTCTGACCGGTGCCACCATCATTCAGTTGGCGCGGTCACTCGTTGAACGTCTCGGGCGCCCCTTGGAACTTGATACCGATGGTATTTGGTGTATGTTGCCGGCAACATTTCCGGAGAACTTTGCCTTCAAGATGAAGAATGGAAAGAAGTGCACTATCTCGTATCCCTGCGTGATGTTGAACCACCTTGTCCACGCCAAATTCACAAATCACCAGTATCAGACATTAGTCGACCCGAAGACGTTCAAGTACGAAACTCACAGCGACAATTCGATATTTTTCGAAGTCGATGGCCCCTACAAGGCCATGGTCTTACCGACGTCCAAGGAAGAGGATAAGAACTTGAAGAAGCGATACGCCGTCTTTAATGACGATGGTAGTCTAGCTGAACTCAAGGGATTCGAAGTAAAGCGAAGGGGTGAACTCAAGCTTATCAAGATCTTCCAGCAGCAAATCTTCAAGTTCTTCTTAGAGGGGAGCACGCTAACTGAATGCTACGCCGCAGTGGCGAAGGTCGCAAACAGATGGCTGGACGTCTTACACAATAAGGGCTCAACACTAGCTGATGAGGAACTTATTGATCTTATTTGCGAGAACAGGAGCATGTCTAAGACGCTTGAGGAATATGGTAGCCAGAAGTCGACTTCTATCACGACGGCGAAGCGTTTGGCAGAATTCCTGGGCGAGCAGATGGTCAAAGACAAAGGCCTCAACTGCAAGTATATCATCTGCGCCAAACCTCGCGGTGCCCCCGTCACCGAGCGTGCTGTTCCGGTTGCAATATTTTCGGCCGCGCCTGAAATCAAGCGAACTTATTTGACAAAGTGGCTCAAGGAGGAACCCTCCGATACCGATCCTAGAGCGCTACTAGACTGGAATTATTACCTAGAACGTCTGGGCTCCGTTATCCAGAAGCTAATTACCATACCTGCCGCATTGCAGAAAGTTCGTAATCCAGTCCCACGAGTACCACATCCAGACTGGCTCCAACGGCGTATCAATATCAAAGACGATAAAATGAAGCAAAAGAAGTTAACAGATCTTTTCACGAGTACCAAAGGACCTCTGGAGGATATAACAAATCTTGCGGGTCAGAGGATAGACGATCTTGAAGATTTTGGGGCTAAGCTGCTGAAGCCAAAGAGCGTAACGGCAGCCATCAACGCATCTCAACCATCACCAACGGCAACCAAGCGGAAATCACCCGAACCGGAAAATGAGAATACCGATCCCTTCGCAGAACTGCCAAAGGAAATGCCAAACCCCTCAGAAAACTACCCGGCGTTTCTAGAATATCAAAAGAAGAAGTGGAAGATACAGAAGCAGGCGCGAATTCGTCGGCGTCACCTTTTCGGAGATCGTCGCGGGAATGCCAGCGGCAATATTCAGCATACATTCCGCCAGAGAGCGGAAGTTACGTTCAGGAACACCTGGCAACTTCTTCAGCTCCGAGCAACGGATAACCCCGGGGTGGTGGCCGCGTTCGTTTTGATTGATGCCAAGGTTCACTCGCTCAAGATCAAGGTTCCGCGACAAGTATTCCTGAATCTTAAGGGTAAAGATCTACCCGACATTGACGTCCAGGGCTGCGAGGTTGAGCAAGTAAACCACACTCTGCCAAACGGACATTCGTCGACGCACTTATTCAAGATCACTGTGCCTGAAGATATCTACTTCGCCGAGGCTGAAAAGTTCTCTTTATTATTCAACCACCCGAGCGTGGAAGGGGTCTATGAAAGGCAGGTCCCGCTGAACATTCGGGCAGTGCTCCAACTTGGAAATTCGTGTACGATTGATGAAAGCCAGCCCGGTGTGCTTGGGAAAGGCCTGGATCAAGGTTTTGACCTAGGGGGATTGAAAAAGCCAACGAAATCCAGAACCTATTTGGATTCGAACCCGCTTGCGTACCTCTACATATCACATATTACCGCGGGCGAGAGGCAAATATTCGGCCTATTCTCTTCGACTCGCGACCAGGCCCACATAGTCATCCTACAAAAGAGCAAGGATGCCGGCCAGGATTTACCAAACGTCACGAAGATCTACAGCGAGATGTTCGCAAGAAGACGACAGGAGGGAGAAGGCACCAATTGGCAAGAATGCTTTGCGTACCAGGAGAAACTAACATTCAAAGTCACGCAAGTGACTACGAAACGGAAAGCGCATCTTGAGATCAGTGAATTGATCAAAAAGATGAAGAAAGACGAGTTGAAGCCTCTTATGCTCGTCATCCAGTCATCACAGCAGAACCTCCTTGTTCATGATATCCCGAGTCTCGCAGAATTCCCTATTCTCCCTCTAAGATACGACCAAGCAGACAGCTCCCTCCCTCCTCTTGGTTGGCAATCTGTTGTTGCCAAACGCCTCGTTTCACACTATCTCAACCTCGGGTCGTGGATTCTACATCTGACTGCCTTAGCAAGGTATGGTGATATACCGCTATGTAACTTGGAGCGTGATGATCCCAGGTTTCTCATCGATGTTGCATATGCCCGCCGTCTACAGTTGAATAACGTCGTGTTATGGTGGTCACAGGGGCCCAGACCGGATCACGCCGGCTACGAGCAGGATGACGTTACGGGGCCTCTTGATACCGTCTCAATGCCTTCGGTCAATACCCCCGGCACTTACCCCTCAGTTTGCATCGACCTCGAAGTTCGAAATCTCGCCATTAATACCATACTCACCTCATCTCTGATTAATGAACTCGAAGGCGCGGACTCGATCTCCTTTAATCCCGCTGCGGATTCCGGGCCGTCGGACGGCAGTGAAGTTCTCCATTCCGAATCGGCGTTTGCCAACGCTGGTGTGCTTGTGCTACGCGAGATGGTTAAGTCATGGTGGGCCGAAGCTTGCAAGGGCAGTCCCATGGCCGACGTTCTGGTGCAGCACCTCGTACGATGGGTCGAGTCGCCCGACTCCTTCATGTTTGACCGGGCGTTACACTACTACGTGCAAATGATGAGCCGTAAAGCTATGCTACAGCTCATGGCGGATTTCCGTCGAGTTGGCTCGCAAGTCGTGTTTGCGAACGCGAACAGACTTCTCCTTCAGACCACGAAGTCCGAAGTAGGCAACGCGTACGCATACAGCCAGTATATTCTAAAGAGCATCAAGAGCAAGCCACTGTTCCATTTCATCGACCTCGAGATCAAGGAGTATTGGGACTATCTGGTTTGGTACGACGAATTCAACTATGGCGGGAAGGCCTGCCAAGAAGTTGTCGAAGCAGAGCAGCAGGACCTTCAAACTATCATGAATTGGCAGATGAAGACTTTCTTACCCCTTCGACTACAAGATACCTTCCAGCACTGGGTTGTGGAGTTCATTCAGCTCATGCATGGACTCAAGCGTCCCCTGATGGCAAACGGGGAACCCGACCCGACACCTCGCCTCACTCAATTACCAATACGGAACGGCTCCCAAGACGACGATGGCGACAGTCCGCAGATCATAATCGGCAAAGCTTTCGAAAAGCAGCTCAAGAAAGAAATCCGGGCCCTGGTCTCAACTCAGTCCCGTGAGCTTCTTCATCCTGAACTTACATCAGACTGGTCGTTCCCAATATTACCAGGCAGTAACCTCAAGGATACACAAAACCGCAACGCCGTACTCGAACTCGTAAAAAGCCTCATGCAAGTCCTATCGCTAGACAAGAACATCACCATGGAAGCGCGGCTGCTGAGGAAAGAACTCCTCGCCCTCTTCGAAGTTCGCGAATTCAGCAAGGAGGGCGCATTCACAAACCCGAGCGAGAGCCTGAAGATAGCGCAGTGGAGCTGCCCCGAGTGCACGCTCGCGCGCGACTGGGACCTCTGCCGCGACGAGAGCCTCCTCCCGGACGTCAACTCGTTTTCCGCGGATAACGAGGCCGAGATCCGGAAAGCAGCAGCGGCCAAGTCCTGGCGGTGCCCGTTCTGCGACGCGGAGCTCGACAGGCTGCGCATCGAGGAGCGGTTGCTGGCGGATGTCCAGAGCCTGGTTGTGGAATGGAGTACCCAGGATCTTAAATGCGAGCGCTGCGGCAGCGTTCGGTTGAATGATCTCATGGAGCATTGCACGTGCAGCGGCCCATGGACGGAAAGCGTCAAGAAGCCCGAGGTGGTTAGGCGCTTGGGCGTGTATCGGGGCGTCGCGAGGTGGTTTGGTCTTAGGATGCTGGAGAGTCTCGTTGCGGAGGTATTTAAGGGGCTGTAAGTGCCGCAAGGCCTGAAATACCGTATATTTTGGAGGGTTGTTGGGGCGTTTTATAGTGGTGCCTGGGCATGGTAGGCGTTGTAAATAAGGAATAATAATAGTATAGCGGTCTAACGTGATGAGAATCCGCCAATCCAGTGAGCGCTCGCTATTTGATAGAGGTCGTGCTGATTTTAGAAGGCTTTTAGTGTATTAGCCCCTATAATTACAGTGGATTTTGGGACATGTCCTACTGGTCCTTTCTTTCTTTTCCTTTTTTGTTCGACTCACGTTATCCATTTGTTAGTAATAAGATAAGAGACCAATGCTATAACTCGATGCCAAAAATTGAGATGACGAGATTACATGAGCATCTACCTGAACATAAGAGAATGCTACTGCTCCTTCCCACAAACCCCATACAGCTTTCTAGTATGGTAAACATGTACCTAGGCACGATTCGTGTTTGTAATGTTCAGAATTGTTACGGGAACCTTAATTCTCCATATACCTAGGTGCTGTATACCTATATATTAGGTGCGTAGATCCCTGTAAATTTAGGTACTGCAAGTGACTTCTCGTACTACATTTATATACCTAGGTACCTATGCATTCTGCAATATTTCAGACAAGTTTGCAGACAGAAGCTACGCCAGTATTCCCTGTCTGCATGTACTTTGTGTACTTAGTACTTCTTATAGGTAGGTATCTAGGTACCTATGTAAGCCAGATGCTTATGCGCACCAAGTTCAACAGCGGATCCAGTGATCCCCATATGTAGATGTGCATATGCATGAACGAACAATTGATGCCTTACGCAGTATATTTTCGACGTGAAGCCATCCTGCAGGGTACTTGAGTAACTCGGAAGTACCCTGAGTGGATGTGCTAGACCCCGCATAGCCAGGACCAGGAAAAGCGGATAAACGCGCACAGGGCAATTGGACATTCCTGGGCCGTTAGGTACCTACTTGCACCATAGTCTTGTGTCACTTCCATTCTCCAGTTAGGTACCTACCTACCTAGGCAGGCTAAGAAGGGAATAAAAAAAAGTAATCACCTTTTTTTTTTCCCTTTTTCCCTCTTCACTTGGACGCGACAAAGCCAGGAATATCACCATCTTGAACGCGTATTTCGAATCAATTCGTCGCATTGCCTCCACCACACCACTGTCTCCTTCCGCAGTTGCAAGTGCCTAGCGGCCTATCTCCTTATACCCGAGCGCTCGCGTGAATTTTGTAGAGCATTTAATAATGGTGTCCTGTCCTATTTAGGCCCGTCGCCAGGCTTGCGCGACGCTTCTTATACCTCATCGCGCTTCCTATTTACTCTAAATCCTTTATCGATTACCGCCGAGGAACGTGCTACCTATACCTATCGTCAACAAAGAAAATTCGTACTTCATCCGGAATTCCACGTGGCCTTCTCGATGAAAAGCAATGAACTAAACCATGGGAAACCAACCGAGCAGCGAAGTGAAGGCTGAGTTTGGTACAGATGGTGATCGGGGTTTAGCAAGCTCCCGACCTTCGAATCCTCCTTACACCCAAGATATTGTGTTCTCGAGTCAAGTTCCCCCATCCACGAATCGTCGTCTTCCCCCCGATCCGAATCATCAACCATATGATCAATCAGACAGTGACCCGCCTAGTTCACCTCCACCACCACAACCAATTATGACGTCGCCGAAGCAGAACATCAAACTCGAAATTCCCGAGTCTCCAGATTACAGCAGACAGGCGTCGTCCCCAAATCCTACGTCGTCTAAGTCCAAGAAACGACGGCGTAGGAACCGCCCTAGCTTGGTATCATCACAGCCCTTTTCCGCCAGTTCCCACGATGCACGAAATAACGAGATAGGCGTGGACGACTCCCCTCTAGCTAATGAGAGGGTTCGCCCCAAGAAGCTCAAACACCGCAAGAAGGAAGAGTCGGGCCGGAAGAAGGCACAGTTACAGGAGTCCCCTGACTTGGGCAACCTTGAAGTACCTGGCGACCCTGTGGAATCTACCCAGACTCAAAAAACTCAACAAGATACCCCCCTCAGCTTGCGTCTCATTAATAATACCACCCCTACGTCTTCACCCAGCGCTTCATTACCAAGGAAACGCAAGGCGGAGGGCTCGGCTAGCCAGGGCAAGAAGAAGCAAAAGCGCAGTCATGGTGAACGTAACGTGGGAGATGCGCCAACTTCGTTCAGTGGTCTTGCTGAGAGTCTCTACGCTCGCCGCAAGAAGAACAGGAGGCCTTTGGAGGCTATCGAGGACGATTCCATAGTTGGGGGTGGGGAAAGAGAGCCGCCGGATAGTCCCGAACAAGAAAACATATCGCGCGATTCTTCGGCCTCAGTTTCGAATATGAACAGCGATGTTTCGGGCTTGGGACGGACCTTAAACGGCAACGCAGATTCGGGCGATAAGATGGAAGTAGAACCACCCGAGGATGATTCCGCATCACACGGCCAGGGCCGACCCGGAAGCGCCAGCAATGGTTCTGACCACTCCGACGCTTCGTCGGAAAATCAAGATCATGCGACTACTAATGGGGACGGTCGGAGCGGTGGGGGCGCCGAAAGGAGTAGCGAGGACGAGGGGAACGTCCACGATGGCGATAACGATACCTCCCCACAAGTTGCATCCGTTGCAGAGACCACCAACGAGGAGCATCACTTAGATGACGACGAACTACGGGAGGGTTCGGAGAACGGCCACGGACGCAGTAGCTTCGATGCGCGACCTAGGCACGGCTCAGCACGAAGGCGTATCGTAAAGCCAAACTTCTTTGAGCGCGAGACGGAGAGAAGCACCAATGGTACGGTCCAACGTGCTTCGTCCCCCGTTGCTGGGCCGTCGAATTCGACTGGGAGGAAGCAAGCTAAAATATCATCTATGCTTAAAGGGAATGCTGGAGATAGCCCGGAGCCTAAAGCGTCATCATCGAAGCCTCGGCCTGCCGCCAAGAATACACAACCTCATGAATTAATCACAGGTCAATTCAGCGAATTCGAACTTCGTAATATTACGCAGGCTGTGGAACGTTGGAGGGATGACCACAATTTGACCCAATCGGAAGTGAACGCTCTTATCCAAGGCAACCCTCGAGAGGTCAAGTCCCACGAATTCTGGGCCCGTATCGTAGCGACTTGCCCAAATCGACGACGCCAGAAGGTAATAAACCAATGCCGTCGCAAATTCCACAACTTTGTCGCGCGGGGGACGTGGACTCCAGAACAGCATGATGAACTGAAGACTATGTGGGAGATGTACGGCAACAAGTATGCTCAAATCGGCAAGATGATTAATCGTCATCCTGAGGACGTTCGAGACCGCATACGGAATTATGTTGTGTGTGGTGAAAACCGTCGCGTAGACCCTTGGACGCTGGAGGAAGAAGGAAAACTACAGTCGATAATATCCGAGGCGCTCAGCGTGATTCGAGATCGCCGTCTGGAAGGACATCTCGAATCGGAGGAGCCCGACGAAGATCTAATTGACTGGCAGAGGGTCAGTGAACTTATGGATCGAACTCGCAGCCGACTTCAGTGCATGCAGAAGTGGAAACTTATGAATCGACAACGACGAGACGGCGGCAGTATAGACGGCGGCAAGGCCCTGCCGGTCGAGCAGATTATTATGGACGCCCGGAATGCAGCTACAGCCATGTCAAGTCAAGACCGATACAATGTGGTCAAGGCTATCCGAGCTTACGGTGTCAATGCGGACAGTCGAATCCCATGGGCCAAGGTCAGAACAAAGCAGTTGGCAGACCAATGGTCGCGGCCTACGCTGATGATAGTCTGGTATCGCCTGAAGAATACTGTACCTGACTGGCGCATAATGACCGTTCCGGAAATTATCAAGCAATTGAGTGCTAAATATCGCGAAACTCGTCAACTCGATTTTCCAAGTGGTGACGATTATGATCTAGAGGCAGAGTACGACGAGGTCGCGCACAAAATAAAGAAAATTTTAATGAAGGCCCAGCGTGCGGCAAAGACTCCACGCTCCGTCATTAGGACTGACGATGACGAGGAGGATGTTGCCGACGACGACGATGAAAGTAGCGCGGACGACGAGAGCGGCGAGGATGGTACAGAAATTAGCAAAGGACAAGTTGAAGAGAGTGAAGAGAATACCCAAAGCGGTGACGAAAACGAAACGGTCCCCAGAAAGAACGAGAGAAGCGAAAATGGCGATAGTCAACAGGACGAAGATGGCAATGAAGGTAACGAATCAGTTGACGAAAAGTCTGGGGGTGAAGAACTCTCCGCAGAAGATGGAGCAGATCAAAAGTCAGATGGTAGCGTTGATCTAGGCCATACTGCGGAGAATGACGGAAGCATTCACCGCGAATCCTCAACCGATGCCCCTTCTATCTCCAACTTTAAGTCGAAAACGAGTCGTAGAGGCCAGAAGCGCTATAGTTCATCGAGCAGGGCGACGCGATCCCGAGGTCCAACCCCTAGCAAGCCCAGGTCAACCGCGGAGGTTATTGAAGAATCTAGCGAAGCAGAACAAGCTTTGGATGTGGACGAGGAGCTGAGCAGCGATACTAACGCAAGTGAAGTGGAAAGCATCCCGGCACACTAGTAGCTTTAGCTGTGGGCGCATATCACGTCGCTTTAGTCTCCTGTGTTCTCTCGGAAGACGTTATTATGCAACTCAACCATGTCTATTAGAAATGAAAGAAATGACATCCAAAACCAGCTTCACCTGTCTTACGTTCCCACCTCCTAAGTCCGCTCATATGCTAGTGTAAGACGTTGCACCAAACATGGTCAAGACAGACAGGCGCAGGTCGGACCCCCGACAGCGCATTAAAAACCACACATAATCTCACGGATATGCGTCAGTAGTTTTATATGTGGTACGTTTCTAACCCCCAGTCCACCCTCACAGCTCGAGCGCTCCTTTTCTCCGCTTCACTTCAAATCCGGCTCCCATCAGATTAAACTTGAAAATACCATGATACCCATCACTACTCTCGGCATGTATGATTGACGGCGTACGCTGATACAATGCTTTACCCCCGGATAACCTATCAACATCACTCCAATCGTTTGAAATATACTAGTTGCTAATGATATCTTCGTTGAACTCGAGCAAAATGCAACGAGATGCTCCAACAGACAACGAAGAATTCCAAGAGTAATTAATCCACTACCCTTGTACTTGCAAAAAGACGATATTTATTCTCAGGCTAACGCTTGGATATAAATAGGTACCTACCTAGGTAGGCAGCTAAACTCTAGAGAACCATCCCCAGGGAACCTAGCGCTTACAAATCGCGGTCCCACCGTTATACCAGCCCGCAATCCCGATGCCAAAGGGGTTACGCACGGTAAACACCATGGACTTTAACCCTTTCCGTGCCATCGCATCTCCTTGAGTCAGCAATAGACAATCCGATGGATATAACTCGATTACATCCGTAGATGACTTAGCACGACGAAGATGTATAAAATGTGGAGTTAGATTTCCAAATCTCGAACATCATCTCTTAACAACCCCCATAAAGAGGGGTAGGTATGGCATGAGGTAATTACCTATCTAGGGATCTTTTAGTAGTCTGGAGGTTTCCAACGGGATTCAAAAACGCAAATCCAGTTTTGATTATAAAGCACTTGCCATTCATATGGAAACTGTTGAATTCCTACGGGATGTAATTTAAATCCAACGGGTTTTGAATTATATAATTGCAGAGACAACTTCAGTCAAGTCCTTCATCCCCCAAGCACGACGCCTCATTTCTCATAACTTCTAGTCCACCACATCACTTCCGTTTCACAGGATGGCTCGCAAGAATTTATCCTTCAAGCTCGCTGAGCGACCCGATGAAGAAATTATTCCTGGACGCACTTTCAAGCTCGTCGAGACGGACGCGCCCACCGCCGCCGAGCTAAAAGACGGCGAGGTTCTCCTCGAGGCCTTATACTTGTCGTTAGATCCTGCTATGCGTACCTGGATTCAAGGTGAGTAAACCAGCTCTGCAGTGACCCTCGATCTGGGTACGTAGACGTCTCCTATCCACGCTAACACCTTTTTCTCCATAGACTTTAGATCTTACACAAAGCCGGTCGAAATCGGCGAAACAATGCGTGGACTAACTATCTCAAGAGTCCTCGCAAGCAAAAGCTCCAAGGCCAAGGAGGGTGACCTCGTTACTGCTCATATTGGATGGACTGAAGTTGCCATCATGAATGAGTCGAACATTGAGGTAGTCGATTTGCCAAAGGGAGCTAAAGTCACGGACATCCTTAATACAATAGGTGGGTATCTAAATAACGCCTATTATTAACCCAGGGGAAGAAAAAAAACTAATAGGCCTCTGTGCTTGAACAGGCATGACCGGACTGACAGCTTACTTTGGACTGAACAAAATCGGACAGCCCAAAGCCGGTGATACGGTCGTGGTTTCGGGAGCCGCTGGCGCCACTGGGTCAGTTGTTGGGCAGATAGCCAAAATCAAGGGCTGCCGTGTCGTCGGCCTCGCGGGTTCGGACGAAAAGTGCGAAATATTGACGAAGGAGCTCGGCTTCGACGTTGCGCTCAACTATAAGTTGCCGACCTTCCGCGAGGACTTCATCAAAGCTACGCCTAACTTTATCGATATTTACTTCGACAATGTTGGCGGCGAAAGTAAGGCGTGGCCCCATTATTATTCCCCTTCCGAGCACTCACGAACCCCCTATTTTCCAACTCCGAACGAGAGATTCGCTAACCAGCACTTAGTCCTCGACTTGGCGCTCGAACGTGCCGGTGTACGTTCCCGTTTTGTGATGTGCGGTAGCATCAGCGGCTATAACAAGTTCGGGAAGCGGGCTCAAGGAGTTCATAACTTAATTATGTTGATTGCTCAACGTATCCGAATGGAAGGCTTCATCGTCAGGGACTACGCGGACGAGTACGCAGAAGCACGGAAGGAATTGGGGCAGTGGCTGGCCGAGGGTAAGTTGAAAGGCAAGGAAACAGTGGTCAAAGGGGGTCTCAAGGTGGCGGATACTGCCATCGGGCAATTGTTTACAGGCGCGAACATTGGAAAGTTGCTTGTGGAAGTTAAGCCGTATGAGTAGACGAGCAACGTCTTTAGTAGGACGTGGGCTCCGGGGTCTCATATTGTTGCCGCTTGGGGATGACCTAGATAAACTATCCCATTCTTGCTCGTTCCATGAGTACCTATCTATATTTACCATTAGTACACACCCAAGAGAAATTTTTATCCGAAATATCTTTAAAACTAATTAAATGAAGCCATTCGAAACAGCGACGCGTTCGAAGACTTACCACTTATTTCAAAGCTCGTAAAATAACTTTCGAGTGTTTTGTACGTTGCCTTCGGGCGAAATGTTAAGGAGGCTACGAATGCCGGGGTAGAAAAGGGGTAATACTACATCGTTAAACAGACTTTGTAGAAGTTTAAGCATAGCGAAACGATAATAATTATAATGAATTACGACAATTTATTTTCTTGACATATGTCATACTAGCATTGCAAATTCCCGTGCAAAGTCTGTTAATACACCACATACCGAGCCCCAGAACCTTGTGAGTGTCTCTACTTCTTACATCCTTACTATTCAACGTCAATCTCCGTTTAGTTACATGCTCATAAATACCACTTTACTCAAGAACCAGCCAGAGAAACAGGTTAACGTTTCTTTTGACTAATATATGCCGTAGGATAGACTCGCTATCAAACCAAAGCGCGCAGAGCGTCTATTTACTTTACGTAGTAAGGTAGGTAGTGTAGGATGATTGTGTCCTTTATCATGTTATATCATGTCTAGAATGGTATGAATTTAGGCCTAATTCGAGTCTACCGCCGTTCTCTCATTCCTCACAAGCTTGAGTAGCATCCCTCGGCTTCAGATTTTTTCTAGAAATGAACCCGAATTCCCCGAATTCGCCGGGATAGACTCTATGTCAGGACGCCCCTAAGCCCTCATAGGGTTGAGCGGATTCTGAAGTCATTTGCATCATGCTGTTACCTTTAAATGTAACCTTGATAAGCCCGACGTGATGTATATATCCTGAGATATGCTCGGTGGTGATATTAGGTCGGACCAGGCACTATACCTGAAACTAATGGTAACTATAAGAGCTACGATATTATTTTGCGTGTGATATCGATATGCCGTTGTATTCCAGAGATATTCTCAACATACCGTTCCCCGTATATGATACCAAAAATGCTTGGCGAAGTATATCTGCCTATAATATCAGTTATAGCAACGAAAATAATAATAGCTTACAATGGATCGTCAAGATACCGAAACATCCCGAGAGCTTCCCGTCCATTTGAACAATGACGTTTATTTATGCTCAATAGACGTCTCTTGGCACTACCTTCCGTACGTGGTATTTACAGCTTTCCCAACTTTGATCCAACTCTGCCGAACCGGGGAGACAGCGTTATTCCCCGACGCCCCCAAGTTCGGAGCCAAGCACGACGACCCGGATTATAGCTTAATAGGTATATCGATCCGCAAGATGTGACATGAGAATTTCCTCACTTTCGTATTCTCCGCCTAGATAATGCTACTCGCGGACGGTGAACGATATGCCGGGAAACCTCGGCTTGAAGTAGAACAAATGATTTTCGAAATACCACTGAACGGCAGTCGGGAGATTTAGAGTCTTTGTGTTCTAATGGCGACGATGTCATTTTGTATGCACGTCTCATCTCGATCTTGTCGCTGGATCATTATCCGGTGGGGGTACAGCGAGCTTATTGCCTACATGCAACCATCCTGAGACCCTTCTTACCTTCTCGTTGCCAGTCAAACGATTTACAGCTTGACGCATGCATACACGCTTAATGCATGAACGCACCGCGGATGTAACCCCGGATGCCGCGAGCTTTTCAGCGTTACCACTGGATCACGTCTGGGGGGAAAAGCGGGCACGATCGTCTTCCTTTGGGACTTGTATTTTGGGATGGCGTGGGTTGTTAGACATTTTGTAGATCGCCGAGCACGAGGCATGTGCTCCAGATGTAAATTCTCGAAGACACTGAATTATTGGATAAATTGGGTTCTTATGATGATGGGCGACTTCTCCAACAACCATGGGAAATGCACCTCGACTATACGTAAATGTAGCCTTTTTTAATTTTGCGGTACATCTCGCCGAACTCGGAGCTTTTTATCTTTTATTTTTCTATTAACCCAATTCATTAGTATTCGTCTCAAAACTCTCTCGTTTAGACTTTGGCGGAGTTGAACTGCATATTACCCCTTATGTTAATGTGTATCCTCTCTGCGCCAACCTATGAGTGAGAACTAGAGTCTAAGTTAATATAATAGTCTTATAAAATAATTAGTTACCAAAGGACAATAACTATAGCCTACACAATCATTGTTTGAATATGGTGGAGGCGGAGTTGGCGTATAGACGGCCCCCTTTTCCTTTTTGCTGCCCCCACGATTCTTATACCTAATACTTTTCTGCCGAGCATGAGAGTCTGCATATGAAGCCCCAGCCTTGCCAAAAGGCAGGATGACCATGTAATTGGGTCATTATAGCCCAATCCAACGGAACTTTTCATAAGCTATCCGCGAATCAAATGGCCCTTCCCCGCTCCCCTCCCGTTCACTCAACACGGCCTATCCGTCGACTCCTATTTGACGCTACCTGTCGATGAGATATGTCCCGAGATTGTATACTTCGGTAAGCAAGGCTACCATTACGCCGAAGCCCAACGGGCCACCCTATGAAGCATGGAGCCGCTTTCGTACGGTTACACACGGGATGCTGTGCTCTTGAATAAGACGTATCGAATTTTGGAGTTGCGTAGACTCGAGAGTGGATACAAATTATGCTTATGACTAAAAGAAGATGATTGACGGAAAGGCTACACACCTAGCTGTTTTCCAAGTGCTAGATCATTCCATTCGTTCCTCGATAGTGTCACGGAGCTAGCGGCAATATTCTACGCTGTCCCTGACATTGAGATGACTCCAGTCCCATTCAACCACGTTGCAAATGTATAGTCTTTGGTCGAAATACTTGCTTCACCGTAAAAACCACGCTTGTGCATAACTGAGGGGAAAAAAAACTTGGGCAGTGTTAGTAAATTAACCAAACGAACGATGGGCATCAACCAGACGTTCTCGGCGGTGATGTGGCTCTATTTTAGTAGTTGGTCACACGGCACAATCGTATGAAGCGGTGTAGACCAGCCGAAGGGAAAGATAGGCTTTACTTACCACCAAGAAGGAGTTTGCGATGAGTATCTCGAGATGCGGCGAACTGCTCGTAAGTGATGCCGTCATAATCGTACGAATCTAGCATCTAGAAGAGTTAAAGTTGCATTTAACTATTGAGAAAGAAAGTTTGGGCACCTAAATAGTCGACATAGAATCTTGAGCCTTGGGTGGCAGAGGGGTAGGTAGGGCTTAGACTAGCTAGTATGCAAGTCCTATGATGGTAGCGAAGCGATTCGCATCTGACAACTTGAGCGGGACGATATGACGGGAATTAAGCGGCGGCCTTGACTAATCCGTTAAAATCCAGTAAGCTTTTATTTCTGCGACTAATTTGACATGTACCGTAGCTCGTATCAGGCGTTCAAATGGCTCGATATTCTAGAATTCTAACATAACTATTGCCGTATGGTATGCGAGCTAGGTTATATCTGGTAGCTAGCTGAGTTAGAAGGATTCTACGTATATGCCCCGGGAAAGCTTCTCGAAATCTATTACGAATATTTGAGGTCACGATAGAAATAATTAGTCGCAGAAGTGGAAACTTTGAAAGGCACGGAGCTGATTTTAGAAGGTGAAATCTTACCCATTGGAGATCTCATGACAGAGACTCAAAAGCACCTATCATTTTTATACCCACCGAGGTGACTCAAACGCCCCAGCCTCTTCGCTAGGTAGGTAGGTAATGATCCAGAGACCTAGCGCTAACAGAGTTGAATTAGACTTGTCCGCTCTTTGAAAAGCCCAATTGAAGCTGACATTGACGCTTTTCCACCCAATACCGTCTTAGGTGCGTTGGGGCGGTCTAACCACTTGCTCAATTTCTCGCATAGATCACCCGTCGATCTTCCAGGGCAACAAGTTAATTTGAGTGCGAGTCAAAGGTTGTCCGAAGATCGAATTTGATATTTGAATTCCCGTTGGGAGAGTGTTCGTGTTGATCTTTAGAGCAAGTTGTCCTCTTAACTCCAGTTTGGACCTTTTTTTTTTTTTTTTTTCATCATGCGTCTTGACACTACTAGGGCTGACTACGCTAGACATATATAGTTGACGCATAATTATAGCGAGATATCCAAGGCAGTACAGCTGACTTGCTGCGTGCTAGTGTGTCCGTTCGGCCGGTAAATATGGGGTTTAATAGTGCTTTTCAGCGTCCTACCATGTAATAACAACCTACCTAATGGTTCAGCATAACAATGGGCTAAGATTGACCCACTAACTATAGAGCCAAGAGAGCAAGTCCGACTTCGAACGACATCCCACACGCTAGATGTCGATCTGGCGAGGGCTGTATTCGATTTGTAGTGGTGAGGTAGGTAGGTAGTTATCTACTATGTAAAGACAACTAGAAAGTTGGATGATCGACGGCTATATCATGTATTCCAGGCCTGTTTTGGGGGCATCTCGTGCGCTACTAGTAGCAAGGGAGGGAGTGAATCTTGATGCCAAGAAGTCTAGCCAGGAGAGTCCATCCATATCCTGTCCACACGTAACCTGTGGTTTTGTGGACCTGAACGGTGTCAAGAGCTGTCAATCCACCGTGGGCTCCTTTTTGAGTGGTCACTAAGGTCGCCGCCGTACGCATCTCTAGCGGCGATGAAGTCCCAGGAGGGTATAGCTAAGGACGATACTTGCCTGTTAACCGGTCTTGTAGAGCTACTAGAGAATTGGGGTCTGGCTTGATACTCATCTAACGAGGGCACGAGGATGAAGATGAGGACAACTTAGGAAAGATAGGGCCATTAGCCAATGTGTCGCTGTGAGATCAAAAAACGGCGTCGCACGTTAGTGTTGTTGAGTACTTCGGTGGTAGGATGCGTGGTATCATTAAAGAGCCAGATTAGCACTTGAGCAAAGGATTCGCCGTTGGCCTGAGCTGATACGAAGGTATTCGACCGATTGATTAGCAACTTACGCAAGATATGCGAATGCAGCTCAATGGGTCCTCCCATAGCCATACCTAAGGAGGGCACATGGATAGGCCCGCAGCGAGCATGCGCGTCTAGTACATCTCGACCGTGATGGACCCCTATCCTCGAATCATCGCCACCCTGCTCTTCGGTTTATAATTAGTCCTAGATTGGCAGTACATGCTTCTGACGGCCTACTATGGTAATAGGCAATGTCGGTGATCTGCGCCTCTTGCACAATTTAAGCAGGCGACGTTACCTTCGTACTGGCTCCCCCTGCTAGTCGAGGGTTCCGCATATGTATGGATATGGACAGAAAGAGAAGAAAAAATATCCTCATGTCAAAGCGGACGAGAAGCGGACGAGTGGAGTGATGAACTGTTTGCTGTGGGATGCTTCTGTGTGTTTACATTGATGTGTTTGTCTCTTCTATTTGGCAGCTTCGTTTGGGTTTTCGGTGAGTTTCATATGTGCTACCCAACGCTGGACGTATTTTCGGGCTATCATATGTCTCGATCGCTAAGAAGCCGTCGAATTATGACCAGATCCAAACCCCGGAATCGAGAAACATCCTCTTCGGGGTAAGCCGGAGAACACGCTTTCTGGCAGCTGCATGCGACGCCCGTCCATGCAACGCGTGCATGCTAGTGATTTAGTCCGGAATACTCCTACTCTCCGTCACCCTTCACTCTGCCCATGGACGCCTGGGTAGTGTATTGGACAGTGTTGTTGCCATGGCTCGTGAAGATGATGCCACACTGCAGCTGGGTTAGATTAGCGACAATGTACGATGACCGCGCCATGAATTTTTTAACATTATGTGGAGGTGAGCTTCGGGTCTCCCCCTCTGTAACGTAGGTATTGTCCAGCGCGGCGCGGCCTTAGGTACGACGGCCTCAACTGTTTAGACACTCCCACTTATCTACCTGGGTAGCGGGTATGGATTATGCTCCTTCAGGTGTCGAGATAGCACCGTACCACAAAGTAAACGGATGGTTGACCCGAGTGTAAGTTGGGGATTCAAGCCTTGTTGGAGACTGTTACACACACCTGAGAAACCCCCTAGGTAGTCTGCGAGGCCGGTAGCTTTCCGACTCCCGAAAGGGACCGCCGATCCAAGTTGAGGCTTCTGGGGAACTGTGAGGGATGCAACGAGCCGTGGGCGCCCCCCAAACGAAGGCACCCGGGGATATGTGAAATCGTCGACGCCGTGGGGGTCATATCTGAGATACAATCCTTCGAAGTACCACGAAGTAGTTCAAGTCAGGTGGAGTAGTTCGAGCCCCCTGTACAGGTGATTATCCCCGGAGACTGTGGCACATCAGGTCTCACATCCAAACCCACCTGCCGAAGCGCAGGAAGAGAAGGTTGGTGCAGCCTTCTTTTGTCCTATGACGACGTTATGGGACGATATTTGAACTTCATAAGGCCTTAATTAGTTTTTGATTAAATCGCCCGACGATATGATTGGCCTACCCTCCCGTCGGCATCAGCTATAACCGCGGACGGCGAATCAGAGCTCGTTGGCATTTGGAAGATCTACACGCGCGCATGCTATATGCTAAAAACTTACTACAGCTATGAGGGGGTTGTCCTGACGGGCCAGAGACAGAGGGGCATGGAAATATTGCGAGTATCGAGCCCGACGCACATAGGATACCACACGAGAGTATCAGGATATTATACAGTACACACAAGTCGAAAGGAGAAATTAAAAGAATAACCACCACCTAATAGTAGCACACTTGGCGACCAGTTAGCTCGTCTTCTTTACCGAGTTTTAAGGTTAGTCATTTATAACAAAATGTGAAATGAGATCTGCGATTTGGATCCCGCTTCCCGCTAGGGGGTTCAGACCCTTGAAGCAAAACAAGGATGGTTTCTTTAAGTGCTAGGCGATGTCGTTACCACGTCGAGATGCCCTGTCGAAATACCAGGATGAATTATTCTTCTCCCTTTTTTATTTAGTCATCCTCCCTCTCGCGCATACTAGTCCAATGTTACTATAATTTTGGGTTGTTTTTAAAATATTCCGACGAAGATATTATGTCTGTATAACCGTATCTCTTACATGTAATTACCTAAGTTGTTACGTTAGGTAGCTATCGTATAAGGCCTTATATGGCTCGCACACCGCCTCTGCTCGAGTAGCAATAGCTGTGAAATCGGGGGATCCAGATGGAAATACCTCGGTTTTAATATTGCGACTTGACCCTCTCCACCCCGGCTTCTTGGGTGGATAGGTTGCTTTGCTTCGGCCCGGGTTATCTCGCCAGCCTGCCTGGCGTTCCCCGCAAATACCATTTCACTTCGATACTCCAGGGGGTCAGACCAGATGTGAGCTGCATAGCCGCTTATCTCATATGTGGCTGTTGTACTGTCGTCTCCGTGCCCCTTACCTTGACCGAATAAGGTATGCGAAGGATCATGTATGTAGGTAGGTATGTAGGTAGGCATGTAGGTAGGCATGTAGGTAGGCATGTAGGCGCACGTCGCTGAATAAACTTCTAGGGTTCACCCAATGCACAACAGTAACAGCGAAGGCAGATACAGAGCGCCACAGCTAGGATCGGGCACCCCATCCGTCGAGCCCGGTCGAATCAGGTTCTCTCCATCTTCCCAACCTGTCGTTTCCTTTCCAATATTCCCAATTCCAGCTTCGTACAGATCACAATGCTTGTGATCCAGAGATGAGTACAACCCGTTCCAGAGGTCATTCATGCTTGTTGAGCCGTCGCAGGGGGGTATTGTGCGATAAGCCGCGCCTGCATTTGTATACCTGAGATCACTTATTTGGGTACATAACGTCGGCTCTAATACACCGAATGTCTCTCAATGAGGCTTCATCAATACATACCCATCACCTAACCAGCCAATCGGGCGCCGCGATCGGGTCTCATTCTAGCAAGCCACATCTGATGTCTGATATCAAGGTATTTCTGCTTAGAATAGGCATATTCGTCAAGAGAGCGGGCTACAGAAATCCGAGGAGACGTGGATAGCGTCTTCCTTTTCCGCTGCTCCAAGGACGCTAATTGTTTCTTAAGGTGGTGGTCATCTTTAAGGAAAAGAATCCCAATCCGAGATATATCCTGCGGGGCTTCATATGGCCGAATTGTCGAGCAGAAACACAGCAAACGCCACCGATTCTTCTTAGCTCGTATTCTGTCGTACGGCGTTCTGCGGGTTTAAGTGAGATTGGTTCCCTTTGAGCCCTGCCGATTGATGTGAAACTCCGTCCTCTCTATCTCTGTCGCCTTGTCGCCCTTCCCATGCAACCGCACGCACAGTTCGCTAAGGGGTCCCTCGCCAAACGTCATCGCCCTGCGACTTACGGCATATATAAGTCCCACGAGGCTGCGACCCCGTCTTGAGGCGAACGGCAAGCTTTATTTAGTACCTAGATAGGCACCGTGCCTCGGACGGGTATCTACACTACTAGACCAACATGAACACCGACGGGTTTGGACAAACCGCATCGCACTGTGGCCCCCTTTCCATACCCAGTAAGGGCCTGGCGGGAGCACCTTGGGAGCTCGCAAATACTTGTCTTCGAAGTATCGCCATGTACCCTCTCGTCTGCCAGAGTGCCGCTAAACGCTGCAATGCAATGCTGGGACCACATAATGGTGGGAGTAGTCTACTGGGGTATTGGGATAGGCAACAGGGATTCAAGAGGCGCCAAGCTCTGGCAACCCCATCCTAACCTATCCTACCTGCATTCACATCGCCATGTTCATCGCAGCCATCTCGTTCACTCATACCAGGCTTTTCCCCCTTCTCCGCTTACCCTTCTATGCGCTTCACCGTGGATGTCCCCATGGGCTGCAACGAGCTGCAATAAGCTGCTGTGTCGCCATGGGACGCGGCAGGGTCTCGTCCCTCTCTCTTCCCTCCCCTCCCCTCCCCTCGCTCGCTCAACTCACTCAACTCATCCAGGCTCTCTCACCCAGGCTCGCACGCGTGAAGTAACCATGCAGGTCTGTTGAGTTGGTAACTCTCGGTGTCATTTACCCGTCATAGCACAGCTCCCAACTGCTTACTGCGCTCTGCTCTCATGCTTCGACGATCCACAAAGCTCATCTCGTCCTCCTTCCTTCACCCTCCAGAGCCCGTATTGTGTATACCGTACAAGGGCCCGGGAATGGGGGTGGAGAAGAGCTCAGTGCGTCTTCGGGCCTTCGAACGTCTGCCCACTGCCCACTGCCCACTGCCCATCCAACCCTTGTGCCCCATTAGTCCTACCCCCTACATTCTTATACAACGGTATACATGCTACGGTACGCTTTGCTGATGTGCATCTCCCGCCTATGTATCTTCGTTTCCGCTAGCCGCCCCACGGTATCACATCCACGGTCCAAATAAGACCTACACTCCACCTCCGCTGCCCAAGACCGACCCCTCCATCTGTTCCCTCGCTTCTTTTACAAGACGTGCCACTCGTCGCTGCAGCTCAATCAGACACCTGGTCCCCTCGATTGCCCGCTCGTTTGCCTTTTGCCGACAACTGCAGCGAGGCTTCGTTCTGAGGAGACCAATCACTTGACCCCCTATAGCTGCTCCTAGCTTGACGCATCCGTATACCTCTGCAGGATTATTCTCAGAGATGGGCCTGTGACCGCATTCATCAGGATTTCATTTTCGGTGGAGGCCGCCACTCTGGATACCTTTTTCCGTTCGAAGGAAAAAAGAATCGTCGCTGTCATATGAATTACAGCTCTCGGCAACCCCCTTGCGAGACGGATCCTGCCTCCTGATAAAATCACCTGTGGGAATGACATACTGTTCTACAAGTTATGGACTGCCCGCTGTCTCTAGTAGCGGATGATGGAGACATGCCTTGGTCAGACGGTCACAGCGTAAGCTCCGAGGGAAGCTCCTCTGTTATGCCGACCTCGCCGCTATGGGCGAATCCGGCTCAGACCAACCGAATGGATACCGGCCAGCTGTCTCCTATTAGCACCGAACTCGCTCCTGTGGGTGTAGCCTCATCCTCTGTACCGACCATGATTCACTCCGCCACGTCGTCATCTGCGGAATCTTGGAGTACCAGTTATAGCGACGCCGCCGATGCGGGTGAGGAAGCCGAGCACGATCTTTCGTGGGAGAGGAATTCAGACGACGCTTTGACGGTCCCAAAGATTGAACCCCTTGAAGATGATGGTTTCCAGATGGACGACGTCAAAGAAGCTCCCCGCACGCCAATTCCGGAGCCCAATGCTGTACCCGTGCCGCAGACGAAGTTGAAGAGACCAAGGGGCCGCCCCCGTAAACACCCTCTCACACCCCAGGTAGCAACAAATAAGGTAGCGAAAGGACGGTCCAAAACTGGGTGTATTACATGCCGTAAAAGGAAAAAGAAGTGTGATGAGGCAAAGCCACGCTGTAAGTCAGAAGAAACCTGTGCGTCCCCCTCTCCACGCGTCTAACCCGTATAGGTTTGAACTGTGAGAAGAACGCCGTTGTGTGTGAGGGATATCATGAGAAGACGATATGGAAGAGTGGAAAGGAGAGGGCCGAAGAAGGTATCCACAACTCGCACCCGTGTGTACACTCGCCCTCTCTAACGATCGGCATAGAACGACAGAAACGGCACAGTCTGCCGCATATTACTCTTCAACCTATCTTCCAAGGAGTTGAGACCCCGGAAGACATGGTTTTCCTAAACCATTATATCAGCCATCTAAGCGGCGTTCTCACAGTCGAAGGGCAGCACAAGAACGCATTCAAGGACATGCTTCTCCAGATGGCAGTGGAACATCGAGGTCTGATGCACTCTATCCTCTCCGTGGCCAGTAGGCACATCGACTACGACACCCCCTACGGCATCAAGATCCTTGGCTCTAATCCGAAGATTAGCTTAACCTCGCTCCTAACTAGGTCCCAATTTCACCACAACGCTGCCATGGAAAAGCTCTGCGAACCGGTATGCAACGAGACCGACTCGAAGAACAAGACTAATTTATCCCCCCGTTATGGCCAGATGCTCTGTCTCCTTTTGCAGACGCTTGCAGAAGGCAACCCCAATGGTGAGCATCGGGTCCACCTCCAGGCGTACAAGAACCTCATTCAACAGTCACCGCCGCCGGATAACGCGTTCTTGATCTTCATCACAGAGTTCTTCCAGTACCGTGTGTTCGCAGACGAGCTCATTCGTTACCCCGATATCCGCACACCTCGCCTGGCGACCGAGGACTGGGAACCTTGGCTGGAAATCCAACCAGCACGCCTAATCGGTGTTGCGGATGGCTTGTTTCACTACCTTGCACAAATAACCACCATCCGCAATGCCATCAGAGCGAATATGGCTGCCGAGGTAGATCCCGTGGTCGACTACACGTCCCTGTATCGAGCCGCTGAGATCGATTCCGCCATTCGAGAATGGACCCCGCATTGGCCGCCGGGCGATAGCCGCGATCGTGTCGGCCTCCTATACAAACAGATGATGTGGGTTTATCTGTTCAGGACCATATACCCGCCTTCATCAAATACGCCGTCTACACTCTTCACTCAGCCGTCGACGAATATCATCCCTCTGTCACCAAGCTCCCAGCCTCACTCCGCCCGTACGCCACCCACATCCGAACGACCTACGAGTAGCCATACGACGCCGCCTCGTGCGGAATCGCCGCCGCCCATTCGATATCCCCCTCATCACGACCATCGCATAACCCTTGCCGTCGACGAATCGTTGGCGATCTTGGACTCTTTCAAGCCCAGCGACCCCGTGCAGACCCTGCTCCTGGTGCCTTGTCTCGTCATCGGCTGCGCATGCTTCGCGCCAGCGCAGCGGGATCGGGTGCGGGCCGCAATCCGGACGGTCCGCGGATACACCGGACTTCGGAATTGCGACCGCGTCGGCGAGGTGCTCGAAGAAGTCTGGCGGCTAATGGAGCGCGGCGACTGGACTCGCGTGTGGGACTGGCAAGGGGTCGCGAGAAGTATGGGCCTTGACTTCTCGTGTGCCTAAAGCATACTCGCCGTTCTGGCATGATCTCACCCGATATCGCATCAGCCGGCTTATCGTTGCTGGCAATCGGAGTTCTGGTTACTGGGGCAAGACTACTCGGACTAAACTTCTCATTTTCAGGGGCTTTCCTATTTCACGTATCTTGGTTTTCATCGCTCATTTCGGTCACAGTTATTATCATAAACATATACCCAAAGTCATAGTTCTGGTTCATGTTGCAACGAATAAATTACGGAATTATACCATACGCGTCATTATGGGCGGTGGCGGCGGCGCTTTCGGGGGAAGGGTTGGCGGGAATTTATACGGAACGGGTCCAACTAATGATATAGGGGCATTAGATGAAGAACCTAGCTACCCAGGTCCGATTCTCCTCCCGTATCTTCAAGGCTACCCTCGCACCTCCTCAGCGCGATCCGGGACTGACGGTTCCCGAAACGCTTCGGTAGGCAACGTAGCGGTAACTGGACATTCACCTATCTTTTGATAACATGGAGTTTGCTTAGGGGAGGGTTCTGGCTGGCTTGGGGCTTTTCGGTTAACTTGGTTCATCCCGGGGACGGCAGACTTCTGTTGACAAACCACCTTTCTAAATGGAGTCTTTCGGATGGCATTACCTCATCTTGCATTTTATCTCATATCATATTCCATTGGAGCATTGCCATTTATTAGGTATATACATATAAGGAGATATCGTACTCCTCGCCGTCTCTTTCGCGGCATGATCATAAAGTTATCTAAGGCTAACTACCCCGTACTCCTGTGTCATTATATCAGTATCTCTCTATCTTTTGGTATGATTCCGGTTGAACTCGTAGCCTCGACGAACCCGCTGCGTGTGCCTCCAAGAGCGCACCGAGGTTACCCCATGCAGTTCGGTCATACTTACGATAACCCCTTAACCCGCGCCTTTTTTTCCTCCCCCTTGTAATTTCTAATGCATAGAGGGCATTTGTATACACATAAGAGTCGCGCCGGGAACGCATAGCCTAAATATACCGATATCTCTAGGCAAGAATAGACCCGGGTATAGAATGCGTATCTTGGGTAACTAGAGCAGTATTCCCTGAGGAAGGCTTACTAGGCAACACTCAGTTTTAAATAGAATAAAAACGTACATATCCCCTTTAAACTCGAAACGTATAGTTTTCCCTTCTTTTGAGGAACCTCGAGACAGCAAGTCCTGATACATTATACTTCCTATCGTATTATTGTATGAACCAGACGAAAGAAACGAATATGGCGGGGGCCAGTACGCCAAGCAGCGAGTTTCGATACTTCCCAAAGCTGCCCGCTGAGCTTCAGCTAATGGTTTGGGACATATATCGAGATACCCAGCCACTTATCAAACATTATTTCTCTCTGGATCCATGGGGTGAACGCACCTATGGGGCAGTAGATACCCAGCAAAACCGGGTAGTGGACAGATTGGTAAAACGCAGAGATAATGAACCAAGGCCCCTGCCTTACTATAGGACGATTCGATTGACAGGCATGGTGCTAGTTGATGCTCGCAAAACGCAAGTCGGACGTATCTTTGACGAATTCCCTCCGCCGTACCGCCTGGCGAGGTCCGCTTTCGCCTACGTTGATCTTGAGCGCGACATTTTCTGTTTTGACTGCGCCGTATATTCGCTTCATTGGTTCACCTTTCTTTGTAACCCAATCAATCAGGCAATCCTCAAACCGCTTCCTGATAACCATTGGATTTTCAGTGCGAGGAATATTGCCCTCGGTATTCCAGACAACAAATCTCGGATCAGCACATGGGATCTTGATATCCTCGAAAATATGAAACAACTGAAAAACGTGTGGATCGTAGCTCACCCGAGACTCGATATCGACTCGCCTAACCCAACCATGGCCCAGCTCAACTCGGTAACCGATACAAAGCTTATGAGATACGCCAAGGGATCGAAGAAATCCCTGGACAGCGAGTTTCGTAGGCGTAACATCAGAGCTCGCCTATCCGTTGCCATCGACAATGGCAAGTGTTGGACATAAAAACGTCGGCTGGTACAACTTACCACAATAAGTGTTGGGACTAATATAGATGGGTCAATCTGACCATTAGGTGACCTCTAGTACGTGGCATCGACCTAGACAAGATAGGACAACATACCTTACTTAAGTAGGTAGTGGTTATTACCAAGGCCTCACATAGCCTAGGTATTAATGAATAAAGGCGTACCCTACCTACGTTGCTCTATTATATAGGTGTCACGTCAGCTTCTAAGTATTTCGTAGACGAAAAGGCGCTCGCATACGGGGAGGGATATACCAGATTAAGAACCATGCCTAGTACGTCTATTATCTGAGCTATGATATTGAGCAATTTTAGGTTGGTTTATATAATTCGAGTACATTCTGAAGCCATCGAGACTAACCTATAGGTAACTAGGTACCTACCAGGCAGCCAAGCAATATGGAAGAGTTTAGGAATTGACAAAGACATACATATAGAAGTTTAACCAGTACCTCAGCTAGGGACGTCCCGCAGTAAAAAAAAAAATCGACAACGCTTAAAATCAACTAAAAACGAATAACAACGAATTAACTAGTTGCTTAACATGTATACTAATTTACCATGATTTAATTCAGTATAATGGAAGATGACGACAGGACCCTAACCCTAACCCTGACCCTGACCTTAACCCTAACCTGAACCCCAACCCTAACCCTAACCTCAGAAACGTAGTTCCACTCTGCCTTGTAAAATTAAGCCAGAGGTGGAAATAAAGGAGAAGTTGACAGATTGATATAGGCAGTAAGCGCGCCTAGGAAAGCCTCGTATAGGATCCCTTGAAAACTAAACGTATGTTACTCAAGTAATTCAACATCGCCGTCTGTGGAACCTCAATATGACTGCAGCCGGGCTGGAAGTACGCACCGAATATAGGGGAAGAGTCCTAATATACGGATTAGCCGGCTTCTAAAGTTATTTTTAAGAGGAATATTGCAGTCAAAATGGGTCTGAGCAAATAGTGTATCACCCGGTCTGCCTCAGACCCTTACGGCTCATGTTCAAATCCAAGTATAATAGTCGAAGGGCTGAATTATTAATGGTTGTCAGGATCTATTCTTTATACAGCTTTAGGTATACTTCGTATTATAGTTATTTAGTTGTGCCGAAAGCCACCGTGACCAAAGCTGGGGGTGTATCTTGCGCCTACATTACGAACTACCCTCTTCCGCGAAAACGTCGCGTTGAAACCTGCATACTCACCCAAACTGGGTGGTAAATCTTGCACCGCGGTGCCCCAGGTACTCTCATTTCTCCCCAAAGTAAGCACGAGCTCCTTGCCTTCGGTGAAAAAGCTATGGTCGATCCAATTCTTCGTATATGGCTCGCCGTTGAGTGTCGCACTTTGGATGTAGATGCCTTGGTAAGAAGGATCGAAGTTGACGTTACGGACAGTTGCAGTTTTACCGGTCTGTGGATGCGTAATGTTCACACTCTCAAAGAACGGAGGAGTTATGAGATACACGTTCTGGCCAGGATTAGGGAACAACCCCATCATGGAGAAGGCAACAAACGATCCCATTGCGCCACTATCGTCGTTCCCTGGAAGTCCCTCGGGGGTGGTATCGAAGAACCTAGGGATATAGAAATGAGCGCGCTTCGCAGATAAGGCAGGCCGGCCAGCATAGTGATATTGGAACACGGTCAAAAAGGCCGGCTCGTTTCCGATGTATGTAATGTTACTATCATGCAAGAAATCAAGCCGGCGAACAAATTGGTCAGGGCCGCCATAGAGTGTGATGAGGTCGCCTTGGTTATGCGGTACGAAGTATCCATACTCCCAGATGCTGCTCTCGAATGTTTCATGGGCGGTATTCTGAAGGGAACAAACGGTGCCGGCGTTATCGATATTACTACACCATAATGGATCTTGATATCCCCAGGTCGCATTCAAGTACTTCGGCTGGAAGAACCCAACGAAACCGGTATCCGCGCCGTTCGCAAACTTGGAGGTCTGGTCAGCCTTATACAGATTCTTCCAGTTTTCGCTCGACCGGAGATACTTTTCTCTGTCGGCATCGTTGTTTCTCAATTCAGCCATCTGCGAAATGACGAAATCGTTATAGCTGTACTCAAGGGTGCGAGAAATACTCCTCGTCATCGTGCCGAAGCCTTTATAGTCGAAATCCTGGACGGGGATGTACCCGAGAGCTTTCCAGCTATCGAGGCCACCACGTCCATTGCTAGACCAGTCGAAAGGCTCCACTTCTGCGTCTTTCACTACTGCTTCATAACCCGCATCCCACTATCAAAGCAAGTGGTTACTATAAGTCAGGCAACATAATCTCGTTCTAGTTCGGTACTTACGTCAATACCATTTTCAATACCTTTCAGGAAACCGTCGGCTAAGACCACGTCGGCGTTGGAACCACCCTAGAAACTATCAGTTGAGTCAAGTTTCAAGAAGACAGAGATATCACCTGTGTGTAACCCTTGGAAAAGGTCATACGGCAGTCCGGCAACCAGCCCTCATACCTATACGTGTCGATCAGAGAACGAATCATTTCGGCCACTGCGTCCGGGTCTATGAGCGTGAGGAATGGGATCTGGCTCCGAAAACTATCCCATAGGCTTGGTAACGTTAGTTATTGCCTTGTCTCCATCGCTAATCTATAACTTACCAGTAGAAAGAATCGAAATACGGCTCTCCGGTATTGAAAAAGGGGTTCTCTCCCGTGTAATTCTGCGGGTTTACCATTGTGCGGTATATGCCACTATAGAAATTCGTGATCAAATCCTCATCCACCCCACCTGGAGTGATCGAAACCGGAGTGAGTTTCTGTTGCCAGGCGTTGTATGCGGCCTGTTCGATGCTGTTAAAGTCGTAATCCGGAATCTCAGACTCGGCGTTCAAGCACGCCTGCTCAGAGCTTATGAAGCTTAACCCTACACGAGCAAGCACCGGCGTATCGGTCGACTCAAATCTAACGAAGGCTCCTCCAGGAAGAGGGTAACCATTAATAGACCTAGAAATTGTCAAATTCTTGACATTCGTACTAGCTCTACTATTTACGAAGATTCCATTATCAAGAATTTGAGGACCGGAGAAATCCGTGCAGAAATAAGACTTGCTGTGACACCAGAATTAGTGATAAGTAATCCAAGGTAGTAAATAAGGAGCGCCAAAATCAAAGACCAAATAAATGATAGAAATCTAAAGGCAACTCACTATTTCCCTTGGCTGAAACTAGACTGGAAGAGCGCGTTTCCGGTGATTCGCCCAGTTGCTTCATCCACAGAAACAGTGCCGTTATCTTGGCGCGAGTCTGAAAGGTCCGTAAGATCCTGTAAAATGAGGGGATGCGAGCCATTGCCCGACGCCGGGAAGGTGAATCTGAATAATGCGGCATGCAGACTCGCCGTCATCTCAGCTTTGACACCGGAGTCTAGCGTGACCTGGAAAAATCCGGGACGCGCCACAACGCTGCTTTGACTAAATCCGCCATGGCCGGCCCGCGTTTTCTTAGGGTAATCGCATCGATCAATGTCATCACCAGGACAGCTTGCATACGGGAAGAGCGGGAAGTTCCCCAGAGAAGGCGAACCTCCAGTGCCCGAATCGTGCAGCGCCGAGAATCCAGAGATAGGAGCACCGTCAAGTGTGAACCCGCCTTGGTTGCTTCCACTAGTTGTGTCAGCTACGGCTTTTGCCATACCATACGGGAGAGTCGCTCCAGGGAAGATGTTGCCTCCATTTCGGCTTCCGATCAATTGATCGACATATGAAAGGGGATCTATGGCGGCGGCATCAATTCCCAGAGCTATGGCCAAGACGACCAACCCGATCGGACCTGGGGGTAAGCTGGCTGAACGCATGGTGACTGAGGCTTCTTGCTGATTAGAGCAAGATAGACAGGAGAGATAAAGAGTGAAGGGGCGTGATTTATGCGTTCAACACCATGTCCCAGGTTATGAAATGGTTGATCGGGTAATCAATACATTCCTTGACGCTGGCGATGAGGTTCGGCTACCTAGGTAGGTAGGTAGGCAGGTATAAGAAACGGGCAAACAGAGACAGGAATTCATCCACTGCGATAAGATAAATGCGCTGGATTGTCTCCAAATATGAAGAGGAGGAGCGAGTCAGAGACATGTCTTGGTCTGGCGCGGCGGTCGTGACCGGCTCGCGTGGCCGCTGTAATAGGGATAACCTTCCATTCCTGGCGTGCCGGTGAATTGCTCGGTATGTCACCGCATCATGCAAACTGCAACGAGCCCTCGCCAGTGACCGGAGCAGATGTCCATATCGTTCTCTCGTCCCCACCGTTGCATCAAGCAATCTCCTGCGGATTGGGCGGCGCGTCCTGTCTTCATCCCTATCCCGGAAACGCGGGGTGTTGGATCCTGCGAGCGCTTTTCGATAAGGAATCTGATGGGAATTTACGGTACTTCGTCTCCCTACTTAACCAGACCCAGAGTCTCCTTACATATCAATATACCAGGGTTTAAAAGTAAGGTGCTGGAAAGATGAAATTCAATAGGCAGGCAGGAGAGTAGGGAGGCAGATAAGCAGGAGGGGCCAGCCACGGCGGGCCGATCATAACCAAATAGGCATTAGATAAAGACTTATTCAGGGGTTGTTATATCCCGTGCATTAACGAAGCCCTCTTTCGTGCTTGTTCCTGCATATTTAATGCCAGCAGCACTATGTAGAATGAGGAAGGTTAGCGGCTACAGGACTTGAATCTCTGCTATGGTAGTGCTACGTAACAGCAGGTGATCAATTAAAGACTCGATCAATCAGATCAACCGTAGTCACGGATGCAGCTTGTCCTCATTCTTACGCTCATATGCTTCGTTACATCTTGTTCGTAAATTATGACCCGAATGCCGTGAGTCCAACGGCGCTTAGAAAACGGCGACATTAACGAAGCTAGTATCACTTGAGCTGCAGGGAAGTTACCAAGTGTCTCTGGCGCTGCATAATGGCGTATTGCGTGCTACATAATCCGTACATTACTCGTTCGGGGGAAGAAATGAGGGTTACATTTAATTCAAATTAGTAGATGTTGCTTCTGCCGTCTTACCGATCGGGTTTGCTTTTAGATCTATCTTAGGAGCGTAGATCTATGAGGTTTACGGTAAGCGCAGACATATACAGCATCAAACGCGGCGGTCGGGTTTGATCATACTTCAATACCATCATCGAATTACCCGATCGGAACAATAGGTGAGTACCTCCAAGGGACGTCGTCGCAGCGGAAATAAAGCCAATCCGTAGCGCACACAACAGCATTCATACTCTCCACTCAAAGAACGATGTCGCGAATATACATGACCTAGATGCCGATCAAAGCCGGTTTGTTCCTATAACAGGTCTCCAAGAGCACTCGGGAAGTTGGCAGAAAATGGCCAAAAAGCAAAAAGCCCATATCGCAAATCTTTCCCGAGGTTTTTCGGATTCATGTAGGCACCTACCTCGGTACATAAGCGTGCAAGACTCCCCTTGCATCCAGATCAGAATCCCCCCCACCTCAATTATACTGTTGATTCGACTGCTGGCTCGAGGGGAAATCTGGTCGATTCCAGTCAAACGTATCGAGAAGGTCGAAGTTGAAGTCTAGTTGTGTTGAGAAATCCCACTCGAATACCGCCGGAGGTTCGTACACACTCGACGCAGCGTTCAAAGTTTGGTCGAGGACGCGTTGTATGACAGATTTGGCGTCACTGCACAGGTCTCCATTCGGCCCCGACGGGCTCACCCAATCCAGAAACGCGACCAGGAGGCTCAGCTTTTGAATGATGTTGGAGCGGGTGATTCTAGTATCGCTATGAGGCCTTAAATGTAGGGTAGGCTTCAGGAGTTCCAAGCAAAGGATGCCGCCAGCAGGAACGGCGAAACCCATGACCTTCGCGAATTAGTTAGCGACTAAAGCCGCACCTGGAGTTCATCCGGTTTACTTACAAGCCACTCACAGTTGTTCCTGAAAGATGCTAGCCTGTCCAGATGTAGATAATCTATTGCATGTTAACATCTCCTACCGAGATCCGAGAAACACCGACCGATCTCGATCGTAGAGATAATTCCCGGAGTTAACGCCGCAAAGGAGATAGTATAACCTACTATGAGGCCGTTAGTACTTGCTAGAAACCCGACGCCTCCCATGAGTCTGGTTATAAAAGATTTTCAAGCATACCAAGGTAAGGTCTGAGTAACCAGGTCGTAGCTGATTTTTAATAAATCGCCTTTATCCTCGCGCCCAGATCGAATCAGGAGTCTCTCGATGAAAAACATGTTCTGTAAATGTTCAAGCTGCACAAATAACCTAGTGGGGAGATTCTTCACGGGGACCTCCGGGTTTGTAAGGTTAAGGGACTCGAACTCTAAAGAATCAGGGAATTCAGAGACTGCTTTTAGTTCTCTGGCTCGGAGTTGTCTATATTCCTTAGCCAAAGCGGAAATCAAGGAAATTTCTAATGACAATTCACTTACAGTAGAGTGTCAGTAGACACCGCCTGCGCGTTACTCAAGGCAATATCAAACACCTCTTCACGAATCGCTATAAGAATCGCACGCGCCCGCATACCGGTGCAGGCATGTACGGCCCCGTCAGTGTTCCAGCCTTTTTCATCAAGGCGTCTAACCGCTTTCATGAATGTATCGTGATCGGAGAATAAATCTTCGTTGCTAATATCGAGAGGGAGTGGCGTTGACGAGTATTTGAAACTAATTAAAGGGGGTCGTCCGGTGAAAGAAACCATATCTATTACCAAGACGAACATATGGTGAACTAGCCTCTTCTTAATCTCCGTTGAAAAGGATACCTGTTGTCGGTCTTTTTCTTCCACTGCATGGAAACCCAGGAAAGTCATCAGCGCTACTGACTCCGCGTGAGTCCTCCATACCACCAAATCTACAATTCGCACAATTAGTAACTACGGGTACCAAACTACTGCAAGATATACAACTCATACATCGCGCCAATTACCGGGAGTCAAGCAAGACTGGGAACTTACTGGCATCGCCAACAACCATAGAATCTATGATAGCACATCTCTGGCTTATGTAAAGCATCATAGAATTTCCGGCAGAGAACTCCTTACATAGCTCGTAGCAAAGGTGTAAGTTCTCTCTCTCGATGCGGAACCCACGATCAAACTCGGCCGATCGTTTCCCCTTCCATATCTTGGTATTCGAACCAGGAACAAATTCCCAAAAGACCGATAATATCCCTATGGTCTCCCAGCGGATGTTCTTCCCCGTGAACTGGTCAATCCACCGGTCGGGATCCGACTCGTCGTCCGAGAACGGTTTCAAGGTATTGGCGCAGATCAACCCGGCGAGTTCCTCCAGCCGAGCCGTCGATCGATTTCCCGCGCTGAAGCAATCCGAATATTCCTTATACAGGGACTCAGCCGCCCTAATAGCAATAGGGCTAGTCCAGTTCTCACTTCCGAGCTTGAAGCGTGCGGGACTTCCTTGGAGAGGATCGGGTACACTACGCAATACCGTAAGGCACATATCACGGGCTCTGGCGGACATGACATTCCGAGATTCTCCGACGGCAGCATGATGAACGACATTCTCGGATTGGGGGGTAGCACTTTCCGACCCTTGTAGAAGCGAGAGGCTATTCTCGGTGTCTTCATAAATATTATAGTAGCTGGTTGGTCCAAGATAGCCAGGCCGGGTGAGGCTAGGAGCCTGCGCGTCTGATCTCACGGCGGAAGCGTTCTGGGTGTGTCGATGGCCTCCGTGTCGAGCAGAGGAGGACGTAGAGGATGCCGGGGAAGTCAGCGGGCTCCTTGGGTTCGATACTGTAGTGCCAGATATGAGATATACACATTCGGAATCTTGTTTCCTTTTTCTGCACCGGCCACAGACAGGTTGGGTATGGTCGCAAGCAAGTTTGCGTCGTCGGCATGGCTTAAAATTCCAATTAACGCGTGTTTTCAGCAGGAACCGGTGTATATCACTCGGGACTGGTAAACATCACTCACGTTACACGCTTGAGGCCGACCGTTACGCCGAAGAAGTAGCGGTGGGGTGGTGCGTTCGTTCATCGAGAGGTCAAAGCGACGAAAAGTATGGCCAACAAGGTGCTGCTACTGCGCCAACAATCGTCCGAAGCCGCAAGCCGAGGACGTTTGAATTCTATGAAATATGTATGGAATTGGTGGGAAGACGATGAAGATGGATGGATCGGCTTCGGCTTCGGCTTGGTTTGGTGAGAGAAATCTACATATCTGCTCGGCAATCCCCACCTTACACGCCCTGCTTACGAGGCCCTGATTCGCCCAGTCAAAAACGACACGCCCTTCGAGCTCTATCCCGGCTTACCAAGCCGAAGCAAAAACCCAGTTGCAAGTAGCGCTTAATAAACGGCCAGTGGGCAGATATAAAGAGACCAGAATATCTTTAGGGATTGGATTGAAAATGGGTTTTATTATGAATGAAAGCAGTGCTGCCGACAGAGTTCTACGCAATCTAACAGAGGTTGCAGCGCTTTTACGCCAGTTCTTTACTCCTTAAGACGACTAAACTGGGGATATCGTCAAAGTCGGGAACTACTGACCAAATTAACTTTTATACTAATTTTATCTTCGCTGGGTCCGGGGAGGTACAAGTATGGCATCACAATTCGAGTCATCTTCCGCTGCTCAAAGCCCCCGCCGACTATCTACGGCCTCGGAGACAACCTTAGTAGACAGTTCAGCCAAGAAAGATACTCCTAAAGAGAAATCTCACAGTGATAACGGCGGTTAGTAACTTGTCAATGCGCGAAACATCAACTTCACTCGAACATTTCACTAACTTATACCTACGTGGAGATCCCAAGGCAACCCTCGATACCAGAAACTCACTCCCCGGCAAGATGGGCAACGCCCTCAAGAAGGCAAAGTCGAAATTAAAGGAGAAGAAGTCGGCTTCTGAACCCAAGCCCAAGAGTCCGGCGCGAGGGGGTTATCCGGACACATATTTCATGTGGCAAGTACTTGCCGGTAAGGAGTTAATTAGTAGCCAAACGAGCTTAGACTACTAGCTAACACGATGATAGAAACCAGACTTTGAAAGCACTGCTGCAACTCCTATGTATCTCCTGGGCGGTGTTACCGGGTATGGTTAGTGCTACGAATTAACGACCGATTAACTACCTACCTACCTACCTGAGTAGTCAAAGCTTTGGTATTCGCTCGAACGACCCTGAGATACTTCATATGTAACACCCGCTTATAACTAGCACGAACCCTAGTCGTGAGCGTATATAAGCGATTACTCAAGCCGAGACGGGACGAGAGTAACGGGGGATGAGAAATTAAGGCTGGGAAGGACATCACCTACTCGGTTATCTGGAAAGACGTCGTTGTGGAGTTAAACAATACGTTTTCCAATGGTTGCCGTGGCGGAGAATGAATAACAATTGTAATCGGGATATAGGGCGGGAAGCACAAGCTCTATTATATGGTTTTTACGGCTTCAGTTAGGAAATATTGGCGGGTTCAACTAATGGTATTGTATATTTTGGTTTCTGTCGTTTCTTACGACTTTTAATACCCAAGAGAAAGACACGAGAAACTACCTTTTATGTTAATAACGCTATTCAGTTCCCTCTTGAATATCATGCATTCCATACGATACTCTCTACCGGGGATTTCGATAGCTAAGTGATTTGTGACGGATTTTATCTATTGAAACAGTTAAGCTATTAGTGAAATAGACGACCACCCTACGTCTAGGGGTTCTTCAGCGCTTTTCATTCTAGTAACCTTATGCGCGTCGCTAAGTGTGGGGAGACGCGAATGGTGATTCGAGTCGCATCCGGTAAGTGAGGTCGTTCTCGCGTGCTTGGCCTATGGTCATATATATCATATCGAGGAGAGGATGCAACGATCGTTCTATTTCAATACCCCTTTTGCGGGAGAATGGCCTCGTCGGTAGATGGTGATGAAGTCATTCTTGTCACAGGAATTTTTAAGAGCGAAACCAGCTTCAAAAATCAAGCAACCTAAGGTATCTCCGTTTAGTTTAACACGAAGGATCTGCGTTAGTAGTCATTCTTTTCCGGATTCCGCTGTATCCTTCCATGTGATTCATAACTGTACTAGCATAGTGTTGGATAAGTCGTGAAAATTGGGATTAAGGGGTTAGCAATCCTGAAGCTATTACTCGATTATTATTGCCATTGCCACATAATTAGATCCTGATCGGAAATAGAGGCCTACGTGGCGTCCCAAAAGGGCTCGGATTTTTTAAAGGCCCTTTTCATGTGGGGAGTTGCCGTATACGCCCAAGCGTCGGCTGATGGATTTGCATCTAGAATGATTCCATCTCGACAATGGCTGGAGAAGAGTTAAGAAACGAATCCTTACCTAGGGACTTAAGTTCCTGGCTAGAGTGTCCGAAAGAGCGTAAATGGGGCAAATCGTAATTTTTCAACGAAGATCTCAGCTTTAAAACTCGTAATCCGGTGCTTCGGCCCCGCCCCGGAATAGTCTCGATGTTAGTTGACGGGAGAGTCGACCCTCGTTAGATCGCCCATGCTTAGGGCGGGAGATGTGGTATGTTGGAAAATTCTCTGTGCATTGAAGCTCAACGCCATGTGGACCCGATTCGAGTCTCCTGACTACGTCCGCAGTCTCTGGACTTGTGTTTTGAAATCTCCACTTTTCGCAGAGTGATCGCGGGCCGCGTAAAGATGGCGTTTGGTTTCGATTGGTCCAAGACACCGGTAGCCACCTAAGACTTTCTCGCTACTCAGGGGCTGGGAAGGTGAGGTTAGGTTAGGTTAGGTGGTGAGTTGGTGAAGGTCGAACGTGGTCACGGGCACGGAGACATCGCTCTAAACCCATGTAGTCTCGTTGTGCCGTAGGGAGTCGAGGCCCTCGTGGCCGAAAAAAGCCGAACTCATTAGCATAATATTACTTGATAAATATTCTGAATTCGGCGATGGCGAAGGAGACCACGGGGTTTTGCCAAATGCGGTGGTGAAACGAAGCCATTCGTGAATGCGGCCCGTGGTGAGGGCATTTGATTTGATCTTCTTAGTCGAATTGATCGAGAAACAATTGCTCGATAAAAACTTGTGGCTCCCTTTGATACGGTCCACAACTATCCGCTCTGTTGGGGCGGTACCACGTAACACGGACGTCAAAACGAGAGATCTGTGATGGAACTGCCGTTGTAGATGGTCTTCGGGATGCGTCAGGATATGTATGAGATGAGTAGGGTAAACTTAGGTAAGATATATCCTTCTTTAGGTAGGAGGTAAGTATGAGGTATGCGGCTTGTCGTCGAAGGAATATCGAATTCTGAACGAGACTCGGCCTTTTTTGCTTCTTTTACCGTAATATTGTGCATCGGAATTCGGTGTAGGATGTGTCACGATCCCTGCAGATGCGACCGAAAATCCTACGTATTTCCACGCAAGCCGGAGAGCTCCGATATCGATATGGCCGAATATTCGGCGGGTTTTAGCTGGCTAAAATGCGTTGTGACCGTGTTGTTAGGTGCCGTGCTGGGTCAATCAGCCAGGACTTATTACATACAACCCAGCGGAAGCGAGGGCGCCCTTACAGAAGGGAACCCAGCCCGCACTACATGTAGGTAGGTACCTAGGTAGGTATGTAAATGCAAGTCATAGCTACATGTACCTACCTACCTATGTATACCTAGGTACCTACCTACCTATGTAAGTACCTGGGTACCGTCTACCTGCGCTAAGTGCGTAGCGCTGGGCTTGCGTGTGCTTAAAAAAACGCCATTGGCCAATCAGAGGCCGCCGATAGCAGCCATTGTCCAATTCGGGAGTCCCGCTTCTTTTTCTTCTCTCTTCTTCTCTCTTATCTGCCTATCTCTTCAGGTAATGTAGGTAGGTACCTACCTATCTCTCTACTACGCGCGCAAACTATTATTGTTTCTCTCCTTTTCCTTTACTCAGCGTACCCTCTTACCATCGTCACCCACACCCACTCTAAACCACCTTTTCCGACTTTTCCTTATCTACAACTATCTCATTGCCGGCATGTTCTCGACTTATCTCTCTATCGTACTAGGCCGCTACGCCCCCGATTCAGGGCCCGGCCACACAGGTCAAACCCGACTCTTCCCTTTCTTGAATAGCCTCGAGGTAGATAGCCGTCGGGAATCTAATCTTACCCCTTCTCCCTCTGGGGTCCCTCGGGATCCCTCTGGGAGGGATTGGGTTCCTGTCGAGTAATTCCCACCCCACAGCCGCTCACCTTTTCCCATTCACCGCTCACACGGTAGAAGCTAGAGTCAGCTGAAAAGAGAACATGTTCGTAGCGGTATCGCTGCTGACCCGGTCTAATTCTGAGTAGATACCGAAGGGGGCGGAGGTCGAGCGTGATTTCGCTTACTCGATCGTATCCATCTGTCCGCTGGCCTTCTACCTTGCCCTTTTCGGCTTTGTCCCATCTTCTTGTCATATATTCGCACTACCTCTCGTAGTACGTTTCAACGAGCAACTCTAGTTCTTCCCGGTTACCTCTCACCTTCGTTCTAATCGCTGCCACCCCGTATATACTATTGCGCGCACCACTGCGTACCACTTCTGAGTTGTGAGACATTCTCTCTATTGTCTCTTGCGTATCCCGTACTTGCTCCTTATCTCTCTCTTTCTTTGTCTTATCATTTGTCCACCTTACTTCCAATTCATAACTCATAAAGGATTGTTGATAAGCGAGATCCCCGTTGTCCTCGCCGCTCATATCTTCTTGTCTTTGTCTTCCGACCTGCTACCTCGTTTGTTAGCATATTGTCCTCCTTCCCGCCCTTATTGCTCTGAATAGTATAGAAGGCCGACCTTACATAATGACCGTCACTTCTAGATCAGATGCCGGACCTTTGACCGTCCTCGTGTCGACTAGGGCGGTCCTCACCTTGCCAGATGATAGCCTTATACTGAGCCCAGCTACCATATCCATCTCGCCGCTCACTGGCAAGATAGTGGCTATTGTGCGCTCCGTCCTCCCGAGGTCATTGCTCCCCCCATCGACCACATATATTGATTATGGCTCGAAACTCTTAATTCCCGGACTTGTAGATGCTCACGTGCACCTGAACGAGCCTGGTCGGACAGAATGGGAGGGGTTCAGCACCGGTACCAGAGCGGCCGCTTCCGGAGGTGTGACGACTGTCATTGACATGCCACTTAACGCTATCCCCCCGACTACCACGCTCGAAGGTTTTAAGGTGAAGCTAGCCGCCAGTCGGGGCCAATGCTGGGTCGACGTGGGGTTCTATGGAGGCGTAATTCCTGGGAACGCGGACGAATTAATCCCTTTGGTGGAGGCCGGCGTTCGTGGCTTTAAGGGATTTCTAATCGAGTCGGGTGTAAGTCTGGGCCAGATGCGACGTAAATCGCATACGTATGTGTCTAACGCAGGGGGATAGGTCGATGAGTTCCCCGCTATCTCATCTAACGATATTGCGCTCGCGATGAAGACGCTGAACGGCACGCCGACGACGCTCATGTTCCACGCCGAAATGATTCCTCCCATTGCCGATTCGGTTGGCGACGCTGTACAGGCCTCCGAGCCTCCCCTAGCACCGCACGGTGATTTAAAATCGTACCAAACCTTTCTCGAGTCGCGACCGCCGTCGTTCGAAACCTACGCGGTCGACCAGATCATCTCGCTCGCGCACCTGGCCAAGAGCCTACATTTACACATCGTGCACCTGTCCGCGACACAGGCAATCCCGATACTGAAGGCTGCTCGCAAAGCCGGAATCGATATTACGGCCGAAACATGCTTCCATTATCTAGGGCTAGCGGCCGAGGGGGTCGAGGACGGTGATTGTCGATACAAGTGCTGCCCGCCAATCCGTGAGCAACTGAACCAGGACGGACTTTGGGAAGAGCTTACGTCTCCCGACTCGTGCATTAAGACGGTAGTTTCTGACCACTCACCCTGCACGCCGGAACTCAAGCTCCTCCCGCCTCACCTCCAAGCCATCCAATCTCATCTCGAAGCCCCGCATATGCACCATTCCGATTCGGGCATTGATATGACGGCCGACCTAGCCCTCGCCAAGGAGGAGGAAGTGAAAAAAGAGACGGAAGCAGCAAAAGAAGTCGGCGATTTCTTCGCCGCTTGGGGTGGCATTTCGTCCGTCGGACTCGGCCTGCCTATTCTCTATACGTCGGCTAAGAAGCGAGCGGCGGCCGGGAGTAAATCAGCTCCGAGCATCCTCGACATCGTGCGCCTGTGCTGCGTTGCGACAGCTAAACAGGTCGGGTTGTCTCATCGCAAGGGCGCGCTCAAGGTCGGTATGGACGCCGACATTTGCGTGTTCGACGATACGGAAGAGTGGGTGCTTCACTCGGGCGGCATGCACTGGAAGAACCGCTGTTCGCCTTGGGAAGGCCATCAATTCGCCGGACGCGTCAAGGAGACGTGGCTAAGGGGCAGGAAGGTCTTCGAGCACGGAGGTATCAACGGCGGGTTTGTATCCGGGAAGCCCGTTGGGCAGGCTATCGTTGAGAAGAGGTTTGCGTAGGACTTCTGACGTGGGAGCCTAAGCCGAAGCTAGCATCGGTGGTATTAAGTACCTAGCTATGGGGGAAATGGAGGCGATGATTGATATTGTGACGACTTGATGACATTGCATGGCTTGCGAGAGAGTTCAGATGGAGTTCTGGAGTTGGGAAAGCTATGATCGGGATTAGCTTAACTATTAGAAGTTAGCATGCAGACGTCCATGCACTTTTAGCAGAATCGCCGTTAATTTGATATTTGGTTATCACACGCATCACGCCAATTGACGTGCTTCAGGGTTCGAGTGGGTGGTATGGGTCGGGTACATTATTGGCGAAAGGGCGTGCCGGCGCGGAGAATCTAGATGCATCTCCAACGCAATATCTGATACGTCACAACTCCTTCGGCTAGGGGCGCTTATATTAGGTTCCTGATTACGGGGGCTTACTGAGAGATGTACGGAGGGTAAGAGTAGCTGAAGAATTACACTGCGAACGAAGTCGATTCGGGGCTTCGAGGAACTTTACTAGATTGAGTCGTATTGGCTCCGTAGAACGTGAGTCTGAATAAGGGGGCTGGAGTATTGATCTAGGTTATCGGGTGGTCGTAAGCAAATTAACAGCTCGCAGAGAGAGGGACGAGATGGCATTCCTATTCCATTCGTGTCTCCGTCATCATGATTGCCAAGGCAGGACTCAGTAGTCTTATACGTGCTCGACGAAACTATTGCTGTAATTGTAGGTTCTATAATCGAAGTTTATAGTGTATTACATAGACACCTTGAAGAGACTTGTCAGTCGTAGTTTGATAAATTTAGTAAGTTATTGTATGTTGATCGTTGGAAGGTAGGTAAGGCTTGTTAAGTGTAAAGCAGGGGTTGATGACGGTGTTCATTTTGGTGGTTTCGTGCATTGATAGATAATACCTTCACTTTAGATTAAATTGAACGAATCGCCACACAAGGAGACTCCAACAACCATGGCCACTATCGCGGATTGATCCCATCCCACTAATTCACCTAGGTGCGCAATGTCTTTCTGTCTAAAAGATTGTGGCTGCCGCAACATAGGTACATACGTGGGGGTCCCATCTTCGACTTGAGGGTCGTGGCCGATTCTAGGGATGGTAGTTTGCTTGAAGGGAGACTACCCTGTTCACTCTTTTCGTTGGAAAAAAATACCGCCAAGCGACGCTCCTTATTTCATTTCCACTCACCTACCCGTTACGGAGCATTACCGAGGCTCTTGATATATTCGATATACGTAATCTAAATGATTA
Source organism: Pyrenopolyporus hunteri (assembly GCA_902806595.1). Classification (NCBI taxonomy): domain Eukaryota; kingdom Fungi; phylum Ascomycota; class Sordariomycetes; order Xylariales; family Hypoxylaceae; genus Pyrenopolyporus; species Pyrenopolyporus hunteri. The sequence goes on from CADCXC010000046.1 coordinate 142,775, forward strand.
TTTAATTCTTCAACGAGGTATATCTCGTATTATTGGTGTGACAAACTTATCTATTCATACGCATGTCCGTAGAAATAGCCAGCCATGCGTTCTTACCGCAGGACCTGCGGACTTATCTATCACATATCAATATCAATGTCATAAAACGGCTACGTGTGTAGATTAAGTGGCGGCCATGTGCAGAATTCTCGAATCCCCCCGTCCGTGGCTGATAATCCGGAACGCCATCGATGCACGCAATGCAAATCAACAGCTTGTGGAACCTCAAATACACGATCCAGACCGAAAATGGAACCCCGGCAAACGCAAGCGAGGCGGAACGCTTCGTTTCCGAGCACAACTTCGCTAAGTCTTCGGCCATTTACAAATTTCCATGCAACACTTGGCCGTGAATGCGCCACACAGAGATTACATATCTTCGAGCCCCCAAGCTTGTGATACTTAGGCGATGTACTGCTGCCATGATGCTGTGCTATACTCGCTCGACTTTACTTTATGATGCATTATTCTTCGAACTAGGTATTAACTAGGTCTGGTTGATGTCTCGCTTACCGTACATGCGCTGTGCACTGACGTAGCTATGTATAATACCTGGGGAACCGTCGAAGCGGCTTGTCAGCTTCTTTGCCCAACCCGAGTTCCATCGCTTAAGTTTCTGGTCCGTCGACGGGACTAGACCGCTGTCAACTACTCCTAACCGAGACGCGATGCGAGACTATCTAGTGGGCACATAGCCCAACCAGGCACTCGGATTGGGCTGAACTGAACTGGTAGGTAGCATTACGCGATGCCCCCTCTGATTTTTAGTTCTCCAAAGCCCAACAGGGAAGCGCTATTACACCCCATAGGCGTCCCCGCTCAAAGCCACCTTCGCTTAGAGCGTCCAACGTCTTACATGGATGTTATAGCATACAAGATCATACTCACCTCATCTCGATTCTAGGAGAGGTAATGATATGGGTATCAACCTATATATGGAGATGAGGGCTAGACGAAGAGTGTTTAATGGAAATGATTAGCTTATCCGGGGAATGGGGTGGATGGGTGTATTGACCACCTGATGGGGTTATACATTACGATGGAATATTCTACAACCGCACTCGATGTAGGATAAACGGTCTATATGTAGGTACCTACCACATACGTACATATCTCTGCTGCCAAGACGTCGTAAACGTGCAAGTAAGAACAATTCGAACGTCGAGGCGTTCAATATAATGCCGTGTACGTGCGTACGACATGTGCCTAGAGTTGGGTATAACATTGCGAACATAATTCTTATGCTAAACTTACACGTGGGTGGCAGTCACCATTACGAGATAGGCATAGACTACCTGGGTAAGGAGCTTCTGATATTAGTGTGTCTCGAGCTCTTTAAGCGACAGAGGCGATACCGTTTGTTTCAATTTCGAAAGGGCACTACCGAAGTAGCGGCGGACCCGAAAAAAGGCTCTAGAAGGCCGGGTATTACATAGCAATACGACAGGGTTACGAGCCGACGAAACGATGTCGTACAAGTACAAACATCTAAGAAAAGCCCGCCGGAAAGGTAATCTGCACTCTTCACTGCCCTCAAGTCGCAGTCGGGTACGGACTGCAGCCATCAATGGTCCCAATTATGCTTCCAATTATGGAGTCCTTCGACCGGGGTAACGTGGTTCTCTGGGCTCGCGTGGGATTAATCCTGGTCAGCTCGATGTTACATCTTACAACTTTTGTTGTACACCATCACCACCCATGAACAGGCCCTTTTTGAGAGGTGAACCGCGCTTTTGTGATCCTGAGAAAATCTCCCTTTTACTCCCAAGGTTCTTCCGTAACCAAAATACTCCCGCCTCTCTACGACCTGGACATTGGGCTAGAACTCTAAGGTAACATACATACCTATGTATCGTCACATAGAGGAATCTACTTGTTCAACTTCGGGAATGCTGTCGTAGCCACTCGGGCAAAGCTCGAGCCCTCGCGATTCGTATAGGCCTCACATTGATACCAACTCTATTGGTTAGGTAGTTTCGGCCGTTGACGGCGGTTGGCTCGCCACGAACGAGACCGCTATGGCCTCGTCAAACTTAGATACCACCTCTCCGGGTCGTGACGAAAGGAATGACGAGAAACCCATAACCATCGACATCGATAAGAATGATCATCCAAGTTCTGTTTCTACCTCGATGGATTTAGGCCGGCCAGATGTGAGCCGGCGCCTGTCGCTATCGGCTGCCGGTCACCTATCATTAGATGACGTTGAAGCCGTCGATGTTCAAATTCGAAAACTATCAGTTACCGTCGATACCTCACCCTCTATATGGGATCCTGCGACATACCCTGACTTATTTCGTCAAACGCTCGGGAAAGGTCACACCGGTCCGACGACGAAGACCCTCCTGAGTTCGGTGAATGCGTCCCTGAAACCTGGAACCCTAACGGCAATTCTTGGGGGTAGCGGTTCTGGAAAGACCACCCTATTGAACACAATCGCGGAGCGCATGTTTAGTTCCCGACTTTCTCAGAATGGTACGACCACCTTCAACGGCCAGGAAGGCGTCCATTCCGTTCGCCACGCATATGTGATGCAGCAGGACATACTGCTCCCGACCCTGACGGTAAGAGAGACGTTGAGATACTCGGCTGATTTGAGGTTGCCCCCGCCGACTACGAAGGAGGAACGGATGCGGATTGTAGAGGAAGTTATTCTCGAGTTGGGCCTAAAGGATTGCGCGGACACTAGGATCGGGAACAATCAACACCGCGGGTGTAGTGGCGGAGAAAAGCGGAGGACGAGTATCGGCGTACAGCTTCTGGCGAACCCGTCGATTCTCTTCTTAGACGAGCCAACTACCGGGTTAGATGCGACAAGTGCTTACCAGTTGGTCAGGACTCTTAAAGCTCTAGCAAATAAGGGTCGTACGGTCATCACAACCATACACCAGCCGCGCTCCGAAATCTGGGACCTATTTGACAACCTTATAATCCTGTCTAAGGGGAGTCCCGTTTATTCGGGATCGATGAAAGAGTGCATCCCATGGTTTTCGAATCTAGGACTTCAGTTACCCGCTTTCGTTAACCCCGCCGAGTTCTTGATTGACCAGGCCGCGATCGACAACCGCACGCCGGAGCTCGAGGAGGAGAGTACCGCCAGAGTTGAGCGCCTGAAAGCTGCTTGGAATGAAGAGTCACAAAAACTTTTCAATCCCGCTACGTCCGAAAAGGTCGCCGAGACGAAGAATAAACGCTGGCGGCCCAGGGTAGGACAGCATGCAGGCCTCTTCCACCAGCTCCGGGTATTAACGGACAGGACTCTCAAAGTCACCTACAGGGACCCAATGGGAATGGCCGGTTCCATAGTGGAGGCGATTCTCATGGCTATCATCACGGGGTACATCTTCTACAACCTCTCCAGAGACCAGCAAGGTATTCGGTCGAGGCAAGCCGCACTCTACATCTCGGTAGGCCTCCAAGGTTATCTTTTCTTGACGTTTGAAATCTACCGTTTGACTTTGGACATCCCAACATTTGATCGCGAGAATAGCGAGGGCTGCGTGACAGCGCTTCCTTATATCTTATCTCGTCGACTTGCGCGTTTATTCACTGAAGATATACCGGTGCCATTTTTATATAGTGTCATATTTTATTTCATGGTCGGCTTTGACGCCAAGGTGGCCAAGTTTTTTACATTCTTCTCGATCATCCTCCTTAACCACTATATTGCCGTCACTCTAGCTATGTCGTCAGTCGCCGCAGTCAGGCATTTCCCCGGTGCCAGTCTCATCGCCAATCTTGCGTACACGCTTCAAAGCATGGCTTGTGGTTACTTCATACAGAGCAATACGATTCCCGTCTACGTGAGATGGACGAAGTATATCACATACACTGTAAGTTAATCCTACCTTACTCCTGGAGTGGAAAATACTCATTAGTAACTAGTACTACGCCTTCGGGGCTCTTTGCGGCAATGAATTCGTCGGAAGCTTTTATGATTGCCCCGTGCCGGGTGGCGAGTCGAACCCAGCCTGCATTCAATATACCGGGACATATATCATGGACAACCTCGGCTTCCCTCAAAACTGGGTTGCTCGACCGATTATAGTTCTGGTAGCTTTCGCTATCCTCTTTTTCCTCACATCCTGGGTTGGTCTCGCTCTCCTAAAGGTGGAGATGACGATTGCACGGGCGCGGGTATCCGATACGGACTTTTCGGCTGGAAAGGAGAAGATGACTGCGAGGTCAATCCACGAAGTCCGAGCTATAGACGTTGGCCTCGACCAGTTTTCTTTGGCTTTGGATAAGAGATCTCTCACGGGGAAGAAACTGCCGACAAAGATAATTCTAAATCCAGTTACGGCAACATTCCGATCCGGCACGCTCAATGTGATAATGGGGCCGTCCGGCTCGGGAAAGACGAGTTTACTTAACGCCATGGCATTACGGCTGCGCAGCACGATTGGGACTAGGTATAAACCATCTGGCAAGTTATCGTTCAACGACGCTGTCCCCTCGGACTCGGTGATTCGTTCTGTCGTGTCCTATGTTTGCCAGGATGATGATGCGCTACTCCCGTCTCTGACCGTACGCGAAACTCTTCGCTTCGCGGCAGGCCTTCGCCTTCCTACGTGGATGAGCAAATCAGAAAAGAATCAGCGAGCCGAAGAAGTTCTGGTCAAGATGGGCTTGAAAGATTGCGCGGATAACTTAGTTGGTAACGAGCTTGTGAAGGGTATTTCTGGGGGAGAGAAACGTCGTGTCAGTATCGCTGTTCAGATCCTCACCGATCCTCGAGTGCTGTTACTCGACGAACCAACGAGCGGTCTAGATGCATTTACGGCGAGTAGTATCTTGGAAGTGCTTCAGGGATTAGCCAGAGAGGGACGCACGTTGATCTTAACCATCCACCAAGCCAGGTCGGACATCTTCAACCATTTCGGGAACGTACTATTGCTTGCCAGGGGCGGCTCCCCGGCTTACGCAGGCTCAGCAAAGGATATGTTACCCTATTTTAGCAAGCTTGGGTATCAGTGTCCTCAACATACTAACCCGGCTGATTTCGCGCTTGACCTTATCACCATTGATCTACAAGAAGCGCGTCGAGAGGAAGAGAGCCGCGAGAAGGTTCGAAGGCTAATCGAATCATGGGAGAAGGTCTCGAAAGGAGGCCCTCTAGCACTACAATCCGCCCCTCGCCTTTCGAATATCAACGAGATAGAAGAGCCGAGTATGGAGTCCGGAGGCGAAGGAGAAGCGAGTACAAAGCAACGGGCCAGTTCCGAGAAGCCGACCGCTCAAAAGTCGGAGGACCTAGAGGAGGAAAACGAGGCAGGCCAAGAGGCCCCTTCGGATTCGGACGGGGCGCTTGAAAGGCGGCTGTCTAACCCGGCTCCTCGCCGGTCATACCATAAAACGGCTCTAGCAACGCCCGCCGAGCTAGGCGCACTCGTCCATAAGCGCGCATCCTTTATAACCGCTTTCCCGCTCCTGTTACATCGCGCAACCATCAATCTTCGACGGCAACCTCCCCTTCTCCTGGCGCGCACAATGCAGGTTATCGGGTTGGCCATCGTCCTAACCCTGTTCTTTGCGCCGGTGCATAACGACTACTACAGCATACAGAACCGCGTGGGTTTCATACAAGAAATATGCGCCTTCTACTTCGTAGGCATGCTACAAAACGTCGCCGTATATCCCGCGGAACGCGAGGTGTTCTACCGCGAAGACGACGACGGCGTGTATAGCGTCGAGGCCTTCCTATCGACGTACACCCTCCTCGAGGTGCCCTTCGAGATCGCCACATGTCTGCTCTTCGGCGTTTTGGCCGACTTCGCAGTTGGGTTCCCGCGCACCGCCGAGATGTACTTCGTGTACGTGTTCTGCTGTTTCGGAATCGTGTCGTGCGGTGAGAGCTTGGGCATCATGTTCAACACCCTGTTCAACCATACGGGCTTCGCAGTGAATCTCATCTCCATCCTACTGTCGGTTGCCCAGATCATGGCGGGTATCATGTCGATTAATATGCCGGAATTATTCAAGATCTTCAACTACATCAGCCCGCTCAAATACGCGACCGCTGCGGTGGCGCCGTACACCCTGAGAGGTGTGAGGTTCACATGCAACGATAGCCAAAAGCTGCCCGACGGCCGGTGCGCTATCGAAACGGGCGAGCAGGTCCTAGATTTGTATAAGCTGAACGTCGACCCCGTGGTCAACATCGGTGCGCTGGCGGCCACGATTGTGGTGTACCGTCTCGTCGCGTGGCTCTTGCTGAGACTAGCGAGGACGAAGTGGAAGAGCGTCGTGGAGAAGACGAAGAAATCATGAGGAGAAGAGGTTGCAAGTTGTGCGAGCCTGTGAATAGGTCTTTAAAATTACCCGCATATGAATACGCCATTTTTTCAAGCCCAAAATTTTACAATGTCTAGTTTAACTGACGATTTTCTAAGTACATATTTTACCAGAGGTATATACCTATATCCAACGATTATGGCACTTTGAATGGGCCAATATAAAATAGTTGGAGCTACAAGAATTAATTAGTCTGTTATAGCCTATGATGCGAAGCCCTTGGTCGTCGTAATTGATTGAAGCTACTTTAAGTGTTCATATACATAGTCGTAGGCCCTGGATTGGCCTAGTTATATATCATTACTAGTCGTCGCCTTCTATGGGTCGCCCCTAAAGATAGACTAGGGGTAGATTACAGCATTTAGTTGCTTTGAACCGTCGGTTCGGCTCGCTCACGAATAGCCTCCTCGAATTTTATCCACAGCCTTAGATCCAAACCCTAGGTACCTGATTATATGAGGCGTATTAGTAGCTACGTTGCTATTCTATAAGTATGACAAATTTTCAACGACGTTCTTGGATAGTGTCGCTAGAACCGGATCTGACCACCAAGGTATCATCACTAGCAATGGTGGTGGGGAATTCCCAGTTCTCCACATACCCTGAAGTAGATAGAAGAAAGGGTTTACGTAGATTCGATAAGCTTCTGTACCTGCGTCATATTTATATTATATTATTAAGTATCAGTAGCTAAGAGTGTGTACAAAAGCTTCGAACTCTGTGATATCTCCAACTCTTAACTAGTTGTATAGCAGTTATAAAATTACGATACCCGACAAACAACCTCACCGATTGTAGCGATCTTAAGAGACATAGAACAAGCTCTGAAAGTGAATATACGATGGCGCCGAAAGTTCTCGTCGTTCTTACGTCCTATGGGTTTATCGAGAGTGCCAAGAAGCAAACTGGATGGTATCTAGTATGTGACCCCTCACCCATGAACCTAATAAATACTAGACATAGATATTAACTTTCCGAACAGCCTGAGTTCGCTCACCCATTCGACGTCCTAGCAAACAAGGGCGTAGAAATCGTGACAGCGTCGCCCAAAGGCGGCGTTGCACCGATATCCCCTGATTCCGTAGAGCAGTTTAAAGAGGACCCGAGCTCGACGCAATTCCTAAAGACGCAGTCCGCGCTATGGGAGAAGACCCAGCCCATCTCCTCGTTCCTAGGACGCGCGGGCGAGTTCGACGCGCTATTCTACCCGGGCGGATACGGGCCCATGTTCGACCTAGCCACGAACGCGGACTCGATCGCGCTCATCAAGGAGTTCGTAGCGGCAGGTAAGCCCGTGGCGGCGGTGTGCCACGGCCCCGTCGCGTTGACGGGCGTCACGCTGCCGGACGGCAAGCCCCTGCTTCAGGGGAAGAATGTCACGGGTTTCAGCAATGCGGAGGAGGTCGTTATTGGGCTGAGGGAGCACTTGCCCTTCACTCTGGAAGATAAGATTAAGGAGGTGGGCGGCAAATATACCAAGGCAGACAAGGAGTTCGATCCCTGCGTGGTGGTGGAAGATAATGGAAAGCTTATTACGGGTGAAAACCCGGGCAGTTCTAAAGGTGTTGGTGAGGCTATTGCGAAGGCGATTGGTGTATAGATAGTGATCCTAGAGATAGTGGCTGGAGCTGGTAAATATCATAATAATAATAAAGACGTCTCGGGATTACCTCAGGTACCTTCATGTGATGAAATGAGAAGCTTAGAGAATGTGCCTATGGGTATATGAATCTAGACCCTCGTTATGATCAGCTTTTATGCGCCAGTAGATACGGCTTAGGTGCCTATTCACAAGATAAAGTTCAAGTCAAGTATCACTGCTATTCTCATCTTGAGGCTACCTAATATGCCAAGTCTTCCCGATCCCTAGAGCACGCTGGTGCGACAGAAACACGAGGCTTTGATTGGTATGTCTGCGTTTGCTATGGCCGCATCTAGCTGCGGTCTAATAGCCTTAGCTTCTTCGACACGCCCTAGTTTCACAAGACATTCGTGATAACCGTGCAGGGACCATACATTATTCGGGTGCTGTAGGGCGCGGGGAAGCTTTCCACTAATCCCAAGATCCTCGGCGTAAACATCGACAGCCTGGTCGAAATGACCTTGCTCCATGAGAAGTGCTCCGTACGCATGGCCGGGTGGCTGCATCCAACCCCACGGCTCGTCGTAAGGGAGGGCGTAACTTCGATCGATAGCCTTTCGGAGATGAGAGAACGCCGAGTCGTAATTCCCGCGTCGGTATTCTAGTTCGCCGTCTAGCATCGCTTCGGCGACATCTAAGATGTCCACGCACTTGTTATTAAACAACATGCGAGAAGCCGGAACCACCTCCGCGGCTTCGGCAAATAATTCCCTCTGTTTAGACGCTTCTTCGACCTTGCCGAGTGCCGCGAGCGCTACCCCTTTCGCATAGTGGTTTAATGCATTAGTCGTACAGTAAAGCTTCTTATCTTCGTAAAACGGCAGGTCGATGATGTCCTGCCAGCGACCGAACCGGATCAGAGCATGCACGCGCATAGCGAGGAAGCTTTCCAACCAATCCGCCATCGGAGGCGATTCTACGCGCAGAAGCTCCTCCGGGAGGGCTTTCTCAGCCCTAGCCACCGTATCGAGAGTAATTTTGGACTGCGCAGCGAACATGCCGGCGTAGATGCGGAAGTGAAAGTCGTGCATCCGGTAGAGCGTATAGAACTTTCGCGGATCTTCTCTCGCGAAGAAGACGTCATCTGCAAGGATGGCCTTCTGATTCGACTCGATGGCACTCCGGTAATCGCCGACGAGAATGTCGACGTGCGTCGGCATATGATTAAGGTGGCCGGCATCAGGGACGAGATCTCGAAGTGTATTTGCCGCTTCCAGCGCCGTTTCTGGGGCGGTGGACATCTCCATAAGGTGTATATAGAGGTGAAGCAGGCCTGGGTGTCGGGACCCGCCGTCCTGAGCCATCGAACGCTCTAGGATAGCCTTTGCCTCCAGCGTACGAGCCCCCGGCGCCGGCTTCCCGGTGGGGAGATCCCAGAGCCGCCATGGGGTTAGGTTCATCAAAGCGTCTACATAGAGAGCAGCGACATCCAAATCATCCGGGAACCTCTCATAAACTTTTCCCATCGCGTTAGCGTATCCCTCATTCCATATCGACCACTTCTTGTCTCCAGCACTTTCATACGGATATCGGAATTTCAACGCCTCGACGAGCGCCTTCTCGACGGGCAACGCATTTTTTTCCCTCGCTTTGGCCCGTTCGATTAAGTCATGGGTGTGCTTCATGACGCTGTCGAATTCGGCTTCATCGAAAAACCCCCAGGGTTTGTTATAGTTCGGGCCAATACAATATGCAAAACCCCAGTACGCCAAGACGCAGTCGCCGTCTCTAGCGATGGCGCGTTCGAAGCACTTAGCGGACTCCTCATGATTGAATGCGTAGCTCCAGATCAAGCCTCGATTGACCCATTCACGAGCCTCTTCGCTACTTGAATTCACGGTCCGCCGGTACGAGCCAAGGTCGTAGTAATCACCGCCTGGTCGGGCAGAGCTCGCTTCTTTAAGCTTATCACCCATCTTGTGTCATATTGAGCTTCAGATGAAGTGTGTAGAGTACTCGAAAATGTCGATGGCGAATTGCGAATCGCGCCATTCCCCCTCAGTTTGACCTTTGCGCTTAAAGGTAATTCAAATAACGGGTAATATTCTATTATCAATATTCAACTACTCCTATTCTCATCGCATTTTGGTTGGCTCTGGCGTGTCTAGCTCTTTTCGTATATAGATAAGTTTCTCTATCGGGACTCTCCCTTATCCGAGTGTTGCTACTAGCAGCTGATATATGCCCGTGCATACTAGGCTGGACGATGTCCTGTGCTTAAAAAGCCCCCCTTTTCTTTCGCATACGTAGAGGGTCGTCACCGTGCTAAGTCTAATGAGAATAATGTACCTACGATGAAACGAGAAGAAGCGTCCTTATTCCACTCAATCCTTTTAAAGGGTATGGGGATACGCGTCCGAAAAGACATAAGTTTGGGAAAGAAGAAGAAACCCAGCCTACTACATTTACTTATAAACTAGAAGAAACGTAAACCGTGTAGACTAGGCCAAACGATTACTACACCAAAAGGAAATATATATACGGATTATATATATATATCCTTTTGAGAGGTTAAGATTGCGTAGATCTATGATTCAATTAATGGAAGCATTAATTGTCGTAGGCTGGTTCGGGAGCTTGAAAGATAGGACCCCTGGATTGGACCTTTTTTTTGGATTGCTCGCTATGAGCTCCTAAACTTCCTTTTTAAATGACCTCCCGGAGCAAAACACAACAGCGGCCGGTGATTTACGCACTTAGGTACTTACGTAGGTAGGTATCTAGGTAGGTAGGTATCTAGGTATATATGCGGACGAGAAACGGCCGATAGTTTGGGACGTCGTAGGTAGGTACTCTTGGAAAACCATAATCCGTTCTCGACTCCCCCATGAAAGCTGTGGTGATTGGCTAGGCGTTGTATGGTCCTATTTGTTTGTAGGCTGGACGAAGTCCAGTCTACAACCCGTTCTATCATCTAATGATCTATTATACTCTCCTAAGAATACCGTATGACTCGGAAGACGTGTTACGTAATTAGCGGTACAGTGTTGTCCAAACCTTCAGAACGAGACGAGGAGTCTAATGGCACGAGTCACAAGGCTAAGGACTCTTGATATCTGTCTTATTAGATACCTACCTATACGAAACATCAATATTGCCATGTCGATGGAATATTAAGACTTTGAAAAGAACTTATGAGGTGGAATTGTGGACTCACCCCTTTAATAGCCTCTGGAGCCAGTCACGTATGTTGGCCCTCACGAGCGACGACGGTTAGTCAAGGATAATATGTAAGGGATTATAGAGCGTGAAAGTAAGACGAGCGCTTTCAATTCACTCAACTTGCCCAATTCAAACATTTAAAACCCCGGATTTCCGATAAAGCAACACTCCTAATACTTTAGACTAATAACTTCTACTTTCGCTAGCACCACCATGCGACCAGAACCCAAAACATTTCTCAGTCTCCCGGCTGATGTCAGACTGCGAATTTACTCTGCCGCCGGTCTCATTCTCGGCGCCCATATTTTTTTAGACCGGGAACGGACAGAAATACGGCGCAACCACGAATTTCTAAAACCCGGATTCACGTACCGGGTCCTCCGGACTAGCAAGGCGATCTACTCAGAAGTCAAGTCTCTTATCTACACCAAAAACAGCCTGGTGCCTTCTCGTGATGATCCTGACTACTGTCTTGAGTTCCTCCTTAAGCTACAACCCCAGGACTGTTACGACCTGAGAGACTTGTATGTCTGCTTCAAGGATGACTCTGATTACCGATTCTTCCCTCTTAATCATGAGCGGATCGCCAAATGGCAGGCCGCTGCCGAACACGTTCTCTCGAACGCGAAACCGGGGATGCTGACCTTGCATCTGATGTGCGACTCAGGAGAAGACAGCGGAGTAACCTCTGCTGTTCTCAAGCCTCTCCTCGATCATCCTGGTATCCTCGCCGACTGTGAACTTAGACTATCTCACAACAGAGATTATCGCTTATCTTCGCTGGCTTTAGAGGTCGCCACTCGAGCTAAAGTGCCGGAGCCAAACCCAAGAAAGGAACAACCTTTTCCGTTTTTACAGCTACCAACAGAGATCAGACAAGAAATCCTTAGATACACTGACTTGGTTACACCAAATAAGCAAGTACTGTGGGATCCAATAATGGGCTTTAACATTTTCCATTCTATATGGGATTATACTTATAGCAATGGCAGCTTCGAGGCTTGGGAAGCCAGGAGATATCGGTACTGCGAGGGATCGGTATTCTTTGACCTGGGCAGCTTTTGCTGCAGTATGAATAGCGCGTCTTCGTCGCGGTGTAAGTGTTGGGTCGTGCCAAGATCTCTCATGTTGGTCAGCCGGGCCGTATACGAAGATGCCTGCTGCGTCTTCTACTCTAGCAACCGCTTTATCATAGTGCCAACCTATGCCGGAGGCACTTTCACTTCACAGGCTACCCGGGAACCCCCGACACGTCTACAAATATCGCGATTTATCACTAGGTACAAGTGCCCGGAAATACTTCGCCATCTGCGCCGCCTCGAAATCGTATTCCCAACCATCGACTCAAGCACATACCCGAAGGAGGGCGACCCTCTGTATTCAGACTGGTCACAAGCTGTTGACATTCTGAAAACTCACGCAAATATCAGTAATCTCGAAATCATCATTCACATGCTATTCTACGGTTCTAAAACAGGTAGCAGCTCCGAAAATTTCATTCTGGAGATGAAAAATGCGGGTAACGACACCGCGCAGGCATTCATGGTCCATACTCACCTTCTAGAACCGTTGAAGAGTATCCGACATATGAAGAGCCTTTTTGTTCATTTAGAATGGACGTGGTACTGGCCAGTCAAGAAATTCAGAGCACCTCAGGGGTGTGAGGAGCAGTGCGGAACATGCGAAAGCTGCCGCATTGGCGAAATAGAAACATGGTTGGAACGGATCGTCATGGGTGACAAATACGACAGCTTCGCGGAGGGGAAAGCGCTTGACAGGCCCAGCGATTGGTTGTATAGCAGCTGGATGGATAGAGTCACAGGTTTCGGGTGGGATGACATCTATTATTATGTATGAATATGCCATCACGCACACACGCCAGAACGTAAGAAGGCATTCTGCCAAACACAGCAATTTGAAGAGAATAAGATCGTAGTGGATTAGGTTCGCTCTTATGATGGGGGCGTCTTAAGTATAGTAAATTACGGCGCGTAAGCCACTATAAAAGGTAGTACATAAAATCTTTTCTAGTACACTCCTTATCATTACAGGGCTTATTACGTTATTTTCAAAGCATGTTATTTATTAAATAACTTTGTAAACTTTATATTTTCGAGTATTTAAATATATAAATAAATATTTAAATAACATTTATTTAAATTAATCGTAAATTAATTTATCGTTATAAATATTATTTTAATAAAAATTATTTAAAAATCGTAACGCGTTTATAATACGTTATATAATTATTTTATATAATTATTTTATTAATTTTTATTTAATTAAAAAAATAAAATTTTTATTAAATTTTTTAAATTTAAAATATTCGAAAATATTTATTTTTTTAATTTAATTACGTTATATTATAATTATAAACGTAATAATTAATAAATAATTTTTTTATAAAATTTTAAAAAATTATTTTATTATTTAAAAATTAAAAATTATTTTCGTAAAATAATATAATAATTTTCGATTTTTTTCGAATTTTACGATTATTTTTATAATTATATATTTTTTAATATAATTATTAATATAATTTTTAATATAATTTTTAATATAATTTTTAATATAATTTTTAATATAATTTTTAATATAATTTTTAATATAATTTTTAATATAATTTTCGTAATATTTTTTAACTTTTATAAAAAATTACTTATATTATTTTTCGAAAAATCGTCGCGAAAAACCACTTTATATTATTTTTCGATAAAACCGTCGCGAAAAACTACCTTTATTACCTTTCGATAAAACCGTCGCAAAAAGCCACTTATATTACTTTTAAAAAAACCGTTATAAGTAACTACTTTTATTACCTTTTTAAAAATTTTTCGAAAAAACCGTCGTAAATAATTACCCTATATTACCTTTCGAAAAAACCGTCGTAAAAATTCACCCCTTATTACTTTTAAAAAAACCGTCGTAAAAAACCACCCTATATTATTTTTCGAAAAAATCGTCGCGAATAATTACCCGTATAATCCTTTTATATTTAATTTTAAATATATAATTCGAAAAATTTTTCGAAAAATATTATAAAAAATACGTCGAATTAAAATTAAATTTATATAATTAAATTTATATAATTAAATTTATATTTATAATTAAATTTATATAATTCGATTTTTTTAAATTAAATTATACGTTAAATTAAAATTAAATTTATATAATTAAATTTATATAATTCGATTTATTTAATTTAATTTATTTAATTTAATTTATTTAATTCGATTTATTTAATTCGATTTATTTAATTTAATTTTTTTAAATTAAATTATACGTTAAATTAAAATTAAATTTATATAATTAAATTAATTTAATTAATAAAATCGTTTATTAAAATATAAATAATTTTAAATATAATAATTATAATATATATAACGATTTAATTAAACGATTTAATTAATTAAATAAAAACGTAATATAAATTATTATATAAAACGTATATATAATTTATTAATATAACGTAATATAATATAATATAATATAATATATAATTAATATAACGTAAAAAATATAACTCGTAAATTTTTACGTAATTAAATTTTTTTTATTAAAAAAAATCGAAATAATATTTTAAAAAAACTTCGAATATATTTATTAAATTAAATATTAAAGTTACGTATTTATAAAAAATATTTAAAAATTTATTAAAAATTATTTAATTATTAAAAAAAAATTAATTCGTTAAATTATAATTTTAAATTATTTTAAATATATATCGTTAATTTTTAAATTTCGAATTATAATTTCGAATATATTAATTTATAATAATTATTTTTTAAAATTCGAAAAAAATTAAATAATGTAATTTTTAATTCGATATTTTAATTTATAATTAATTAAAATTTATATAATTAATTATTAATATATTAATAATATTATATTCGAAAATATTAATATATTTTTAATCGATTTAATAATTTTACGATTTAAATTATTTTCGTTAATTATATTTATAATATAAACGAAATAAAAATTATAAAAAATATTAAAAATAATAATATAATATTTAATAAAATTTATAAAAATTATATTATAATTAAAAACGACGGTAATCGTATATAAATATTTATAATAAAATATATTAATAAAAATAATAAAATTTTAAATTTTTTTATTATATTCGTTAAAAAAAACGTATAATAATAATAATTTTTCGATATAAATAACGAAAAATTTAAAAATTAATATTTTATTATATTTATTAATAATTAAATAATAATATATAATTTTAAAATAAATTTAAAACGTTTTTATATTTTTAATTAAATTTTCGAATTTTAATTAATAATAATTATTAATTATTAACGATTATAATAATTATATAACGATAAATTTTTTTTAAAAATATTTTATTAATAAAATTTACGTTATATTTATTTCGATATATTTATTTTATATATTATAAATTATCGACGTAAATATATTTTTATTTTTAAAATAAAATTATCGTAAAAAAAATTTTTACGTATAAATTTTATATTTTAATAATAATTTTAATAAATTCGAATTTTTTATAATATATTATTTAATTAAAGTTAAAAAATTAATAAAAAAAATATTTTAATCGATTAAAAAATTATAAATATATTTTTTAAAAATCGTAATAAACCGTTAAATTATCGATTAATATTTCGAATTTTCGATATAATTACTTCGACGATTTCGAATATAATTTTAAAATTTTTAACGTCGAATTTTATAAAAAAAATAATTTTTATAAATTTAAAAATATTTTTAAATTTATTAAATTTATATATTTTAATTAAAAAATTAATTAAAATTAACTTAATTTTTACGAAATTTACGACACGATTTTTATTTAAAAAAATTAATAAAATTTTTAACATTTTAAATATAAAAATCGTAATAATAAAAATTCGAATCGATTTTTTAAAATTAATATTTAAAAAAATAAAATTTAAAAAACGTAAGAAAATTTTATTTAATTTAAATTCGATTTTTATAAATATTAAAACTATTATAAAAAAAAAATTAAAAAATTAAATATATCGATTAAAATCGAAAATTTAAAATTAAATTTAAAAATAAAAATTTTATTTAATAAATTAAAAATATAATTTATTATTTTCGTTTAATTTACGTAATTTTAAATTAATTTAACTTATATTAATTAAATAATTACATATTAAATATATGATAATTATTAACGATACTCGATTTTTAGAAATGGCCCCCACTAGGGTGGTACGAATAACGGTGGGTTAACTTATAATTTAGTGGCGTATACGCTACAGTCCACTATATTTCAACATTCCCTTATTGTATAAGCCGGCCTACAATCTTGATATCTTCACAATGTTGGAAGGCGGGAAGGCCAAGTTAGCTACCGGTAGGTGGGTAGATGGCGATGGCTCTCGCCAGGAATCAAATCGAACGCATACCTGCCTCCCCTTGCTTCTTACCTTTTATAAGAACTTACGGCTTACTATGTAGGTACCTACCTGAGGTAGGTAGCTAGCTGCCTAAGGCAAACCTGCATATATTCCTCCAATTTCTGGATAAGCCAACCAATTTCCCAGCAGATGATGGCGGTCTGATATTTACTCTCAACAATACCTTTCTTGACAGCTCACATCGAGATGTCGACGGAAGCCTCGGGCACCAGGGCTGATCGTGGCCTATGCCAGCAGTGCAGAATCTTGTTTTCAAGCGAGGGCTTCTCGCAGCTTCTACGTTCGAATAGATTCAAACACTCGAAGCTTGGGACGTTCCCGGAGAGGCCTGATTGCAGGTTCTGCAGTTACTTATGGAATGAGGACTTTATGGGCGGTTCCTCCCAGGTTCTCCGCGTACGCCGTCTGCGAGATCTAATCTACCCTCCATCCGGCGGCGTAAAACTGGGGAATAAACATGATCTTTTGATGTCTTGCGTGGTTATTACTCGTCCTATACGGGATCAGTATATCACTGGGATGTCCGGCGCCGTGGCGAATCTCGAGCCTCTTACAGTAGACACCGAATCGATCCAAACCAAAGGAGTCGATAGGATCTTTATAACAGTAGAATCGGATAAAGGCCGTATCAAGTGGCAGGCGTTTCGACCGTTGAGGCTCGTCGTCCCTCAAGGTATAATCTCACTCCACATCCTTAAGCGTTTATAAGGTACTCGCACTTCAATTTGAATTCCTGACCGGAGATAATCAGATAGTCCGCTTGCATCATTCACCAATTTCCGACCTGTAAAATGGAGTGGCTTAACGACGGACTGGGCGAATGACGTGAAAGCCATGCTCGAACACTGTCGGACGTCACACCCCCAATGTCAGCCGTCTGGCCCAACACGACTTCCATCACGGCTTTTACACATCAGCGGGAAGGGAGAGGCTTTTCCCATAGTTCAGCTGCATATAACTGCGGAACATGTTCAGGCAGGACAGTATGCCGCGCTGAGCTATTGCTGGGGAGGGCCACAGCTATTGGAGCTGACGAAAAGCAATCTCAACACTCTTAGAGAAAGAGCCATAGATTACGTTTCGCTCCCGGAAACGCTAAAAGATGCGGTGCGCGTGGTGTATTCGTTGGGATTAAGCTATCTTTGGGTCGACGCTCTGTGCATCATACAAGACGATCCCGAAGACAAGAGACGAGAAATAGGTCAGATGTGTGCCATCTACCAGAATTCCTTCGTCACCATTGCCGCGGCTACATCTAGTTCCGTCCACGAGAGTTTCCTTAATAACACATCGACGTTCAATATGAAGCACCCTATGTGTACTATTCATGTCGCTCTCGACTCTAAACACAACCAGGATCCCGAAAGCCTCAGCAGCCTAACCATCGCACCTGTACATGCACATAGAACTGATATCTTCCCTCTTAATAAAAGAGGGTGGACGTTTCAGGAGGCCCTTCTTCCGCGACGGCTACTCGTATTTGGGGACCTTGAGCCGTTCGTCCGATGTCGAACCAAGAACGTGATGAAGAAATCTTGGAGTTTCATCGACTACGAGTTATCAGCCGTGCATCCTCGGCGAGTTATCGACAGTATAGCGAACAGCCAAGCCCACGATAGTGGCTTGATTGTGGATACGAAGGGAGGTGACCTCGAGTATGTTTGGCGGGAGATAGTAGAGCAGTACACCCTTCGCGAGCTCAGTTTTGCCGAGGACAGGCCGCTCGCTATCAGCGGTGTCATCGATTTTCTCTCGAATACATTTAAAGACGAGTGCTACTTCGGCGTTTGGAAATCGTGCCCGGTGACTGGGCTATTGTGGAAGGCCGTGGCTCCTGGAGAGCGAACAACTATCCCGGGCATGCCGACCTGGTCGTGGATGTCTATCACTGGCGCCGTCGACCTAGACAGTGTCGTCTTTTTCGGCAAGCCGGAGGCATTAGTAGAATGGGGTTCGGATCCTTCGCGTGCTCGACTACTGATCTCATGCTGTATTCTAAAAGGAGAAGAAGTGCAGAGCGAAGATGAAGATGAAGATGGACGGACTACCCCAGGAATTCTACTCGAAGGTTGGTCCGACTTTTCCGAAGGTACAGCTGCGTATGACTTCTTACCGGGAAGCGACTCTTACTATCTTGTTCTTGCTCGCGAAACAAACGGGCACTTCTTGGCCATCGTAGCCGCATGCCAGGGAGACAATGTTTACCACCGGTGTGGACTTGCCGAACTTAACCTCCCGGGCGGCTGGCGATCGAGGCCGCGAGAACAGATTATACTCGCATAGGACTGACGAAAAGGTCGAGGGGGTGTTACGCTTGAGATCCCTAAACTTCGGAGGAACACCCCGTTGACGCCGTGAGTTGAAACCAGGCCTTTCAGTCGGAATTCTTCTCTATGCGAATTATAGGTATCATCCTAGACACCTACCTAGGGGCCCTGGCTACCTTAACTAAGCAGGTATCTCTGTGGCTAGCTTTATACGATCCCGCGCTATCGTTTCCCACGGGCAACATTTACCGTCGTGGATGAACCCGGCGGTGATTCTCGATGGTGGATTCTTTGGGATGCGGTGGGAAAGGACCTCAATCAACGCCTAAGTGGGGTTAGGTAAGTGTCTGGGTGACGACTACCGGCGCTAGACCCACTATCGTCGCACTAAACTTCGGCGTATCACCCCACTAACCAGGTTCCTATCTAGGTACCCGGGTACCTGGGTACCAACCTAAGTGCGCTGTAAACACCTATAATTATAGTGGCTTTCAGCGATACTTGAGTTGGAGACCCGACGCCGAGGCCAATGGCACATACTCACACCTAGGTAGGTACCTGGGTATCTTAACCCCCGCCCCCACCACAAACACTCGGCTGTATCAATCGGCGTCGTTTGCTTTGAACCCAGGAAACTTCACACTACCACCATCACCTCTCATTAACCGACTCCGTGAATTCTTATTCCACATTGCGTCTAACGCCTCATTAATCAAGGCGACGCGTTATACTCTGCATAACCTACGTGCGTTCCTAATTTGGTATATAAAAATAGGTACATATGATTAACGCCTTCGGTATTTTAGGCATCTTGTATCAAGTCATTCTACCCGCGACGATCTCCGGCGACAGCACGACGGCGACCACGTGGAGTCCATACATGTTTCTCGAAACAGGCATCTTTCATTCCCTTCCGGCTCTCATGAAGCCCCCAAAACACATTGTTCTCACGCCGGATCTACTCAGAGAAAAGAGCCATGGAATCCAGCCCAGATTTGCATCCTAGCCCCTTCGGGCCCGGCGCAGACGCCCACGGTAATGGCCGGTTTAATCCTATCGCAGCATATAACGACCCGTCCTTCTTGAGTAAAATCCTCGGGACGGAGATCAAAACCATGCCACCGAAGGACATTCGTCGCGAAGCCGAGGAGAGATCAAGCAAGATATTTGAGAGTTACGATACCTTGCACCAAATACTAGCACGACACGAAGCCACCATTAGGAGGCGTTGGGCGAAGAAGAATAGGCAGCAAAAGCTCAAGGTCGTACTGAGTGCATGGCCCAATATGCCAGCAGTACACCGTCCCGACTTCGACGCCTTCCGCAAGCAGGCCGGCCGAATAACCAACATACGGACGAAATATAAAGAGGATTTCATGTGGCCCCATATCAACCAGGACGATCTTTCCCAGCCTAAGACGCTACCGTTGCTGCTGAATGCGCGCGGCCGCCACCATCCCTCTGAGTTCTCAGGCGCAGATTACGCCGCCATGCACTTTGGCCATGTCACAAAAGTCATCGTGCCCGTATTCCTAAACGAATACACCATGATTCTCGATGGGGCCAGAGATGCCCTGGATTACGGGAGGCTGGTATCGTGGGATGATCATCCCGAGGCCTTTGAATGGATGCATAGCCGCAAGCAGTATATGCCAGGCGAAGGCCTCCTCGTACTTGAGGCCCAGGAGAAAATCCTAGCTTTCCTAGTGCAGTGCTGCAAGCTGATACTCCACGACATTCCTGCGAACACCCTAACTACGGACGCCTTCCCCATCCTGCCCGAACCCGCGTTATATCCGAAAGGCCAGGCCGGCGGATTTAATTACTTGACCCTTATGGCAGCCGAAGCCCCGTACCGGGTCCCCGCAAACATCAACCTTGCCCGCATCGAATCGCTCTTAGGAGCTAGAAAGTCCGCCGCCGAAGATCATATCTGGGCGCTACGAGAGGACCCAAACTACTTCACCGAGCAACTCCTCGATGCCAGAGAGCATAGGTTGGAAATCGTAAAGGACGTCGATGGTAACGTGCACCCTTCGCTCAAACCTGGACGCGAGCTCGCCTTTTGGGCTCGGGTTTTAGGTGACGTGCTGCTGAGCGCGTACATTCAGCTCGAGATCTTTTCTGAGCTCCACCAGCAAGCCAGCGACCTCCAGAACCTCCAAAGGAAATATCATGGTTCAATATCACCTTCGGAAGCCCTACCTAATGAGTATTTGTTACCAATACTGAGGTTCCGTCATTATGTCGAGCAGGCGGCGAAAGGGCCGCTAGCCAGGTTGAAGACCGGTGCTCCTGCTTCTCCGCCGTTGCGGAAGTATTTCGTTAGAGTGCCACCAGAAAACAACACATCTCCTCAGGTCGTCGTACGTTCAAAGCCATACGTCAAATCCACCAAATTAGAGGAGCATCTGATGTGGCTTCTCAGAACGCTCTGGGAAGACGGCTACGCATTATTCCTTGCTAGCATGCCCCTGGTTCTTGATGAACTTGAAAGATTGCTCCAGGTCGAACAAAGCGCCTCAGCCCTCGTATCTGGGCGCATTGCCGCCGAAATTGGTGACCTCTCCATTATTGCCCAGTGCACGAACCAGATCGATTTGTTCTTACCCTGGGCACGAAGTTTCGAGACCATAGCTCTGGAGCACGAAGAAGATCTGAACAAAGAATACACGGAGAGAACGAGGCCGTGGGCTAGTATGATGAATGCGGTTCAGAACAATAGATTCCCGAAACTTGCAATACTTGCCGACCCTACGGACAAGAAATTCTTCTACCCTGTTGAGAGGCGTCGAAGCAAGGAGAATGTGCTGGCTCTGCGGCAGGCCGAGAGCAACCTTGACGACTTCTGGGCAGTCATCGACCGGCATATGTATGCCGAGTGTGGAACACTAGACGGATCCGCCGTACAACGGTTATTATCTCAGCCTCGCGTCTTGCAGCGTACCCCTGATTGGATCGAGAAATTACCGGTGGCGACCCATAAGCAGGAGCAACAGCCGGATACTAGGTCTAGCAGTGAGACCTTGTTTAAGCCTCTATCCACTTTGTACTTTGGGCTCACAGCCGACGAGCCTAGGACCTCCGGGGAGAAGCAGAAGTGTAAAATAAAGACAAGAGGGACACCTCAAGAGCAAGAGATTGAGCAAGAGGTTAAGCAAGTTGGAGACGTGATTAGCGAGGTCGACGCAAATCGTCAGCCAACCATCTCGGTGGACGCTAGATCTCTCAAGGTATTCCGGACCGTCTTCTTCAACCCAGAAACGACATCGACTCCGGGAGAAATCGCGTGGACCGAATTTATACATGCAATGACATCAACAGGATTGTTTTCGGCGGAGAAACTCTACGGATCAGTCTGGCAATTCCAGAGATCGGATGGCCTTGGGAGGATTCAATTCCACGAACCACACCCACGGAATAAGATACCGTTTACGATAGCCAGGAGACACGGCAGGCGGCTCAATAGGGCGTTTGGATGGGTTGGGGAAATGTTCAAATTGAAGTAACAGAATTGCTCGCCACGGGGAGAACAGAAGCTATTCTCTACCCAGGTACATAGACCAATGAAAAGCTACTTTTCTACATACCATGCAGTCCACAGTAGATGTCGCCATGAATCGGCTGGGTTAGGGGACTTATCTGGCCTCGCCTACCTAAGTATTAAGTATATTACCTTTATTCCCGTCTAACCCCCTAATATTATTCTTCACCGTGGTCGTGCCCGAAGGAGGTGCCTTTTGTGCGGGGCCGGAGCCGCAACGGGACCGGCAAATACCAAGATCTACAAATCAGTAGTATAATATGTCTAATATAAGCATCACTGGGCAATCCATGGTACAATACATTTCAGTCCTCATGGGTGATAACCAGGAGGAATTCCCTTGTAGTCTGAGCCCACGTCGACTATTATATAAATGGCCTAGCTAAGTTAGATCTTATCCTTCTTAGGTAACTAAAGTTATTCAAGCAACCAACACAACCCTCTATCGATTCCTTCATGCGGACATAGCAACCTTTCGTGATCTACGTATAAGCCGACATCGCCTCCGAACTTAAGGTCTTCAATGTCTATTTAAATACTTCAAGATCTTTGACTATCGAAATAAGACCTTCATACATTAGGTGTTACATCTACAACCAACGCACAGTTCAGTGTCGAGATAGACCATTGATAAAAGACGATTCTCCACCCGCTGTGGATGCTAACCTTTGAATCTCCTCACCACTCACGTAGCTTACACAATGACGACCACAGAAGTCGAAACAGCTCCAGCGGCCGCAGAGTCGCCTAAGGCTCAGCTTCATGCCGTCTTCAATTATTACTCTTTGCCAACTACTCCACAGGTTGACGACGTCTCCATCGTGAACGGCACCTCGCCTCACATCACATCGTGCCGTCTTCCCGTGGTTGACCTGCGCGACACTCCCACGCCGTTATCAGGGTACACCCACTCGAGCCATGGCTTCCAAATCCTTCACCAGCCCCTCCCATTCGAGCCATCCCACGAGACAGTCCACGACCCGGCCTTCCTCGCCTCCCAGTACTACCCCTCCATCACCTCGCTGCTCAAAGCCTCCCTCGGCGCCCGGTCCGTCGTCGTGATCAACAGCACGCTGCGCGACATCCCCGCGCCGGACCTCGCCAACTTCGACCCGAAGAACCCCCGCGCGCCCCCGGGTAAGTCTATGAGCCCCTTCTTCATCGCGCACTCGGACTACACGCCCGGGGCCGCGCGCGCCCACCTGCGCGCCATGCGGCCCGACGCCTGGTTCGAGGCGACGGGGACCGGCGACGGGAGCACGAGCGCCGCGGACCGCGCGCTGTTCCTGCGGCTGCGCGAGGAGGTCATCGCGGCGGAGGACCGCGCGGCGCGCGCCGCGGGCGTCGAGCCCGGCGAGGCGCACGACGGCAAGGACGGCCATTGGCGCTGGGACGGCAAGGGCTACGAGGGCCCGCGGTACGCCATGTTCAGCGTGTGGCGCCCGTGGGAGCCCGTCAGGCGCGACCCGCTCGCCGTCATGCTGCGCGGCGCCGGGCCCGACGGGGCCCCGTACGTGCCGCTGCCGCGCGGGTACAGGAACAGGCCGGGCTGCGTCCCGGAGTATTATAACGAGAACGTGCTGGTGAGGCCGCCGGCGGAGGACAGGGAGCACGTCTGGGGCTACCTGAGCGAGCAGAAGCCGGAGGAGGTGCTCGCGCTGAAGTTTTACGATAGCGAGGCCCTGAGGTTGGGCGACGGGAGCATCAGGTTGATGTGTCCGCATAGCGCGTTTCGGGTCGAGGGGACGGAGAACGAACCCGTTCGTCGGAGTTGTGAGTTGAGGGTTTGGTGTATTTGGTGAGTGGGATGCTCGCGAGGGTGTCTGCTCGAGCTGTGGATTAGCCACGTCAGTGAATAGGGGTAGTGTTATTGAGTCTGGTAAATTGATTGATATTATTTGTATCGTGGCATACCTACCTAGGCTTATGAGTCATATCCATATCGCGGCGCGGTGTGATATATCGACGCGTCTACGTAACCCAGTAGATCGCATCGAACCCCCCTTTTTTTCGCGAAGCGATGATTCGCGTTAGCGCTCGCTGTTGGTTTGGTCGACTTAGCCTATCAGCGACGCCGAGATATCCCCATTGCTGAAAGATACGGCAAATGAGTAGTAATTGTACATATACTAGGTGATCTAGTCTACTAAATGTGTAGGAGGGAGGTCCTGTTATATGTATTGTACATTACTGCCAAGATGTTTTGTGCTGTACCTAGAAACGGTCGCTTGACCGCTCGATTTAGCACTCACGTTAGGTATCCTTAGGAATAGGGAAAATTATCTAGAGTACAACTAATATTTTACTGTATCGTCCGTACTCGACTAGAAATCATGCACCAGTTTCTCAGTTAAGCAAGGAACGGCGGTCCCGGTGCCCCATACCCCCTTAAGTTGCCCTGACCCGAATGACACCAGCCTGGAGCGCCCTTATCTTAGGATACTGTTAGTTTAATTGGGTCAGATTAACATAAACATAGAGGTATTTATAGACTGACGGGATTCTATTAAGCCGCCTTACATGCCTACTTGAAGAAGGCGACTAAACCGATGCTCAAACCTGTATATGGGCGCATGTGTATTGGTACCTAAGGTACCTAGCTGGATTATACTGACGCGTAAACAGAAGGGTTTAACTTATATAAGGAGTAACATGCTGCCCATATAGCATGCAACCTTTCGTTTCTAATATATTACGACCTAGTATATTGTAAATATACCTGTCTTTTGTAACGGCACACTGTGTCCTGTTGGTAAACGATGTAAACCAGTCCTTTGTATGAATCAATATAGATGAAAGCGAATGTTCGATTTGCACATGAACCATCGGATTAAGATGGAACAATCCTTGAGAATTTGGCGAAATATATAGGACATTCATCTTCCTACCTTTTGCGAGGGCTACTCCAGTTCCATCTGCAATCATCCACACGTAAATACCCACACCGCGTCAACACACCACAAATCAACAGAAACTTCAAATTAACATAAACTTCAAATAAAACTATCGCATTGGCCCCCTTAGAAACCTCCAAGTCGGGACCTATCACAACATATACAGAATTATTAAGCGAAGATGTGCTTTAGATCCATCATGGAGCAGCGATGTTCGGCTGGTCACACTTCCGGCTACCGAGAAGCTATCACCGTTATACCATGCAAAGAAGCCTTGAAAAACGACTCCTTCGGCTCTTGCTCCGAAGGGATTACAGAAGTAGTACTTGTCGTCAAGCCTTGGGATGACTGCCCGCATTGTTCAGGCAAATAGGGGTTGGAGTTCTAATCACGTACTCGAATCATTTAAAGGCTTTGATCTTGTTCAAACAATAGGCCCTTAGGGGGCAGATCTAGTCAGTGATTGTCCTGCTCTGACGGCTTACACAGCCACCCAAGTAGATAGGTACTCACCATAGCAACAATCAGCTACAATGAACGCAGTACTCTATTATTAGGACCACACTGTAACAGTAATTTAGAGAATTTTTAATTGAAATACCCATCGTGATTGCCTAACTTAATGAAGAAAAACTGACTGAACAGTTCTTATGGAAGCCTGTTAATAGATCCTATGTAAATAGGTGAGTCGCGGAGAACCTAGGCCGGTCCCTCTAGAGGCGCGACGTTACAAAACCGTTCGCAAGAACGAATGACGCCTTAATGGTTCTCACTGATTCTTCCAGCGGAGCTCGTATCTGGCTTGTTGTGTCTGTTAGGAGGCACCCCTTAGGGCCCCTGTATGTCGTTCTGTCACTTTTATTACGAAGGCTTCTAGATCCTAAAGTTCGGTGAGCCATAATTCCCACGTCATTAGAACATGGGTATTTGGCATATTGTAACGATACTTAAGGGCAGGCAAGTACCTACATACATACATGTTTCAACTGTTGATGGTCGGAGCCTCGTCGTTGGGCATGAAACATCCCTACGTGATGTAAACATCAGCTTGCTTAAGGAGGTACCCAACTTAGGTACCCACCTACCTAGAGGTACGTACGTGTATGCACACAAGTCAGACGGATCATAGGCTATGGACTGTCTCTTAGTCGAGCGGTAATACTGACAATTTACCTAGGGGTACCTTCCGACCACAAGTTCGGTATTATAATGTTGTCCTTAACCCGCATGATGGAATGTTCCGGGTGTGATAGATGCTGGGAGAACGCCATCCAGCTTCTTGGCGGCAACCAATAAATCTGGGGTACAACTAAAGGGCAGACACTAATGTAATAATCGCAAGAATCACCGATGACACCTATCTATGGAATACGATTAAATTGGTATAAAATCTGCCCCTTAGCCAGTCCGACCAAGTCCAGGTGTAGGCCTCCTAACCATGAGCGTCGTCTTCTTTCCCCAAAAACCACTCTCACATTCCCTTACCTCGAACCTCTGGCTATTTCACCCTAGGACCTGCGTACTAGGTTGTCAGTCCATCCGTCCATCGACACTTAATCGTAATTATATTGGCTTGACCCCTTCCGCCACAACGCGCCTACGATAACTACCACTTAACCTAACAATGAGCGATAACGCAACCGACCCTATCCCTCCCGCCCGCCGTCTTGTCCGGCCGCGCATCTCGGAAGACCTCCGTACCGTCCAACCCACCGACGAAGTAAGGCCCACGGAGGGAACACGCCGTATCTCCTTCGGCGGTTGCATGCAGAGGCTCGAGTCTCGCATTGCCATGACGTTATCACGCGACGTTCTTTACTTCGACGAACCCCTCCCATTCACCTTTCTGTGTTATCTCGATGCTTTCAGTAACAAACCCCCTCGAGCCGCTTCCCCGTTGGAGAGGGTCGCCCTGAACCTTGATAAACTATCTTCGAGACATTGGCGACATATACGGTTTGTGGTCGACAACATGGCCTTGTCACATCTCATTCTAGTCTCGAGCTCGCCGAGGCTGAGGAGATACGCCTTGGCTGTCCCGTTCGATGAATGGGGATTCCGATACGTCCCTGAAAAAACATTCGAGGCCGAGGAACCTCGGCTATATCGATCCGGATTGGACGCCGTCAAGATCATTGGCGGTGCTGCAGATGTTGATATACGCTATAAGTTTGTTTATATGGGAGAAGAGCAGGAAGAAATAAACCGTGAGGGTTAATGGATGGCATAGTTTTGGGTTGGTTTGAGGTCGTGTTGTGCGGTTTGGCAAATTAGATGCTGGCCATCTACCTAGGCAACTATTGAACAGAGACGTGGATATGCCGGTTAGATTGAGAAGGACTGGGAACAGGGCTGCAAACTTTCGACTATGATATTTCTTTGTAACTCATCTCTTCTCGATAGCATAGATGCTAGCCATAAGATTATCGATTTTTGATTCAACCTACGTGGTAGCCACCTAACCTCGCGAACATATAAGGTTATATACCCAGGTATTCTAACGTGAGGGTCGCTTAGCGGTTGATTGAGTTGTACGCTTTGCGAACATCGAGTCTGTGACAAGGGCTATTGATTACCGCGACCAGCCCCTGGCCCGAGAGAATGATCAGGCTGGTCAAGGTTCAGATGCTAAGAGATGGAAATCTGATGATCGTCGATTGGGCCCACAAGAATCCCGGCCTGGATTAGCGGAACCGGGGACCCTGGACGTCTTCCCGATTCGTCGTTTGGGGTACTATATAGTCTTCGCCTTTGCTCCGCCGGAGACAACGATGGTTGGTGGTGCGTCCTACGGCCGATAATTGTCAGTGTCATGATTTTTACTCGCATTCTCAGCCCTTTGGCTATAGCGTCATTAGCAACACGGGACTGTGATGTTGGCGAGGAGGCCGAGGTTAGCGGGGAGAATTATAAGCACTCAGACTACACATAAGACGTAACAAGTTCTCCCAATGATGTACGGGTACGGTGTTCTCGTTTTAGTTCCGTAGGGCCAAGGCTGATTATGATGCGCAGTAATGAGTTTGGTGGTTCTATCTCAACACGCCATCTAAAACTGTACATATGCAACAGAGGCCGTTGACTGCAGTTATGTCTTAACACATGTGTAGCAGCACCCCAAGCATACGACCGTCTAATACGCTAAGTCTCGTGAGTGGTGATACAGATCTAAATGGTATTATTTTTGGCGTTTCAGCGTATTCATCGCCATCTCTACAAGGCCGTCCTTCGCCTCGCTCGGTGGGAAGTTGTGGAGGGCTGTGATGGCCTGTTGACAGTAGTCTTCTGCGAGCGCTCTCGTCTGTTCGATCCCGTCGCTTTTGTAGACGAGCTCGCGTGCCTGTGAAAGACGTTAGTGTGCTACTTATGCTGCATTTATTCGTTTCGAGCTTACTCTTTGCACGTCGCCCTCCTGTCCGAATTTTCTGCCTACCAATACACCTAACTCCGGCGTCGTCTTCCACGCAAACAATAAAGGAGCAGTCGCAAGGCCTAGTTCTAAGTCTGCGCCGGCAGGCTTCCCTAGGTCGCTTCCGGACTTGGTATAATCCAACATATCGTCCACTAGCTGAAATGCTAGACCCAAGTTCTTTCCATATAAATAAGCGGCATCAACCGTAGGCGCGTCTGCTCGGCCTAGGAGCGCAGCCGCACGACACGACTTCGATATTAAGCTGGCCGTCTTAAGATATGTCTTTTGTAAATAGTAAGTAAATATGTCCTCAGACCATTTCGGGTTCCGTTCGTCCCGCGCGGTGTTTTTCAGCTGCATGAATTCGCCCTCCACTAGGTTTGCGATTACAGTCGCCAGAAGCTCAACAACCTCGGCGTTGCGCAGCCTCGCGAGAGCAACAGACGCCCTTCCCAAAAGAAAATCACCTGCCAAAACCGCCATCTTATTCCCAAATTCAAAATTTGCGGAGGGGGACCCCCGGCGCGAGACGGAGTGGTCTATAACATCGTCGTGGAGGAGCGACGCGGTGTGAATTAACTCGGTGATCTCGGCTAGTCGGCGCTGGGAGGGAAGGACGTCGCTCTCCGTCGACTCGGGTTGCGATGAGAAGTCGGCGTGGGGCGACGAGGGATTGACGTCAGCGAGGACGTTTAGCGGGGATATCGACGAGTCTATTGTGACTATTGTCTGCGGTGACGGCGCTTCGGGAGCTTTGGGACATAACGACGTTGCTCTAGACATGAGTAAAACTATTAAAGGTCGCACGTGTTTTCCCTCGGACTGCGTGTAATATTTTGCGACTCGATCTAAAGAAGGATGCCCGGAGCCGAGAAGCTGTCGAATATTTCCAGTTAAATGTTTCATTTCCTTGGCGACGATCCGTAGAGGGTCGATCGGGAGCTCAGACTTGGTGGCTCGGGTAACCGCTTTGGATACCATATTCGAGGCCACCGAGACCGCTGCCGCCCATGCTGACAATCGTTTGGGACTATTATGATATAACGATCGGGATATACGTATTCTGAGATCTAGAGAAGTCGCTCTCCGACAATCCGAGCAGGGCGAAAAGACTGAGGATCGGCCGGGCGCAGCGCGCGCTTTGAAGAGCACGGAAGCTCCCGTTCGAAGCTGCATGGCGTCCGATTTCCTGGCTCTAGGATTACTCCAAGGGCCCAATTAGTCTGGAGAAGTTGTAGATAGGTGGTCGAAGCATTGGTGATATGACAAGGACGGAATTTGGGGAGTCGAAATCGGACCCCGGGGAGGTTTTTGGTATTGTGGCGCACTTTGACGCTGACTGACTTTCACGATTCGAAAATTCGACTTAGACCAGAGCCGTAAAAGGTAACTCCGATACTTCCATGAGGTACCCCACATAACCACCTATCAAGTTGAGCCGGTGTGTCGCCGAAGCGCCACTATACATTAGGCCAGGTACACTTCCCTTAGTGCTGTTTATCATGTGTGTGTATTGTGTGGCTTGGGCTAGGGATAGCTTAGCTTTAATAATTAGGTAGGTACCTGGTAAGTAGGATATTAACGTGTGGCTGAAATCTCGCGCCGCCCGAGGCAGCTGTAATTCGACTAAGCTTCGATCGGATTTGTTTCCCTTCGCATTATCTCATCTTCGCTTCTCACCCATGAAAATGTTCAACATCATAACGCAACATGGTGCTTCTCACTATGACCCCCTCCATAGTGGAGTCATTGAATCGATTAGATGAGAACAAAAATGATGATGCCCACCAGAATGACGAGAGTAGCGGTTCCAATTCGACGAGCAACGGCGAGCCATCGTTGAAAACTCCTTCGATCGGAAATCCTATAAGTCACGGGCAAATTCTCGATATTTGGAGGCGCTTAAAGAATGAAAGCGGGAATAGGATAGGATTGGAACAGTTGCTTCGGGGCGCCATCGTCTACGTACCTCCTCCGCCACCAAAACCAGAGCCTGTCCGTCACCTACCCCTCAGTGCCACGTACATTGTCTAACTTCAGTATCCGCAGACCGCAGAATATAAGGCATTAATGGCTCGACTGCGTCGTGAAGAAGAAGAAAGGTCTTACGAGCGCATGCTGAAAAAAGCGCCCCAAGAGTCATTTTCCCAGAGGTTCCCCTCAGCTTCTATGGCCCATTCATTCGCCGAGGTCAATCGACCGTCCAGAGCTTCGGATATAGGAGACGAAATCGAACACGGAGACGTCCAGAAGCAGATTACCTTGGTTATAAACTTCCTAGTCAGCGTCTTCGGTTGCGGTGTCGCGCTCTGGATGGCTGCTAGGTGGTGGAGTGTTCCGGCCCGACTATTCCTAAGTCTAGGTGGCAGCATCCTCGTCGCTATCGCCGAAGTCGCCGTTTACTCCGCTTATACATGGCGAATGGCAGAAGGTGAGAAGCAGCAGAAGAAAAGGAAGGAAATCAAAGAGATTGTCCAAACTTGGGTTGTCGGAGAAGAAATCAGCAGTAAGGGCAACGAAGAACCAAAGCGAGAGATGGCAGAACCCGAGACGAGTCTTCGCCGAAGGATTAAGGGCCCGACGTAATATTAATGATGACATGGAATTCACTCCATAAGGTATCCCGTAATATTGTCCTCGGTTCCGACAGAAGGAATTCAACTCTCCGGATAGGCAGTTGCCAAGCAAATCCTGCCGTCTGTTGACAACTGTGCGGGGAATTTGGCATTCTTCTCCCACACTGCCATTTAGTCATTTGCCCCACCTTCGCGTTTTCCGGCGACGCGTCTCCAGAATTTCGCACCAATTTACGCGTGCCGCATTTATTACAGAAAATCATCTCGCATTTTGGCGACCTTGGAGAGGCTTTCGCATCTTTAAATTTGGTTAGGGATAAAAAAAAAAAAAGGCGACCGCATTCATCTTTAGGATACCCTCAACCTTATTATACTTACTCAATGCGAATTCTTCTTAATCGCCAAGAACCTTGGATCTAATTCCGACTCGATTTCATATTGAATGGTCATACGTAATAATTGCCATGGCGTCCTCATGCCACGAGGTGGTCGGTGAGCTGAAGTACGCACTTGTATAGGTCGTTGCCCGAATTTACGATGGAACTAATGATAATATGACAGAGCCGTCAGTACACCACAAGGCGAATTGATGTCTTCGCACCATTCTTACGCTCTTCGAACATCGAGCAGTTCTCGTAATCGACCGCTCCGCACTTATGGCAAGCGTTCTTCATCGACCGACAAGGAAGAACCCAGATCGAAAAAGCGGCGCATTGAGGCTACCGGGACGACGACATCGCCTGAGGAAAAAGGGTCAACCGCCCGTACCAGCATTTCTCCTTCTCCTATCCTACCTACGGAGCAACCACCGAAGAAAGGAACAATCACTAGCTATTTTAGAGTCCTTCCGCCATCCTCAAGCAGCACCATACAGTCGTCGGAACCACCCTCTGAAGCTACCGAACCTACCAGCACGCCTCCATCATCCCCCCCCTCGCGTGGCGCTCAGCCGAAGAAACGGCGAAGGCTCACTACGCGTATGATACGCCGGGCCGGATCCATAGTATCGAAGATAGAAGATGGAGCCGAAGGGGGCGAAGGGACGGAAGCATCAGACACACTGGACAACGGGCTAATGTCGCCTATCAGCCCAGCAGATACGTTATCCAACCCAACGTTGGAAACGTCCAGTCCGCTGGACACGCAACGGAGGAAACGGTCGGACGCCGGGAAACGTGGGCAAAGTATGAAGCAGGTCTCAAAGCCCGCCACTGTTCAGACAACGTTGAGCCTCTCAATTGAGGACAAAGGGTTTACTGAGTGCAAGGAATGCGCTATGCTATACAATCCCCTACACAAGGAAGACGCAAAATATCATGCGAGGCGCCACGCAGCATTACTGAAAGCGAAGTCGAGTTCCCCCAATAATGAAAAATTAGATTAAATGCCCACCATTAATGTTTTCCTCGAGGCCACGTGCCCCAGTGCTGAGACCCAGACCCCGACACGGATTCGACATAGTTAGTAACTACCGTGCTTATCTCGATAGGCTCCTTAGTCCCTTTTTCCCCTTAGCGATTCTACCCAAGACCTGCCTCACTAAATGCAAAAGGACTAGGGAAGCATTTTGAATATCTGCTTACGGCTGGAGATTAGGAGAAAGGCGGCACCTTCCGATGTCACCAAGAAGCGTGACGAACTCGGGAGCAATGGTGTGCATATGCAGCACCATCCTCACGTCGTCGAGTCAATCCTGCATGATCGGAATCGTTTTCCTACGGCCAGTCGGGCCAAGGAGTCGAGTGAAGGCGATAGAGAATTGTAAAGTCTCGAAAATGGCCCGGTGTAGGTTTTCAGTGGGGAGAGAACATAAGGCCGAGCAATTGAAGTCGGCATTACGACCTTTGAAGTTCAGCCGCAGCATGATCAATTTAACTATAGGCGAATATTGACGAGTAGTTGACGAGATAGCCCCTGACGACCCCCCTGGCATCATATGCCGGCAAAGCTTGGCATAAATTGTGTCAGCACTGCCGCAATTTTTGTCGGCATTCCCCTTTTTCCCAGCCGCCGATCCAGCAGAGGTCATTTATAATAAATGACAATGAGCAACTGTTGCTTGGAAAATCTACTCGGATCTCTCCCCACACTTGAAGCCAACGCCAGACATCCGGATATTGTGTTCTTTAGACGTTCCAGGTCTAATGAGCGGGAAACAGGGGAATTTGCCTCCTACACACCTACAGCTTATTCCTCGATCACTTGAGCCACGACGATTGCGTGTAATGAAGGCAGATGTTGTAGGTTGGTGCTTTTGGCCCTCACGAATGAACATTGCCGGCTTCATGTTAACCATACACATCTAACATCTATTCCTCTAACTTCCACATTAATCTTGCTGATCGTTCGCGTATTCCTCGGATCTTCTTCTACGCGGCGTACACTCAATTCACGTCTTTGGATCACTACCCCCTATTCTTGCTTTACTAGCGGATTTTGGTCAGTAGATTCGCATGTTCCCACCCGCTTCAGAAGTGGATTGATAAGCTATCGGAGCACTGAATACCGCCGTATTTCCCATTATATTATACAGTCGTGCACCTTTGTCTCTTCCGTATTCCAAGCTCTAGTCTCACCAAAAAAAAAAAAAAAAAATCGATCGCCGCCGACGCGCAATTACCACGGTAGTTATACCGCCGCTCTGGAGCACCGCGCGCTGATAGACCACCGGAGTGATGATAAGGCAACCCACTCCTTGTACTTAAATGTATGTGTTTACGGAAGAAGAAGAAGAAGCATGTTTTGTCCACGTGCCACCCGCATACCGGCATTAGAAAACATAAAGGATTCCTAAGCAGGATTCTCGTGCGAGGTGTGATGGGTTTGTTTGTAATTCATCCGAATAGGATCGTCTGTAACTAATGGCAATGTGAGAGTACCTACTGTATACAACTCACGCTGCGTATCTCCATTTCGAATAGTTCATTCGGGGAATCCTCCCCCACCTCGTCTTTCGTCATCCAGGTAAATTGGTATGACTGAAAGGAGTCAGGCGTCTTAGTATAGGAAAGCAATATACTGTAAATCTTCATTTTTCCCAACTTGTATCAGACAAACCGTCGATTTCTAGTAGTTCAGTTGATCGTGGGGGGTGGGATTCATTGGGTACCTAGGAGGTATCTATCGTCCTGTATATAAAGCTTCCTTGGATAGCGGGGTTTGCCGTTGGGGATTTACGGGCCGGACATGTGGAGCGTGTAGCTCCGACACAAAGTCTTACACGACACGGTGCAACTGCAACGCATGTTGATAACACTCAACTCGAGGTAAGACGAAGTTACCTACCTGTTTAAATTAAACTGCTTCGAAAATCCTTGATTCTGTATAACACCATGTTCTTTGGATATAAGGAGAAGCTAGTACATCGTTCATGTGTGATGCAAACACCCGGTCCCAACGCCGTGCTTCTTGATCTGCCGACCAATCTACCCACGAGATAGTCCAGGATGTCCAGGATTCAAATTACTTAGATCTCACCCGCTTCGGGCCAAGCCAGGAGTCTGAGGGCTTTATCGCGATTTCACCTATAGCCCAGGCTACAGACACGGCTCCATAATAATCAATTACTGTCGAACTAGGAGGTAGTCCAGAACAAAGTCCTAAGCGCCCTGTATGTGAAGCTAATGGACAATTACCTAAAAGGGTAGGTTTAATACCCAGGCGGCCAATCAGGTTTAAGGAACCTTAACTATCCAGTCAGGGCCTGATATCGGTAGTTGCGTGCCCACCATGGCCCATGTATCTGGGTTTTTGGTTGATACATGTACTCGTAGGTACACAACGTACCTCATGTTTGCTAGGTACCCATAGAAAGGCTGCTATTCCCCCTATACGTAGTACGGGTTATATGTAAATGTGTGTAAATCTGCATTAAAGCAGGTACAATATCTCACTTACATATAGGCGAATAAGGTGCCACGCGCCGTCCCTGTGATCGTCGGGTACCTACGTACT
The DNA here is from genome assembly GCA_902806595.1 of Pyrenopolyporus hunteri. Classification (NCBI taxonomy): domain Eukaryota; kingdom Fungi; phylum Ascomycota; class Sordariomycetes; order Xylariales; family Hypoxylaceae; genus Pyrenopolyporus; species Pyrenopolyporus hunteri. The sequence continues at coordinate 177,982 of CADCXC010000046.1, forward strand.
GTAACCCCCTGACACGTGCTGGCCATTCTGTGGCTAGGGACGTAGATGTTTACACTCTTCTCTCGGTATCGTCTAATATCGTCTAATATCATCTAATTTTCTAGTTACACCAATCATGTGCACATCATGTTAGTTTCTTTTCCTCACATACATAGAAATCCTAAGGAATGGACAACTATCTTTCGTACATCCTCCAAAACTACCATCATCCATCTACTCCATCCACCCTATCTCCCAGGAAGTTACTGTTATTGACACTGAGACATTCCCGATGTCGAAATATTAGTTGCCGCGTATTCTCCGTTCCGCCGTATATTCAACCGCCTTATGCAGCTACTTCTCGGCCATTTATTGCCATACAACCAAATTCTCATTATTAGTTCTGCCGAAACGCTCCAACTTCCTAGCACTAACATCACCCGCCTATTCCGAAGAGATTCCCCACCCTATCTGTGAGAACCATTCTATACCTGCTTCTCTGCCACTAAGAAGTGAGTAATACTACACATTCATGAAGTCATATATATGTCATGCTGTGCCTCATAATCTAGTAAAGGGGCCATTCGATCATTGGTCTCCTATGGGCAGACTACTCTAACACATTCTCCTGCATCAAAGGACGGAAACCGAACGAATCATGTCGCTTCTGGGGAAGTTGGTGGTTGGGACCTCCTGGGTTCTCGCTACCATCTTGTCTGACGTTGTGGCTCAAGCCCCGTTCACCAATTTTACCGTCATTCCAGATGCTGCAGAGCCTCCAACAGTCCCCAAATACTTCCCCATCAGACCGCCTGCTATCCCCTTAGCTGTAAGGAGCCCTTACACTAGCGCCTGGTCCTCAACTGCTGGACGCGGAACACTGAACAGCCGAAATCCCATATTCTGGTTCGGCCAGGGGCTAGGATGGGAGGGAATTGTGGTAGTCGACGGCAACTCGTTCGAGTACATGGGCGCCTCGATTAATGACTTCCCGGAGATGCCCTACTTTAACACCACGATCCCACTTGAAGTTAGGTTTGACTCGCAGTTTTCGAACTTCACTTTCGCGGCCGGGCCGGTGATTATCACGGCGAGCTTCTTCTCGCCCGTAACACCGAAGGACATCTGTCGGAGTTCTATTCCTCTTAGCTATCTTACAACCACAGTCCAGTCTAATGACGGCCGTCCGCACCACGTGCAGTTTTACTCTGACGTGAACGCCCAGTGGATAGGGTTAGGAAACGAATTCGACATCATTAAAGAATTCCATACCGGGCCTACAAACGGAAACGGAACAGGAAACGCAACCAGTACCCCGACCAGCTGGATCCTACGGCCTAGGTTTCCCGCCCTTTTTGCTGAGGCTGCGGAGGTCCCAAGATGGGGGAATTTTTCCTACACCACAAGTCCTCTGGGGGCTCAAAATTTCACGTATCAGAGCGGTTCTGCTACGAGCGTTCGTTTTGGGTTCGTGAATAATCGAGCTCTTAACAATGATGCCGGCTCAACAGCTCGCGGCTTCGGGAACCAAGAGCCCGTATATGCGTTCGCTCACGACATGGGCACCGTCTTGGAAACATCGGTTCGCTACACTATTGGCTCGATCCAGTCCCCTATTGTGAGGTACCTTCATAAAGGTGGGCTCTCGAACCTGGCCCCATGGTGGGAGCAATGCTACGGGGAAATGCACGATATGATCCGTTTCCATTGGAACGATTTCGATACCGTCTCGGTCCTTGCCAATGAATTTGAGACTCAGCTTCGGGCGGATGTTAATGCCTTTTATAAAGGTAGCGAGCCCCCTATTTATGGCAATCATACACACATTGCCTCTAAGAACCGTCCCCCGTTTACAGCATCGGAGGTCCAGAACGGAACCGATCAATATGGACAAAGCTTCAAGTTCGACCCAAATTCGGCTTACGGGTTCCTTGAGCCAAATAGTGCTACCGGTATCGCCGTCCCTTTTGTTTCGGAAGCGGAATCGTATTATGCGATTGTAGCGTTATCTGCGCGCCAGGTTATGGGAGCGTACGTTTTTGCTGTCCCGCCCTCTACGCCAAACGATTCAGGGCCATCAGCAGATGCAGTAGAACCTCTCATGTTCCAAAAAGAAATATCCAGCAATGGCAACATCAATACAGTGGATGTTCTTTATCCTGCGGCCCCATTCTTCCTCTACGCCAACCCAACTCTGCTCAAGTACATCCTGCAGCCTCTATGCGAATTACAGGAGGGCGACTTTTACCCCAACACTTACTCAACTCACGATATCGGTACCCATTTTCCACTGGCAACCGGTCATGTCGAGGGCAATGACGAATATATGCCAGTCGAAAACAGTGGGAACTTCATACTCATGGCCTATGCGTATTACAAATTCACGGGAGACAGCAATTGGCTAACCACCCACTATGAGCTGTTGGCGCAATTTGCCCAGTATTTGATTGATTACTCTCTCGTCCCAGCGGCCCAGCTCAGCACAGACGACTTTGCGGGCGAGCTGGCGAACCAGACAAACCTCGCGATCAAAGGTATCGTAGGCCTACAAGCTATGTCTTCCATCTCCAGAGTCGTCGGAAACGCAGAAGACGCCGCCAAGTTTTCCGACAAGGCAACGTCGTACTACGAGCAATGGGAAGATTTCGCGATCGACCCGTCAGGGAGGCACACGCTTTTAGCTTACCAATGGAGATCTAGCTGGGGCCTGCTCTACAACATTTACTTCGACAAGCTCCTGAACATGGGTCTCGTGAAGCCGAAAATCTACGAGATGCAGTCTGCCTGGTACGCGAGCGTCTCACAGACGTTCGGCGTCCCCCTGGATAACCGCCACCACTACACCAAGTCGGACTGGGAAATCTGGACGGCGGCTACTAGCTCTCCTACCACGAGGAGGCTCTTCGTCAATGCCGTTGCTTACTGGCTGAATGAGACGTCGACCAATCTCCCATTCTCTGACTTATACGAGGTTGTGGGAATGGGCGACTACCCACTGCTGATCACCCACTTCAGCGCCCGGCCGGTTGCCGGTGGCCATTTCGCGCTTCTCACCTTGGGCAAGACTGGCCAACTTGCTAGCTCGCCGGCTGGGGACACGTCGGGAAGCTTGTTCACGAAGAACGGCACCGAGCCGTTGCCGGCTCTTGATACACCGAGAACACCTGCTTGGTACGCTGGTGCATCATACAAGCAACGGGCTGTTAGGAAATCGCCACCGCGGCGGGAAGGATTGCATTAAGAGGTCACAGCTTACAGCTCATACAGGTAGGCTACTAGGTAGGCTTAGTCGGATTTCGCTCGGATGTATGCATGTATGGCCCACCATAACGGCGCCTGTCGGGGAACGACGGCGGCATGGAGGAATTTCTCGGTCGGATATTTGCTCTTTCCATCTTAAAGGAAATCATCGCATCTCGCATTTACACTCATCTAGAGATATATAACTGGGGTTAGACTCGGAAGAGTATCCTAGAGGAAATATATCGTTGCGTTATTAACTATGCTGCGGTCTTAAAGGGGTATGGCAGCAACTGAGTGCGAAGTCGATTAACCGACTCTGATGCTTAGAACCATGATATATTACCAAGTTTCTTCAATATCATGACTGTTCTATGTATTGCGACCGCGGATCTAGGCGATTCTCTCTAATCTATATACTTAAATAAGTTATATGTTTGACGAAAGTAAAACTTTACTCAATGAAAATGCGCAGAAGACCTGTCTGTAACTCCTCCTTGTACCCAACCAGCCGCCGAACCAGAACCCAGTAATATTTATAACCCTTTATAACATCTCGTATTTCCTTCTTGGGCTTCCCGGCGATATGATATATACACCCTGCTAACCCGCCGCCCCCTTAACGAGCGTCACATTACCAATCGCGCCCTAACGCGAAAAAGCCGACATGCTGCGGATCTCCGCGTCCTCCTCCTCGTACTCGGCCAGCTTGCGCGCGGGCAGCCTCACGGCGCGGTCCAGGGCGACGGGCAGGCCCCTGTGGCGGCCGCGCAGCATGACGAAGATCATGACGATCTTGCTGCCGGTGTACAGGCCGCCGCTGAAGCTGTAGCTCTGGTCGGGCAGGCCGATGCTGATGCCGATGTTGGTGTAGCCCGACACGATCTCGAACAGGATGTTGAAGACGCTGTACGTCACCGGGTCCTCGATCGTGTGCCGCGTCTCGATCAGCGTGATCAGGAACAGCGTCAGCGCGATCCACCACACGTCGTGGCTCAGCTGGCCCCGCACCTGCTGCGACACCAGGCTCGGGGGTGCTGCGGGCGGGTGGTGGTCCAGGGAGTGCACCGAGGCGCGCCCGAAGTCGATGGTCGCGGCTCGCCGCAGAGGCTTCATAGGTGCGGGCGCGGGCGCGGCGGTGTTGACCCCGACGCCTTGGAAGGCGGTCATGCGCCGCTGCAGTTGCCGGCCTACGAAGGCTGTGCCGCGGCGACCGACGGAGTAGATCTTCTTAATGGATTTGGTGGTCGGCGCTCGCGAGGCCGCGTCCCACCTCTTTTCGTTGGATGTGGACGATGGAAGTCCGAGTTCGCCTTGGCCGTCGTTTTCGACCTCGAAGATACTACTGCTTGCGGAGTGAAGCTGTTCCTCCTCTGTTTGGTCACCTTCGTATATTCCCAGGGATCGCTCCTCGTAGACGTTGGAGTTCCGCATGGTGATGATGTGGGGGTAGGCTGCCGTGTAGTACACGACGAGCCAAAGAACCTGGACATCGAAGTATATGGCTGACGGAGACACTATGGCGTATCCTCCTGAAGGGATTGCTAGTAAAAGGGGGCAATTTGTTAGTCTGAGATCCTGCTGAACCAGCAATGGGGTTATTTTTAGCGGAGTACTTACAGAATCCCTGGAAGAGAGCATCAAAAATCCGCTGGCCAAGGGGAATAGCCTCCATAGTCGGGTTGCCAATGCTGAGAATCAGAATTAGGAACCAGTCGACTATTACAAAGCCCCCAAACGTGGCCGCGAATCCCCAAGTGTCTCTGGCGGTAAACAAGCTAGTGTACACACGACGAGGGAATTTCAGGATGAAGTCAAACCCCTCCTTCCAAACGCCGTACTCTTTCCCCTTGGTAAAAAGATTCAACAAAGAAGACATGGACCATATTATGAATCGCATAAAGACGGGGAAACATGCGGGACCTGCCAGCGACAGAAGTGTGACAACAGTAAGGAGAAAGTAAGAGGACTGGAAGGGTATAAAGCCTGCGTCTAATAACGTGAAGCCGGCATTGTTGTATGCGGAGATAGCAAGGAAGATGCCCGCCCACCACGGATTCTGGGCGTTGACCGCGGCGGCGTCTGTCGCGTAAACTGACATCCAGGCGCCGAGAGCGATAGCACCGAAGAACTGGCAGAGGAGGAAGTAGGCGATGACGAACACGGAGAGGAATTTGAGGGCGCGATACTCGACACCGCCGAGGTATTCTCTTTGGTCTTCCGACAGATTGAAGAACTGCCCGTTCCTCCCGATGTTGCGCTTTTGCTCCTTTAGGAACGTCTGCACGTTGAACCCGTCGGATATCGGCCTTGATTCCACCGTGTGGGATCTTCGTCTCGTGGTGCCGCTCTGATGAGATTGGGTTTGATAGATCGAGTGTCCGGTTGCTGCCGGTTGCGCTTCGAAGGACCTCCCTTCTCGGACGGGCTCGAGGAAGCCGACATGGTGTTGACTTCCCCTCACACCTCCTAGTTGGGTCTCCGTAACCAACACGTCCTCGGAAGATGACGCCTTCGTTGGCGAAGTCACGGCGTTCACATGGCTGGAGGCCTTCGTCTTGGTCGGCTCCCGCCTCTTTCCAAAGGAGGACATCACTTGCAGGCCGAACATAGTGCCTGTCATACCAACGATGGCACCGGTCCCCGAAACCTTCTTCCTCCTTTTGCGCTCCATCTCCACGATATCCTCGAAGCGCTTTTCGAAGATATGCTTCCTAAACGCGATCGTGGCGTACGAAATTAGAACCTGGCTTCCTATCATCATCAACACGCACAGCTCGACCTGTTGAAAGACCGTTAACTGGCTGACGTTCACCGTGTTGAGTCCGGACGCGGTAAGAGCCGACATGACCATGAACATGCTGTCCCACCAGCCGATGCTGCGCGCCGGGACCGAGGCGCCCCAGAAGATGAGGGTGGCCACGATCGTGGTGACGATGAAGTATGCATAGTGGAGTGTGATGAAGTTGATGGGCGGTAGATACGGCTTGACGAAATCCCTCGCAGCGATCAATTTCTCATATTTTTCGGGGTGGTTCGTGCTGAAATCCTTCCACCACTGAAGCGTCATGGTGAGCTCCAGTCCCGAGAGAAAAAGATCGCCTCAAACGTTTCGGACCCGCCGCGACAAGCTCGAGATTGTTTTTAAATACCAAGAATGTGGGAGATATATTAATGAGTGACGGTAATCTTTTGCTTGGCCGATCGTCCGAGAGATTGGGTTGCCTCTGGATTTCTGTTCTGGCCCTTTTTCCTGCCCGAGGGAGCACGGTTCGACGTCCTACCCAAAACAGGAGATTATGTGGCCCATTTCAAATACGACATCGAGATAACAAACGACGCAGTTTACCAGCGGTCGCGTTAGGTAAGCCAAAAGATAGGGGTAGCTGATGACATGTCAGGGGTTGGCTTTAATAGCGGAGATATCGATTGCGGCACCTCTAACAGATCTACGAGTTGAGGGTGGTCAAGTTAAACAACAGCAGATTCAACCCTACTCGTTAATTTGTTTCGAGCTTAAAAGCCCGAAATATGAAACGCCTCATTCTCTTCAACGAATGAACTGCCGGGTTCTGTCGCCATGGACCTGGAAGCATTATGCTAGATTCCACTCGACCCCCTTGGTGCTTTTGCCCTTTGACTCATTTTTCAAAACGGCCCTGGTCGACACGTGTAATTCCCTGCAACTAGCATCCTCTGATGCTGACGCGCCCAGGTAGTAATTGAAATTGACCCACGTCTTTACGGCTTGTAGCCTCTACTCTCTTCCGCGAAGCGCATTTTATTCGCCCCTCAATAGTACCTAGGTAGTTATAGAGGTATTAAGTGTTGGCATTGCGTCTCATTGGCCAGGGCATAGATGCGATATGCTCGTTCAAGGCAATAATGGCGGTAGTTGGGACCTATGGAGCAAGCACCCATAAGGTCCATATGGATGCCGGTATTCCCCTGATATGCTACGCTTACTTGTTGGTCGACTTTCTATAATATACTATGTTTTTCCTTCATCGAGTGTCAACCCGCGGAATGGACTAAGTTGTGGGTCGACCAGCGTCCGAAATCCGACATCCTATGCTGTTAGAAGCCGAGCACCCACTAGGTTATAATGATTATGTCCAATGCTTGACATCTTGCAGTCCACATTAAGACCACCTACCTAGGTACCCATACGGTCTGACTCTTCTGCCATGGCGCTTCCAGTTATATTACAATTTCCATTATGTTTTGATTAATAAATTGTCCTTTTTTCTCAATATCAGGATTTAAAAACCTAGTGTTCGTAAATCGACTGAAGGGATTGTGTCTTAAGCAACCCTAGGGATTCATGTTTTCCCTCGGTTAAACCCCGACCGATAACCAATAATTCGATTGAGTGAATGTCAAGTGCCTAGCCAAACGCCGCATTCAATCGTCGCGAATCCTAAGCATAGAGCGACCAATACCGACCGAGCTGTGCTTCCAAGTCCAATGCCCCCAGATAACTTATACATCCAACATACTTCTTATCTGTTGCGGCGGCCCTCCTGTGGACACACCACTGGCTGTGCTAGAGCTTCTCTCGCTCGTACCTGGACGATGAGTTTGCTCACTAGAAATTTCCAGGCCCCTGCCCCTGTCTATGGAAGCGCCCGCGTTTGCGCCCGGGAAAAGGAGGCTAGCAGCCACCTGTACTGTGCGCTCAGACCTTCGCTGATCCGATTTGCCCCCATACGGCGTATAGGGCGGTGGGGCTGCAGCCCCAGGGGTGCTACCTTGGACACTGTTTGTACGCCGTATCTCGTTCATCTCTATAGTAGCGTTAGGATTCGCAGGATCGGATTCGGCTTGCGCGGCCCTCTGTTCTGCAAGCCTTTCGATTTGCCTTGCGGTAGGTCGTCCGCCGCCGACTTCGCGAACGTTGCGCATGATACGGTCTCGCATGCTACCCGTCGGTATATCGCCGTTTACACGACGCCACCAAGCAGGCTTTCGAACAAGGCCCAGCTCCTGATCTATAGCATGGCCTCGTTCGCGTCGTTGACGCATGAGCTCACGGTCTTCATTGGGCCGCATAAAACCGGCAATGACATGGATGATCAGAATAAGAAGAGTCGGCGCATAGCCTCCAAGATACATCGCGAGTAAGTTGGTCTTGACATTTAGTGGAGATAAGCCAAAATCCCAGGCAGAGAGACCCTGGTACCCGACTACAGCCAATGCGAGCGGTATCATTAGTGTGAAGCGAAACGGCATATATCCCAAAAATCCAATAATACGGTTGAAGAGTCCGCGATTGCGAGGTTCGTAATGCCGGATGGAATGCCAGAGGGAAACGATGATCGTGCACCAAGAAACAAAGAGACAGAATGTTGCCGCTTTGAAACGCCCATCCGTGGCGGCTGGTACTGCGTTTTCCGCAGTTTGCTCAGGAGATCGCTGGAGTTCGATCGGAGTCCAGTTCCGTGGGACGACGAGGAAGAAGTTCTGGGGAAGGATTGTTAGTCGGGATTTCGCCCTCGCGCGTAGTACGGTTCGTATGAATTACTAACCAGCCATAGCCATAAGTAAAAAAAGAGCGGCAGCCAGAACTCAAACATGCCCCTCTTGTCGTCCGGATGAAGTACGAAAGGGTTCGGATCGATGAACTGGCGCTCCATCCAGCTGCCCCAATGCCGTACACTCTCCCAAACAAGCGCCATGATCCCCATCTGCATGAGGAACCAAAAGAAGACGTTTAGAACGATGGGAAGCTCGACGACATGGTATCGATCAACGTCGATGCCGGTGAAAAGACCGATAAGAGCGGTAGCGCAGACAAATATCCCCCAATACCATTGCCACCTCCTCCCTATGGGATAAAACCTCTTCTCAACCGGTAGATGTAGCTCGCCATGCTTTTTCAGGTTGACTAGCACGAATATTAGACATAAAGCGAAAGCTACGGCAAACCCAATGCCAGCGCGCGCTCGGTTGCCGATCGGATCCGTAGCTAGATAGCACCAGGTACTGTTGATGAAAGTACCGTTCTCCAAGATGCCCTTCGCGGTGTAAGGCGGGTTCATGAGCATGCACCACGATCCATTCGAGAGGGTGCCATTGATCGGGTAGTAGGTATAGTTCCAGTAGTTCAAGGTGGTGGCATTGAAATGTATATTGGAAAATACCGCATCTGTTGCGTTATCGCCTATTGGGAAGCCGTCGCGAACACTGATGAGAAACATTGTTGCGCCTGGAACGGGACCGCGCGGAGGGGTCGTCGCTTATTTTTGTTGATTTCCTTCTCAGAGGGGCAAGACGGATACGGACGGAGGCGTCGGTACAAGGCCGTGACAGAATTAAGATATTGGGACCATCGCTAGGGGACGAGACGCGCGGTGAGGGAGAAAAAAGAGGAAAAGGAAAAGAGAAGAAAAAAAATTGGCGAGGTCGCGGCGGTAGAGGACGACAAGCGCTTAGTACATAGTTTGAATCCGGAGCTTCGGATCAGATCAACATGGTGGGAGTTAAAAAGTCGCTCAGAAGTCACTCAGCGACCAGCCGATCCCCATAATTTCTCGTTGACGGACGGTAAAAAACGCCGCCCGATAAACTCGAAAGGGTATAAGGGCTACGATAACGCTGGGACGACGTCATTCCCGAGGCTAGCATCACATATGTACCTAGGTAGATACTTACTATTACAACAGGTATTATGAGGTACGTAAGTACGTACCTAGGTACGTAGGTATATGTGCATACGCAGTTGCGGACTTGGGAAGTTTCCGATTTGGACTAGCTCTATGTGGACTAGCTCCAAGCCAATCATGCAGGTGGTTAGCTTACATAACGTGACTATGTCTGTTGGTTTTGTTTGTTCTGGTCCCCATTTAAATTCTGCCATCCCATTCCCGCCCTCTCCAAACAGGCACCAAGCAACAAGCTATACGGAATTGAGTTGACAGCAAGATAACCTCGCATGTCTAAGATCAAACTAATTGAACCCTATCATAACGATTCTATCAAGCAAATCAAAGCAAATCAAATCAAATTGATTCCGTGGTCCACGCTAGAAAGCCTACTTGCTTTTATAAAAAAGAGAGAATACCAATATCACATCACATACCAGTCATGGAAGGGAGGCAGTCCAGACTTTATCCGAACCCCCAGGATACAACCCAAATTCTTGGCCCTATCGTTTGCCGATCGCACTGTGAGAGGTCATAGGTAGACATGGGTGGGCGCATCAATCTGTTTTAACGACGCGAGGATGCGATTCCTCCGCTTTGCAACCCTTTGCTGGCCCCCATTCTACGCTTCGGGGTCGTCGACCGACTCCTGTAGTTTCGTCGTCGCTTTCTCACTTATACCGTGTCCTTGAACCATGCACTAGAACACAAGCACCATTGTAAGCTAGGTACCTAAGCAATGCGGTCGAGCGACGTGATCCTGCCGGTGTCTCTGGCCATCGGGCGTGTCCTAGGCCAGGACTGTCCAGGCTATTCGAGTTATTCACAAACGCGAAATCAGCCTCTCTCATCAGGCGCCTACAAGCTCGCATACCAACGACCCTCCCCCGAATGCCGCACCTTCAACTCGAGCCTCATTGAAGATGCTATTAGTAAAACAACGAATACTATTTACGATGTCGACTTGGCCCGCCTTTTCGAGAATACGTTCCCGAACACGCTCGACACTGCGATCAAATGGCGAGGCGTCGCCGCCAACAACTCGGAGGAAGAGCTGGCCTTTGTCATCACCGGCGACATCAACGCCATGTGGATTCGTGATTCGGCAAACCAGATAGCGCCATACAAAACCGTGCTGAAGAAAGCGACCGACGGCATCGCCTCGGTCTTTCGCGGCACCATCAATCTCCAGGCTCGGTATTTAATCATATCTCCCTACTGCAACGCTTTCCAGCCACCGCCCGAGTCTGGGATTCCCCCTGAGCGAAATGGGGGCATTTACTCTGTCACGCCGTCGTACGATAACAACGTCGTTTTCACTTGCAATTTTGAACTCGACGATTTTGGAGGCTTCTTACAGCTTTCCCACGATTATTATACTGCGACGGGAGACGTAGATTTCTTCGGGAAGTTCCAGTGGATTCAAGCGGTCCAATCCATTCTCGCTACATCGGAAGAGATGAGGAAACCAACATATGGGCCCGATGGGAAGTGGAATCCCCCTGTATACACATTTCAGTCGCAGACCATGACCAGCGCCGGCACTCTATCAAACCACGGCATCGGAAGCCCCGTCAACGAGACCGGCCTGGTGCGATCTCCTTTCCGCCCAAGCGACGACTCTGCCATGTTCGACTTCCAGATTCCAGCAAATATGATGCTATCGCGATACCTACAATCGACGTCTGATATCATGGAACGGCTACCGAACGCGCCGAAGGGGTTGGCGCAGAAGATGAGAGACATGGCCTCCGAGATCAAGGCAGCCATCAACCAGTGGGGTGTCGTGAAGGCGCCGAACGGTCAGAAGATCTACGCGTACGAAGTGGACGGGTTCGGCGGCCAGAATCTAATGGATGACGCGAACATCCCGTCTCTCCTTTCGGCGCCTTTCTTGGGATATTTGGATAAGAATGACACTATTTACAAGAATACGCGAGCTTTCATCCTAAGTCGAAGCAATCCGTGGTGGTGCGCCGGACCCTATCTCAACGCCATCGGAAGCCCGCACGTCAAGCCAGGGGCAGCATGGCCCATGTCATCTATAAGTATGTCATTTCAAATTTCCCCTTTTCCCATTTTACTACGCTAGCGACCGATATCCGCTGGTTGACTCCGTGGCTCACCTTCCCATGCCATCTGTTTTACATTCCCAATTAGTCCCTCGAGACGTATCCTTACTGATTCTTTAGTGCGAGCAATGACATCGGACGATGACGAAGAGATCATAACGGCGATCAGGGAAGTACTAAGTACTACCGACGGACTCGGGCTAATACACGAGAGCGTCAATACCTTCGATACGAGTGACTGGTCCCGGCAGTGGTAAGTGATAGAGTCGCCAACAACATATATTCTTTAAGTACCTAGATAGGCTAATTTATGTCGTAGGTTTACTTGGGCCAATGGACTTTTCGGTCAACTGATTATGGACCTGGCAGAAAGGAAGCCTAAGATACTGAAAGAGAATTTCCAGCCCCTTTTCATGGATAAGGATTAGTATCGTGCATGTAGCTACCTAGCTAACGCACCTTTCCTATGACACCTCACTGTCTGAAAACTGTATATACTTACTTACCTAAGACTTTGGTAATTTTGGAAGTTTCCAATTTCCTCCTCCTCCCTTCTCAACCATAGGTAATTTGTGATTTTGCCCTTGTACCTTGATGAGCTACCGTATCCGTGTTAGTATTTCTTATCTTCTCAGTTGAAAATACCGGAATTAACATCCATATTTCGTCGCCGCCTACGTCTATTCCAAAGACTGCCAAGATCAAAATCCTCGTCCGCTTCTCTCGAGTCATTGCACTATCAATTTTCGTTCTAGATGCCCGTCACCTGTCATAATACCGACGGCGGAGCACTCAGCATTAACACTTAGCCGCCAAGCCATGTAAGGCTCGATCCCCGGGCCCGAACGGCAATGGGCTATCCGAAGCTCGAGAACGCAGGACGGCTCGGCCCGGCGCGCCATCACCGCTGTCGCATCTCACAGTGGGCCGCTAAACCCACCAGTCCCGGCTGCCTCCAGCGCTACTATGTTAGGTAGTCTCGGGCCTGCCGTGAATACCTACGCCGAGTAGGCAATTCGGTCGTTACGAGGATGCGGCGGGGGACTTACATCCGAACATCGCATTAATACGGCTTTTGCCCATTCCTATTAGTACGTACGTGAAGCCTCGGAACGCGCCACAGCCAAGCCAGGCCCCTTCTCCCATGCTCTCCTACCCAGCAAGTTAAACTTATAACCATGACAGGACGATGGCACAGATCCCGCCAGTTACATCGGACGAACGCGGCCCGTAAGGTTGTGGATCTGCAATCACATGATTACTCACATAACTTAACTCTATATCGTGTAGTATAAGCACATCGATTGCTTACCTAGGTAGTATTATAGTTTAGAAAAACTAAGCAAGCTACAAAATTCGAAATCCGTTTCTGGTTCTCCATTATGAGGACACTGACGGATTCATTCGTAGCCAAGCTCATAGCCAAATATAGGTAGGTACACAAATAGCTATTTATGCCGGCAGACCGCCACGGCACAAAACAAACAATCACAACCGCCACAACCATCACCACGACCATACCACCCAGCGACACGCCATTCACCACAGGCCTTAACATCGGCCTATCCGACTCCACAACCCCTTTTCTCCTCGACAGAGCCGCCCCTTGGGTATCTTGGGACATTTGTTCGCATATGTCCGGCGGGGCCTATGAAGATCTCAAGGTCTCTCAATGTAGTCGGGAAGATCAACATCGCAATGGCGGCCAATCTCTCCTTCGTTGTCGGCAATCCGAATGAATCGACAAGGCGGCCCAAGACAACTGCGTTCGGGAAGCCTACAAATGATTTCGAACGGCCTATGGATATTTTTCGTTTTGAGCGCCGTGAAGACTTGTGTCAGATCCTCGATGCGTTTCTCGATGGTCGGGGATGGGATGCATATATCATCGCAATAACATACCAACCCCAGCATCCCAGACCACCGCCCGCCGTGCTAGAAACCGAAAACGCCTCCCCCGACGCCGCGCGATGCCCTTATTCCGTATAACCCGTCGTTGAAAGAAACGTAACCCGTCTCGTCTTCGCGGCTCCCTCAGCAAGCCCCGTCTACTCCTCCACTACTTGTAAGACGACATCTTCATGGAATTGTGTAAGTTGATTGACTTGCTGTAAAAGTTAAGTAATGGAGGTAAAGCTATTCTATGAGAATGTGTACTCATGTATCGCATGTGGCTTAGTAAGTGACCTAAGCTAATTGTACCTCACATCTCCATCACCCAGGCTTCATTGGGGGAAAGGTTGAGTTGATGGGGTTGGGACTGCGGCAACCGCCGTGATTGCAGTGGCAGGGGACGAACGACCTTCTGGACCTGTAGGACCTGCTGCGCCACCCTCAACCCGTTAAACCTGAGGATGCTGTAGAGGCTGTTGATACTGCAGATGCCCTGCAGGTCCTGGGCGCTGCCGCGGAGGCAGAGGCTCTTGAGGTGGTGGCGCCGGGTAGCATATATCGCCGTTGAGATACGCCAGCTCGCTCGGGTGGAACGGAAAACCATCCTTACCCAGCTCCTGATTCATCAGTCCAGATGCATGGAGCAGAAGTCCCATCACGTACAGTCGGTTGACTTTGTCGATGGTACGAGTGGTCTCGCAGTAGCGTTCTGTCCGTACAATTAGCAAATAACACACACACTAACAAGACGGGCTAGCGACGCCCAGAGACGAAGAATTGGCAGTTCTCGAAATAGGGGAAGAGGGAATTGGTTGTTTACCGTGCGCTTCAGTCATCGAGGTGTGGACGAAGAACCCGTCGACCAGGCCCACTTCCGTCAGCGTCCGTACCAGGTTGATCAACTTCTCTATCTCGGCTTCATTCTTGGTCTCCCGCTCGGCGATGAACACATTGAAAGTGTACCAGTACTGCTTCTTCGCTTTCACGTAATTAATGTATTCTGTCAAGTTAAACCGTCAGTATCGCTGACCAGTAGAGAATTCGGAAGCCCTTGAGTGGAGCTACCAAATGTGAGCGGTCGTCTTATATGAATTGAGTAAGTTGATTTATAGGCTCGTTCGAAGGCTTGCTTGAATTTATAAGCGTCAATAACCCATTCGGAATTGTACGTCGGAAGCTGGCCCTTGCTATCCTCTAGACGGTTTCGTTTTGCGGATCTTTCCTCACCTTCTTCCACTGACCTTTTTAGCTGTTGCAACTCGGTTCGGCAATCAGCCAACTCATTTTTGATTTGGTCTAGCTGGTCGGTCAGTTTGGCTGTGGTGTTATTCATTGCCATTTTTTGCTGAGTTCCTGGTGTGGCGGCCTTGTTTTGTTATTGGTTGAAGTAAGATTCCTTGTTTCTGGAGTTCTGTCGCCTTTGCTTGGATAGCCGTCACTTTTTCCAAGGGTAGTTTCTGGACGTGGGGGACCTGGGGATTTTCTGACACGAATGCCGAGATTTTTAAAATGCTTTGGTCTTGTTCAGATAGCATCATGGACGGGGGTATGGTATGGGTATGGGTATGTTGGCAGTGGAGCTAAGGGTATGGCGAGAAACAAAATACTCACCATCTGTACCAGCAGGAGGAGGGCAGCCGAGAGTTCTTGTTATGTCCTGGATGAACTGTGCCGGGGGCATCGTCGTCGTCTGGTCTTGCATGAAGAGCTCCAACAGATAGTAGAAGTAGGGAGCCCCTAACTGCTGAGCCAGCGCCGGCGAGACCATATGCCCCGGTATGACGAACGTCTGAAGCGGGATAAGCGTATCCGGATCTCGAGTCTGTCCGGGTATTTGGGTCGACGTCTGAGCCGGGAACCGGGCTTCAAACATTGGGGGTTGCATTTGGGGCCCCATTTGCGACCCCATCTGGTATTGCACCGGCACCAATGAAGGCACCATGCTAGTCGCAGGTTGAGGTACCATCCCAGGTACTCCGTATGGTGATATCTGAGATGGTACCTGCGACAGCATCCGTCCTTGTCTCTCCGCTTCCTGACCCGTCGCCGTGGCGAGTATTAATGGATGCTGAGGTTGAGACTGCGTCTGGTATACCATCTGGGGCTGCACCTACGATGATATATGAGCTTTCTGAAGCTATCTCTAAGAATAACGTTTGGGATGGCTGACGTACCTGGAGATCCCGAGAGGTCTGGTTCACCGTGCTGGATATCGTTGGAGCCAGCACACCGACGAAGGCCGGAGTTCCATAAGTGCGACGTCGCTTTACTTGACGTTGGGACGACATCTCTGTGACGATGGCAATGTTGTGGTGGGGAAATGAAAGAGTAGGTGGGTGATCGAAGGGGTTGTTGAAGAGATAACCGAAAGGATAATGGAAGAATAGTGGGAGAGTATTGTGAGTGTGTCGGAAGAGTGTTGGAAGGAGAGTGGAAGAATAGAATGAAGAATGAAGAGGAAAACGATTCGAGTGGTGGGAGGACGCATGTAATATATATGGGACACGAGGGAAAGACTAGCTCGGACCAGAACACGAAATACGCCAGCGACCTCTGACCTCTGACCTCTGACCTCTGACCTCGAAACTCAGATTAGGGCTCGGACGTCACGAGAGCAGGAGCGCAGTCGGCGTCCACTTCTTGCGTTCTGGGCCCAAATCTTTTTTTCGGTCGATAAGCTTTCCCTTTCCCCCTCTCCCCTTTCCCTGTGGTGGCTCAAGGGCCGTGTTTCGTCGGGGACCATCGACTCAAGAAGTATAGATAGCAAGCCGATGGCCAGAGGAAAAAAATGATTCGTTTATCAATCAAGGTTCCGTGCTTCGTTCCCGGGCCCCCAATGAGCATAGCAACCATTTTCGCCTTTGATTATCTGGTTAGGTTTAGGTAGGTACGTACCCATGGAAGACGTCTACCAGCTTGATTCTAATATATTCTCCTTGTCTCTCTACCTGGCCCGGCTCGTGAGTTTAAGGTGAGTCAAGCTGTGCAAAAGCTAGTAATCACGGTTCACCTTGTGCTGCTGCGTCAGTACTGCTTCTTGTTACGCTGGAGTCTGACTCACGATAAAATAAAATACGTATCAACAACTCAACAAGTCTAATACCACCCGTACTATTTATTTCTATATTTATTGACACTGGGGGTTAGTAGGTATATTCACTCCTATCTACAATCTAGAATTCTACATGGAGCAGGAAGCATTGCTGCATGATCATGCTAGCAATGCCCTATTCGGTTGCTGGTATTCGTATACTATGGTTTAAAGCCAGCCGCTCTCGCTCGGTCAAAATGAATTCCATGAGGGACTACCGCTAGCGGCCCTCAATCTGGTACCGCCCAGTCTCCCCCCGGATTCACAGTTCACATTTCCACTGCTTTTCTCAGTCAGTTTAGCTTCCAGCGTCTAGCCAATCAGGTTTATTTCAGAAAGTTCTTCTATTATGCTTCCCCAAGGTTTATTTATACCTACATACCTACGAGACCTTTTTGTATACCTAGGATATAAGATACACTAAACCCCTTAAACCACTTGTACCTAATGTACCTAATAAATATTATCAATCGTCGAGATATGGAGGGTACATAGTTCTATATGTGCTAAGCGTACGTCATTGGTAATTTAGACATGCTGGGGATGGAATGATATGTTAGTTACCTAAAGCGAATCTATGCCCAAAGCCCTCTCCTAGTATTTATCATCCGAAGCTAAGTTCAAGGTATGTAATGCGTCAAGGCTTTACAGAGATAACGGCCTATTTGTCGCTCCAGAAGTAAAGCAAGGACTGGCCACGCGTGTACACTTTGGTCAAAAACTCCGAGGTATCTACTTTCATTCGCCTCTATAATTTCGTAATAAGAACCAGTCATCACTTCCTCCGACACACTATCAGAATTTTATTTAGAAGGGGCTTCACTAAAGCATTGTTCTGGTTCTTTGGAAGGTTGCCACTGATTATTTTCTAATCCCTGTTACGCTCCGTCAACTTTATACAGAAAGAGTTATATAGTTTCACTACAGCTCTTATATAAATAGGGGAAGGGACGGGCGGTGGCGCTCATAGCCCCTGAAGAGGTTGAATGACGAAGCATTGAAAATCTACGGTTATTTAGGTCCTACTAGCAGCTATCCTACTACGTATCCCATAATAGCGAAGCTTCTATCCCTCGACATTCATCATATACTCGATTCATCCCGGGGGCCCCTTCACTCTGCCTGGCAAAGTACACGATACTTGGTATACTTTATGGTGAGTAAGCCGCGAAAGTTATAATACCATTGAACTTAGGATTATGCTTTATATTCTAAAGCGTTAGGTACGCTATGACATCTTCGAGCCTGACTAATAGGAACTACGTTGCGTAAAAAGAGGGTTTAGCTCTCAGGGTAATGTGAATAGAATGTGGAGCACTTGATAGGAGACAGTAGTGTAGCTACAGCGCCGTATCAGCGTAGGATAACCATGCCTATCAGTATAAACCCGAACTCTCCCTTCCTAAGAGACACTGCGTGCCTATTCTGTATGTGGCCCTTTCTATCTGTCGCATCAACTCTGTTAACCCACCTCAATGTCCTCGAAAGCCCCACACTTTGCCGGCAAAGTACGTAAGTCCTCCGTATCAATACGTACGGGGGCTTCAAGCTCCGGGTCGCTTTATGAACTTTGTTTGGAAATGGAGGCTAAGCCACTTCCCATTGAGCTCCCACCTTTTTTGCTACTCAGCGATCAATCTTTCACCCAGGCCGATAGCTGGCTATTATATTTATGGAGACAAGGATTGCTGCAGCGCCCGGTCGTTAACATGTAAAGTCTCAACCTAGGGTTATGCCATACCCAGGTATCTAGGTAGATACCTTCAATCAATATGTATTAGGTAAGAGAGATGGCTTACGCGTAAAACAGCTGGTCGATGGGCCCCGGTTGTAGGCTGAGAATACGCTGAGAGTAACATTGCTACCATTATCTAATAAGCTTATACCATCCCACTGAATAGGGGCGGCGGCTGAGGATAGCTGACACGCGTATTAATCAATAATATATATAGCTCAACTTATATAGATTTTACTAGCATTTTATATATTGAGATCCCCATTTTAAAAACTTCTACCCAACGCGCGGAAGAAAGACGCCGCTACTTGTCATAATGCAGCATACGCACGGCCGATAAACAACTATATTCTTGCGCAGAGGCTCTTAACTGCCAAAACGACGGCCCAAGTGGGCCCTACATCTTAGTATGACCTACGCGTATACCTGCGGTTTAGATGCAATACTGGAGTGGAGTGTCTGGTACAGTACTTCTTTGACAAGTGGTTGCCAGTGTAGCATTCTCCTTGATGTCCATCAGGGAAGGAGGACGCCATCGAAATGGTAATTTTGATTCGTGGCAATTGGCTATTAAGCTTATACATGGCATCCGGCGGGAATAACTAAAATATAATAGCGCATTACGCGAGGCATTACGAACTGGCCGGCTTAACTGCTTAAGTTTGTGGTTCGCCGGTATATCAACCTAGGAGGATTACAAACAGAGGGTTACGGCGGTAGACGCCATTCTGGACTGATTCCTAACTCTTGTAGTTGCACGTAAGAAAAATTCCCGAAGACAGATGAACGAACTGCGAGTCGGGTAGATATCACTCGTTAGAATATAACATTAGCAGGTATCCCATCTGTTGAAAATAAACGTAGGTTATGAGTGTGTATTTCGTTATATTAAATGGTGAGCATTAGTTAAAAGTCAAATGGGATGTAGATATTATATATATACCATAAGTATGAGGCGTAATTATCTAACCACCTTATATTTTAATATCTTATATTTTAATATTTTTATTCGAATTATATTTGTGGTTAATTTTAATATTTCGTAATATTTTCTTATAATAACTTTTAAATTTTTTAGTTTTTTTTAAATAGTTTTATATTTTTAAGGTTTTAATTTAATATAATTTTAAAATCGTAGGTTATTTATATTTTAATATTTTATATTTTTTAACGTAATTTATTTTTAAACTTTTCGTAAAAATAATATTAAATATTAATTTTATTCGTTATAAAAATCGTTCGTATTATATTAAATTTCGACATTTTTTATATGTCGTTTAATACGTAAATATTTTATAAAAATACGTTATTTACTTTATAAAATTTTTTTTTATTTTTTTTTATTAAAAACATTTTTTATAAAATCGTAATTTTAAATTAATATTCGTTTTCCTCGTTTTTTAAAATTTATATTTTAAATAATAATAATTATAAAAATATATTATTTTTTATTTTTTTATTTATTTTTATTAATCGTTTATTTAACGTATTAAATAATTTAATTAATGTATTTTTTTAATATTTTAAATTTAAATTATTAAAATTATTAAATAAATTTTTTATTAAAAAATTTAATATATATTCGATTTAATTAATTCGATTTTAATTATTATAAAAAAATATAACTCGTAAATATACGTAAAAATTATTATTAATAATTATAAATTTTTAAAATTATATTAAAAAAATCGTTATTTCGATCTTTTAAATTTTAAAATTAAATAATAATTCGTAAAATAAAATAAATAATATAAATAACTACATTTTTAATAATTAAATAATTAAAAATAAAAAATTTTTTTAATCGATAATTAAATTAAAATTTTAAAAAATTAAAAAATTTTTTATTATAATATTCGAATTAATTTTATAATTAATTATTTTTTCTTATAAAAAATATTTATTATATATACTTTATTATAAAATATTTAATATATACCTTATAATAATTAAATAAAAATAATAATTAAAAACTTTAAAAATAATATATTTTTATAATTTAAAATTTAAAAAATTTTAATATATTAATTATAAAAATAATTTAATAAATATTAAGTCGTAATTAACGAATAATAACTTATAAAAATCTCATTAATAATATAATAAATAAATGTATAAATCGTTTAATACTTTAAATTATTCGTATTAATAAAAAATATTTAAATATTTTATAAATAATTTATAAATTTTATAAAAAACGTTTTATAAATATTTTATAAATATTTTATAAATATTTTATAATTACTTTATAAATACTTTATAAATACTTTATAAATATTTTTTCGATTATAAAAATGGTTTTTTTTATAATTTTTTTTATTCGTTTTATAAATAAAAACTTAAAATTACTTTAAAATAAATAAACACATTTTTAAAAAATGATTTAATAAATTCGTTAATTATTTATTTTTTAATAAAAATATATTTAAATTTAATATCCCCGTTAATTTATTTTTTACGAGCGAAAAAAACGTCGATTTCGATATATTTTATTCGAATATAAAATTATAAATTTTTTATTAATGTTAATACTTTTTAATTATCATTTTATATTATAATAATAATTAAAAACTTTTTCGAAATATTTAATTTTTTTAATAATTTTCGTAATTAAACGATTTTTTTTATAACGTTAATTATATTTTTAAATTCGAATTTATATATTAACGTAAATATTATAAATTATCGTTTTAAAAATTAACTTATAATATCGTTTTCGATATTAAAAATATACTTTAAAATTAACCTTTAAATTTATATATACTTAATATAATCGACATCGATCTACTTTATAAAATTTTTAAATTTACCTTCGTAAATAAACTTATAATTTAAAATCTTTTTTAAATATTTTAATATTCGTTTAATAATTTTTATATATATTAAAATAAGGTTTTTTATATATTAATTTAAATACGATATAATATATATAATATTCGATTTAATATTTATTATAATATATATTAAATAATTAATTATTTTAATATATCATTTAATATTTTATATTAATACTTCGAAATTATTAAATAATTTAATTATTTTTACGATATTTATAAATATATTATTAAAATTCGATTTTTATTATTTTAAATTTTTAATAATTTTTTTTAAATAAATTTTTTAATTTAAAATAATTTTTTTATTAATTTTATTTCGTTTAATAAACATTTTTAAATAATATAAATAAAGTTTTAAATCGATTATTTTAAATTTTTCGACGAATTTAACTTTAATTTTAATTATTTTTTCTTTTAAAAAACCGGTTATTAATAAATTATTAACGTAAATAACAATATATATGTAACTTTTTATAAATACGTCGATATTTAAATTAAATATTATAAATTTTAAAATATTTAAATATATAATAAACGTTTAATATTATATTCGAAAAGTTTATTTTAAATTATATAACGTTTTATTAAATTTATAATATTTACTCGTATTATTTTTAAATTCGAAGGATTATTCGACGTAAATATTTTTATTTATATTTTCGTATAAAAAAATTATAATAATATTTATTTATTTTATTTTAAAATTTAAAATAACCGTTATAATAAATATAATTTTATAATTTATAAATTTAATTATTAAAATAAACATATCGATATAATTTAATTTTTCGATTTATTCGAAATTATAAATTATTTATTTTATTTTATAATAAATAATTTCACTATTAAATCTTTTTTTAATTTTATAAACTTATTTTTCGAAAAATAATTTCCGTTTTATAAGTAAATTATATATAATTTACGTTCGATTATTTATTAAAAATTTATATTCGATATTTATAATTAATAATTATTATTTCGATTTAATATTTTATATAATTTAACGATATATTTTAAATTTTTATATTTTAAATATTAATAAAAATATATTTAAAACCGCGATAATAAAATTAAAAACCGGGAAAACCGTTAATTAATACTTTCGAAATTATATTAATTTAATACGAAACTTAAAATTATAATAATTTATTAATAATAAACGCGAAGGGTTTTTTTAATATATTAAAAAATCGAATTATAATATATTTAATTTTATTCGTAATTTTCGATTAAAAATTAAAAAATACGTATCGAATAAATAAATATTATCCCTTACCGTAAATTTAATAAATTTTAATTCGAAATTTAATCGACGCGAAGTATTTTACGGGGTATTTTCCATTAATAATATATAAAATAATTCTCGAATAATTTCCATTATTTTTCGTTTTATAAATGTCGATTATAATAAAAATAACTTAAATTTTTATTGTTTTTTTTTTTTTTTAAGTTTATAATAAAAATATATAAATAATTTTTTTTAAATATTACGTTATTAACGTTAATAACGATATTTTTTTTTAAATATAATACCTTATAATTATATGTATTATTTTTTTTATAATCGAGTATTTTATAATTAACGATTCGTTTTTTAAATATATTAATTTTAAAATTTTTTAAATAATAATCATCGATTTTTATTATTATTAAATAAATTAAATTAAATAATTTATCGTATTATATTTTATAAAATATTTTATTTATTTTACGATTAAAAAATTTATTTATAATATAAACTATTATTTATATTACGATAAATTAATATTTTATTAATACACCGTTTTTTTAAATTTAAATAATTATTATTTAAATTTTATTTTTTAATTTATCGATAATATTTTTAACGAAATTTTTTTATTAATATTATTTTATAATAATATAATAAATAACGATTTTTTTTTATCGATAAAATTATTAAAATTTAAAACTTATATAAAAGTCGAATTTATTAAACGTAATTATATAATATTTTTTTTTAAATTTTTTTTATTAATATAAAAATTTTTTAAAAATCGTAAATTAATTATTAAATCGTTTTATAAATAATATTTAAATTATATATAAATAATTATAAATAATAATTAATTAATTTTTATATTTTTTATAACTTTCGATTTTTAAAAATATATCGATTTTATTTAAATATAATAATTTTAATTAATAAATGTCGCGACGTATAATGTTTTTATAAAGTTTTTCGCGTATTTTACTTTATATATAAATTTCGTAAAAATAATATTTTTTTTATAAAATAATGTCGGTAAATATTTTTATTAAATTTTTTAAATTTTAATTATTTAAATAATTTATTTTTTCGTATTACATTTTTAATAATAAATTAAATATAAAATAAAAATAAAATATTATATTAAAATTTATTATATTAAAAATATTATTTTATTAATTTATTATATATAATTTATTTTATTTAATTATAATTAAAAAAATTTTATTTTTTTTTATTTTAAACGTTATTTTTTATTTAAATAAAAATTCGACTTTTTTTTTAATAAATTATAATATTAATATAAAGTTATAAATTAATATAAAATAATAAATAACGTTAATAATTTTAATTTTTTTAAATTATTTATTAATAATAATTCGAAAAATAATAATATTTTATAATTTAATTAATATAGTTTTTTCTTCGATATCGTAAATTAATAATTCGTTATAAAAGTGTAAATTTATAAATAAAATTTTATTATAATAAGTAATTTAATTATAATTATTATTTAATATTATTATTTTTTTTAATTTAAATGTTAATTTTTTAACTTTAATTTTTAAAAATATTATAAAATTTAAAATTATTAACGTATAAATTATTAATAAATATTATAATACGTTATTAAATATAAGGTATATAATTAAAATAACGAGTTTTAAAATTAATTTATTAATAATATTATTTTATATTAATAAATTTAAAGTATTTTTATCGGGTAATTTTCCGCGGAAAATTTAAAATAATATATTTAATTTCGTCGAAATGTACGGTTAATTTATTATATTAATTTTAAAAATTATAAAAATAATAATATAAATAAATAATTTTAAATTACCTTATTAATCGATTATAAAATTCGTAATAACTTTTTTTTCGATTTTTTATTTTTTAAAATAATTAAAATTTTTTACCGTTTTATGTTAATTTTTAAAGCGTTTTTTAAAATACTTTTAAAAATATTTTAAAAATTTATAAGTAATTATTTTACGGCTCGTTACGATATAATATATATACTTTAAAACCGTTTTTCGTTTATTATTATTAATACCTTAAATATTCGTATATAAAATATATTTTTTCTTTCGATTTCGAAACTTTTAATTTTATTTTTTTTATTATATTAATTTTATAATATCGTTAATATTAACTACCGTTTTAATAATAACGTTATTTTTATTTCGTTTAAATATAATATTATAAGTTTAAAAAAAAATAATAAAAAAAATATTATATTCGAAATTTAATAAAAATAAAAATTTATTAATTAAATATAATTTCGATATAATATAAATATCGTTTAATATTTTAAAATTATTTTATAATTATCGAATTTTTATAAATAACATTATAATTAATTTTTTAATAAATAATAAAATATTTTTTTATTTAAACGTTAAATTTTAAAATATAATATTATTTTTAAATTTATATTTTTTTTTTAAAATTATTTATAAATTATTAATCGTCGTATATTTTTTCGTTAATTTTTTAAAGTTTTTACTTAATTTATATTTAATAATATTTAAACTTTTATCGGTTTTTTCGTTTTAAACTTTTTATTTTTTACATATTTCGGCCGAAAAAAATCTTTAAAAATTATTATTTTTCGTAAATTTTATAAATTCGACCTTTTCGAAAAAAAATCTCTCGTATTTTTAAATTTTTAAATAATTTAAAAATTCCCGGTTAAATTAAATTTATTTATTCGTTAATTATAAAATAATAATATTATTTAAAATTACCGTATTAATTTTTTAATCGTTTATTATTGTAACGTTTTTTTCGTAATAATTTAATAATTAATTAATAATTTTATAAAGTAATTACGGTAATATTAATACTTTATAATTTAATATTTTATAAAAAAACTTTTTTTTTTTAAATAATTAAAAATATTTTTTTTAAACGATAATTCGAAAAAATTATAAAAAATAATTACTTCGAAGTCGAAATAATCGATTTTTAAATCGTATAATAATAATATAAATAATATATTATTTAAATTTAATAAATAAAATTTAAATAATTAAATTATAAATAAATAATTTTAATCGTTAAAATTTAAATCTCGTTAAAAAACTTTAAAATTCTTTTAATTAATTTTTTTAATTATTTCGATAAAATAAAAAAAATTATTTTCGTTAAAAAATTTAACGAAAGTCGATTTTTATAATAATTGATTTCGAAAATTATATTTAATATTATTATTTTTTAATATTAACGTTATTATTATTATTTTTATTTTTTTCGTTATTTAAATAATTTAATAACGAAATATAAATAATTTCGATAATTTCGAAATTCGAAATTTAATAATTATTAATTTTTAAATAATAAATAATTTATTTTTTTTATTATTAAAATTATTTAAAAATTATTAAAAGTTTATTAAATGTTTTATTATATTAATAATTTTTATAATTATTATTTTAAAGTTAAATTTAAAAAAAAAAATTAATTAATTTTTTGTTAATAAAACATTTTATATTATTTTTAAAATCTTAAATTTTAAATATATTATATATTATATATACGAGTTATATAAACTTTAAAAAATCTTTATTTTTTTTAAATATTAACGTAATAAAAATCGCAAATAATTTCGAAAAATTAAATACGTTTTATAAAATATAAAAAATATATTTAAAAAATATAAAATAAATAAATTAAATTAATAATATATTTTAATTTTAAATTTTTAAATTTATAATATTAAATAATAAAAAGTCATTAATTAAAAGATCGAAAAAAAAATATTAAACGATTATTTAATATAAAAATTATAAAAAAAAGTTATATTTATTATATTTATTTATATAGAAATATAATTAATTAATTTTACATTAATCGATATTTATATATTTTTTTAAAATATATACCTTAAATCTTCGTTATTTAAAACGACGAAACATTTAATAAAAACATATTTATCGTTATTATCGTTACGATAAATTCTTTAATATAAAGTTATATAATTATATTAATAATTTTTTTTTTTCGTAATTCCCTTTTTTTTTTTAATCGTTAATAATAGTAAATTTCTTTTTTTTTATTTTTTTATTTATTTTTATAACTTTATCGTAATATTATTTATATTAATAAACGTTTTTAGCGTTTTATTAATATTACTTTTTATTATAATATCGATAAGGTTGTTTTTTTTATAAATTTATTTAATCTTCGTTATTTTTTATTTTTTATACGATTATCGAAATAATATAATATCGATTATAAGTTTTTTTTTTTTCGTAATATTTAATTTAATTAAATACTCGTAAAGTAAATAAAAATTAATATAAATAATAATAAGGAAATTTAAATAATTTAATTTTTTATTAATTAACGAAATTATCGTTTTAAAAATTATTATTATATTTACGTTATATATTATAACGTAAATTTCGTTTATTAAGACGTTTCGTATAACGCGTTTTAATTTAATCGAATTTTAATAAATAATATTACTTTTAATATTAAAAAATAATTTCGAAAGCGTTTTATTTACGATAAATATAATATATTCGATTTAAGAATTTAAATTTTTATTATTTATAAATAATTTATCGACGAAAACGAATAATTTAATAGTTTTTAAATTTAAAAGTATAGATCGTAATTTTTAATCGATATTTACCTTTTATTAATTAAATCGTTTATTAAATTTCGTAATTTCGATAATTTCGAATTTACGGTATTAAATTATTTCGAATATATTATACGTAGTTTTAAGTTAATAAATTGATGCGATATACGTTTTACGAGCACGTTATTATACGTATTAATACGTTATATCGTTAACATTTATTTTAATAAAAGTAATTTTTTTTCTTTAATTTTTTTAACGTAAATAGATTATTTCGTTAATTTTTATAATAATAATATATCCGTTAAAAATAATCAAATAATTTATAATTAAATATTTTTTTAATTTAATTAAAAGTTTTATTTTTTTTCGTTTTTAATTTTTCATTTAATTAAATATTTTATCGGATAATTCGAAGGTATTATTAATTTATATATTTATTAATTCGAAACAATCGATTAATTTTAATATTAATAAATATAAATTATATATAGATGTTGATGGTTGATTGACACATGTACGTACCACTTCGTGGTACGTACCTCAGGAGGAGGAAGTACCTATGTACCTTCGGGTATATAAAGGAGACCTTTCCCACGGTCTCCCTGTTAAATAGTCTTTCCTCCTTAGACAATTTATACAACACCAGTCTCACCCCATCGCGATTGCTTTTATTGTTATTTCCTTACTTCATTTACGTACGTACCTACCAACACTGATCAGTGTTGCTAGAGTTAGCAACACAGATTAGCAAGGTTAGAAGAGTCACTACTGCGACAACACGAAGGACTTTCATCGCAGCAACACACGCGACAACAGCACCCCTCCTTCCACACGATACCTTCCTGTTTATGCCAGGATATCGTTTTATTACATCAAATCTCTTTGAACCTACAGTATCCATCATGTCGCAAGAAGCTGAAAGTTCGGCTCAGGCGCAAGCTCGCGAAAGGGAACTTGACCCCATTGAGCAAGAGAACATGGATGAGCTCAGAGTTTTGATTAGACATATCCCCGGCCACTTGGTCACCCCGGCCTCCTTCATCAAGCACTTTGACCCCATGGCAGTAAGATGGGAGGAGATAGACCCGCAAACTGCCACCCCCCAACAGAAGGCTACATGGGCGTTGATCACACTGGCGGACCTGGACGTGACGGACAGAAGTGAGTCACACGCCCGCACAACCAGGGAAACCATGGAGGAGTTCCAGGAGCGCTTCAAGGGTTTCACCCTGAATGATTTCCAAACCATGCCACGTCAGTTACGCTCGGCTCTGAGGACCGCACTAATGCAGAGAGGCATTTACATGGGCAGAAGTAACACCAGCGTTGCTGAATCCCTAGCAAACCTCCTGTCACTGCGAGAGCCACCAGAGTGGAACAGCGACGAGCTGGTAGAGGCAAAATGGAGATGGCCCAATGCGTTGGCATGGAGAGCGTCTGTACATCGGACCGAAAAGGGTGTGGTCTACCCGGAACTACCTGCATCAACACGCACACACGCCACGATGCAGCAACGGCCACGGTTTTTCGCCCCCCAGACGCCCAACCAGCCAACCGGGTACGAAGACCGAATCCGGTGGTGTCCACCACACCAATGGAACCACCCCCAGCCCCGTTTCGACGACGCTACGAATCACCTTCGCAGCATGCGCACCCACCTCCTGCTGCCCCCAGTAACCCGTCGTCCGTGTTCCACACCTCACCGCCCCCTCCACCGCAGCCCCCTGTGACACAGCCCCCTCAACAGCCAGCACCCAGACCCCCGCCGCTGATTTCGTTCAGCCCCCAAGGCAACCAAGGCAACCCACGTAACCAATCGGAGCCTTGGATGCCCAACACATCCATTTCCCCCGCCCCCGCCCCACAAAGGGCAACCGCGCCCCCTCAGACCACTACGGCTGATCAATACCCTACTATCCCAGCTTACGCTGAACCCCAGAGGTATGATCAGCGGTACACCCCTGGTCCCACACGAGGAGGACAACCCCAACCCCCACTGCCGGGAAATGTCTATGGACCTCCCGGACCGCCACCGGATGGTCCGTATATGACACCGGCGGTCCCACCAAACGCCGCACCAGGAGGAGGAAGTCACCATACCGGAAATTACGGTTCCTCCTCCCAGACGGCTCCACAGCCTTTGTTGGTTGAACCAACCCCCGTACCTATGCCTGTCGGAAACCAACAAGGCGACACCTATTATGACGTCCCCCCTGCTCGAGTCCCCAACGAGATGTGCCCCCCTACCATCGTCGGCCACTTCAAGAAGGCCTGGAACAGTGAGAACAACTACACTGGAGAACCTTACGACGTCCTGGAAGACAAGTTTCGCTTCTTTCTGGACGTATGCTACACGGCTGGGATCCGTCAAACCCAGTTCCATGCCGTGTTCTCCACGATCCTCACTGGACGAGCGGCCATCTACTTCTTACACAACGTACCCCGCCACTGGTGCTTCACGGACATGTATCTGGCTATGGAGCGACACTTCAACACGGAGCAGAACAAGGTCCAATACCATCATGACTGGACCTCGATTACCTTCTTTGGCATCAAGGCTGAGAAGAAGAACGAGGGAAAGTCCGACCTTGAAGTGCTGCAGATCATGCTAGATAAGTTAATGCTGTGTCAACGGGCCCTTGGAAAAGATTTCAGGGGTGAGCAGCAACTTATCGCAGCCACGCAACGTGCTGTTCGCAATGTGCCCCAGCTGCAGCATGCCCTGTTCACTCCGTCACACCAGTTCGAGGAGTTGGCCAGCAAGCTCCGCGCGTCAATCGGCACCTTTGAGAACATCAAGGGAGCGCGCCAGTTCATGGTTGACGACGACAGCGACGAGGACCTCGACCAGTTTTATACTGAACGAAGGTATCACCGCAGCGACAAAGGCGGTCGGTACCAATCGAGGAAGACGACCCAGACCTGGAAGCGTCGCTGTTGGGTATGTAAGAAGGAGGGATGTTGGTCCACCAAACATCCCGAGGACGAGCAGAAAGAAGCCAAGGGACGATGGCGAGCCCAGAAGGCCAAGAACAAGGGTAAATATACCACGTTCTTGACGGGCTATGAAGGTATTGAGCAGGAAAGCTCGGAGTCGGAGGACGACGACCAAGACGTCGCCGCCTTCGAAACGGAGGAAATCAACCCCCCAGCATTGACTAGCCGCGGCATACTTGGCGAACCAAGCATGCCAATATCGAATTGCTTCCTGTTACCCCCCTGTCGATGAACCAAAGGACAGTACTACATTTGTCCTGGACCGATACACCAAGGATGTTTTCCAAGGCATCATCCCCGACACCGGCGCAGCCAGAATGTCCACTGTAGGGAAAGGCCAATGCCAAGCTCTCATGAGAAGCTTTCCCGACCGAGATCTCAAGATGGACAACAGCCGAGCCGGTGAAGCCAACATTAGATTCGGAGATGGACCCCTAATTGAGTCATTGGGAACGATCACAGTTGACGTCCCGTTCGGACCAGTCGACTTTCATGTCATGGATTCAGACACCCCGTTCCTTATGTGTCTGAAGGACATGGACCGACTGGGCGTTTATCTGAACAACGTTACGAACCAGTTGATCGGAAAGAATGGCATCACCGTCGCCGTCGTTCGCAGATGGGGACATCCATGGTTTTACCTCGACAACACGACTTTCTTTACGGAACCCGAGCTACGCCGCATCCATACCCGGTTTGGTCACCCTTCTGTGGCCAAACTATACACTCTTTTAGATAAAGCAGGTCATGACGTTGATATCAAGGATATCAAGGAGATCAATAAGTTCTGCCACCACTGCCAGATCAAGGGCAAGGCCCCCCAGAGATTCAGGTTCAGCCTGAAGGACCCTGACATGGACTTCAATTACGAAGTCATCGTTGATATCATGTACTTGGACGAACGTCCCGTCCTACATGTGGTTGACGCCGCTACAGGGTTCCAGGCTGCTCGCTTTATGAGAACCATCTCTGCCAAAGAAACCTGGGACACGCTGAAGCAATGCTGGATAGACACCTACCTCGGACCCCCCGGATGTCATTACACATGATGCCGGCACGAACTTCGACAGTGTCGAGTTCCGGAACGAGGCCCGCATTGCTGGAGTCACTTGTCATCAGGTACCAGTCGAAGCACATTGGTCAATTGGCAAGGTCGAAGAGTACCACGGCCCCGTCCGCAGAGCGTACGAGATCATCACCGATGAACTTCAGGGCTCGGGCTCACGCGCAGCCCGGTTACAGATGGCTGTCAAGGCAGTCAACGACACAGCCAACCCTGATGGTCTGGTACCCACACTCCTTGTATTCGGCGCCTACCCTAGGATCAACATGGACTCGCCCCCTACCCCCGCACAGACCCAAAGGGCACAAGCCGTCCAGAAGGCGATGACGGAGATCAAGAGGATCAAGGCACAACGTTCCGTGAGAGATGCCCTGAACACACGCAATGGCCCCAACACACAGAAAACTCTTCCCGCGTCACTCCCCATCGGTAGCGAAGTACTCGTCTACAGGGAAAAGGGAGGATGGAAGGGCCCTCACAAGGTCATTGCGGTGTCGGATAAGGATGTTACCATCGCCTCTAACGCTTCGGGCGGAACATCCACGTTCAGGAATTCTCATGTCAAGCCGTACATCCAGCCCCGAGAGGACCCCGTACCGACCAGAAGACTTGAGATCGAGCTACCTGCACCAACCTTCAACCCCGATGACTATCAAATTATCCCGGAGGAAGACCTTATGCATGCTGACGATCTTTCCCATACCGCTGAACTATACATCACCAACAAGGAGCAGGAGAACCTTGCTCTCGCTATTAAACTACGAGCGGATGGAAAGATCATTGCACAAGGGAAACCTTACGAGGCATCGGACATGAAGGAGCTCAACGCCTTGTTCGAGGAAGGCATCCTGCGCCCAGAGGTTTACGATGTAACTGTACATCGAGGCGCCACGATCTTCAAGTCACGGATGGTCCGAGAGATCAAGGGTAAGAACACCGCCGCGCCATACGAGAAGTCTCGCCTGGTAGTCCAGGGCTATGGTGATCCCGACAAGGAATACATCATGACGTACGCACCTACCATCCAGAGAGCCAGCCAGCGCATCATACTGGCTCTGACGCCCATGTTGCGTCGCAAAGGGATGAAAGTCATGATCCGGGACATCACAATGGCCTACACCCAGTCCAAGACACCGATGCAGAGGACTATTTTTGTACACTTGCCAACCGAACTTAAAAATAAGTACCCTGAGGGAACATTATTGCGAGTGGTCAAACCTCTGTATGGTCTCGCGGAGTCAGGCACCTATTGGTTTGAGACTTATTCGCGTCACCATCAACAAGAATTGCGAATGAAACCATCAGCCTTCGACCCCTGCCTACTCATAACGGACTCAGACCCGTTCGGACTCACTGGCCTTCAGACGGATGATACCCTCAATGTCGGTACCACGGACTTCCTTGCTGCTGAAGACAAGGCTCTCAGCAAGGCTGGAATCAGAGCGCGCCCCCAGAAGATCATGGACTCCGGAACCGAGGACTTCAATGGCTCACGCATTACGGTCCACGATGAGGACTTTGGCGTAACAACTACGCAGAAAGGTCAGGCTGAAAAGCTTGAACTACTGAACGTCAAAGCCCCCGACATGACCAAGAGATTCGTGGAGCAACGAGCCCGAGGTGCATACATCGCCTCCATATGTCAGCCCGAGGCAGCCTTCGATTACTCTACGGCGGCCCAACACCTCGAACCCGGACCCAAGGAAGCTAAGGCCCTCAACGCCAGGATCAGGTGGCAAATGGACAACCAGACACGTGGGCTTCGCTATGTCGAACTGGACCCCCAGGACTTACGCCTTTATGTCTTTGTCGATGGATCTTTCGCGAACAATAAGGACTTGAGTTCGCAGATCGGGTACGTCATTGTTTTAGGCAATGAGGGTCCCACCGACCGAGACAATGAGGTACGAGTCACTGGTAACATCATCCATTGGTCATCCACCAAGTGCAAGCGAGTCACTCGCAGCGTACTTGCGAGTGAGATCTACGGAATGGTCCAAGGCTTCGACGTCGGCTACGTTGTTCACCACACGATCAACACTGTCCTGGAACGACTTTCACTCCCCAGAGCCCCTCTCGTCTTGTGCACCGACTCCCTGTCGCTGTACCAGTGCTTGGTACAAATGGGAAGCACCAACGAGAAAAGGCTGATGATCGACCTGATGGCGCTGAGGCAGTCCTACGAGAACCGGGAGATTGATGACATTCGGTGGATTCATGGATCGTGCAACCCCGCGGACGCGATGACGAAGGCGTCCCCCAATGAGGCTATGCGGAACCTAGTGGAGGAGAACCAGATTGACTTGAGATTAGAAGGATGGGTGAAACGAGAAACTTAGCTAGCAGTTCGCAATCAATTGATTGCGAAAAGAAAATAGAGTGAGTGATGGTTGATTGACACATGTACGTACCACTTCGTGGTACGTACCTCAGGAGGAGGAAGTACCTATGTACCTTCGGGTATATAAAGGAGACCTTTCCCACGGTCTCCCTGTTAAATAGTCTTTCCTCCTTAGACAATTTATACAACACCAGTCTCACCCCATCGCGATTGCTTTTATTGTTATTTCCTTACTTCATTTACGTACGTACCTACCAACAGATGTAGTTATTTAAAGTTTTTTTTTATAATATTTAAAATATATAATTTATTAATATATATTAACTTTTATTATATTATATAAAAATTTTACGATTATTATAATCGTATTAAAAAAGTATTTAGATATAAAAGTAAAAAATAATCGAATTAAAACGATACGATTTAACTTTAATTTTAATTATATATAAATTTATATAATATCGCGTAATTAAATTTTTATTTTTTTTTTTATAAAAATAAGTATTAATATTATAATTATTCGTTAATTTAATCGTTATATAATCGATAATTATATTAATATTATTTTTTTACCTTTATTATTATAATTTTAAATAATAAATTTAAATTTTTTAAAAAGGTATAAGGTATTTTTTCTTTTAATTTTTCGAACGATACGAAAATTAAATAATTAAATACCGTAAAATTTAACGGGATCGTATTTTTTAAACGAAAATATATTTTTATCGATAAATCTTTTAATTTTTTTCGCATTTAATTTTTTAAAAGGTTTTTTAAAAGTTGTAATTTTCCTTTTTTTACGTAATTAAACGATTAAGAGTTAATTTTCGCGTTTTTTCGTAATTATATAAATAATAATAATTTTTAGTTTATTTTTATTATCGAACGGTTTTCCACGTCTTCGTTTTTAAGTTTTAAGTGGGTTTTTCGATGGTACGTATATTTTATCGTCGTCGTTTTTCCATTAATCGAAATTAAAATCGAATTTTATAATCGAAATAAGTTTTAATACGTTAATTATCGTATTATAATTATACGATTTAACGATTATTATATAAAAATTAACAAATTTATTATTTATTTTAACTATATACGTTTCGCCGTTTTTAACGATTAACGTATATAAGTTTTTTTAATCGTTTTTTTCGCGGTAAATACGTATTTTTAATTATAATAATAAATTTAACGTATCGAATATATTCGAATTATTTTTTATATTAAAAGTATTAATTATTTATTTTTTCGTTTTAATCTTATTTATTTTAATTATAACTTTTTTAATTATTGTTTTTTTAATTTTTAAAAATAATGTTATAAGTAAATTATCGATTAATCGTAAATACGCGTTAAATATTAATAACGTAAATATTAATTCGTTAAATTTTATAATATTATTAATAGTTTTTATAACTATTTATAATATATATTCGAATTTTACGTTAAATAAATCTTTAAATATAACTTTAAAAATTCGTCGTAAAAGTTTATAATATTATTTTAATTTATTTATTAAATTATAAAATTTAACGGGCATTTTTTTAATTATAATATTTAAAATTTTAACATTAATCGTAAATTCGTTAATAATAAAATTTTTTTCGATATCGTAAATAATATTATCGAATAAATTTAAATAAATATTAATTTATATTATTTATAATATATTTTAAATATATTTTATTATTATATTTTTTAAAAATTTCATAGTTTAATATACCGTAATTTAATTAATAATATAAAATATTAATTTCGTATTAATATATATTACGTCGATAAATATATTATAATTAAAGTCGACGTTATTTTTAATAATAAATTTAAATCGTTTCGATCGATTATTATACATTTAATATTAATAATAATATTTATTAATTTTATCGATTAAAATTTTATCGAAATTATTATAATTTATTTTAATAAATAAACGATATAATTTATTTATTATAAAGTAGTCGAATCGTCGATAAATTTAACGAAATTCGATTTTTATAAAGTAATAATAAATAACTATAAAATTACGATTATTAAATAAAAATTATAAGTATTTTTATTTATAAACGATAAAATATTTTTTATTTTTATATATAAATACGTTTTTAATATTATTAAAGTATATATTAAAATAATTTATATTTTTAAAATATAATAAAAACGGTATATTTAATAATATAATTTAAAACGTAATAAATTTAAACGGTATAAATACGTAAACGATATTTAAATTTCGTTATTTTACGTTATCGTTAAATCGAATAATATAACGTTTTATTATTTCGATATTTAAAAGTATATATAAATGTAATCGTTATAAAACTTTAAATTAAAGTTTATCGTTAAACGAAATTTCGATTATTTTTATATTCGATATAATGTTTTAAAATATATTAACGTATCGATTATTAAAGTAAAACGTAATATTATATAAAATATCGTAAATCGTAAAATTAAAAACGTCGATTATAATTATCGTATAAAACGTCGTTTAATTTACGAATATATTTATTACGTTTTAACCGTTAATTTCGTCGTAAATAATAAAATAATAGTTTAAAATAACGATCGGTGGTTTTTCGTTATTTTTATTATCTTTTTAAATATATTAAATATCGTAATTTTATTTATCGTTATTATCGTTATTTTTTCGTATATCGATTTTTTCGTAATCGAATAAAAATTAATTATAGTTTTCGTTAATATTTTTAAAATTAAAGTTTCGTTTTTATACGTAACGTCGTTAATTTATACGTTTATTTCGTCGTTTTAAAATAAGGTATTTTATAAATTAATATTTTATTTTACCGCATATAAAACATTTTTTTTAACGTTACGATTTTTTAATACGTTATAAAACTTCGCCGCGTAATCGAAATTAACTTTTATTATTATAATAAATTCGATTAATTTAATATTAATTCGATGTTTTTTAATTATAACTTATATTATATAATTTAATACGATGTATTATATCGACGATAATTCGAAAATTTAAATAAATATTATCGAATGTATTTAATTATCGAAGAATTATAACGTAAAAAACGAGATGTTTTTATACGATAATTACAATATTTTTTTTAAAGTTATAATCGATTACGTAATTAATGGTTAATTTTTTTTAAATACGTTAAATTTTTTCGATTAATAATTTTATTTAAATAAATAAGTTTTTATTAAAGTTTTTTTTTATAATTAAAAATATTATCGTTTAACGTTATTTAATTATATATATTTATTAATTTTTTAATAAATAAAAATATATTTTCGTACGTTTAATTATATTTTAAAAGGTATAATTTATATTAGTTAATTAATCGTAATAATATTATTATGTTCGTTTTTTTAATATCGTTAAATACGTATTAACGTATATATATTTTTTAATTTTAACTTTATAATATAAGTTTTTAAAAACTTTGATTTTTTCGTTTATAATATTATATTTATTACTTTTAAATTTATAATCGTCGTTATTATATATTTTAACGAAGTTAATAAAAATACGTAATAAATTAAAGTTTATCGAATATTAATATATTTATTAAATTAATTATAAACGATATAACGATTATAAGTTTCGTTATTATTATAAAATAATATAACGTTATTAATCGAGTTAATATTATAATTATAATTATATTAATTATTATATCGATTGTTATTAAAAAATAATATAATATTATTAATCGATTTATTATTAAAAAATAATAGAGATAATAAGTTATTATTAATCGAGTTATTATTAAATCGA
Source organism: Pyrenopolyporus hunteri (assembly GCA_902806595.1). NCBI lineage: Eukaryota > Fungi > Ascomycota > Sordariomycetes > Xylariales > Hypoxylaceae > Pyrenopolyporus > Pyrenopolyporus hunteri. The sequence continues at coordinate 215,444 of CADCXC010000046.1, forward strand.
TTATTATATTATAAAATTTTAAAGTTATTTCGATGGTTATATTATAATATTTTTTATATCGTTAAATATTATAAATATTATTACGATAGTTTTAAAAGTTATTAATTATTTTAATTATATTTAATTTAAAGGTTTTTAATCGATTAAAAGGGTATATTTTTATTAAAGTTTTCGTAAAAAAATAAAGTTATTTTTATTAATAAATTCGTTAAATTATTTTTTAGTTATTTTTTTAACGGTATTTTTTAAAAATAATAGGAATTTAATAGTTTTAATTATTTTTATTAATTTTTTAACGTAAATACGAACGTTTTTAATGTATACGTTATGTTTTTATAAATAATCGATTTTTTTAATACGTAATTATTTAATTATATATTAAAATTATTTTTCGTTTTAATTATTAAAATTTTTTTTAAATTATCGTTATAATCGAACGTTAAAAAAGTTATTATTATATATTTAAAAACACTCCGCGAAATAAATGTTTAAAACTTTTAATTTTATTTTATCAAAGTTAAATTTTTTAAAATTTAAACCCGTATAATTCGAATTAACGAAATTTTTTTAAATTTTACCTATTTTTAACATTATATAAATAAGTTTTAATTAATTAATAAGTTTAATATTATAACATTTCGTCGAAAATGAAAAAATTTTTTTTTATTTATATAAGAAAAAAAATTTTTAATTATAATTATTTAATAACGATAATTAATATAAAAAAAATAAAATAAAATAAAAAAAAATAATAAATAAATCGGTTTAAAAATTTTTTCGTAAATAATCGAATCGTTAACGTATATACGCTTCGAATTTAATTAATCGAAAATAAAAATTTATAAAAGTTAAAATAATCGTTTTTATATTTAATTAATTATTATTAATATAAAACGCCTCGAATAATTAATTAAATACGATAATAAAGTTTTTCGTACGTAATAAACGCGAATTTATTAACGTTTTTTTATATATCGTATATAAATATCATTTAATATATTACGTATAATATATTACACCTCGAAATTTTTAAAATAATACGATTAATTTTACGTTTTTAAAAATTATTAACGTAAAACGCTTTAAATTTTTAAAAGTAATTTAATAATTAATCGCTTTTTTTTATTAAAATTTATTCGTTCGATCGAATTTTAATATTTCTTCGAATTAAATTTATAATAAAATAAATAATCTTTTTATATTTTAAATTTTTTTAAATTCGTAAACTTTTTTTTAATAAAAACTTTATTATTTATATTTAATTTATTAATTAAATATTAATTAATATTAAATAATAAAAAGTTATTAATTAAAAAATCGAAGGAAAAATATTAAACGATTATTTAGTATAAAAGTTACGAAAAAAAGTTATATTTATTATATTTATTTATATAAAAATATAATTAATTAATTTTATATTAATCGATATTTATATATTTTTTTAAAATATATGTTTTAAATTTTCGTTATTTAAAATAACGAAATATTTAATAAAAGTATATTTATTATTATTATCGTTACGATAAATTTTTTAATATAAAATTATATAATTATATATAATTTATTAAAAATAAACGTAAATTATAAATATATATTTTATTATATTAAATAATAAACATTAATTAAAAATTAAATAAAATATAAATATTATATATATATTATAAATATTATTAGATGATAAAAAATCATTAATTAATAAATTGAAGGGAAAATACCATGCGATCGTTTAATGTAAAAGTTACGAAAAAAAGTTATATTTATTATATTTATTTATATAGAAATGTAACTAATTAATTTTACATTAATCGATATTTATATACCGTTTTAAAATATATGCCTTAAGTTTTCGTTATTTAAAATAACGAAGCATTTAATAAAAGTATATTTACCGTTATTATCGTTACGGTGGATTTTTTAATATAAAATTATATAATTATATTAGTAATTTTTTCTTTTCGTAGTTTTTTTTTTTTTTTAATTATTAATAATAATAAATTTTCTTTTTTTTATTTTTTCACCTATCCTTATAATTTTATTATAATATTATTTATATTAATAAACGTTTTTAATATTTTATTAATATTATTTTTCGTTATAACGTTAATAAGGTTATTTTTTTTATAAATCTATTTAATTTCCGTTATTTTTCGTTTTTTATACGATTATCGAAATAATATAATATCGATTATAAATTTTTTTTTTTTCGTAATATTAAATTTAATTAAATATTCGTAAAACGAATAAAAATTAATATAAATAATAATAAAAAAATTTAAATAATTTAATTTTTTATTAATTAACGAAATCGTTATTTTAAAAATTATTATTATATTTACATTATATATTATAACGTAAATTTCGCTTATTAAAATACTTCGTATAACGCGTTTTAATTTAATTAAATTTTAATAGATAATATTACTTTTAATATTAAAAAATAATTTCGAAAACGTTTTATTTATAATAAATATAATATATTCGATTTAAAAATTTAAATTTTTATTATTTGTAAATAATTCGTCGATAAAAATAAATAATTTAATAGTTTTTAAATTTAAAAATACGAATTATAATTTTCGATCGATATTTATTTTTTATTAATTAAATCGTTTATTAAGTTTCGTAATTTTAGTAATTTCGAATTTACAATATTAAATTACTTCGAATATATTATATGTAATTTTAAATTAATAAATTGATATAATATACGTTTTATAAGTACGTTATTATATATATTAATACGTTATATCGTTAACATCGATTTTAATAAGGATAATTTTTTTTCTTTAATTTTTTTAACATAAATAAATTATTTCGTTAATTTTTATAATAATAATACATCCGTTAAAAATAATCGAGTGATTTATAATTAAATATTTTTTTAATTTAATTAAAAATTTTATTTTCTTTCGTTTTTAATTTTTCATTTAATCGAACATTTTATCGAATAATTCGAAAATATCGTTAATTTATATACCCATTAATTCGAAATAATCAATCGATTTTAATATTAATAAACATAAATTATACGTAAATATAATTATTTAAAATTTTTTTTTATAGTATTTAAAATATATAATTTATTAATATATATTAATTTTTATTATATTATATAAAAATTTCACGATTATTATAATCGTATTAAAAGGATATTTAGATATAAAAATAAAAAATAATCGAATTAAAACGATACGATTTAATTTTAATTTTAATTATATATAAATTTATATAATATCGCGTAATTAAATTTTTATTTTTTTTTTTATAAAAATAAATATTAATATTATAATTATTTGTTAATTTAATTATTATATAATCGATAATTATATTAATATTACTTTTTTACTTTCGTTGTTATAATTTTAAATAATAAATTTAAACTTTTTAAAAAAATATAAAATATTTTTTTCTTTAATTTTTCGAACGATACGAAAATTAAATAATTAAATATTGTAAAACTTAATAAAATCGTATTTTTTAAACGAAAATACGCCTTTATCGATAAATCTTTTAATTTTCTTCGTATTTAATTTTTTAAAAAATTTTTTAAAGATTATAATTTTCTTTTTTTTACGTAATTAAACGATTAAAAGTTAATTCTCGCGTTTTTTCGTAGTTATATAAATAACGATAATTTTTAATTTATTTTTATTATCGAATAGTTTTCTACGTTTTTATTTTTAAACTTTAAATAAATTTTTCGATAATATATATACTTTATTATCGTTGTTTTCTTATTAATCGAAATTAAAATCGAATTTTACGATTAAAATAAACTTTAATACATTAATTATTATATTACGATTATACGATTTAACGATTATTATACGAAAATTAACGAATTTATTATTTATTTTAACTATATACGTTTCATCGTTTTTAACGATTAACGTATATAAGTTTTTTCAATCGTTTTTTTTATAATAAACACATACTTTTAATTATAATAATAAATTTAATATATCGAAAATATTCGAATTATTTTTTATATTAAAAATATCGATTATTTATCGTTTTGTTTTAATTTTATTTACTTTAATTATAACTTTTTTAATCGTCGTTTTTTTAATTTTTAAAAATAATACTATAAATAAATTATCGATTAATCGTAAATACGCGTTAAATATTAATAACGTAAATATTAATTCGTTAAATTTTATAATATCGTTAATAATTTTTATAATTATTTATAATATATATTCGAATTTTATATTAAATAAATCTTTAGATATAATTTTAAAAATTCGTCGTAACGATTTATAATACCGTTTTAATTTACTTATCGAATTATAAAATTTAATAAACATTTTTTTAATTATAATATTTAAAACTTTAATATTAATCGTAAATTTATTAATAATAAAATTTTTTTCGACATTATAAATAATACCGTTAAATAAACTTAAATAAATATTAATTTACATTATTTATAATATATTTTAAATATATTTTATTATTATATTTTTTAAAAATTTCGTAATTTAATATACCGTAATTTAATTAATAATATAAAATATTAATTTTATATTAATATATATTACGTCGATAAATATATTATAATTAAAATTAACGTTATTTTTAATAATAAATTTAAATCGTTTTAATCGATTATTATACATTTAATATTAATGGTAATATTTATTAATTTTATCGATTAAAATTTTATCGAAGTTATTATAACTTATTTTAATAAATAAACGATATAATTTATTTATTATAAAATAATCAAATCGTCGATAAATTTAACGAAATTCGATTTCCATAAAATAATAATAAATAATTATAAAATTACGATCGTTAAATAAAAACCATAAATATCTCCATTTATAAACAATAAAATATTTTTTATTTTTATGTATAAATACGTTTTTAATATTATTAAAATATATGTTAAAACGGTTTATATTTTTAAAATATAATAAAAACGATATATTTAATAATATAATTTAAAACGTAATAAATTTAAACGGTATAAATATATAAATAATATTTAAATTTCGTTATTTTTCGTTATCGTTAAATCGAATAATATAACGTTTTATTATTTCGATATTTAAAAATATATATAAATATAATCGTTATAAAACTTTAAATTAAAGTTCGCCGCTAAATGAAATTTCGATTATTTTTATATTCGATATAATATTTTAAAATACATTAATATATCGATCGTTAAAATAAAACGTAATATTATATAAAATATCGTAAATTATAAAATTAAAAACGTTAATTACGATTATCGCGTAAAACGCCGTTTAATTTACGAATATATTTACTACGTTTTAATCGTTAATTTCGTCGTAAATAATAAAGTAATAATTTAAAATAACGATCGATGATTTTTCGTCGTTTTTATTATCCTTTTAAATATATTAAATATCGTAATTTTATTTATTATCGTCATCGCTATTTTTTCGTATATCGATTCCTTCGTAATTAAATAAAAATTAATTATAATTTTCGTTAATATTTTTAAAATCGAGATTTTACTTTTATACGTAACGTCGTTAATTTATACGTTTATTTTATCGTTTTAAAATAAAATGTTTTATAAATTAATATTTTATTTTATCGTATATAAAACATTTTTTTTAACGTTACGATCTTTTAATACGTTATAAAGTTTCGTTACGTAATCGAAATTAACTTTTATTATTACGATAAATTCGATTAATTTAATATTAATTCGATATTTTTTAGTTATAATTTATATTATATAATTTAATACGATATATTATATCGATAATAACTCGAAAATTTAAATAAATATCATCGAATATATTTAATTATCGAAAAATTATAACGTAAAAAATAAGATATTTTTATACGATAATTACGATATTTTTTTTAAAGTTATAATCGATTACGTAATTAATAATTAATTTTTTTTAAATACATTAAATTTTTTCGATTAATAATTCCATTTAAATAAGTAAATTTTTATTAAAGTTTTTTTTTATAATTAAAAATATTATCGTTTAACGCTATTTAATTATATATATTTATTAATTTTTTAATAAATAAAAATACGTTTTCGTACGTTTAATTATATTTTAAAAAATATAATTTATATTAATTAATTAATCGTAATAATATTATTATACTCGTTTTTTTAATATCGTTAAATACGTATTAATATATATATATTTTTTAATTTTAATTTTATAATATAAATTTTTAAAAACTTTAATTTTTTCGTTTATAATATCGTATTTATTACCTTTAAATTTATAATCGTTATTATTATACATCTTAATAAAATCGATAAAAATACGTAACGAATTAAAATTTATTAAATATTAATATATTTATTAAATTAATTATAAACGATATAACGGTTATAAATTTCGTTATTATTATAAAATAATATAACGTTATTAATTAAATTAATATTATAATTATTATAATATTAATTATTATATCGATTATTATTAAAAAATAATATAATATTATTAATCGATTTATTATTAAAAAATAATAAAAATAATAAATTATTATTAATCGAATTATTATTAAGTCGATTATTATATTATAAAATTTTAAAATTATTTCAGTAATTATATTATAATATTTTTCGTATCGTTAAATATTATAAATATTATTACGATAATTTTAAAAATTATTAATTATTTTAATTACGATTAATTTAAAGGTTTTTAATCGATTAAAAAAATATATTTTTATTAAAACTTTCGTAAAAAAATAAGATTATTTTTATTAATAAATTCGTTAAGTTATTTTTTAATTATTTTTTTAACGATATTTTTTAAAAATAATAAAAATTTAATAATTTTAATTATTTTCGTTAATTTTTTAACGTAAATATAAACGTTTTTAATATATACGTTATATTTTCGTAAATAATCGGTTCTTTTAATACGTAATTATTTAATTATATATTAGAATTATTTTTCGTCTTAATTATCGAAATTTTCTTTAAATTGTCGCTATAATCGAACGTTAAAAAAATTATTATTATACATTTAAAAACACTTCGCGAAATAAATATTTAAAACTTTTAATTTTATTTTATCGAAATTAAATTTTTTAAAATTTAAATTCGTATAATTCGAATTAATAAAATCTTTTTAAATTTTATTTATTTTCGACATTATATAAATAAATTTTAATTAATTAATAAATTTAATATTATAACATTTCGTTAAAAGTAAAAAAATTTTTTTTTATTTATATAAAAAGAAAATTTTTAGTTATAGTTATTTAATAACGATAATCGATATAAAAAAAATAAAATAAAATAAAAAAAAATAATAAATAAATTAATTTAAAAATTTTTTCGTAAATAATCGAATCGTTAATATATATACGTTTCGGGTTTAATTAATCGAAAATAAAAATTTATAAAAATTAAAATAATCGTTTTTATATTCGATTAATTATTATTAATATAAAACGCTTTAAATAATTAATTAAATACGATAATAAAATTTTTCGTACGTAATAAACGTAAATTTATTAACGTTTTTTTATATATCGTATATAAATATCATTTAATATATTACGTGCGATATATTACGCTTCGAAATTTTTAAAATAATACGATTAATTTTACGTCTTTAAAAACTATTAATATAAAACGCTTCGAATTTTTAAAAATGATTTAATAATTAATCGCTTTTTTTTATTAAAATTTATTTATTCGATCGAATTTTAATATTTCTTCGAATTAAATTATAATAAAATAAGTAATTTTTTTACATTTTAAACTTTTTTAAATTCGTAAACTTCCTTTTAATAAAAACTTTATTATTTATATTTAATTTATTAATTAAATATTAATTAATATTAAATAATAAAAAGTCATTAATTAATAAATCGAAGGGAAAATATTATATAATTATTTAATATAAAAATTACGAAAAAAAATTATATTTATTATATTTATTTATATAAAAATATAACTAATTAATTTTACATTAATCGATATTTATATATCGTTTTAAAATATATACCTTAAATTTTCGTTATTTAAAACGACGAAACATTTAATAAAAATATATTTATCGTTATTATCGCTACGATAAATTTTTTAATATAAAATTATATAACTATAAATATAAAATATAATTATTTAATTATTTTATATTTTAATATTTTATATTTTAATATTATTAATAAACGTTATAATTATTAAATTTATAATAATATTACGTAATTAATTTATTAAAATAAATATTTACTTATAAATATATAATATAAATAAAATAATTTTATAAAAATAAAATCGATTTATCGAAAAAACCATTTAACATATAATTTATATTAATTATATACTTATATTTAAATAATCATATGTTTCTTAAACCCGAGGTAAGGGACTTGCCGGCGGGACTGGCTTAATATTATTAACTCGAAGAGAAAAGGCCATTCTAAACAAATGACTGGTATCTTCTATACTTACCTCATTCGTACGGGTACCCCCATACTTGGGTTAAGGTATCTTCCAGTACTTCCTTCTAGTGTTTAGATATGATTATTAATATGGCTTAACGACCCATAGAGAGAAGAACTGCTATACCTACGAGGATTTCAAACTAGAATGCCGTTTCATCCCTACCGGTTATTATGTAACTAGCCTTGATGATAACAGCACCCCTTACCCTCTACCTTCCACGTCAGTGCTTACGAAAATTTAGATAGTAAGAAGCTTAGGGTCGAGAGTGAGTCGACCATAGATCTGACATACACCATAATGATCGGCAACTGTGATGGGTTAGGTGTGTTGAAATCACCTCACTACTAACAGTTACGGCTACGACGTACGTCTTCTACCAGAACAGGGGTAGTTTCAACAACGTAATACGGCCCAACAATCCCACATGGTATAGTCGAGAGGATACGGAAGCCTAAATCCATATGACTTACGAGCATTCACATAATACCAGATTGCCAGCTTCCACGTGTTGTCCTACGTTTCTTGGCTAGCTGACGGCCTTCGCTGGCCCGAGACTGAAAGCCCCGGGGAGGCGCCGGTGATGATTATGACTTAGGGATTTTAACCTATTAAAAAGAAGGTATACTACAATTTTACAGATCATTACCCGATGTGCTGTCATCACCATTTTGGCATCATCATATTCTAGCCTATGCTAAGCTATTGTGTGTAGTTAGAAAAGGAAGATATCATGATACCGCACTACATCGTACCGCATGCCGCGCCGCGCCGGCCGGTCCGTATGATTGAGTGCAGGATTCGGAAGACAGGCCCAGCAATGGCATAGTTAAAAGGGGGAAAGGAAAAAAAATAAAGAAAAAGGAAAAAGGTAAAAAGAGAACTATTGGTGTGGCATACATGAAGAACGATCGCATTGGTCGCTGATCGAGATGCGGAACCCAGCACTTGCATGCCAACCACGCTTCGGTGCACCCACGCCACAACGCATACATCACGAAATGGGGTGATTGATAGGGTGAAGACTTATACTATTATTGGATTAGATCGCATAACGGCGATCTGTGGAACAAGGGGATGCTTGTCGTCCTCAAGTCTCCGGATGGAGGGGGAGAGGAAGTGATACTGGTAGCTGGTCTGGTTAATGTCGTGCGCGGGGGTGTTCCGCATGCCATCGGGCGGGCATGAGTAGTAGCAGTAGGCAGAAAGAAATCAAGCGGCATAAGTAGGACATCGTCACATGCGAGCAATGTCGAACTTCGACGTGGCTTGGGCGAAGGGGGACAAGCTCGAACCGGCGCGGAATTACTACTTCTATCAGAGTCAGGCACGCGTCGGGCGTCATCCAAATCTCGGGATGAGGTTGCAATGCTGCAATGCCGCAGCATGCAATGCGGCGATGTTGTAATACCGCGAATGTTGGGCTTGCAGCATAATAATTGCAGCATAAAAAGGGGAGAGAGGCACACAATCATGATGGCTGGTTTGAGTCATCCCCAAGTGGCGGTCAAGGGGAAAACAGTAGGCAAAAGGATATTATGGCCTATGATCTCGCCTCAACGGGACGTGTTCCTAAACCTTATTAGATTATGATAGTAAGACTTAAGCTTTGGTGGTTCTCAGGATGACATGAATCGGTGCGGGCGATGGTGGTGGTGGAGTGGAGTAAGGAATCACAACCGGTTTTCGAGTGATCACAATAGCATTGTTCCTGGCTAATACTGTTAGTTTGGCGATATGAAGGTGACTGTTGCGACGACGACGACGATGATGATGTTGTTGTTGTTGTTGCTATTGCTGTTGCTGTTGCTGCTGTTATCGTTGTTGCCGTCTGCGGCCTGACCATATCTAACATAGGTACATAGATGATCGACGGTGCGGACAACGATAAGGAGGGAGCGCGGGGGAGGCCTAAGCGAGGGCGAGAGGAGATACCCGGTAGTAACCGACACGGATAAAGTGAGTACCAGCTGAATGCCGGCTGCGCGGGAACCTTTTTAGAATTCGACTACTGTGCCTTCGGATGTATCGTGCCTTGCATCCTGCAGGTTAGCTTTCTTTTTAGAGGTAGCGTAGAGGTAGCGCAGGGCCCGGGCAGAGGTATAGGGGAGTTAATCAACTCTGCTTGATGAGGTGGTTAGGTCAGGCTAGGTTAGGTACCTAACCCACATCTTATCCCCGACCTCTACATAGGGATACCTTGCCTTACGACCCTTTAACGCAGTACTACAGTATAGACATACTGTGCAAGGTAGGCATAAGGTACCTAGATATGTCTTCCGCGTCTATGTCCGGGTATATGCTCCAGGTATCCCCATACCACATACTCAGGCAGCCCAGCTCCCTCTACCGTAGTGAGCGGTAAGGATGTTGGCCCCTTGTGAGTTCTAGGAACGACCCGGATCGCTGGGGACGTTCGTCTGCACATACCTGGTAGAGTGGCTGTTTAATCCGGGCGTAACTCGTCTTTAGCTCACTTTCCCCTAAGAATCCTGTCTCAACAACTCGTTAGTCGTGCTACTTCGAGGAAAGGACACGCCCTAATACAGCGAACATGTGTCCGCGTCATTCTTGAATCCTCCGTGTGCGTGTTCTCAGTATTTTGCATCGCCACTCGTGACGCCGCTACGATACGATACTGAAGTCTGACAGTCATAGTATGTAAAAGCCCTCGAGGGCTGCGTTTCATCTCAGCCCTGTACCTTGGCAGGGTCCTGGATCGATGATTCTGCTTACCAGGCACATATGTACGTACAGTGTCGTACCTGGAAAGGTGTGCTGACTGCTTACGCACACACACGGTGCCCGGTGATAACAGGCCTGGACTTACATAGAACGAGCAGTCATCTGATATACAGCCCTGCTCTTGAGTTAATTTCTGCTCCTGCGGACACCCCAACTGGGTAATCGGGCCAGGCTGAATACGGGAAGTAATCAGCAGCATCAGAATTTATTAGCAACAAATAATATAGCCCGTTGTGAGTTGAGATTGGCAATATGACGCCACCTGCATCCATCGCCGAGTATCCCGTCTCCTGGTAGGGCATATCGATAAGCGATAGGCGATGGCGTTGCGTCAGATCATAGCGGGGGAGGGGAAGGGGGTGAGAGGGAGGGGAGGGGGTGAAAGGCTTGGGAGGCCAAGGGTCTGGCCCTTTTTGCTGTCGTTCTCTCGGCCACAAGGACCCTGCCCGTCCTAGGGTTGGGTTATTTTGAGGCACTTTGTCGGAGGTTATACTTGCGTTGGGTGTTGATTGCTTTGTGTCAGTGTCCCGCGGTTCTCCTTAGTTTGCGTACCGACGTATACGTAGACCCTTTCGAAATAGCTTTGCAAAGTGCTTTATAAAACAAAGCTGGGTGATTCTGTATGTAAACGCGAAACCGGCAGGAAAGCTACACATATGTGGACGCTCGGGTGTAGCGCCAACTGGTATGTCCGAAGACGTATGAGACGCGCCCCGGCATTTGAAAGTAGGTACGAAGCCCTGGGAAATCAAGCTTGATGGAGGTTTTTGTCCGTACCGATGCTTCCAGCTTCGGTGAACGTGATCAGCCGCCGCCCACAGAGTTGGTTCGCAGTTAATAGTTCAACGGGTGTCACAGTAATAGGCAGGGCGGAATTTGTGCACTATGACTAATGCAGATAATAATCATGCATACGTGGTAGCCAGGCGGTGGATCATCAGGTACAAGAACCACGATAATGGGTAAAGGGGTTGCCGTACACATTTCGTACACATGTCCTGCGTTCCGTAGGGCGGGCGGTGAGGGTTCGATGACATGGTCGCCTTTCTCGTGAAGCAAGGCCACGGATTCGAGGGTTTGTCCGGGTTCTGACAAGCGCATGAAAATACGTTCGTTATCATGTCTCGGCAAGGGACCAGAATAAAAAAGAAAGCCTCCGAGCGAAGCGAGAGGTGAGTGGAGAAAAACTGGTGGTGGTGGTAGCGATAGTAGTGGTGGTGTGGATAACAATGAGTATACGCTGTGCAAAGTGCTGCGATCTACGCAGCAGCGCAATAACCGTCAGCTGGACAGTCTCATCCCCATGGATTTCGTAACGACGAATCCGGTCGTGGTGAAATGGGAGGAATGCGGCGAACCTAGGTACCTAGTAAGATCTCCGTGGACCCGAGGGAATCTCTACATACTCGATATCCCGATGATACGATTGTCCCCGATAGGATGTGATCCTTCTCTTGGTGCCTACATAAGCACGAGGTAGGGCAACTTGGGATCGAGTCTGTTACAATACGTACTCTGACCGAGTCAACGCCCCTGTGCCCGTCAGGACGGACAGCCCCGGTAATTAAAAACTGGGGGTAGCCATCGACTATCCATACCTACATGGTAGATACTGGATAGGCAGGCGTTGCGTCAGAGGGCGCCGAGAAGACGCAGATCATAACCCATTGAAGTTTAGTCTGTGGGCAGCTTTCTTAGGATTGCAGAGACCCGGCTGTTGAATAAGACATGTTCTATTAATGAGTTGCCATTATTAAAATGCGTCTTCCCTTCGTTCACCACCAAAGGTGGATTGTGCTTGCGAACGGCCTCGTCATCGCGCCGATAGGCTGTCGAGAAGTGTATCGGTGGATTGATGGGGCGTGTAGAGTGAAGATCTGTGGCCGTAGACGAAACCAAAAGAAAGGACTACAGCAACTACCTCATAAGCTCGAGAGAATACAATATGGTGTGGTACTCGTGCGGTTCCGATTGATGGATTGACTCTGTCACCAATATCGCTATGGTTAGTCGAAAAGTAAAAGCCAAGTATAATAAGTATTCGCTTGGCCCAACTGGTTATACTGTAATAGACCTCGCCCTAGATCGTTAGAAGGTACCGGTCGATGGTGGACGAAGGCCAGGCCCGAGAGGGAGCCCCGGCTGTGCTCGGATTCAACCTATAAGTAAGCAGTCGGCCCTGATGGCATAACAGATGACCAACGCCCACCCACTGAGGTGACGAATACCCGGGATATTCAGGAACACGTACCTTTTTCTTTTCTTTTCTTTTCTTTGCTTTTCCTGTCTCGTGATAATAACAATGCAGTTGTGACTTTGTCGATGAGGTGCATAAACTAGTCATGGTGGTCGAGCTAAAGAACGCCTGTGCCTTGCAAGCTGAGGCGCCGTGGCAGGGACTCTTATACATATAACATGCTAGTTGATTCGACCAGCACGACTAGTATATCCCAGTCTGCGATCCATGATGTATGATGCCTGTGATGGCGGCTAGTTGTGGGGTTGGAGGACGGGGATCGACGCGAGTAAAAGGTTGAAAACGAACAGACTTTTATTCTATGTTGACTTTTGTGCGAGGAACCATCATAACGTAACTAACAGTGGAAGGGGTGCCTGCCTGCAAACCTAGGTACCTACCTAACCAACTAAAACTACCTAATGTTGATCCCATGATTCCTTCCTCCCATTGTATTGTACCTGAGTCGCGATTGTATTATATAGTACATACCTATATGTACCTACCTACCTAGGTATTATACAATACAAGGACACACTAAACAGTACCTATATAGATAGGTACATAATCATAGGTACTAGGTCAATTAGGTTATAGCGTTGGTTTCCTGCGGGACGTTGCTGCCCTCATTTGTCCCTTTTCCCAAGAGTTGTCCTTCCTTGTCCTCCGTCCCTTTTATCCCTCCTGTCCCTCTCGTCCCTGTCTTAACTCCGCGCTAGAGAACGGGTACCACATAAGTACCTACCAAGCAGGGTTTATTACATACGCCGGACAAGGGAGGCAGGAAGCTTGCCCCTGTCAATAAGGTACCTATACTGCCTATAGCGGTCCCAGCCCCTCGCACCAACAGAGTGAAATAACATACTAATAAATAATAGTGGGATAAGCTCGCAACGCAAAGAAAAAACCCCTCCGTCGCCTTGTATTTGCCCCTCTTTTCCCATGTAAGGTATTGTACATACATAGTGTAGCTCCTCGCTCAAAGAGATCCATCCCACCAGAAACATACATAGCCCCCTCCTCGAAGAAAATACAAGGGAAAAAAAAAAAGAAAAAGAGAAAAAAAAAAGAAATGGGAACGAAACGGAGAGGAAAGTTGATATGATTCGTTGCGATGTGATCTGACTTTCGTGCTATTGGAAGCCTCTACGACTAAATCTGCATCTTCCCAATCTATCTGAAAAGGGCTCTGTTCCTCTTCTATCACTTTTTCTTCCCCGTCACCCTCTCCCCCTCTCGTCTCCACTTCAACGCCATTACCTGGTATAACTCGCTTCGTCTCCTGTTTCCAAGTCTCCGGCCTCTCGCGTGGTGTTGTACATAGGTAGTAAAAGAACAAAAGAGACACAGAGAAACAGGAAGAGGGAGAGAGAGACATGACTGAGAGGCCGATTCCACCCAGACTAACTAACTCCAAGGTTCCCGCTGTCGTTCGATGACCTCACTAGCGTATCGTTATCGAGCAGATGGCCATTCCTACGGTTTTTAGCGAATAAAGTGCAGCGATAATAACCATAATAACCACATCAGATATCCACTCCCGTACGTCTGTCCGTTCTCTCTATCCACTTTACCAGGCACACACACACTGCGCACACACGCACAACACGCACACACTTCGTATAGCTCTTCATTCGTGCATATTTTCATACTGCCAAGCCTTCCCCCCAGTGTCAACTTGTCCCTGTCAACTGAGGGTGCGGCATCAAGTGGACTGCGATGTACCATACATACCTTACATATTGCACGTACGCACGGCTGTATGTATGAACTTGGACCTACATATATACAGTCGCTACTTTACTCAACCTACCTAACTCAACCTAATTCAGCCTACAGCAGGTCCACAACGTACCTATACATACCTGTTTATACCACCTACCAGGAAGGTAGATAGGTAGATACCTAGGTAGATGGATAGATAGTGCTCTGGGTATGGATTATAGGTCCGGTCTCTTTATACTTGCAATCACATACTTAGCACCTGTGCCTACTATTTACGTACTCCCGCGCGCCCGCACATTGGCATATAT
Source organism: Pyrenopolyporus hunteri (assembly GCA_902806595.1). Taxonomy (NCBI): domain Eukaryota; kingdom Fungi; phylum Ascomycota; class Sordariomycetes; order Xylariales; family Hypoxylaceae; genus Pyrenopolyporus; species Pyrenopolyporus hunteri. The sequence continues at coordinate 230,871 of CADCXC010000046.1, forward strand.
ATAACTTACATACATGTACGCAGACATATAGATACATATACCTATACATATACGTATATATACATCCATACGTCCCCTGATACATGTACATAGGAATGCTAAAACTAATACATACCTGTACACACGCGCACACACACATGTGTCTTTCCCAAGTTTCGACTATTTCGACTAGGGTTCCCCATCCATCTGGGCCGCAACCCATCACAAGTCATCGCTGAACAAGCCGCCCATCCCCAACCCTCTCTTCTTACTTACCTATCTACCTACCTACTTAACCTCTACCTACCTATCTCATCATCTCGCTTCATCGCCCCTCCAACACCCTTTTTTTCTCATTTCCACTTCGGGTCCTCTTCTCTCCTCGCCTCGTCGCTTTCTTGCCACTTCAAACTTGCCAACCCTTTCTTCCCCTCTACCATCCCCTCCATCTGCCTACGCCTATTTTCCGTCGCTAACGAGCGAAAGGTTCCGGTGATATCTCATTGGAACAAGTTTTCGGTTAGCCCTCTAAGTAAAGACCCGCAGGAGATTTCATTCGCACTTTATTCGCACTTTCAACCACTTTCAACCACTTTCAGCTTGATCGACCCCAACTCCCACTTCTGGACCCAGCCTCCTCCTTGGTTGGTTAGTCCCTGGCCTAGACTTTCCCAGGCTCTCTATTCTCACTCGCCCTTCGGGATGAATGCGCTCTCCGTAAGAGCACGGTAACTGGTTAGAGAAAACGCAGGAAATTTTATATCATCATTCTTTGATTGATGCTGTCCTTGCACCTAACCCAAAGAGACGTTTTTGCTGAATCCTCTTCCGCTTATGGTCGGTCGCAACATTCCAGGAACGGATATTCGTCATTCTTGGTCCCGTCCCCTCTTAAGTCCATCTGTCTCACTTTCAGCCGTTGCCCGCTCGACCTGACTCGAACTCCCCACCGAGAATTCCCGGAAGTTCAGCGCCCATCCCATAAGAAAGGTACCCATTTTCAGGACATCAATAACCCTTAGTCCGCAAGGGAAATAGAGGCTGCGAATGAATTATCTCGATATTTCATCATTATCCCCCTTCTCTCTCTCCCCCTTCTATGCTATCCTTTCCGCCCCCGTCTTTTTCCATCTATTAAATTTGCCCCCGTTTACCCCCACCGCAAATCTCGAGACGCCTGCCTCGGATTCCTAAACCCAGCCGAATCGCTTCCCCGTAGGCGATCTGAAATCTATTAGCTTGTCTGCTAGGCTCGTCGGCGATATCTACTATATCTCCCCTCACGGATATTCGGGATCGTACTATGGCGGCAACTTTTCGGCCCGTCAACACACCCATGGCGATAGAAATGAAGAAGGATGACGGGGTGGCACGGTCGCCTACCACGCCCACCCCAACAAAAGCCAGCTTTGGCCAACGACCACTGCCTACTTCGCCATTTCCACAAGCCGTTCAAATACCCGAAAGTATCGAAGAGAAGGAGACTCCGAAGCGTGCACATAAACGAGACAATTCTCAGCATTCAAGAAAATCGGGAGGCGGTTCAGAGGATGTTGATATGGACGAAATAGACGCGGAAACGCACGGAGACGATGGTGCGGGATCAGATGATGAGAGCGTGGACGCCGACGGTACCAAATCGAATAAAAAGAAGAAATCGCAACGGTTTTATTGTACGGACTATCCGCCCTGCAACCTGAGTTTTACAAGAAGTGAACATTTGGCAAGGCACATTCGGTACTACTCAACGTCCAGTTCCTCCTTAGACGGCAGCTAGGGCTAACAACTGTCAGTAAACACACCGGAGAGCGGCCATTTCAATGTCATTGTTCGAGGCGATTCTCGCGATTAGACAATCTGCGACAACACGCACAGACCGTACACGTCAACGAAGACATACCGATAGACTCCCTCGCCGCCACGGGCACAAGATTTCAAAGGCAAATTCGGACGGATCGAGTACGGCAGCCCGGAAGAGCTCGACCTTCGACAGCAGGGAACATAGGTTCCCCGCCTCGCGGTCATGCCAAATCTCTCTCCACCTCGAGTATTAGTTCTGTAGGTTCAACCTTTAGCAGCCGTGATGACTTGCGCCGGCGCCCGCCCCCCCTGGTGATGGCGGATCCGCGGTCTCGTCTCTCCCTCGATACCTATCACAACAGCGGCGAAAATACATATGCGTATCGACCGCCTTCTCCGAGTGATTTCAGCACACCTACTTCAGCGACTTTCTCGACCGGCCAGAATAGTCCCCGATGGGGATCCGCCCTCGCATCGCCGAGTTCATCGCACCCGCGGCCCCAAAGCATGTATGCCGGCCACAGGACGCCAGGCCGCCGGCTGAGCGTACCATCCGGTGGCATACCCTTCCAGTCCCCTCACGGAGCGCAATTAAATCGGCCCCTCTTTGGGCCGGGGTCCCTCAACGCTTCGAATCCCGGTGCTTTCTCTCCGACTGGTAGCCTACTAGGGTCGCCTACTGCCTCCGTGTTTTCTTCGCGGCGCGAGCCTACATCGCAAACAGAAGATTGGCGTCGTCGCACTTGGCATCCCGATTCCTCTAATTTCGGTTCTGTTAACAGCAGTAGTCGTCTAAGCAACGTCGTGACCCCTTCACAGTTTCAAAGTCCCGTACAAGCACCTCTACCCGTAGCAGCAGCGCCGCCGCCGCCGCCGCCGCCGCCACCACAGCAGCAGCAGCAGAACCCGCCTCTTCGACTACCCGGGATCGAATCGTTCGGACTCATTCCCCATCGCCCGGCGTCGCCTACCAGCCGAAATCCAGCTCCCATAGCCGTTGACTCTGATGTTTCTTTTCGACCAGCGCTGCTCCCCGTCGCTCACTCGGGCGATGCCGACGAAAGGCGCAATACCGCACACTGGGATATGGGTTTACATCGAGGTCTAACCCGACTAGACATCACGTCAAACCCTCCACCATCAGATACTACTAGCAGTTCATGGGTACGTGAAACAAATCAGACCGCTGAAGTCGAGACGGATCGGATACGAACAAACCCTCCCACTGTACGTTTTAACGAGCCGGTGATCATGGAAACCAGACCGACAGCAGCCAATCTTCCTAGAACTTATCATCAACACACCATGTCGGCTCCTTCTGTTGCCACTTCAAGAGAAACAAAACGGCGGGGTTGGTATAATGGTCCCGTAACGGTACACGCCGACGCGCCACCCGAGAAGATAGCTCGAGTAGATCGCATGGTCCATCCGAACATCAGCGAATTCCCAGGTTTTCCGGCAAAGGAGAACCCCACAAGCCCCCCAACAAAGGAAGAGAACGCTGGAGAACGCAATAGTATGCTTCGCCTACAGGCCCTAGTAGCAGTTGCGACGAGCGAAGGAAACGCGACGACCGCGTACTAGGCTGTGGGCGAGTTTCACCATGGACTTCTCACCACTGCTCATGTTGATAAGCCACACATTACAAGGAGATATAGCAAACGAGGATCTCCGCAGCTGCTGGTCACGGCGAGTTTATGAGATTTACGATTCAATTTTTTTTCTTAGAATCAAACACATGCATGATACGCGATCGTTACTTGGCTTACGAATATACCATCTTCTATCTGTCTTCCTCCACGGTTCGCAGTTGCATTTAACATTGGATTTGGGTTATAACTACGGCGGCACTGGTTGGCGTTAGGGCCGGAGGAACTTATTTACAGCTAAGGAGGTGGAAGTTGGCTATTTCCATTCGTTGCGCAACTACAATTATACCCACTCTTCTATGTGAGGGGTGGTTCTCGGACATCCTCTCAGGTCCCCCCTACGCTTTAGGTGTGCCGGCTGTTGCGGATTTGGGTAAGAGGTATGGGTTCTAGCGATAATTTTCTAGCTGATGACTGATGACACAAACCTGATACCCATTCATTTCAAGATGAGGGTGATCGCAAGACGGGGGATTTAATGGTGGTCTTCCGCATATTTCTCTTTTGTGCAGCAGCGAGTACAAGGCTTCTCAGAGAGTTATACGGCCTGCTACCTCACTGATTAGACAAGAGCAGAGACTTTTCCTTTTTCGAGGGGTCGGGGCAGTCCGGATACTTGCGTGCTATGGGATTGATACCCCTATTTCCGTTGATTATTATCGGTTACGTCATATCTTTCGTTATATTCTAGTATATGATTTGAATATAGTCGTGGTCACAAAGAATAGCTGGGGTTGAGGGCTGGTAGTCTACATAGATATTCACACCTCTCGTTCGTCCTCCCTATCCACCCTTACGATACAATCTTAAGAGATGAGATCGGGCGTGATCACATAGAACTGAGGCTAGAATCACATATTAAGTGTCTCGCCAACAGCTGCTCTGCTCGGCCAATCCTACAGAGTATAGCCAACGCCTTATATAACGCAACTAAGTCAGCATACTTCACATATAATTCGCACAGGGGACACGTTCGCTTTCAAACCATTCCCCATACCCACGCTGAAAACGCCCGAATACGCGATCTTCTCGTCTAGCACACCTCTTAACAACGGGGCCCAGAGCGGGCTTTTAGGGGGGTTCATGAAAACGGATTCAACTTCGTTATTCAACTTTGTCGCCGATCGCTCATCGTGACGTCGTGCGAGGTGGCTACAAGGTGAACTTTCGCGGTTCGCCCATTGGATAGCCCCTTATGCTCGTTCCTGCAGATCTATGACCTCATCCCCATGGTGTGTTAGACAGCCACAATCGTCGCCCCTGCGTCAGGGGGTTGTCAGAATTAGGGGTCTCGTTGAGTTATACCAATATGGGACCTATTAGAGAAGATCATCGTTAGATAGACACCTGTATTATTACGGTTCTATCTTGCCCGGGTCCTCAATCAACCTTAACCGCCTATGTGTCTCTATCTTCCATTATTCATCTTTCCACTTTCCACTTTTTCTCTTCGTATTCGACGCCAACTCCAGCCACCCAATCAACCCAAATTCCATACCTCCTAAATTCGCGGTCGTCCGTTTAGCAATTCCGAGATACCCGATTTACTTATCCATTTTCATCCACGGTGGCAAGGCTTCGTATTGCTCCCACTCGGCAGGGATCTTCATGACAGCCGAGCGCACGAAGATATGCATGGCCCCGTCCCATCGCAAGCCTTCGATGCAGCCACCCTTGATGCTGACGGTTGGGCGGGGCACACCGTCGGGATCGACGATGCGGTGGATCAGCCGCGAGCCACACTCGGGACAGAAATAGCAGTCCGACGTGCGCCCGTTGTTCGTGGGCCGGTTGAAGTGCTTCAGGCGACCCTGAAGGTCGGGAGAGAGCGGGAACAATCCCTCCGCCGTGAAGATGGCGGAAGTGCCGAAGGCCGATCCGCTCTGCCTCTGGCACTCGGTGCAGTGGCAGTGGAACATCGTGATCGGCTTAGCCGTCGGTGTTTGGAAGATCACATGCCCGCATTGGCATCGCACCGTAAGCGTCTTCGCATCCGAAGTCGTCATCTTGAATTACGTATGCTCTTTTGAAATGATCCAAAACTGCAAGTGACCCGATAGTCCGCAGAGCCGCCCAGAATAACTCGTACACTGCGTCACTATAAATAATCTAGAGTAAACGAGCGAAAGTGAGGGGATAGGCAACTATCAGGACCTGCCGTTATAGAATAGTCATAGTCTAACCATCTCCAACTAGAGGATCCTCGGCAGTTCATAGCGGAGGTGGCGGTGATCTTAGGGACCTTCTTAAATGATCCGCTCAACGTACCGGACATCTAAGAGAAGCGGGTGGTTAAGGCTATCAAAGCGTATGAAATTCTCGTCATATAACTACCAGATAAAATCAAGAAAATCGACCCCTAATAGATGGTTTCGCCGAAGGCAATGGGGAAACGGACGGTAAAGCAGTACGATATTAGTAAGTAACTTTTGAACGTAAGCAACATAATGATATAAACGGATAAATAAAGCACCCTAAATGTAATTAAGCGAGATTTCACAACCCCTTTTCGAGGGATCACGATGTTTGAACGACAGAGGAAACTCAGCTGCCATATTCATGTCTGGTTATATTGCTAACAGCTTTTAGTATTGAGTCAGTAAAGTAAGAGTTCCTATACACCATCGCCAATTTCAAAAAAGCTACATCCCGCATTATGGCACTCCGACCATGAAGTAGATCGATCGAAACATGCGAAAATATGTTCTGCGTCGAAACGACCACTTACGCATTTAATCGTGCTCCGAAGGCCTAGAATTGAGTTTCTAAATCTGAGGTATCCGGGGTCAAGCCAATCTCGGAGAGAATACGTTTATTACGTTTCCGGAGGTACGAAGTAAGGATGGTAAAATCCAAGGTGCGCGAAAAGGTAGGTAGGTAATCATTGAGAAACGGGGTGGACGAAGAGAGGCTGAGTTAAAATAAAAATAAAAAGAATTGCAAAAAAAGCTCAGCTCAGGGTCGAACCCCAAACCTACGAAAAACCACTTTGAATAGCTCGTAGTGTCAAGTCACGGTTGGCGCATACCGGTCCACCATATGAGCTACCGGTGTGATTTTCTCTAGCCTCCTGTCACCCAGGGATACTTCCTTTTTACGGGGTCGGCTGAAAGATGCTCTGCTTTTATACCTTATAAGCCTTTCGCTTGTGTCCTATGCTGGTGTCCTAGGCAACATCCGAGTTTGCTCCTGGTACTTTCCCACCTCTACACCCAGGCAACGCAGCAGATACCGGACCGCTACGTGGGAAACCGACAGGACCAAGACGCGTCCCTAACATTGTAATTCTGTAGGCTCTTCGCACTATCCTTGAAGGTAGGCAGGTACCCTACCCAGGTACTCAACCAGCCCAACACCAAGCGTTTAACTCACCCAGCAGACACGATGATTAACCCCTACAATTTCGTATAATTATAATTCAATTTCAGACGTCCTATTGCATTAAAGTCAAACTAACTAGGATAGATTCATGTCAGAGCTATCAGCCTCGAAGACACGGCGACGGAACCGGGTGTCATCTCCTCGAGGTGCCCTCCTTCACCTTCCGGTACTTGGTACCTCGGCCCTAAAGCATTACACCAAAATGACACTCTATGCATTTACGACAATAAGGCGTCCAAACCCCAGCCCGGCTTTCAACTGCTTCATTACCACCAAGTGGATATCCTAATATTAATGAGTACCTAATTCGAGAGTATTTACGCCACAGCCGCCGTGAATCGTCACATAACCGAGAACTAATCTATAGGGTTGGAGTTGGAATAGGAACTTGGAATATAAATCCTTAGTAACAGTGGTACGTCTAGGGCCAAAAGTGCTAGAATATAGTGTAAAGTTTATGCCAAATGATAATCAAGGGAGCTTAAACTTCTACGGGATCTTAGGTATTACCCGCGTTGTTAGCGCTTAATATAGCTCTCAAACTGAGTTTACGGTAATCTGGGGTTTATCTTGGTGATTGATAGCCAACGTTATGAAAGCGTTCATTACCTAACAGCCAACCACGAAATATATAAGCTATATGTAAGAGCCAGGATAACATCGACCTCAGTTTATCAGCAATTCCACGGGATAATCATTCGTACTCTCTATCTCCCCTTTGAGAGCAATTGGCAGAATGCAGGTCCAATTCCTAGGATAAATTGAGTCGAAGCACTAAAACAAATCCTAAACAGTCCTACAATATATACTTTTAAATACTCCAGGATAGCTTCGTGTGACGAGAGATAATATCTTAGAAATAGAGCATCTACCACCCACGCCCGCCGTAGTACTAACCCATAACGATTCTTTCACCGTACTCTTTCACCCGTACCTAACAAATGTGAGGTAGACCGGTAGTCACTATGCAGAAAATGTATTGTCAGAGGCTATTAGCATCCAACTAACTCTTAAACGATCCATTCACCCGTCCCAGGTTCGGGGTAACTGAAGTCCGCTTGACGTTCTTAAACTAGCTTAATGAGATACCCTCGCGGCTAAAAGCCATAGACAACGTCCAATGCAACGTGAGGGCCATATCCCCACAAACTCTGAAATTTAACCCCTCAATGCCGAGCCGGGGTATTAGAAGCTTGATCTATAGTATACAGACATGTTTACGTTCTAGCAGACGATGGTTCCTGGAAATATTGTCAGGGGTACCCCACAACGTGGTCTCGAAGTCGACCTAGAAGCCGGACTGTCACATCGCTACTATGTCTATTGCAACCTAGGGTATTACCAGGTTCCGGACGATCTAGCCATCGCCGCATTAGCGAGGAGTATATAACGTGATTTCGTTCCTCGCGAAAATTGTTGCGGCTATGTTATCTTGGGTCTTTTACGCCTGTTGAGATCGCTACAACACCTCATTCAAGATGCTGTTCGAATCCGTGATCACGACCTTCACCTTTGCCCTGTGCGTTTCGGCAAGAGCTGTGCCAAACCCCATTGAGGTTTTCAAGCGTGCACACACAGCCGGTACTGTCATCAATAAGTGCTCCAAGCCCGGCGTCCTCTCGCTAGCTTACGACGACGGCCCGTATCAATACACTTCCTCTCTCGTAGATACTCTAGACAAGGCTGGTGTGAAAGGAACCTTCTTCTTCACCGGAACCCTATATGGTATGAGAATCATATTCTTGATATGGTACTCTCGTTCAGGGGCTGACTGAACTAGGTTGCATCTACAACCAGAGGGCTGCGGTCAAAAAGGCATATGATTCCGGACACCAAGTTGCATCCCACACATGGTATGACCACCTAGTATATTCTACTAAATAAACACAGGCCTGAAACATTATCTAACATTCATCCAAAGGACACACCCACATATGGGAAGCATGGGAGCCGCTCAAATAAGGAGCGAAATGGAGAAAGTTGAGCAAGCCTTCGTCAACATCTTCGGCAGGAAGCCACAGTACATGCGTCCGCCATACCTCGAGACCGGCGGCCAGTTCCTGAGCGTCATGAAGCAGATGAACTATACCGTCATCACCGACGACGTGGATGCCGGTGACTGGAACAACCAATCCCCCCAGCAGAGCCAGCAGAGGTTCCAGCAGGCTGGCGCAGGCGGCAACGGGCACATCCCCTTAATGCACGAGACGTACCAGGGAACCGTTACAACTTTGACAAACTGGCTGATTGAGTGGGCTAAGACTAACAATTTGAAGATTGTTACTGTTGGTACGTATCCATCCCCTTGGGAGTTTTGTAGGATATAAATGACTAATGACAACTCAGCCGAATGCCTTGATGATGCCAACGGCGCTTACAAGGAGGGTACTTTTGAGGGTAATGGGCAGTCGTCCTGCTAGAAGACTACTTCACGGCTGAAATGATTGGTGCGGTAACTCAAAATTTCATTCAAGGGGCTGGACCGGTTCAGAAAACTCTCATAGGTTCGCATTGCGATCGTTTCTAGCTGGTGCATCTAAGCTTGCTCTTCAAAAATAAGTTATCAGCCCCGGCGCCAACTCTCTCGCAAGTGAATCGATAGAAATAATATTGTGGTTACCTACATTGGTTCCGTTCTGCTCACCCATGCTACCCATCACCCGCTCAGATACTTTAAAATCTTCGTCGCCGCAAACAGAGAGGAGTATATCCATATGTTATTTAGCCCCGATATAGATCCTAGGTATCTACATCGGAGAACCCCCTTTAAACTTGTTATATACGGTACGTAAGTTTATAGACTTTGGCCACGATCGGTTATCAACTTAGAACCTAGGCGGTGCTCGTCAGGTGCGCAAGCCGTAGCGCCGAGCCAAGCCGACCCGAGTGTATTTATCTGTGCTAGCATGAGTTCAGACGGCTGACTTGATTCTATTCCTCGTTCAGGTCAGAAAAGAAATATGGTGTAGTTTTCTACGATACTGAATAAGACGACCCTGTATGTGGATTTGAGGGGGACTTCAATGAATAAATAGGGGACGAATAGGGGACGAATAGGGGAGACAGTTTAGATAAGACCTATGATATAATCCCCAGATAAGATACGGATGTGGCACTCTCAAGAGGTACCTAGGTATCTGGGTACCTAGGTAAGTACAAGGTACGACGCACGCATCGATGCCGTAAGCGGGAAGGCGCACGGACGATCAGTGGGCCCGCTTAAATCTTCCCCTCTCAGGTTTTTCCTTTTTCCTTTTGTACCCTCGAATTTTTTATGTTCTTTTTTCGGCGCTCGCACGCATAAAATCCACTTACATACGCGTCGGCCAACTAACTTGCGCGGCTTGCGTCTCACGAAGATTCCCCGGACATCCGCCGACAACTCGCCGCCCGTTAGTCCTTGTCTCGACTCTCGGTCAGGAAAGCTGACAATCCTAGATGGCCTCATACCCTGAGCCGTCCGAGGGCGTTGTTGAACCCGCTGCAGCCCCTCAACAAACCCCGTCACCTCATCATCACCACCACCATCAACAGCAGCAGCAGCAGCAGCAGCAGCAGCAACAACAACCACCACCCTCTCAAGAATACGATGGCATTCCCTCCTCCTTACCCGCTACCGCCGTCGCGCATCATGGACTCCAGGTCCTGCAAGCCGCATCTGCAGCTCCTTCGGCCCCCGATCCCACCGATCTAGCACAGCAGTATGCTCAGTCGGCTACCCTCCAGATGGGCGATCCCCAATTCTCCGCTTCCATCGCCGCCTCGACGCCTGCGCCGCCCATGTCCGCGATGTCTGCGATGCCTCAGACCCCCGTATCCCAGAAGGTGACGCGACTGCGACGTGCCTGCGATATGTGCAGCCAGCGGAAAGTCAAGGTATGCAGTTGATCCCCCTTCGCCTACTTTGCCTACCCATCCCGATTTACCTAGTCGCCCTGCATCTTCTCTATATATCCTTTGGTTCTATATATCCCCTTAATAATCTAACCCTGCTTGGAACCAGTGCGACGAAAGCGGCCCCCCGTGTAAGCCGTGCTCCGACCTTCAAGTCGAGTGCACTTTCAACAGAGAAATGAAGCGGCGCGGACCTCCCAATAAGCATGCCGAGGCCGCGAGAGCCGCGAAACGATCTCGTACCGACGATATATCGCCGGCACCTCACCACGCCGCCCAAACCCTGGTTTCTATCGCCGCGCACAATCCCCCGGTCGCTTTAGACGCCGAGTCGATTGCGCCTTGGCCTATCTTGGAGCTGCTCATCGACGATTTCTTCACGTATATACACCCTCTAATGCCCTTCCCGCACCAACCGTCTTTCCGAGCCGCCTTCGCCAATCGCATGGATAGATCCAGCGGCGAATTCCTAGCGCTGGTTGCCAGCATGGTGGGCGCACTTGTTTCATCGTTTCCCCGGAGTGCCAGATCGCACCTCAAGGCACAGCATAGCACTAGCCTCTATCCCTCGGCCATCGCCATGATCGACCACTGTCGGACTGTTGCGTTAGAAGCTCGAGGGGCCCGGTTTATGATGAATGGGGAGATGACTGCCAACGACGCTGCGACAAGCTACTTCTTAGGTATAGCTGCTAGTCACACGTTACAATGGAGACTATGCAAGCGCTTCCTGACCGAGACCATGACCTTTTGCAGAGAGATTGCCACCCGTCGGCAGAGGTCCGTCATGGAGGCTCATATACCCGGTCTTGCGCCGACCCCCGATTCCTCGGCCAATAAGCCCGTTGACCACATCACGGATCAGATTGGCAGACGCATATTCTGGCTAATGGTTGCTAGTATTAGGTATGATGCTAACGGCGTACCACGATATGTTATAGCTTATCCAGGCTAATTCTGACATAGGTCCATGACCCAGTTAGGGGTATCCATCAACGAGATACCTTTGCCTCCGCCCACCTCCCAGGAGCCCTACCCAGAGCAGCCCATAGAGGTTGATGATGAATACATCTACGCAGAGCAGATCCTCCCCCAACCGGAGGGCACTACTTCTTTAATCACAGGGTTCAACAGGAATATCCGCATTTACATGACCATGAACGAACTTGTCGGCGTCGACATGTGTTACGGGATTAATTTCTTTGATTGGACAGCACAAAAGAATATCCTCAGTAACGGGCTTGCCAGCGCGAAACAGGCCGCCGAAGACCTTCCCCCCGAGCTCCAGGTTAACACGGATAACCTCCAGCATCTCCAAAATCACACCATGGGTTTTGACGACTCGGACCTGGAGTACTACCCGCCCGGGCTTCCTACCACGCAACCTGCCAATGATCTGCGGCGGGTGTTTGCCGAGCAGCCTATGCGCCGCCGCCACCTCCAATTCGAAATTCAGAAGGCTAATATTCAGATGTCGCAGCTCGCTACGCGTTCGTACTTCGTCGAGCGGTATCTCAACCTTCGCGATGCGCGCCGTTCCGATCCCAATTTTGCCGACAGGGCCAAGGCAGAAGAAAAGGACGAGCGAGATAGCATGATGGAGAATGAGCGGGAACTCATTGTCCAGAACCTTGTTGTGGTGCTGGCATCCATCAGCCAACGCAACATGGAGCCAAACGGATGCCCGCTCATCAATAAAATTCGACAAGTAGCTAGCACCTTAGTCGATAGCCGGGAGCGGAAGGGAGTAGCCGTAGCCAAGGCGGAGGAGTACCTCGACGGCTTCCTAGATATTCTCATGAAGTTAGAGAAGATCGGGGCGGCACCTCGAGCCGAGACCATCACACCTCAGGACGAGGAAGAGGAACTGCGGAACTGGACCAGTCTTCGGGAGCACCAACTTCAGTTTATGTCGAGCGGTGGGTTTCTCGGGGACGGGTACTAATGGTAGGTGCTATACCCAACTACCCGCCATTCCACGATAGCGATTTTTTGTGTTGCTGGATCAATAGGCCAAGGCTCTTACGAAGGCGGCCAGACGCCCCCTTAAGGTAAGGGGCAACCATTGTGACCTATAGTATTAGCGATCATAGTTTCCCACTGTGGTGGCTGTGTGCATTACTTTCTAATAGCAGCAAGGCCATTGTTATGGCTCTATTCGCATGGCCGCATGTTCGTAATGATTTATTAACTAATAGATTCAGCCGCCGACACGCCACTTCTAACATTCTTTCCACGGCGGCCTTGAGTATTGGTATCATTGTAGTCGTTGTGTAAATAAAATACCTAACCTAAGGAACTTGTAAGTAGGACTAGACGAAGTATATAGTGACGATTAACAGAACTAGCTATTAAAATAAGGTACCGAAGCTAGCCAATCATAGTCTCAAGCGGGCTCAACTCTAACCAAACTAGAAGCCAACTGGGTGATCGGGGGCCCATTAGCTGCCGGGTCTACTACCTAGTGTAGACTGCTTGCCTAAGGTACCTCTGTAGGTAGGTTCAAAAAGCCAAGGGACCTAAGTCTTTTGAATGAAGTATGAACCGGGACCGAGTCACCGGGATAGAGCACCTTGATGACCATCAGCAAACCGCCAGTAACTAGACAATGGTGCGAATTTTGGTTGCTGGGAATAACTTCATCCTCGAGTATAATAAACCTAATTCCTCTCGCCGTAATAACACACTTCAAACTACGCAAATCAAGAGGAAAAAAACTAGTTGCATATTCTCGTCGTCATAGACAGCTAGTAGCTAAAATGTAGCGGCGAAACGGCAAACAAAAGCCCAGCTAATTCTAACCTATACGTCACCATACGGTGCATCGCTTTCCCCGGGGTAATCGATTAAGATTTGTAATTACTTGTCTATGTCATCACGTCATAAGGGATTAAATTATAGGGTTTTCCAGCTTATATCTTATGTATAAAACGCTTGTCTCTTCGTATAAATATTAAGCAATAGTTTTTTCTTCGATAAAGGGGTTGCGACCAGGTTACAATCATAGTAGTCGATAATCTATAACTCAATATAACTAGAAAGGGGGATTTTCGATAAAAAGCAACACCGCCAAGATGCCTTATCCCGACGAGTTCGAAGGGTTCATGATCAATGAACTAGGCAAGTATAAGGATTTCAAGAAGCAGACCGTACGTCGACGTTCTTCCCCCCATCTACCTTCTATCCTCGTGCATTCTTAAGACCCAATACTTACCCTCAACCGTTCAGTTCAAGCCCAAGAAATTCGGCGACAACGACATCGACATCAAGATCGAGTGCTGCGGCGTCTGCGGCTCCGACGTGCACACGGTGACGGGCGGCTGGGGCGACGCCCCGACGCCGCTGTGCGTGGGCCACGAGATCGTCGGCAAGGCCGTGAAAGTCGGCCCCAAGGTCAAGGACGTCAAGGTCGGCGACCGCGTCGGCGTCGGCGCGCAGATCTGGTCGTGTCTGAAGTGCGCGCAGTGCAAGAGCGATAACGAGAACTACTGCCCGAGCCAGGTCGGTACGTATTTTGAGGTCTTCCTGACACGGATCGAATAGGGGGAGGGGAAGACGCAGGCAGATACTAACGGAGCGGGTAGATACCTACGGCTCGCCGTACCCGAAAGAAGTCGACCCCGACGAGACCGTCACCCAGGGCGGGTACGCGTCGCACATCCGCGCGCACGAGTACTTCGTGTTCCCGATCCCCGACGAGATCCCGTCGCACCTGGCGGCGCCGCTGCTCTGCGCCGGGCTGACCGTGTACTCGCCGCTGGTGCGGGCGGGCGCGGGGCCGGGCAAGCAGGTCGCGGTCGTCGGGCTCGGCGGGCTGGGGCACCTGGCGGTGGCGTTCGCGCGGGCGCTGGGCGCGGAGGTGACGGCGATCTCGCACTCGCCGGGGAAGCGCGCGGACGCGCTGCGGCTAGGCGCGGCGCGCTTCGTGGACAGCAGCGAGAAGGGGTGGGCCGGGCCGCTGGCGTTCGCGTTCGACTTCGTGCTGAACACGGCGGACGCCACCGACACCTTCGACCTCGCCGACTACCTGTCCGTCCTCAAGGTCGGCTGCCGCTTCCACCAGGTCGGCCTGCCGGACGAGCCGCTGCCGCGCATCAGCCCCAAGGCCTTCATGCCGAACGGCTCGGCCATCGGCGCGAGCCACATCGGCTCCCGCCCCGAGTGCCTCGCCATGCTGCGGCTGGCGGCGGAGAAGAAGCTGTTCCCCATGGTCGAGACGATCCCGATCTCCGAGAAGGGGTGCGCGGAGGCGGTCGAGAGGGTGAAGAAGGGGGATGTGAGGTACCGGTTCACGCTGGTGGATTATGATAAGGCGTTTGGTAGTTAAGAGGTTAGGATGGTTTAGGGGGTGATGATGAGTAACTAATGTATGAGAACCTACCTACCTACATAGTTAGGTACCTACCTCTTCACATTTGTGGATCGAGAAGATCTCGTAAATATATAAACATATTTTTAGCTAGCTTGTAACTCTTTAAGTATCTGTAAGGTCTTGTTGGTATACGGTTCGTTTTATATATTCCACTCTCTTATCTTCTCCCTGTCGAAAATCAAAATTATTTGGCTGTTGATGCTTTTCGTCTAATAGGGGTTGATATACCGATATGCTGAGACGGAATCAGATCGTATCTTGACCTAAAATTTCTACTGACGTCCCATAACATGATTCTCACCGGAAGTAGCTGTGAACTTTGTAAAATCTGGATAATTTTCTTATTTCTCCCATTGGCGAGGAGATGGGGAATGGGAACGTAATAGTTATTTAAGCGGTATATGGGGGATGATGTTTAAATGCATACTACATGCGTTGTTGAAGCTGTGACGACGCCCGGGTTCGCTGGCAGCTGAGAGGTGCATCGTTTAGGCATCCATGTATCCCAAGTACCTGTGGCTGTGCGGTGCTGTTTCAGAAGCAATTGTGGCAAGGATAAGCACTAAAATCGAACTAGGCCTGCAGAAGCCTCTGCAAAGCCAAAAGAGAACCGAAAAGATAAAATAAAAAAGGACGGTGCACCAAATTTCGGACCACTCACTTACTATAAAATAAAAGTAACACTGAAGATAATTGGCCCTCAGTGAAATGCTGCTCGGTGCTTGTTGGTGCGTCAGACTTCGGCAGCAACCATTGTTCCTAGGTAGTTAGAAGCTCATACGACTATCGTCATTTATTTGATCTCTCTTTTGCCGTGTTTCGTTCAACTTTTCCCTCATCCTTTATCTTTTTTTATCTCTTCTATCTGTGTCTTGGGTCACATTTCGTCGCAAGGACCAACTTTTTTTTTTTTCCCTTTCCACCAACGAGGAAACGTCGGGTCGGTCAAAAAAGAATAAAAAAATAAAAGATTGGAATCGGGGAACGAGTCGCAAGCTGGCCCTTTAGATCCTTACCCATCCTTACCCGGACCCTAGTTACCGCTCCGTTCGATCAATTTACCACAGTACCTAGGGATAATTTCTGGCCCCAGCACAACAAGACCCCGTGGCTTGGGGGCACCTCTCCATTGATTAACGCCAGGTCCACCTTCAAGTCAGCCTCCTACTGCTACCGGAAACGCCAGGGATCGTGAGGAAAGGAGACCAGAGAAAAAAAATAATTCCGCGAAAAGGATCTCGTTAGTAATAAACATCGGTGCTCGCCAATTGCACCATTCAGCCTCGACAATTAACCCCCCAAGGTCGAGGACAATACCTTTGGTACTCTTCGGTGACGACAGTCGAAGTCGGTACGCTTTGGGAACGTTCGCCTCACGCGACAAATTCAGCTACTCCTACCAATCACCATCACCCCCTACCCACATCGTCGAAGGAGAAAACAAAGTCACATAATAATATGTCGTCGTCGGGACTGACGAGACGTCGCGGAGCGGGTGGTGGCACGGCTACCGACGACAGCAATGGGATTAATCGGTCCAACTCTTCCTCCAATGTCCGCGACAGCGCCCCTGAGACGAGCTACGAAAATAGCGAGAATGGCCACAAGATTGCGTTCGACCCGCGCGACATTAGCGAAAGCGCCGAACGAAGCAAACAACCAAAATTGACGTTGATGGAGGAGGTCATACTACTGGGACTCAAGGATAAGCAGGTATGATGAATACGAGCCGGATTCGTCTTCTCCCGGAAGGATACGAGACGCGCTACGATGCTGACGGCGACTAAACAGGGCTATCTCTCCTTTTGGAATGATAATATCAGCTATGCGTTACGTGGCTGTATCGTACTCGAACTGGCCTTCCGTGGTCGTATTAGCATGCAAAAAGACCCCTCCAGACGGCGATTCCCCCTCCCGGACCGCGTAATCGAGGTGATCGACGACACGCTTACCGGCGAGGTACTATTGGACGAGGCTCTGAAGATGATGAAGCAGAGCGAGAAGATGAGCGTGAGCTCGTGGATTGACTTGATGAGCGGTATGCTATTCAGTTACGCCAAAAGGAATACCGGTAGCTTCGTACGCTTACTAACCGACTATTTTACCCTCAGGCGAAACATGGAACCTCATGAAGATCGGCTATCAACTCAAGCAGGTCCGCGAGCGATTATGTAAAGGTCTTGTTGACAAGGGAATACTGCGTACCGAGAAGCGCAACTTCCTGCTCTTTGACATGGCCACCCATCCCGTGGCCGACGGCGGCGCGAAAGACGAGATTCGACGGCGCGTTAGGAACGTCCTGACTCAACGTACCGTCGTCCTGCCGCCTTCCCAGTTTCTTCCCGAGAACCTCGAGTTCCGTTACATCCGAACTATCTCCATGGTCTGCGCCGCGTACGCTGCTAACGTCTTGGAGAACGCCTTGAGCACTCTGGGCCACGAGGCTCGGGAGCGCGCTTTTACACAGACGGACGAGTTACTCGCCGAGTACTCTCAGTGGCCGTTCGGGAGGAAGACGAGCTCGACCGGTATCGGAGCTAACCTACCGCAAGTCATATCCGAGGTGAGTCCTTTCCTCCTCTTGCTTCAGGGAGCTGTGCCCACCGTATAATCGATTCTATGCTAACTGTGATCGCTATCTTCAGGAGGTCAATAACGCCAAAGATAAGGAGCTTCAGCTCGAGGTCGTCGCCGCATGCTTGAGCGTCTTTACCCGTCTCGATTCGCTTCTATAAACGACGGGGTCCTCCCGTATTTACCCTTCTACTTTATACGAAACACGAACCACCTACACAGCCGGCTTCCGACCTCGTCAGGCCTCCATCCCCGCCTCTCTTTACGTAGCCCGATTTCTATTCGGCATTTTCCAAATGGTGTGGACACGGACGACAGCGATCTTCTGGTTTAGAATGGGGTGAGATTTTAGGAACATGCGCCATGAGGGATTATGGAGCCAGACAGCGAAATGATATGAACGCAGAGTGAGGCACTCGGACGCGCCGCGACTAGTTAGGATTCAGACAGGAGTCCTGCGGGAACGGAGAGGGGAAAAAAAAGGGGGGGAGAGGTGAGCCAGAGAGAGCTACGGTACCAACAGGCAAGGAAAGGTTCATCATGTCAGTTTCTCCGCGGTATTGTGTTGATTGTAATAGTCTAAAAATCATGGATTTCTCTTTGCCTCTGGCGCTGGTCCGGTCCCCCCAGTTACGTCTTCTTGCCTCCAAGGACCGTTGGCCGTCGTCAGAATATCGTGATGTACATCGTCTTTCACGTCACATAGACATCTTCGAATTTTACTTTATGACGCGCACTTCGAGTCTATTTTGTAGGAATCCTATCCTCGGCCGGCTTCAGGCTCTAATCGATACTTCCGTACCCATCAAACTCTCCATCCTCCCCCGCCGCCGTTTACTTCCCCCTCCGTAGCCGCTCCTTCCACCCTCCCTTCTCAAACAGCCAAATAGCCTCTATCGCAAACGCCCTCGCGCTGCGGTGTCCCGCGCCCTCCTCCGTGCCCGCCTCCTCGTACAAGCTGCGCATCACGGCGCCGTCCTCGACGTCCGCCCAGATACCCTGCGCCACGGCGTCGTGCACGCCGCCGTACTCGCCGCGCCCGAGCCGGTACAGGATCCGCCCCAGCGTCTGGTACGCCACGCACCGCTGCCCGGGCACCGCGCTGCGGCACAGCCGCGCCAGCTCCCGCACCGTGTACCCGGCCGCCTCGGGCGCCTCGCCGTGGTGGTGCAGGCCCTTGGTCACGGGCACCGCGCGCGAGATCCGCGGCGGCAGCAGCAGGCCCCGGAAGTCGAAGCGCAGCGCGGACACGGGAAGGGAGTCCTGCCCCGGGTGGTACGGGCTGTCGTAGTCCGCGGGCGAGTTGGGCGTCGGCACGGGCGCCATCCACGCGAGCTTCGACGGGTCCGCGGGGAGGCTCGGGAAGTACTTCTCGTGCAGCTTTTGTAGGAAGTCCGGGTCGTGCGGGTCGAGGTCGGCGGGCTGCGGCGGGTGCGGCCAGTGCGGTTTGGAGGGCGCGGGGTCGGGCTCGGTGGTGGTGGTGGTGGTGGTGGTGGTGTGTTCTGAGGGTGCGGGGTTTGGTGTGGTGTCGTTGGGTATTGGTGCTTGTGATCGAGGTATTGGTTTGGTCTCGGACGATGTTTTTGTCTCTTCCGGTTCGTCTTCTACCGTGGCCCACCGCACTCGTTTGGGATCGGAGTTTCCGGTGGGTGTCGGTTCAGTTCGGTTCTCTTCCATGGGCTGGGTATTTGGTTGGCTAGCCGTATCCTCTATCCGTATTTCGGGAAGGTCTTGTGTCGGTTTTGTGTTTGAAGAGGAGGCGTCTCGAGATGTGGACTCGTGAAGATCAAAAGGTGACGGGCCGGTACGTTCGTCTAAGTTGGCGCGCTTAAGTAGCATTTCGAGTACGGACGGGTCTAGGCCGCTGAAAAGTTCCTTTCGAGCGGCTTCTATCTCTTCCGGCGACATCGATGCCAGCCGGTCATTATTCTCGCGATCTATGCTTTCCTGTTCGTTCAGTTTGAAATCTTCGATCGATGGTGGCGCTCGTTGCGCATTTCGATTTGGAGGAGAAAGCGGCTCTTTCGAGGACGTTGTGTACACCTTGGATATCTCTTCCTTCTCCGGCTTTGCGGCCTGTCGCTTCTGCTTAAAGGCCGAGACGCGTGCTCGCTTTTTGTGCTCGGGGAAACCGGTCGCGGTCGACTTGAGCTGAGGGAAGCTTGGGGCTTTCGGCGCCGTCACGTCCTTCTCCTGTATATCCGAGATGATGAAATCCATGGTCGGCCCGGGATATATAATGAGAATCTGAAGACTTGAGGGCGGATATCTCGAAGTGTTTATCGGCCCGTTCGAAAGAAAAGATATTACTAGGTAGGTAATGGCCTATATCGGGCTTTGTTACGATGAGAATCAATGAATTAATGGACGACCCTGGAATAATAATAATTTTATTGGAAGGATTGACGTAACAGCCACTCGGCCCCTCTTAAGTCGGAACTGGGGCTTGTGGCTGGTACTGCTGCTAGCTGCATGGATTATGCATTGCTAGCGCCCTCCCATTTGACTTTGAAAGTTCCAGAAGGAAGAAGCGCGGATAGGCCGCTTAACGGGCCAATAAGACGCTATCGGCCCGCGTTTCGCTGCAAATGGAACGGAAATTGGGCTGAAACTTAAAAAGGATACGTACTAGAAAAATACCAAAGAAATTCTAACACTAGGCCAATAAGTACTAATAGGTACCATCCTTTGTTCTATGTTTTAAATATCAATAACCGCAGCTTGATCTACCGATTTTGACCCATTTCTAAGACAGCGATGATGCACAATTCGACTAGCGACATGTGCATCAACTTGAAAATGACTAATTTTTATGGGAGCGGAGTCACTGTCAGCGATAGCTACCTTATTCAAGAGAACGGTATAGGCTGACGGTTTCCATTTCATATAGAACCTTAAATACGAACCAGACGAAATGCCAATAAACAGTATGTGCATAGGTATTCCAGAAATACTCCCTTATATGTATATTCCCTCTGTTCAACGTTTTAACTGCTACCCCACCTGAAGCTGTGTCACATATATAGATAGGAGGTAAGTACCGACAGTACCTGTTTAATGAACGATGCATGCATGCTTGGGTATTGAATGCTGATCATCTTTCAAATCTACCCCCAGCCTAGGTGTGAAAGGAAACTATTGATCACCACCTAGCATATGGATAAACTATATACCTATATAGGGTCGCGATCAAAAAGAAAAGTCCTTAGATGCAGTGTTGCGCGGGTCTCTTTATAGAATAGTTAAAGACTAATAATAGGCATGATACATCCTATCTTTAAATTCTTTCCTTTCTCCCATATCTTACTAAGCAGCAGCTCATTGCATTGCATTGCTCGCGACCTGATAGGCCCCGGTCATTGTCGCGGCTATCTTGCGTTAACCCTTCAGAGTGGGTCCGGTGAGACATTATGATTATGAAACGGGGGTACGTACCCCGCGGTATCTCACCCGTACGACAGTTCGGCGGAGAGACTGGAGGCTCAAGCTGCATGAAATTGAGCAGTTCCCCACCCTGCGCTGCCTTTTTTAAGTTTGCCGACCGCTCGGCTCATCCAACCCGGGCCCTACCTATTTAAGAAAAGTACACACCTGCAGCTGTACCTGACCGCATACATATATCCTAAAAGCTGGTACTTACCTACCACCTACATTGTCTCGAGCGAGCGCGCGACCTCTCATAGGTATCTAATCGTCGCAGGTGATACCTTACCTCCGCGCTCGACCATTTATTACCCGTCCCCCTACCTACGTCTTAATATTGGCTTTCGCTATGCACATCTCAGCCGATAGGGCCCACACCTTACTTACCGCAACGGGTAATTTAGTACAGTATCCTACCCAGTGCTAACAAACGAATTTGTTGTACGTATACTTGCGTCGTACATAAATCCATGTGCCCAGCCCCATGTGGAATCAGGTCTCAACTGCTATGTACCTGTCATATCGTACCCGGCGGTCAGAAATGTGTGGCGCTTCTGAACTGACAGGCTTATTCCAGGTTATAAGGTGTAAGTACTGATGTATACTCTACATGCCTGATTGCTAGGTTACCTCCATGGCTATGCGATCCGATCCTTCGCTATATGTACTTCGGTCCTCGTTCTAATTACCCTTTCTAGGGAAGGTTCCAGTTGTAACCGTAGGCTCCTTGGCGGGCTCATTTTTCTCATTTTATGTATTTTTGTATTTACTTATTTACCTACTCGCCTACCTGGTATGTATCATAAACACGCACTAAAGGCCGAACCTAGGGCCACTTCGTCACTGGCAAAGTGTCATACGCCCCTCCCTGTTTCCCTTTTTTGCCCTTTCTTACTTCTAGTTTCTAGCATTATCCCCTATACCCTTTTCCCCTTTCGGTACTTAGGTAGATATACAATTATCAGGCCCCATCGTCATCCCCCCTCAAGCTCAGGCCAAGTCACCCACCACCACCCCCGTCGGATGACATTTCGCGATCTGATGCCTCTGCGCCTAATAGTTACTTTGATACTGTACGTACTCGAATACTTTCTCGTCCTGTTTTCTTCCTTCCCCCGATAGCCCATCGCCCATAGCCCGTAGCCCGTAGCCCATAAGTCACGGTTCCCCTTGAATTCCCTAGCTGTTCCAATGACACCCCCAGGCTTACCTATTAGTTCCGATCTCTAATTCGATTTTTTTAATAATAAAATTTCCCACGCAACTTTCATTTCTAGCTAGCCAGCAGGGCCCCGATTTTTCTCGCCTTGTTGGAGAATAATTCCCAATTCAAAAAAATAGTAGCCATCCCCATCCCTCCCGCAATCTTCTAAAACTCACAATTCTTCCTCCTTTTCCCCTACTTTTTCTTCGCAACAAAGATGAGGCCTCTGGGATAATTCCATCCAAACCCATCACTTTATCGCGACTTTTCATTCTCATTTTTACGTCATCCTGTGCACCAAATTCCGGTGCATACTTTCCGACAGATTTGAGGGTCATCTGCCTCTGTAATTACGGCATTTTCCTTGGTCAAAGTTCCGGTTTGCCGAGCTGCTTGCGCAACCTTCTCCGCGATCCTCGTGAAGTTATTCAGACCTGGACTTTAGCTTCCCAGGCGCACCGACCACACGATTTCAAGGTCACGTTACCCAATACGCTAGCCGTGTACTTCCGTACAAAATCGTACGTACTCCGGTACCACACAAGGCCCACTGAGATTTCACCATCCGAATCTTTTTTAGGCCAATAGCCATTCGCCCGCAGCCACTCTCGCGTACCTGCTTACACTCTAGTTGTAGCTGAACCGCTAAACCCACGTGCACTCGTTCAATTAGCGCTCCAAGCACTGTAACTCTTCGCAGCACTTGTCGCGAAATTGGTGAGGAGCACTATTTTATTGGCCAATCCGCGTTCACCCAAACCAACCTTCAAGAAGCTCACTTATCTCTACTTGCACGTTGTTATTAAGCATCACAATTTCTCTATTCACAATCACAACTTCAACTTCAACTTCACTCTCCAATCCCCGCTTCCAATCCCGCACCAAAAGACATAAACCACCTAGAGATATCTTATTAGCCCCCGTTAACCACGACGTATAGAGGAAATCTTGGTATCGCGGAATTGGCACTCCGAGCCAGGGGGGTTTTATTGAGCGAGTCTCAATCAGTAGTTCGTGTCGTTACGTCGGTAGTTATTAACGACTTGGGAGTCTCTCGGTATGGCTGCGGGTTCCAGTAACGCTCCGGGCCGATTTAGTTCCTCGCCCGAGCTATCAGATCCCCCTTCCATGCTATCAGCACCTGTGTCGCCGACTGGCTATAATAAAACAAAAAATGGTGGAGAACTAGACGAGATCGTAGTGGACCCTACCACCATCAGGTACGATGGATCCGGCCAACCTATGTTGACCAAGGACGGACTGCCTCGGAGGAAGCCTGGCCCGAAGCCAGGCACCAGAATCAACAAACGACACAGTGCCAACCCCGAAGAAGGGACCGAGAAGGCGAAGCGGGTTCGAAAGCAGAAGGACCCTAACGCTCCTACCACGTCGAGGAGGCGTAAGGGCGTGTCTCTCGACGGTGAAGCGGCCGAGTCGAGGTCACGCGCTGCTAGTGTCGGCGCCGGTACGAGTGCCGGGGCTGCTACAGCAACACGGCAAACCAAGATTACCGAGATGGCCACCACGCAGAGTAGGGTAGAATCCATTCCACAGAGGGAAGCGAAGCGCGAGGGTATGCCCGGCTCTATGTCCAGTATTTTGAACGCCGACCCCGAGCCACAGCAATTCTCTCGCCAGCAGCCACAGTCGTCGCCGCAACAGCAGCAACCTGCGCGTCCGAGCGCCCCGTCAAGAACTAGTGGCACCAATTACGACCCTATTCGCTCCTCCAACTATGACCCCATAAGAGAGACTATGGTTACTCATAGTTATCCCAACCCGATAGGAGGCTCACCTCGCGGACCCACTAATTCCAACATCATCAATCGCGCGAGCGCATCTCCCTCCATCGCCAGTCTCGTAGATCCACCTGTACCAAACATCATTTCCCCAGTTCCGTCGCACGCATCTTTCGCACAGGGCACCCAACAAAATCAATCACATTCCCAGTCCCAACCACGAATTCACAAGGAGTCTAACTCAATGCCGGAATCACCTAATCCCTTCCGCAAGGAATTCGTGGCTCCGCCAGCACCGAAACCACCCGCAATGGAGCCTAAGGAAGCCAAAGAGGCTAAGGAATCGAAGGAGGCCAAAAAGTTCGGCCCCCCTCTTGCACATGGGGCTGTCTCGAAGATTGAGATTCGGCCAGCTTCTATCACTACAATAGGTGCAGCTGGCCCAAAGAAAACTACACCAAAGAACCATAGCACGGCATCGTCCTCGCCTCACGTCAACGCCACCAAAGATGCCCTCGCACCCCTTCCCGCTGGGCCTGAGCGTTCTATCCTAGACTTTGGCAAAGCCGAACCGGGCTCCGAGTTTGTCGCTCCGTCAATCGTCCTAGACATTCCTTTAAACGGAGAAACGAACAAATATATTAATTTCATGCGAATGGCCGAGGATCAGTATGGTTGGGACGCCCTTCATCCGCGCCAGGCCGAGATCAAAGCGCGCAAGGCGCGTATTGCCGCTGCGTCTGCTGCGTTGGCGCAAAACGATTCCAGCCGCGAGGGCGACGAGATGTCAGTCGACGAATCGGACAACGATGACTCGAACGTCGAGATGGGTGGCACGAGTGGACCGGATAAGGCTACCGATGGCAAGCCCGTCAAGAAAAAGCGACATTTCAAAGAAGATGAATACGACAAAGACGACGACTTTGTCGATGATTCCGAACTGCTTTGGGAGGAACAAGCAGCTGCTAGCAGGGACGGCTTCTTCGTCTACTCCGGTCCCTTAGTGCCGGAAGTTGAGAAGCCTGAAGCTGGACGGTATGTTACATCACCTATTCGTAATGATTCAAATATGCTAATTCAATGCAGTGGCGATGGTCAGCCGAAGCGAGGACGCGGCTCGCGCGGCGGTCGTGGTGCCAATCGCGGGGCCACTAGTGGCACAGGAAGAGGCCGGGGAGGCGGTCCCGGTTCACGTGGAGGAGTGGTACGAAAACCACGAATGACGAAAGCCGACAAGGCTCAAATGGACCGTGAAAAAGCAGAACGCGAAGCTGCTTTTCTAAAGTCAACGAACGGCAGCGGCGGATCTTACAACGTCCTGCATCCCGGCAGCCCCCAATTTGCGGGCTTGTAGACCATGCCCAAGCCATTCGGGCCGGAGGAGAAGTCGGTGTCAGGTACTTGGGGTATGTAATACAGAATACATACAAGGACACCAATGTTATGATCGCCAGCAAAAAGGGCACGGTGACATTAGAAGGACTTACCTGGAGGAGCAATACTGAAGCCATGGTCTGTTTTGATACCACGGCGTTTCCAATGCGTGTCAAGGGCGGGCGGTTAGAGTGTTCGGCGTGCACACGGTGACTTCGGTTGGGTTGGGCGGCTAGACTTGCTTTCGAACGCTAGAAAAGCATGCATCATAATCATACGAATTAGTGCCATTACAACACGAAGGTTGAATTTTAAGAATCTGCGCCTTGAATGCTTAACGTGACGATATCCTTGTATGATAATTGAAATATTGACACGACATGTAAGAAAAGACGTCCATCTCCTGAGAGTCGGGCTCAGCCGGCTAAGTCTAGGTGATTGGCCCAATCTAAGATGCCCCCACCAGGTTCGTCTAGGACGGAAGCCCGCGGCACGCAGAGGGTGGACTCCAGTTCTTGAGACGCGTGTGATAGCCTGCCTCTCCATCTCCTGGCTTATGGAAGGCTAGTATGGAGAATTACTTCCTTTTACGGCCATTCTATCATTGGCTATATATAGATTCCGCTAAAACTAAGAGGTATTTATAAGATCCGCGTCTCTCTCTCGCTTGCTTCTCCCTGCCCCTTTTCTCCTTTTTTCCCCTCCCACATTATTTTTGCTCATCCTATCCCTTTACCTACTTATTACCAATTGGTAGTGATTCAATTTTTCACGGCAGACGATTATTAGCAAAATGGCCTCTCCTCACCCCCTTTCCGCCTCTTCATTATTTTCCCTGAAGGGCTGGGTTACCGTCGGTTCGTTCCCACCCCTTTTCGTTATTTCCCCTCATTTACTGACCTTTTCCTGAAGTGACGGGTGGGGGGACCGGCGTTGGGTTAAGTAAGTCCCTGACTCCCAATAACTCACCCCTATGATTCCCATCTAGCCTTTCAAGCGTCTCATACCCGCGGTACTAGTGATTGCCCAAACCCTGGCCGCCAACGGAGCCAAGGTCTACATTACCGGCCGCCGCGCGGACGTCCTAGAGACGAGCGCGCGTATCCACGGTTCGCCGGAGAAACTCGGGCTCCTCGGAGGCAGTATCGTGCCTATTGTGATGGACATCACGTCGAAGGATAGCATTAGGAGCGTAGTCGCCGAGATTACGCAAAAAGATGGATTCGTCAACGTGTTAGTCCTGCGCCCCCTTTCCCAATTATCACGATCTCGCGACTACGGATTCCGAACTCTAATGCTTGCTTCTCCCCAGTCTCGTTAACAATGCCGGTATATATGGCGGACGGCCTAACGGGAGGCCCTCAGATGGGCCTGAGGCCTTTGGGGAAGCTTTGCTAGCCGAAAGTAATGAGGACATTTGGCAGAAATGTACGAGAGAAAGCTGCGCTCTTTACCATCATAGTACTACGTCTTACCTTCTAACTATTGTGTAGTGTTCAACGTCAACTGCACCTCGCATTACTTCGTCACGGCCGCGTTTCTCCCCCTTCTGGCCAAATCCGTGTCCGGCCCGACGGGGAAAATAGGCAGTGTGATAAACAACAGCTCGGTGGCCTCGATCTTGCGAATGTTAGTATAATAATTCTGATAACTAAAGCAAGAGGAGTAATGGGGGTTCTTCATATTGACAGCACTGACGTGCTCCAGGTCGCAAAATTGCCAGTTCTCGTACAACGTAAGTTCAAATCCCTACTAACTCTTTTCTTATTACTCCTGAACGTATCTAACGGCTACAGGTCACGAAAGGCGCTTTCACCCATCTGACGCGCCAGATGGCGTACGAGCTCAGCCACGAGAAGATCAATATTCGCGTAAACTGCCTCGCGCTGGGTAAGTACCTACCTAATCGCACACCTCCTTGTCCCTTTCACTCGGTAATTAAACGGAATGGAGCTGACGGGATTAGGGTACTTCCCGTCCGAAATGACGACCGGAGCGTCCAACAACGAGAACGAGAGTACATCTGTGGACGAAGAGTTCGCGCTCTTCATGAAGGGTATGGGCGCTGACAAAGTTAAACGCATGGGAAAGCCGCAGGAAGTTGCAAGTGTAAGTTGCGTAATTTCTTATTTTTATTATCTACATTTCCCGGCCGTGTTTCTGCATTGGGAATTGCTGACTTATTGCTCCGCTGGTTTCATAGGCCGTTCTTATGCTCGCCACGAACGACTTCGTGTGGGGAACTCTGACGCTTGTTGACGGGGGCATGGCCTTGACTGTCCCTGGGAATGTATGAGAAGCTAGTCACGTAGATTATGTTGGGGTGTTTCAGCCGTAAAAGGAGTGTGACCTATATTCAGGCGGAGGCAAGTCAACGAGCGTCGAGCCGAGTCTCAAAAATCATAACCCTTCGAGGTAGGTACCTATATATTAGTTCACTCGGTTAGTAGTAGTATTATAGGAGCCTTTATTAAAGAGGAAACAATAACTATGGTCTACGGGTTTTAAAACTGTTTACGTGAAATTACAGTAACTTAGCAAGGTGAGCTTTTCTTATTCATTTTCATTGCCCTCTACTGTTAAGTCCAGTTCAATGAATTCGCAAATTTCGAGTACATAAGATAAGTGTTCAAAAGAATTATCACTTTTAGTCTATTCCATAGTATAATACGTACATAAGGCCAATCTAACAAATGGAAATTTGGTACTTAGTTCGGTTATGGGAAGCCAGTCGAAACCGGCGGTTAGATCTTGGAGCTTGGGCAATATCCAGATCCAACATCATAAGGCTAGCCAATATGCTCGTAAACAAGTTGAAAGACGGAAATCGCCTGTCTTTTTAACAGGTAGGGCACCTGTCTAGAGTTCGTTAACCGCTTTCGCATGATCATAGACCAGAGTCTGCGCCTCTTCATCGTCTAGATAAATGGTGAAGCCGTCGTTATGGTTGCGCCCATAAGAGTACCCCGAGAATCCGAACTGCCAGTATAAGTCGGACATACCCTCCTCGAGCATGATCTTCTGCCAACCGCCCTCGACTTCCACCCTCGTCGCGTTAACAGCTGGGATCCCGTTCTGGCGACGGACTTCGGGCGTCATCCACCCGTATTCCTCGTGGACAACCGGTTTCCCCGCTGACCTGGCCGCGGCGGCGTGGTCGCGGATCCACTGGTCGGCCCACGCGACGGTCTTGGTCCACCAGTCGGGGTAAGTGTGGAACACGCCGAAGTCGATGGTAGGTAGCGCCAGGTTAGCATCGAAGTCACCGCCGTCCGCGCCGTTATACGCCCAGTCGTCCGACTCCCTGTTAAACCCGCCCTCGCCGCCCCACGTCACTAGGTGGTTCGGGTCGAGGCCCTTGATGAAAGCGCTCATCTCGCTAATCCACGAGGTGAGCGTTTCGGTGGTGCAGTTGCCGCTGACGGGTAGATTGCGCACGCCGTCGGCGCCGCAGCGCGGCTCGTTGGCTAGCTCCCAGGCCATGATCGCCGCAGAATCCTTGTACCGCGTCACGAACTGCTCGATGTATCGCTTAAATGCGTCTTTGATTTGCGGTAGCCGGTAGAACTAGCCCTTAATTAGTATCATACCTGTATATGGAATAGGAAATCGTCGTAAATATGAAATAAGGTTTAAACCCAAAAATATAGGATATAACATAAAATTAACATACGTCGTCGTGGTACTTTCCGCCAAGATTAACGGTGTAGACGTCCATCCCGCCGTAATCAGCCCAGTTGTTAGTGAAGGCAACGATGAGCTTGATGCCGACCTTGGTAGCGGCATCGACTACCTTGTCAAACTCCGTGATGTTGATGGTGGAGTTGCCGTCCTCCCACCATTGGAAAACGGCGTTGGTCGCGCCGGCACCTTCGCCGCCATACTGTGGTAGGCCCTGAGGGTCGTATGTGACATTCTTGTCGTTGAAGCCCCACGTACGAAACACCTTCAGGCCGGCGTCCTTGGCAGCAGCAAGACCGAGCTCGACATCGGCCGCGTTCTAAATCATAATCAGGACTCATCTCCTCTCCGAGGGGAAGAGGGATTGTTACGTACGCTCTCAAAGGGAAAATAATATGCATTGCTTCCAGCGAAGTTAAAATCTTCCCCGTCGAGCTGGAATTTAGTTCCTTTTACAGTGACGAAGCCCTCGGGCACGGCCACCCGTTTATTTTTACCTACGGGACCTGCATTAACTCCTCCGCTAGCAAGTAGGCTGAGCGATAGAAGACTAGACAGAGTAAGAACCATATTGAAAATCTCCTCGACTCGTAGAGAGACCACACGTAGCCATTATAGGAGAGTCGCCGCCATCTAGCGCAAGGAAACCTACCTATTTATTGCTTTTCGTTGACGTCTTCCTCCAACTTGGGTAGTTTCCCTTTTCGGCAAACGGAGACCTTCGAACCGCGTTACCAGGATCGCGCTAATCGAGCCTCTTGGTAGCATTGACAAGCTACGCTCAACCACCCGGAAGAAATATATCTGTACTGTTCAGCGGGGTCGGGGTTGATTTTCTACATTACTAAACTGATATTTACGATTACACTGGAGAGGTAATTCCTCAGTGAGGAATATCATATTACCCAGTATAGTTAGTTAACAACCCCATCTGCCCATAGCCGACTTGTCAACACCGTCGATTCGTGTTAATATCCCTGGGTAGATACCTACCTAATCAACTTATTTTCTGACGATTTACGTATGTGTCTTCTAAAGCCAGGATAGCTTTGTTATAGATGAAGGATAATTGTACGTGATGCACCTCAAGATCTGGATGGATCCGCGAGCCGGAGATGGGTGGCGTACCAGGTACCCGACGCCTAAGCTCCGGTTTTACGGCGTCGGGTGGGGCTGTGTAACCATTGAATATGGACAAAAAGGGGCCCATCGGCTTTATGCCCCGAACATGAGACATTCCATTCTATGTCTACCCATACCTACCTGGGTACCTCTAGGTACCTAGTAGGCAATTAACTCGAAGCTTCACTTCAAGAGACAAAAAGAAGGTAAAACCGGTTCCCTCGTTGACCAGGTTTGAAATTCAGGTGCCGATGGTACTTAATGTATCCGTTTTCAAACCCCTCGTTGCTCAAAAGACTTATTAACGACCGAGCGTCCTATGTCCAGATCGCAAAACTTTTGGGGGAGGGCTTGCTGGAAGAAGGGTGGGAGAGACTTATACTAAGTATAAATGAGCGTCGAAGCGATTCTCTTGATTCCTCATTTCCTAGGTTCCACGAAATCTACCTACCCATATGACATGAACCGCGTCCGGACTGCGCACACAAGCTACACTTACGTACACAATGGTTATGAAAATAATCGAGATCGAATGGGAACTGCTAAATGATGTAATTGGGAACGAGGAATATTCTCTTATCGATAATGATACTGCCCGTACATTGACTGCCTATTTGGGCAAGTACCCTAAATTGTACGCAAATGTGCAAGGATTTATGTAGAAGAAAGAAATGTAATTCAGGTAGGTACGAAGTACCAGATGCGAGTCTTCGTATGGGAAGTGCCAAGATTTCGCGATGGATAAGGTAAGCGATCTACTCCGCACTAGAAAAAAAAATCCCACCAGCCCAAAAAAAAAGCAGATCCGATTCTAACCAATCAACATTCGTCTTCGTCAACTTTTTACTGCCGCATCTCCCAAGGCCAAGGCCAATCTAACGCCGATTCGACTGTTGCAGGCGACCTGCTTTTACTTTTTTTTTTTTTTTCCTTATTCTCACCTTAACTTCACTTTTTTTCACTCCCTTCCTCTCCACCTATCTCCGTTCTCCGGTCTCAACGAAGCCTATCGGCCCAACCGCTCGAGTCCTCCCCTCGTCGTCTCGGTCGAATTGATAGCCGCTGTTGGAGTCTTTGGCCTGAGCTTCTTTCTGCCTAATCACCCCCTCAATCGAATGGCACCATGGAGGACTCTACGTTGAAGGTTGGTTACCCGCCAACTTATTCCGCATCGCGGTCTAGGTGTCGCATGTTTTCGAGGGAATGATAACCGACGCTTTAAAAACAGGAGCGCCTCCTCAACTCGCAAAAGTCCTTCGATGGACTCCTGTCGCTCATACCAGCAAAGATGTATTATGGGGAAGACACAAGTGTAAGTGAAACTTACATATCACGGCCGCTAGACCCGCTACAGCATGCTCATTCTCTGCCCGCTTTATAGGACCAATGGAACCGAAAAAAGCAGTCCAAAGCTGAGGCCGCTGCCGCTCGACGCAATAAGCTCGATCCCGATAGCGCGCTAAACCGCAGTGTCAAGGAGGTAATGGACGAGCAGGCTCAGAAAAAGCGAAAGCGCGATCAGATGCAAGGCGATAACGAAGGCGACGATTGGTCTGATGTGGAGGGTATTGAGGCCGAGAAGCCTGGCGAGGGGTTAAAAAAGAAAACAGCAAAGGACGTCAAGAAGCAAAAGAAGCTAGACGAAGAGGCGTCTGAACTTAGCGAAAAGGAACGGCGCAAACAGGAGAAGAAGGCCGCGCGAAAAGAGCGAAAGGCAGAGCGACAACTCTTAAGGGAAGAAGAGGCTGCCTTCCAAAGACAGACTATCAAGGGCGTCAATAAGATCAAGCTAGGATCTAGGGAAACGAAGCCCAGCTCAGCGCCAAACGGCGATGTTAAATCCACCACCGTCAGCGCTGGGGCTGATGATGCGATCGACCAGGAGCAGTCCGAGGTAGAAGATGAACATGAACCTACAGATGTAAAAGACATGGATGTCTCTGGGCTTGCTGACCATACGGAAGAACAAAGCTCTGTCTCTGCCCCGTCGCCTTCATCCGAACCCCAATCCCCTGTCTTCGACACCAACGGCACCCCCGCTGATTCGACCGGCCAAGCTCCAAGCACCACAACATCTGTATCATCTGCAGCCCCACCTGAAAAGCCGAAACATATCAAAATCCCTTCTGACACAGCCGCACTTCGAGCACGTCTCGCGGCGAAGATACAAGCGCTCCGCGATGCACGGAAAGCGGATGTTGACGGAAAACCCATACGCACGCGTCAAGAGTTGATCGAAGCACGACGCCAGAAACAAGCGGAACGAAAAGCACACAAGAAAGAGCTGAGACGACAGGCCAAAGTGGAAGCAGATCGCAAACGTGAAGAGGCTCTCGCATCTGCTCGCAACTCGCCAGGCAGCATTCTCAGCCCAGCCATCGACCTCGAAGAGAACCACTTCGCTTTTGGCCGCATCGGCTTCGGCGACGGCACCCAATTAGCCCACGACCTTACCCATGTTCTAAATAAAGGCAAGAAGAAGGGCCCGTCGGATCCTAAAACGGCTCTCGAGAAGTTGGAAAACCAGAAAAGGCGGTTGCAAGAGATGGATGAAGAAAAGCGAAAGGACATCGAAGACAAGGAGCTTTGGCTAACTGCGAGAAGACGCGCGGAAGGTGAGAAGATTAAGGACGATGAGAAGATGCTCAAGAAAGCCGTCAAACGTAAGGAGAGTGCCAAGAAGAAGAGCGAGAAGGAATGGGCCGCCAGAAAGGATGGCGTCGCCAAAGCAATGAAGGACCGGCAGAAGAAG
Organism: Pyrenopolyporus hunteri; assembly: GCA_902806595.1. Taxonomy (NCBI): domain Eukaryota; kingdom Fungi; phylum Ascomycota; class Sordariomycetes; order Xylariales; family Hypoxylaceae; genus Pyrenopolyporus; species Pyrenopolyporus hunteri. The sequence continues at coordinate 263,815 of CADCXC010000046.1, forward strand.
CGAGAGGAGAACATCAGAAAGAGACGTGAGGAGAAGCTGATAGGCAAGGCTGGCAAGAAGAAGGGGGCTAAGAAGAGCAAGGCCAGAGCAGGATTCGAGGGTTCCTTCATAGGCGGTGGGAAGAAGAAATAAGTTTCTGTTTGCCAACCTCCATGGTTGCGAGCGGGCTTATCAGTTCGCCTGTCTCCCTCAAGGTGTTTTTGAGCGATGTACACGTAATGCACTTTCAGGCAATCAGGCGGTGTTGGAATACCATGCGTGTTACTGACTTAAACCCCCTTAAGCTTCGTGAACCTTGATGCTGGTATCGAAGGCCGGTGACTTCCTCGTCCTGTAACGCGCTTTTTTTTTTTCACAACTTCACGGGTTTAAGTATTACTAGCCCAAGCCAAGCCGCCTACCCAGGAGCCTATTAAGGGGCCAAATCTTAGGTATCTAGGTTCTGTACTACGGTGGCTAAACTCCCGCAGCAAGCCACCTAAACCCGCTATGCTTCAGTGGACGAACCACTATAATCGCGGTATCTTAGCGTCCACTTCTCCTCTCGCAGTTTACGACAACTCTTCAGACTTACCCGTGGGTTGACGAGGATAGCCTAGGCCAAACTTATGCTCCTGTCCTCAGTAAATGCCACGAATAGGAAGGTAGGCGCTCGGAGAGGCGAATTATCTAAACATGAACACGACTTGGAGACTTCATAAATGCTATATACTCGGGTTCACTACAATAGGACCCGCTGTCACGTGTGGACATAAGACTTGATCTCTCTCCTTTATATATCATAGTACTGAGTATGATCCAGTTACGTCTTCTGGTATGAGCATGTTCTAATATTATGCTTAGCATCTAGAAGATAGTTGGTAATACCACCCTTTCATCGTCCTGTGGCTGATGAGTTACGCAATGCTACGGCTCCGGCCCCGACCAAGGGGCTTAAATAATAATCCTCTCGAGGCCACTCTCTATACTACGTAAGCTGTGTCGCTAATTGAACGCGTGGTGTTGTCCTCCCTTGTTACGCTATTATAACAGCAAGCCTGTCCAACCGTCGTACCAATGGTGGTGGTGTGACCCCCTTTCAAAGAAAAAGCAACGCAGAACACCAATAGTCCTACGGTCCTCTAGAATGTTTGTTTCTCCGAGATCTAGGGAATTTTAGGGTTCGATAATTACTGCCATAAGAGATCCTATTGGAGTTGCGTTATATTGGAAAGGAACACCAATTACAGCCCTCTGAGAGAAATAATATAGATGCTAAAACATTTGCCTACAAGCCCCTTAGTATCGTAACTTATATCTACTCTCCTAAAGATTCCATGCGCTGGCAACTAGTTAGTTCATAGAATCTAATTTATACTCGACTCTGCTAAGGCTAGTCTTCGTTTGTTGGAATTTTTACCAACATATGTTTCTTACCGGTTGGAATCATATTGCGTATATCTTTCTTTGTCTTTCTTTTCGCGAAGAAAGGGCGTGCCCGGGAAGTTCCCCGGTGTCCGACGGGTTGGTTTAGAGCTCGCCTCCCTTGCTCCGGATATTTATACCTGAATACTGCTTTCTCGGTCCCGTTGGTTGTACGGCAAAGTTTATGCTACCTAATTACAGCATAGTGCCTGGCTCTAATCGGATGACTCGGCCTAACCTTGCTTCGTGCGATATGGTATTTGGGTGATGGTTCGACTGGTCGCTTTCTGAAGTTTCTACTGGATCCCTTTATTTAATTCATTGAGAGACTAATAGAATCCGTTGTCGATTTGTATCGTCGCGTTACTAGTTAAATGTTGCCTGCTACCCAACAGGATAATGTGAAGCTCGGATGCTTGAAGGCGCAAATAAGGCCTAACAAAACCATCTTTTCCTTTTCTTACCTCCAGTCATTCATTTATTGGTTTAATGGGTACTCTCTGACACTGTCCCTCTCTTGAGCCCCCGGTCTACGAGCTGTACGGCGGAAAACATCTCAACACTGAACGATATGGCGGAAGCCACTCCGCTACCTGCGCAAACAGCTGGTCGAGTGGTCTATATCTCGTCAATTGTCCTGGCTATAATCTCCACCGTGCTCGTATGCCTTAGACTCTACCTACGTTGGGTTGAGAGGTTGATCTGGTGGGATGATGGATTCATATTGGTCGGACTAGTCAGTATCATCTCCATATCAAAGAGATTTTGATTCCTAGATATATCTAACTCGAAGGTTCCAGCTTTCGTTTCTCGCAAGCATCGGTGCGGCGTGCAGAAGCTCGTTGTATGGCCTCGGAATTGAAAATAGGTATCTTTCCGAAGAGGTACGGATAGAGGGATCCAAGTACCTGATGATTTGGGGGTTCTTGTACACGGTATGCCTTGTTGTGGTCAAGTGTTCCATCTGCTTGACTTTAATACGGTTGAGCGAAACTATGAAATATGTCCGCATCACCATCTACGTTTCGTTGCTAGCGAGCGTTATAGCGTTTCTAATTACTTTCGTTGGTGCCCTGACTATATGCGGCCCCGTCGAAGCTAATTGGGATGTGGAAATGGTTATCCAAGGCGCGGCGGTATGCGCGTCTGAGAGCACCGCGCTAATTATTGCTTACGTGTCTGTGGCCTTAACGCTTCTTACCGATATAGCATGTGCTATTATACCGGCAGTAATATTATGGGGGACTCAGCTCAAGAGGAGGACGAAAACGATGGTTGTCTTGCTTCTGTCCTTCGGCTCCATTGCTTCCGTGTCCACGATACTCCGCACACCTTACATCCGATACTATATGGCAGAGAACCTTCTATGTAAGTTGGATCTAGTATCTTATGAGGGTTAACAGATTCATTGCTAATATTGCTGTCATGTACAGATTGGATGTCGAGAACCGTGTTGTGGTCCAACTTCGAAACCGGTGTTGGCCTTATTGCGGGCTCCCTACCAGTGATTCCGAAGATGATTAGGTGTTATAAGATGAAGCGAGATACGAGTGCGCATCCAAATGCTCTAGGGCTGGTGACTTTCGGCGGTGCCCCAGTGAAGCCCGGTTATATCCTAGAAAGTTTTGATAACCCGACCGATACTGGCCACAGCACCACAACAGTACAGGCGAGGCGCCGTTCGCGAGAATGGGGGCGCCTCGAAGAGTGTATTGGTACGCATTATATTCATGCTCAGTATAGCGTTGAAGTACAACGATCAGAGGCCTCAGAGACCCAACTGTCAAAGGGGGGAGAATAAGCAAGCGGGCTCCTAGACTTGGTTCGGAAGGGGGGGAAATCTGTACAAAATTTGATTTGTTATATCCAATATAACCACCTATAGTTATAGGTATTGTCGAATATGTCTGGGTTTTATTTCGTCCCTTGCTATAAGCTAATGCTCACAGCACCTATTTTATCATAATTTAAATACGTTGACACGTCATCCGGATCGCCTCTCCAGGCATACTCAACTATCTCAACCTTATTGTCTCTCCGCCCAACCAAGCAATATATCCTCCGGGCGCGGTTGGCAGCCATCTTCCCGCGATCTTTACAATCAGATAACGCCCGGACCTGGTCGCTGACCGGGTTCCAACTATTTCCTTTATAATATGTCAACTGAACTCCATCGTCGGTGGTGGGGTCTGCGGTCAGGACTTGGAAGCCCAAAGGCTCGGCCCAGCCTCGGCTGGTCTCATTAAAGCCCGTAGAGAACGCAGCGATAGTGGTTCCGGGCCCTATACTTCGCCCTATAGTGTGTCCTACGTACCGGCCATCTCCGTTGACGATCTGAGATAGACCGCTTGTGGTTGACCGGTAGAAAATATTCATGCTCCTATGGCCGGCGGTCGTAGCAGCAGCAGCGTGCGTTTGAGCAAGCGAACTATTCTCGGCGGGCGGCGGCAGGTTAACTTTGATGACGTTCTTGTCGCTGTGCCATCCTGTGCTGGAGTTCTGGAAGCTAGCTTCTCTTATCCCCTCTGGTGTTTGCCAATAAAGGTATGAGTACTGATTGCATAAGTCGCACTGTTTCCCGTAGGATACGAGCGAAGACCCAGCAGTGGATATGTAACTATTTCCGGCTGCCGAGTCTATCCAATTGGCGGTAGGAATCGATGACTCTGTCGAAATACCCTTCTCGCTGTTGTACGACAGAGCTTTAATCGTGGAGAGACCTCCACTGTCTGGAAGTTGCCAATATACATGAATGTCGCGACTCTGCAAAGTGTCAGCAGCTTGGATCCTTTAAACCTATAGTGACTGCGACCCCTTACCGATGTATTATACGCGAATACGTCAAGGGCCAACGCAGTCCCCTTTCTGACGCTATCAAACCCTAGATTGTTCGTCTTACCATCCACTATCGGCGACACGACCCAACTTCTATGTGATGAGTTCCATGTCGATAGGTAGATGGCTCTATTATTCAACTGGTAAGCCACAAGATAATTTTCGTATCCAAACTGATCCGTGAAGTTAGTGGTCGCAATGTTGGTATATGGGAGAAGCGCGTTGTCGTCAAGCTCCGACGATTCGTTTTGGTTATTGGTCGAGTCGGAATCTGAATCGGAATTGCGATTTCTCCTCGTTACTACACCCGCAACGACGCCAGCCACGATTGCGATAATAGCTACCACGACCACGATAAGTACAGCCCAAAATATCTTTCGCTTCATTCCACATATTCGTTGTTCCGATTGGGGCACGGCCTCGCCCGCTCCTGGCACGTGGACCGGCTCTGGAAGGGTTGGATCTACATCTTTTTTGATGGCGTCGCCACCAACGACCTCGGGGTAACTGACATATGCGTCCGCATTGTAATTGAACTGCGGGAGTTGTGCGGCGTGGTTCGTCTCGGCATACTGATTTCGGGTGTGCGCTTCGGTGTCCACCTCCAGCGTACTATAGTCCTCCCTATCTGCTGAGGAATTCATGATTGCTCAGACAGACAGGTAGATCTGTCGCAAGCCAAACAAATGACATTGACGATGCGCCGTTTGAATTGCGACTGAATAAGAGGGAAAGGAGGAGAAAAAAAAAAGATCCCTGATGAAACTAATGGACAGTGAAAGTGGCTTATCAGCCCTGTCGCGCCATGTCTCAACACGTTGTGTCTCCCGCGAATAGAAACTCGAATCCATCTCCGCTTGTCCCTGTCTGGGTGCCAGATCAGGTGAAAATCCTCGTGTGCGCAACGGGTTTCGTATTAGGGGTGTAGCCATCAGCTGGGGCAGTGCCGGGATTTTGTGTGCCAAGGATGGTTCACCAGTACTACTACATATACGCAGTATACCGCAGCCGAGCCGATGAAACAGAATAATAGGTGGAAGCTCAGGAAGGATTCCTCGATAAATAACACTAATAAAAGATAGGTCAAGCTCTAGTAGGCCTCGCCTACGTAACTGCACCGAGACGGGCTCTGTTTGGTTAGAACCAAGTCCGGGAGCGCTTATTATAAATCCACTATAACCAATGATTGACCGGGAATAAAGCTATTTCAACAACTAGGCCACGCTAAGACCGGCATAGTTGTATACTAGTGAGAAGCTGTGCTCCAAAGTATGTGCGGTATCCGCAAATGTCGACTACCCAGTAGTTGGTAAATACTAAAATGTAGGGGAAAGAGTCGTTATCTAATTAAATTCGATCAAGTTACGGAATACATATAAGACTTTTACTTACTTACCTACCTACTTAGCAACTTAGATATAAGCTATTACTCTCTAAATAATTAAGATTCAATACGTTCAATACCTGCCTACCTAGGTAGAAGGTAGTTATGATTCCATAAGACCCGCAGAAGAGAAGCTTAGCCTCTGTGGATAGGGTGACGATCCGCATTATTTTAATTACCCCCATTATAATGAAGTATTGGTAGGTACTATGCCTCGGTGATATGTCGAATAACATTAAATGGAAACTAAAGTTAATATTATAGAGCAACATCAAGTTAAACATTCTATCTTCTGACTCAGAAACCAAGTATCCACCATTATGTGTGCGTTGATATGCATATTATCCCCCGGTGATTTACTGTGCCGCAAAAAGACAAGGCCAATTACAACTCAACGACATGCCTCATTAGGAAACCGTAGGTGGCAGGCCTCACTTGATTTTGATTCGTTATTTACCAACAGAGGATCAGTTGCGGGAAGGACGCTTTACTTATACCCAGTATAAACCGTGGTTTACGCAGATTGATAGGTAGGTAGTTATCATCTCTTATGCCCTCATTGAATCGCAGATACTCAAACGATCGCAGACCCCTACGTTACAGGGTAGTCACCATAATCTCAACTCCATCGTCAGTCTTTTCGAGGACCGTAACCGAAACGCCCCATTCAAATACTGTATACGAATCTATTCCCTCCAGAGACAACGGCGCATCGTTCAACGTATCGCCTGCGCAACCGTCCGAGTCAGGCGTTGCGTCCAATACTCGAATGGGCCCTTGTCCAGTAGCAGTCGTGGTCGAGACAGTGTAAAGCAACACGCCAGTGGAGCATGACGCCGAGTCAAGGCCATCCGCTGTGCGCAGTTCTGCTACCAATGCGTCCGTATTTCCATGCTTGATGACGACGGCCTTCTTCCCTCCTGTTTTCTCCAGCGGAGCCAACTTGTGGGTGGTTTGGCCTCTCTCAGCAACACAATCGATTTGCTCGTCCGCGAGCCATCCCAACCGCCACTTGTCCCACGCGAAGTAGTCAGGGCTCGGTCCACTATGCGGATTTCATCTCAGCGTCGTTAGCCCCGTTTATGGAAATCGGCTCTTACCTAATGAGACCCATCAAGTCCCAACCGCCTATGTAGAGCCCTGTTGGACCACCGTCGTGAGGATAGTAATCAGGTAAGCACAGCGTGTGGCCGGTCTCGTGGTTTAAGACAAGGTACTTCCAGGTTTTATACGCGTCGAGGCCGAAGGTTACCGACTTTTTAGCGACGTAGGTTCCAGCGCGCGTCTTGACATCGCCCATGAAGGTAGGCGAGAATGAGATAGCGGCTGCGTTGGCAGTTGGCACGACGTATAATACGTCAACGGGTGCGATAGCTTTCCCATAGGCCTCTAATGCATCCTGTATATATTTCTGGTGCACCTCGTAGGTGAGGCCGCGTTGCCATTGGTAGGAAGCTGCAGTAGCAGGCATCCGGTAGAAACGAGAGGTGTCGGCGGTGACGTTTAGTGACAACGCGCCATATGATGCCTTAGAATACCACTCCGCAGCTGCTGGTAAGAAGAAGTCGTGCAGACTCTGAGGGGTCTCGACAGCAGGTTGATCAGAGAAGTCGACGAAGATCATAAACGCATTCAGGGTACCGGTGCTAGGCGCGCAGTTAAGCTCGTATCCGAATCCGGTACTGAGGTAAACGCTACTATTCGCAGCTAGTTTACATGTAGACACGTCCGCTCTAGGGAGAGGGCGAATATATCTTGCTGAAGCGAATGCTATAATCGACGCCACGGTCATATGCCATATTAAACCTCTTGCCACACCACGGAGCGACTGTGTGAGACCGGCCATGACGGGTTACTGATTATTTACGGTGTCCCTATAAACCGTACACAGGAAATCAGCTGTATTGAGTCGGTCAATTCGTCGCCCCAACTCCTCAGCTTAGGCACCTTAGTTTCCGCGGAAAGAATAATTCGAGGAATGCCGTCTGACTTTAAACAGACACCCGTAGACCGTTTCTATTATGTCACAAGGGGAGAGGTGCCAAGACGTTAAATTAGGGGCGGCTACGTACGTCCCGTGTATGCGGTGAGATGAAGATGCAAACAATTATTGGACAAGTAGCGATCGGGCGATTATACCTGCCATGGTGACGGAGTGTGAAGGAAAGGGCTTTTGATGCTGAAGCTATGGAGAAGGGAATGGGAGAAACGGCGACTGAGAGATGAGTTGTGAAGTATAACAAGCAGCGGGTGGGGTTGCGAAGTCATCTAGACCCTTAAGTCGCAGTGAAGAACCATAACCTTAATAGCCATTGTTACAATATATCAATCTATCGGAGCGGCAATTAGCACCCAGTTTGCTCTTTCGACGTTTAGCCGACCACCCACATTCACGTGAATCGGCTAAGTTTGAGTATCGAATGAGTAGATGGCGGGGGAAGACTTGGGATAGCTAGTCGAGTACTAGAAGAAGTTATCAGGCTATGTATTTCAAGGGGACATTATAGATCTCTCTGCTTAACGAGGACTTATTCAGGAACAATGTAGCGGTAAATAAACTCACCGCGGCACCCGAATAGTTACCTTCACCCCGCACATTAAAACATACACATTTCCATGGACAAGTCGTATGAAGTCATCCCTAACCTGCCGGTATAATTTCAAATTCAGGTACTGAAGCTTAGGTTATGACAAGCTTAGATACTGTACCATTCAACACCTATATTCCCTTCCAAGGCCGTTTCATCTTATCTGTTTTCTCATATCGTCTTTTAGCATCGTTCTCTGTTTATCTCTAGATAAAACACTCCTAGATAGCTCGAATACCAGCCTCGCTCCTCCTCTTCAGAGGCCTGACTTGATAATCTCTGCGGCAAGCTCAGCAACTCCATACACGGAGGCCTGTGTGTTAGTGCGAGGGGTAATAGGGATAATGCTAGCATCACAAACACGCAGGTTTCGGCAACCATAGACGCGTAGCTGGGGACTGACAACGCCGCCCATCTCGCGCGGCATCATAGAGCATGTACCGGTGAAGTGACAAGCACCGACGGCAGACTCACGCACGTACCGTCGGACGTCATCCAAATTAGCGAATGAGATTGTTGGGTCGCGTTTGCCGCCCGGCTTAACGTGGCTCGCTAGCGGCTCCGTAGATATAATTTTCTCTAGGAATTGTAGGTGGTGTGCTAAAACCTCTACGTCGAGAGGATGGGTAAGGTATCCGGGGTCAATATTGGGGGATGACGAGCTGGACGCAGAGTTGATGTGTACTGATCCCCGTGATAGCGGATGTGCGAGCAACAGCGTCACGCGGACGTAGTTCTCCTCGCCCTCAAGGTCAGCTGCGGACGCCATTAATCCATTGGAAGTGAATCTGCCGTAGGAGGGATTCGTCATGTAGCAACACGATGGCTCTGTAGGCGAACGGAGGACGGTTTCAACAAAGGACTCGTGTTTCCTAATGAATGCTTCTGGTGTTTTGCCTGACCGAGTTTCCGAGCCGAGAGTTTCGAGGATTGCCGAAATGGCCTTGTCTCCCTCGTTCGTGTTGATTCCCGGGAACGGAAGGTGTGCGACGTTGTTGACACCGCCTCTGGAAAAGGGGCCGGACTGTTTGGAGTAGGCATCAATGGCGGCCACGAGGGCATCTGGATCTTTGCGTGCAATACCATCCAAGGTCTCGAAGCCCTCTTGATCTGTAACTTCAACGTTCAAACTACACATCGGGTGATTCTGCAGGTTTTCACCAACGTGCGGGTTGTCGATGACAACATCGATGCCAAGAGATTGTAGGAGATCCTTATCACCTATACCTGACAGCTCAAGCAATTTAGGGGAGTTGAGGGCACCGGCCGTGATCAATACTTCCTTCCGTGCATTTACCGTTTGTGGCTGCCCGTCTTTCGTAAATTGGACACCAACCGCGATAATTTCATCAGAGGCCTTATCGAAAAGAATTTTATCCACGAGGGTACGAGTCCAGAGAGTTAAGTTTGGTCGGTCTTTTGCCAGCTCCAAGTAATCGTTGCCGGCGAAACTTCTCTCTTTCGTGGATGGGTTTATAGTATCCGGGATCGTAAGGCCGCCGTACATTTCGCCGGAAAGAGGATCGTTAGTAACTGGGAATCCGAGTGCGCTTATGGTATCTCTCCAAACTTTGGGCCATCCATTATCTTCGCTAGGGTATGTCAACCGCAGCGGACCATTCCCTTGGATTTCACTTGACGGAAGAGTCAAGGTGTATGATTTCTTAAGGGCTTCGGAGTAGTTCGACCATTCCCAGCCTGGGCTACCTAGGCTCACCCATGCCTCAACGTTTGCCTTAGAAGTCGGACTAAATGCCAGACTATTTACACCACTGGAACCACCGACCATGCGTCCCTGGGGAAATACAAGTTCACGGCCCCCGAGTCCCTCCTAATTTAAATAGTAAGATAATATTCGCAAAGATGTGAAACTTAGTTTACTAACCTGAGGAGTGGTCTTCAACATCCAGGTAGCGTCGGTATTGATCAGAGCGGGCCATAGGGCAGGGATCTTGAGATGGGTATCATCTTTCATATCTTCGCCCGCCTCGATCACAAGCACCTTCGTGTGAGGATCTTCTGAGAGGCGCGTAGCAAGCACGAGGCCAGCCAGGCCTCCGCCAACAATGATGAAATCAAAGTCTTCGGACGTCATTGTATATTGCGTAGTGATTTAATCGTTACACTCACCAAAGGAATTTCGAAAGGGGGTGCCCGATTTTAGTATATATAGAAATCGTCACATGTTTACCGCTGGTTTAGCGTGCCTATACCTAACTAGGGGCGGCATGTTGGTGCAGAACCTTCGTAGTGCGTGGAGAAATCGACGATGTGGACGTAACTAACGGCTTCTATGGTGGATAATCGTTTCCTGCGAGAAATATCATGATGTGGTGCTGCTGTGCCACAGCAGTCTAATTAAGCGCGACGTGTGTCGAGTAGGGGCCCCGATATCTAGAACCCTAGTATCTATTCATTCATAGGCTATTGGAGACTTGGGCTTTAACGTTTCGGTTAGCCGGGCACTGTCAATACAACGATGATACACATCCATAAACTAAGGCACTCGAATCCTGGGGGAGCATGGACTGCTGAGGGACTAGAAGAGAGTTGTTCTAGTGGCCATCCGGTTTTATTCCCGAAGTCTGACCCACGCGTTCCGAATTCAATTATAACACGGTTGTGCGTAATACATTTAGCGTTTGATAGTGGAGAGAAATCGATCTCGCCTTACTCTCTTAGGATGCTGTAACCGTCTCGGTCGCTATAACGAATAGACATGAAGATGGGAAGGAAATCCGTAATAGGAGGTCGGCTCTATCTTCCTCATCATGAGAGACAGCTGAGGGAAATCAATAAAAAGGTGGTCCGTATCCGGGTGGAGTGTTGTGTCGAGGTATGATTAGCCGGGGCACGAGCAAACGGGGCAACGACAACAACGGCGACGGGACTGTTTGCCAGAAAAGGGATATAGTCTCACTCAACACTATCATTCCAAACGGATTTATCCGCGCTAGAAGTGATAGTGGGACATCTTTTAGGAGGGCTAGGGAGGTATTTTTCGTTAAAATGGCCGCGATGACGAGTTCGTCTCGCCGGTGTGCCCGGACTCACGTATGATCTAGGACTTAAATAGGGGCTATGGCTGTTCTCGACGAGTTGGGCAACCGTAAGGGCTTCGCTAGGCAAAGGTAACCCGAACTATGGCTACCTAGAAAGCGGACATCGCGTTGAGCACTTGACAGAATGTATTCTAATTTGGCTTGTAAACTGTTCATTGGAATGTTAGGCCATGATCTACATAATCACAGAGACGGTACGAATTTGCTGGACTTTGGGAACAGTGTATGGTAGTCTAGATTAATCCCTCTCACAATAGATCATAATACGTATAGACAATGTGCCCTATTGTAACTTTTAATTTTGAACGCCGGCAGCGGGCGGGTTGGACTTATTCATTTCATAACATGGCCCGGACGTATAAAACGCGGAATACCGCTTGAGTAGGTGTATAAGATAGTTTATTGTCACTGGTCGAACTCCGGCGAAGTTCTTCGGTGATGTAGACCATTCATGACCATTGTCATACAGCCCATCTAAACCGTATACAACTCTATGTACAGAATATCGAGAAATGTTATATCATTTAAGAATTACAGAATATATTGTAAATATCAGCTCGGAACTGCGAGTATCATGTAAGAGAACGAGAATAATTGAGGATGAGAATATATACTTGTCCCGGGACTCCTACGACTCACTCGTAGGTTCATTGTCGGCGGGCTTGTTCTCCACAGAAGAACCCTCGGGGGTGTCTTCGGTGGCTTTCTTCTCCGGCTGCTTCAGGGAGAGCCAGTCCATGAAGATAGGCCCGGCAATGGACAGTGCGCTAAGAGCAACGGCGACGTAAAAGGTCTGGTTCAGGGCACTGTTGTATGCCTCCAGGACACCGGGCAACTGGCCAGCCGAGACGCTCTCCCTAATTGAAGTGGCACCGCTGTTGATGACGGAGAGTGGATCGACTTCAGGGGCTTGAACAGCCAGGTTTTTGATCAGCTGGTTCTGGAAGACGGTTTGGGCTACGGCTAGGAAGATGGAAGAAGAGAGCGTCTGCGTGAACGTCAAGATAGAAGTTGCCAAAGGCATATCAGCCATGGGGACGGCAACCTGGGCAACAAGCATGACGTTTTGCGCACCCAGACCCGCGCCGGCCGCAACTATTACCTGATATCCGAACCAATACCCAATAGTAGAGTCGACCTTCAGAGAGCTGAGAAGACCCGAGCCGACAGCGGTAAGGGCTGAGGAAGCGATGAGCAGGGGCGTGAACACGCCTAGCGCGGTGGCGAGGCCTCCACCAATCATGGAGAAGACGACGAGACCAAGGATAAGAGGCAGATTGTCAATACCAGATTGGGTAGCCGATACGCCTTTGACAGCCTGGAACCAGATCGGCAGGAAATAGGAGAAGACGAATAGAGCGCCGCCCATGCATACTCCATACCACATACCGCCTAGGATATTCTTATTTTTCAGGACACGCATGGGAACAGTAGCCCGATCCTTCTGCCAGATTTCGACACACCAGAAGATGCAAGCCAGAACACCAAAAACGACGAACAGAGCGATGATTCGACCATCATTCCAGGGATAGAGGGCTCCGCCCCATTGCAAGGCGAGGAGAAGTGAAACCACGGAGGGAATGAGGAAGAATGTCCCCGGAAGATCGAATTGCTTGACCTGTTCCTTCAAGGATAAGCCGGGTTGGGTGGGAGGCTTGTTCGGCAAGAAGAGAATGATGAACAGGATAGCAATGCCGCCGAGTGGAAGATTGATGTAAAAGCACCATCGCCAGGTTACATGGTCTGTGAAAGCGCCTCCTAAGCTGCGTCTAAGGTTAGAAATGTTGGCGTGTGGAAGAGGTATGTTTGTTGCTCACAGAGGACCAGCGACACTGGCAATGCCGTGCATACTCGCTAACAAACCGGTATAGACGGGCCGCTGGCGGAGGGGAACCGAGGTCGCTAGAATAATGATAGCCCCTGAGAAGATGCCAGCAGCGCCAACGCCGGAGATGGTTCGACCACCAATCAGGACGGCGGAGGACGGGGAGACGGCGGCGATGAGGGAACCGATCTCGAAAATGGCGACGCCTGCGAGGAAGACCCATTTCACGGAATACATCATGTAGAACTTCCCGGACATCAACTGCAAGGCGCAAACGGCGAAGAGGTACGAGCTACCGTACCAGGCCACATCGTCGAGGGAGTTGAATTCGTTGGTGATTCGAGGGATGGCGGTGGCGAGAATGGTACCGTCCTTGAGAATAGGGTCAGGGGGTGTTTATGCGCGAATCGAATTGGTTGTCATCGACGGTGACGGCGACTGCGATTGCAACTTACCAAAGACACGACGAGCATGGCCATGCAGAGAGCGATGGTCAAGAGAACCAACTTCCAGAACGGAGGATATTCCTGCTCGGCATCGGCGGCGGCAGCGTCAACAACGGGCTCGCTCTTTTCTACTTGTTGCTTTTCGACATCCTGCGCATCATCTTGCAGGCGCGATTGCACGGCGGCTTCTTGGCTATTTACTTTCTCGAGCGTCGTAGAATCGTGGACGGTGGAAGACACCGAGGCCGCGGTGGCCGTGGTAGAAGAAGCGGGCATATCGTCTGGGGGTCGCATCGCGGGCAGAAACGAAGAAGCAAAAAAAGCAGAAAAGAGCTTAAAGGGTCGAAATTCTACATGTCAGCGTGGTATGGTCAACTCGAAAACAACATCGCGAACTTGGAGGCGCGCAACGGTTGTGCTTATAAGAAGACACCACGACCGCTAATACCAAGGATACCAAGAATACCAAGAAACCAGCAGCGTGGGTGAGTCACGCCGGGTTTGAAGATCTTGGAATACGGGGGCTGTGTCCCTTGCCCCAGATGGAGCTGCAAACTAAGGCGACAGATGAATAGGGCAAAAATAAAATAAAAATTACTATTAAAAAAGAGAGATGAAAAAGATTTCAGGGTCTCGTTCGCAGGTGTTTGCGCGCGACGCCGATTGGCCAATCGTTACGGGAGCCCCGCTAGCCGAGCACTATCTTCCCAGGCGTTTAGGGCATTTATGCAGTACACAGGCGGCGGGCCGTGCCGCTAAGCTATAGTGAGTTTAGGGCCCGTATACAAATTAAATGCCCCTAATTTGGGTGTGACAGTCCCTAACGGTCATGCAGCTAGTGGGCCGGGGTATGACGCAACCTTACATACCGCCGGTACTGAGGTATACGATCGGGGAAAATTTATATATTAAATACATACTACTACGTATATGATAAGGAGGTAGTAAGTTAGTAGGCAAAGATCTAATATAAGCTCGAATCTACTCCGTAATTGTTTAAGGGGTGAGTATAAAAATTATCTATAATATACCTAGATAATAGCTAATATCTGGTAGCGGTTGAGACTTGGCAATGGGGAACTAGTAACGTTATATCAGATCAGGATAACGCCCTATTCATATAGTACTACGAGTCTAAGAGACATGCCCCTTTTTATTTCTTACAATGGAAGGTGATAGCCTCTACGCTCATAAGAGCTATCTAAATTTTTAAATATAGAAAGGAGTGTTAAAGGAATTATTTACTTAGATATGAATGTACGTACAAAACCCAACTTGTCCTACGGTGATATACCCCTCCAAACTACCATCTTCTTATCAATACCACCCGTATAGCCTATCTAGCTAGTAAGTCCGGCGTTCCCGAGGAAGCGTTGCCAGCAGGCCGTAGATAGATAGATATCTTAGAAACATAGGCCCCAAGGTGTACGCCCTCCCCTCATATTGAACTTAGAGTTGTCTTGATCTGAAAGGTTATACGTTACACGATGGTTATTACCCAGGACGCAAAATTTACGATTCCTGTCATCGACATTTCCGGCTACGTCGAGGGTGATCCATCTCGAACAGCAGAGATCGCCGAAGAGCTGAACGCCGCGTGTCGCGCTCCTGGCTTCTTTCAGATCGTCGGCCACGATGTTTCTACCGAGTTACGCACGCGCCTCTTCGACAAAGTCGCCCAGTTCTTCTCTCTCCCTATGGCCAAAAAAACTGCGCTGCGCCGTGGCGTTTCCGAAAACGGTGCGAGGGGATACGAGGATATCGGAGCCGTTATATTGGAGGATGACTTAAAAGACCAGAGAGAAGGCTTCATGATAGGCCCCGATCAACCTCCACGGAGGTTCCTCCAAGGCCGAAATCTGTGGCCTGAAGAGAGTGACTGTCCCGGCTTTCGATCGGCCATGGAGGAATATTTCGCGGCCGTGCGAAATCTCAGCGTGAAAATGTTCCGCTTGCTAGCGTTGAGTTTACATCTCGATGAGCACTACTTTGACGCTTTTGTGGATAGCCAAGACTGTCAGAAAATAAACCTGGGATATGCGTTATAGTAGTGAATACTAACCGGCTATGCTAGCAATTTCAATGTGTCGGGCACATAGATACCCCCGAGGCACCGTGGAGTCAATAAAGGATTCCCGTGGGACCGGCGCCCACACTGATTTCGGTGCTATGACTTTATTACTCCAGGATGACAGTGAGAGCACATTACCTGGCTGTTTCTACTTGGCACTAACACGTCACTAGTTGGTGGCTTAGAAGTCTTCCATCGACCTAGCAGCACGTGGAATGCCGTGCCATACGTTAAAGACGCATATGTTGTCAACCTAGGCGACATGATGGAACGATGGACCAACGGTCGATATACCTCAACCCTACATCGAGTGATTACCCCTATTTCAAGTAAAGATAGGTATAGTGTAGTGCTATTTAACGAGGGATTGTTGGATCAGGTTATCGAGTGCATTCCGACCTGTCTCGAACCCGGGGAGACCCCTCGGCATCCGCCTGTAACGGTGGAAGCGCACTTACGAAAACGGTACGAAGAGACCTATATTGGGACCAAGGATTAACAAGGAATTTGGTGGCTACTGGGATACTATGTGCTTGCTATCTGGTATGGAAGTCAATGGCCAATTGTCATGTACTAAGATCATGTTAAGTATTACTTCCAATCCAATATTTTTCTATTCGATATCCTCGGATCTCACATCGCATACTATCAAGCATATACGGTAGCAATAACGCGTGTTTCTGTACATCACAATGCGTACCTATACTCCGGCCTCTCTTTACCGCCGCTGAAGTGAACTGCCTCACCCCTATCCAGTTTCTTGTTAAGCAACCGGAAATGCTCTCTCAACCCGAGGCACAGAACCATAAATACCGCCTGGCAGCAGGCAACCGTAATAAGGGCTGGCTTGTATACGGGTGCGTCTTGAGCTCTGAAGACAGCTGAGCTGATTATCCCCGCAAGATTCTGTGCCATAAAATTGAGGCCCAATCGGAATGCCCTTCCGGTCGTTGTCGTAGTGTTTGATGCGACCCAGACGGGGATAAGAATACCGGGCGTAAAATTCCCAAACGTCAACAGATAAGTAAGGAAGTACCCGACCTGCACATGCTTGACGAGATCGAGGACCGCGAGGAGAATCCAAGCCAAAAAGGAGACGAAAAGTGTTCCACAGGCAATATTGGCGCGTTGCTGAAGCTTGTCGGACACCCAAGTAGTCGCTAGCTGAACGGCGGCGGCGGTAAGGTTGGGTCCGACGGTGTAAAGATTCGCCTTCGAAGGTGTAATGGCAATGCGTTTGACAATAGTCTATTCTACGTTAGTAGGCTGTTTCAGCGCTGGTTATCATATGGTTAGGCATAGGTACCGGTAAAAAGTTCGAGCTGCTAGCAACTCCTACACCATAAAGTAGTGGCATCAAAGTGAAGACCCATGTAGTCCAATCTTTAACTTCCTTAGCAACATCTTCCCAACGGAACTTTTTATCCACGTCTTGTGAGTCTTCCGCTAAACGCAATTGTGACAGTCGTTTTTCCTCATCAGAAAACCACCTTGATTTTTCAATGCTATGTGGAAGGATCAGGAATAGCAGTAAGCCGACACCCACGGTGAGTGCTCCTTCGATGATAAATAAATCTAACACTTATTAGAAATCAGCGGCCAAGAGGTATGCTGTCACTTACTATTACCCAGTTAGCACTTATATATGAAGCATAATAAGGAGATAATCTCTCACCATTGCCAACCCCTTAAAGCTTTTTCCCATTGGAAAACAGACCAGGCGATTAAGCCCGAGATAGCACCTGCGATGAACCCCATACAGCCAAATATGCTAGTTCGGAAGCTCAACTCTCGCCTCGTGTAGAATAGACTACAGTAGAATATAGCACAGGGGAAGAACGCCGCTTCAACTGCACCCATGAATATTCTCGTTGCCAATATTCCACCGAAGTTCTTCGTCGCGGCTGCGCACATGGCCATTGCGCCCCAGCACGTCATGATGATTGGGATGACCACGGCGGGATTGAACCGCTTTGATAAGAGAGTGAATGGAACATTCATCAGGGCGTAGGGGATGTAGAATAGGATTAGGAGCAGCGAGAATTGGTTCCCTACAAGACCTAAGTCTTTTTCGAGTGTATCCGTCTTAGCGTTTCCGAGGTTCGCTCGATCAAGCGTGTGTGTAAGATATGCCATCGCTGGCCTCGTTAGCCGTGGTGACAATTTGGATCGTCGTAACCGTAGAGCAGGTCGAGTTACATACCTAATGCGGGCATTAGAATTAAATCGGTCTTCCAGACAAGCCGCTTCTCGAGGTCCTTATCTCGAGACTCCTGACTACTACTGGAGTCGGAGCCGATGGCTACGACGTTGGCGTCTGCCCGCTTCTCTTCGTCTTCAATTGTCACCATCGCTCTACTCTTGTTGAGTTAGGATACTAATAGAGCAGATTGAAGATAAATTCAAATTAGATAGATAAAGAGCTAAGACAGTAGGAATAGGCCCCCCTTCATAGACGATATCGAACTTATTATAGTCTCGTCAGGGGTATTGGACGAAGGCACCTTAACCAGGACTTCGGGACGGACTAATGCTACCTCGCTTCTGCCATGTGAAGGTACTATCTTGAGGGCAACGTAGATGATAATCCCCTGATTAGTCGGCCTTACTTCTCATTTTGGGCTCTAGGCTCATAGATGAGTTACTAACTAACGAACCCGCCAGGAATAGCCCCGCCACTATCATTGAGGAGTAAATAACACCAAAGGGTTCAACCCGAATAGCTCTGCATAGGGGCTGTTCGGCTTGCTTAAAACCGATGGCACACGAGGTCCTCATCATACGGCATCGGAGTATGGGATCACGCAATCGCGCTATTATACCAGGGATCGGGACAGAGAGCCGTGTAGATGCGACAGCGGGGGAGACTAATACTACCAAGCCCATCGAGGAGCCTGTATAGGCCGTTCCCCACTTCGGTCAGGAGAGAATAATTCGGCATCGAGACTTAATATTTGGTTGAGATCCCTTACAGAGTATGATGAAGGTTTCAGACTGTCTCTGTGGTTATAAGATTTAATTACTATGGCGGAGCCGCAGCCGAACACGGAGAGCATACCGCAGTCTAGAAACGAGGATGTCCTGTCTTCACAAACGGTAAACTCGGGCGGCGCCGAGAGGTCGCTTGTCGTCCATTCTCAAAATCAGAACTCTGGGTTCCTTTCAAGGTTTCGTTATCATCTACTTGCCGCTGGCTTCGCATTTCTCCTTAGCCCCCTCGCTTTCTTATGGCCTGGCCAAACCCCTGTCGACCCGACGAACTACGCGGAACGTACCAGGAGAGTACTCAGGACAACACCGTAAGATTCTACACGTTCCAAGGTTTAAATCTTTGCTAAATGTGATCTGAAGCCTGATTGATGGACATAATGATTTACCTTGGCAATTGCGCATAGAATTGCATAATCGCATCTATGACGGCCGGGTGGACCTGACCAAAAAGCTCCTGGGCCATACGGATCTTCAAAGGATGAGGACGGGAATGGTAGGCGGCCAATTCTGGAGTGTCTATGTGGAATGTGATGTTCATCAACAGCATTTTGAAGATCCATCCGTAAGTCACTGCCACTGAAAGATCCCCGGCCATACCACTAACGACGGCCAGTGGGTTGTAAGGGATACTCTGGAGCAGATTGACGTGACTAGGCGGTTTATCAATGAGCATCCCCAGCACCTCCAGTACTGTGATACGGCAGCTTGCGCCCGTAAAGCCTTTCGCTCGGGCCGGATCTCTAGCATGATAGGTATCGAAGGAGGCCACCAAGTCGGTGGGAGCATTGCAAGCATACGACAGATGTACAATCTCGGAGCGCGGTATATCACTCTTACTCACAACTGCGACAACTCGTTCGGGACTTCAGCTTCTACCGTGGCCGCCGGAGGACTGGATGGGGGTCTGTTCAAACTGGGATATAAGGCCGTTAAGGAGATGAATCGGCTGGGTATGATGATAGATTTATCTCACGTCTCGCACCAGACGATGAGGGATGTTCTAAGCGTCGCACGCGCCCCAGTCATCTTTTCGCATTCGGGTGCATACAGCGTAACCCCTCATCTGCGCAATGTTCCCGATGATGTACTCCGAACAGTTAAGCGCAACGGGGGTATCGTGATGGCTGTGTTCGTCAACCGCTTTCTCAAGATGAAAGATCCGGACCAAGCCACGATCCACGACGTCGTAGACCACGTCATTCACATTGCAGAGGTTTGTGGGTGGGAGTGTGTCGGCGTGGGCAGCGATTTCTCTGGAACTCCCTACGTACCCATCGGATTAGAAGATGTCTCAAAGTTCCCGGACCTTATAGAACTCCTAATGGAGCGCGGCGTAACTGACGAGCAGGTCCGGCTTTTCGCCGGGGAGAACATCCTACGCGTTTGGTCTAGAATAGAACAGAGGGCACGGGAAATCCAAGCTACGGGCGAGAAGCCGGTAGAAGAAGAATACGAGGGGAGAGAGTGGCAAAAGGGGCTTAAGGATTCCCCCTGGATGTTAAGGGGCAGTAGACAGAAGGCTATCGAGGCTGGAGCTGCGGAAAAACCGTACATGTTTAATGTTGATGATAAGGGAAATCATAACCCTGCGGTTAAAAATGTGTAAATCACCTAAGAAAGCCGAGTAATTCTAGGTTAAACCTAGAGAAAAAATACTACCGACCCACGAATATTGAACCGTCAAGTATTCCAAAGACACGATCGGAGCAGCGTTGAACTTGCCCATGAGGCACGAGGCCATCTCACATTCACATGTATCAATTAGAAATAAACATTGAACCAGAAGTGATGTTTCCCACGTGGGATGTATTCCGTCCCTGACATCTACCGACCGGATCCCCCCCATCGGGTCCGGCTACTAAAAGCGCAATTGTCCCCCACGATGGCGTTATTCAACTAGCCGGGACAGCGAACCACGCACCTACCCACCCCTATACCATGGAATAATAAGCACACGGGACTAGGCCCATCAGTATGGAAACCCCATTTCTTGCCAGTTCTTATTCCCGGTCGGTCGGCTTGAGAGGCCCGAAGCTAGCACCACTCTCTATCTATGCGTAAGTTCTGAGTGTATAGTTAGTACCTATGACCTCCGCACGCTTGTTAAATAAGGTAAGTTGGATAAACTGGGGGGGCATGGTCCCTCCTGGGCTGTCGAGGACCTGATAATAGTGGCATGATAAGGGGACTTTTGAAGATGTCGTGATTGCGAAATCAAACAGCGCGATATCGCTCTTGAGAACGACCAAGGGGGTATAGTGATCAGTATGCCTAGTTCTCGGGGTCTCTAGGATAACTACCTTTAGGGAGGGGTATGTCTGGAACCTATTATCGCTGATTCCCCTCCTCTCCTACATATGTTGGGCGTGCTGTGCGTATATTTGTCTGCGAGAGTCAGCCAATTGACTTATTGGCTCATCACTCTCTTGAGATGTCGTCTATAGAGATGCTGCCTTTCTTTACCCTTACGTCTCTCAAGTATTTCGCCTCCTTGCCTGTAATAGGACTTCTTATTTATTTAATCCAGAATGAAGTCATCCGGTACCGCAGTAGGATAAAGAATCTCCCCGGCCCTCGAGGGTGGCCAGTAGTCGGAAATCTCTTTCAAGTATCTAAGAGGCCCCAATGTACTCATATCGGAGTTCCTTGCTAACATAGCCGTAGCACCGCGATGTAATCCCAGCCGAGACATACCGGAGGTGGTCCTTCAAGTATGGCCCAGTATTCCAGATCCAGCTCGGAAATACGACCGCCGTAGTCGTCAACTCCGCGCGAGCAGCCAAGCAACTATTTTTGGGGCAGAGCCACGCGATGAACTCGCGGCCTACGTTCTACGTGTTCCACGGGAAGGTTAGCAAGGCCGTGACAAGTATCGGGACGAGCCCATGGGACGACAGTTGTAAGCGGCGGCGAAAGCTGGCGGCGGGTGCCCTGAATAAGACTCGCGTAGATACGTACGGACCCATCTTGAACCTTGAGGCGCGCGAGTTCCTAAAAGACTTATATTCGGCGTGCCAGGATGGCGCCGTCGAGATCGACTTCCGCCCCGCCGTGAAACGGTTCGCGCTGAACCTGAGTCTGACGCTGAACTACGGGACGCGTGTCTCGAGCGTTAAGTCGCTAACTGAAGATCCGTTGCTCTCCGAGATTATCTACGTTGAAGGGGAGATTTCCAAGTTTCGCGACACCGGTAAGAACTACGCCAACTACATCCCTCTTCTCCGATATTGGGAGCCTGTGGCGGGCTTCCTCGGCCTTAATGCGCAGCCGAAGAATCATGCGGCGGATATCGGACGCCGTCGGTTAGAATATAATAATATTCTCTTGGAGAAATTGAGAGAAGAGGTGCGGAGGGGTGAAGACAAGCCGTGTATCCAGGGGGCGGTGCTACGAGATCCAGAATCGGCGAAATTGACCAAGGAGGAGCTAATTAGCGTTAGTTTGAGTATGATGGCTGTACGTTCTCCTCTGTCCTATACTATTCGAATTATTCATTAATGTTGGCTTACACATGGGCGATAGGGTGCCGATTCGAATCAACCCACCCTTTCTTGGGCCTGTCTACTCCTCGCGCACCGACCGGACATACAAGAGAAAGCCTATTCCGCCATTCGCGATGCCGGCGTCCTCAACCTGCCGTCCAGCGCATACGCTTCAACTAAAGTCGAGTATATAGACGCTCTCACGAAGGAAATCTCACGCTACTTCGTAGTACTGAAGCTAGCTCTCCCTAAGGCGACTTACACCGACGTGACTTGGGAGGGCGCTACGATCCCGGCAAATACTTTGGTATTCCTAAACTCTTGGGCTTGTAATCGAGGTAGGTACTTGAAAGTTATTTCATGAGAGAATTAGGAGTCTCTGTGAAGCTGAGTTCACCGACTTCTAGATCCCGAGCTCTTCTCCGAGCCCGACACATTCGCCCCTGAACGGTGGCTGCTAAGCGCCTCAAACGTCCACGCGCATCAATTCGCGTTCGGAATCGGCGGGCGCATGTGTGTTGCTTCGCACTTAGCTCATAATGCCCTATATACGGTCTTTCTACACTTAATAGCGCATTTCCGCATTCTGCCTGCCGAAGGTGAAACGATTGAGGCGATCGACCCGATTAAGGGGCTAAAAGGTATGGCTTTTGTCGGCACTCCGCGCGGGTGGCGCGCAAGGTTCGTCCCAAGGGAGGGAGAGAAACTCGCAGCGTGGTTAGAAAAATCAGATGCCTGACGAAGGAAAATTACTTCTTTTTAATACCTATAAGATTAGGTGTAAATTAGATTGCGTAGAGCTTATATGATCAATAATGAGTAAAAGAATGAGCAACGTGTTTAATTCATAGTTTCAGGGGGTTCTAAGCAGCGAGCGATCTAAGATTACCCATTTTAGATAGTAAAAGTCCTCTATAGCACCGGAACTCACGCCACTAATACGCAGATGGCACAACCCCCAACCGTCCTCCGTCCGACACGAGTATATTTCCATTGATGTAGGCACCTGCTTTGCTAGCTAGGAAGAGGATCGCGCCGGCGACGTCTTCCCCATCGCCAAGTCTCTGTTCCGGGACAAAGGTCTTGGGAACTTCCTTACCCTCTTGATGTTTAAGGAGGGGCTCGGTCATCTCGCTAGGATAAACTACGCGTTTTTCCTGTTAGAAACTGGGAATCTACCGGGAAGTAATGGGTTGGCTTACATCCGGGAGCAAAGATATTTGACCGAATGTTGTAAGGCACGAGACCGGTGGCAAGCTGCTTCATCATGTGGATCACTGCGGCCTTGGAGCTCGAGTAGGCGAAGCCAGCGGCCGGGATCCTGTTGTAGGCGCCGATGCTAGCAGTTGCGATCACCTGGCTCCTCTGCTTTAGATTGCCGCGCTTGTTGCCCTCGTCAAGTAATTCTAGAAACGCAGCCACGGTGTAAAACACGCCTGTGGCATTTATAGCATATGTATTGTTGAATTCGGCTGTACCCCAACCGAAAAGGCGGTTGCGGAACTCCGAGAGACTAGGGTTAGGCGGGAGGCCGGCTGTGGTAGGGCCAGCTATGCCGGAGTTCGCTACCACGATATTGACATAGCCAACTGTGGACTTAATCTCGGCGACAATCCGCTCGAGGTCGCTCTTGCTGGTCACATCACCTTGGATTGAGCGAATGTTCCCATGCTTCTATAGCAACGCGCAAGGGATGAGGGCTGAGTTAGCGGGGTGACTGGAAGCTGAGATAGATGATAGGATAACATACGGCGGTGGCGGCGGCTTTCTCCAAGGTCTCCTTGCGGCGGCCGATAATGTAGACAATTGCGCCGTTGCTCTCCAGAGCTTGAGTGATCATCAAACCAATGCCTTCGTTTCATTCTCAATCAGCATTCCCATATATTCGCCTAGGGCTAACCAGCTTACCGGTTCCCCCTCCCGTTATAACGGCAACTAGTCCCTTGACACTGAAGAGATCGTTAGGTTCAAGAGAAGGCGACGCCATATTTCGGAGAGGAAAAGTAAACCTTCTCCCTTAGTGTCTCAAAAAATAGTAGTTCTCGGGCTAGCTGCCTGTATTCACTGACAAGAAAAAGATGAGACGATTCACGACCAGAAAGAGAAATGGGAAGGGCTTTATCGAACGGTGGTGGGATTAACTACCTATCTACCTGGGTACGTAGTAGGTAAGTACCTCCCTACCAATAGACATATAGCACTCACATACAGCCGGTAGCTCCGGACGTATGGCACCTACTTCTACCAGCTACCAAGACAAGCGCTTACATTAGGTAGTTACCTACCTAGGTAGGTATATACGTGCTGCTGAGATGAGGTGCGTAGCTACTAACGTGTTAGGTGATAGTTCCACGCAATAACGCTTATTAAAGGCGGTAAGAACCGAGAAGAAGGTTTGCATTAGTAAACTAGTAAGAACTGTTAACGTCCCCGTCCCCGTCCCTTACACGGGCATACATATATTCGGTTACAAATCAACTAGAAAAAAAGGGAAACCTAGCACACGGGATCTCGTGTTACGTGCATACCTCTTATAGTATCATGAAGCATCTCTCTATCAGATAAACCAGGAGTCACTATTCTTCTAGATGGAGATGCATATACATATCAACGCACTTCGGACGAAATCACGGAATCTTCCCGTTCGCATCAACTTACATACACCGAGGACGGTCACTTCGGATTGATATTAGAATCCCGGAAACAATTGATCTAGGAATTTCCATCTATCGCATCGATCGCTCCAATGATACCCCGCAATATCCTGTCGATCTTGGGAAGTCCGTTGTGCGTAGAATACGACGCCAGATCAAGATGGCGGCCGACGTTACGATGCATATTAGTCTGAATAGCCACCATTCCCCAAGAACCTGGTCGACATGGCCTACCCTATATACCCGGCTATTTATACTCGCGAATCCTTTTCTGAGAAGCTAACGTTGATACGTGATGAATCGTTAGCTAATGCACCATGTTTCATTCCCATACTGCTGTCTTCATTGGCATTTTCGCCTGGCTCTTCTGCCGCGTTGCAAGCCAAAGCGACAATCTCGGTCTTAAGAATGGTTACATCAGTATAAAAACTACCAACTTCAATGCTAAGATCGTTCGCGACGCTCAGGTACTTGCCTCGTTGAGCCCGGCAGACAACTCATTCGACTTCCTGCCGTTTGACTTGATATCGGCCCGGGCCGGCAATGGTCAATATCATTGGGGTGACATAACATTCCGGTATCGTGAAAATGGCAACGGTCCATGGGTCGACGGCGACTCCGCCGTAACCCGAAAACCCGTCACCGTTCTCAAGGCTGGGACCGGAGTCCTAGCTACGTCAAACTTAGGCCCGACCCTTCCCACCACGGGACCCTTAAACGTTACGCGGGAATGGGTCGATGTCTCGGGCGACTTGGGCCTGCGCTTCACCATTGAGAACTCGGGATCTTCATCTGTAGAGATAGGAAGTCTGGGGTTTCCGGCCGAGTTCAACAGTATCTTCACGAATCGTGCTGCGACCGACACGCAGCGCCTGTGTTCGCTGTCTGATCCGTACGTCGGAATGCACGCTGGTTACATCCGCGTCAATCCGGTCCGTGGCACCGGCGCGGCGCTTGTTGTGACACCTCTCGGAGATACCCCTTTAGAGGCGTACCGCAACCTAGCCGAGCCCTCCTATCCGGCCACAGCCTATGGCAGCCAGACGTTCGAGGGGTTCTACGAATGGCAAGTTCTCACCCGGGCCTGGGCTGAGAAAGAGTGGGCTGGTACGCACCCCTGGAACACTCCCTCGTCCAGGACACTACAGCCCGGAGAAAAGCTGCAGTTCGGGGTACGCTTCTCAATAGCCAAAGGCGGCGTGCGCGATATCGACAACACGATACGGAAAACTGGTACGCCAGTGGCATTTGGCGTTCCGGGGTATATTGTCCCGAGAGGATCGACTTCACAACTCTTCCTACAAGCCGATTCCAACCCGGTGTCTTTTTCAAGCGAGCCCGTAGAGTCCTTAGCCTTTAGCCAGTTGTCTTCCGGCGCATACGGAATAACGCCGTCTCCGGACTTCTGGGGACGCTCGAGGTTGACAATCGACTATGAGGATGGAAGGACCCAGACCATCCATTATTACGTCACTAAATCAAGCACAGAAACTATAGGGGATCTCGGTCGCTTCCTCACGACCAAGCAATGGTTTAACGACACCTCGGATCCCTTTGGTCGTGCGCCTTCCGTGATGAGTTATGATTACGAAACCGGTTCTATCGTGACGCAGGATCCTCGTGTCTGGATTGCCGGGCTCAGCGACGAAGGGGGTGTAGGCGCGTATCTGGCGGCGGTGGCAAAGCAAGTCATCCAGCCAGATCCTGCAGAAGTGTCGAAGCTCGAGTTATTCGTCGACAAGGTCCTGTGGGGTACTATCCAGACTAAAGATTTCGCCGTCCGCAAGAGTATATTCTACTACGAACCCTCAAGCGTTCCGGGCTACTCTTATAGTTCCCAAATAGACTGGTCTAGTTGGACATCTTGGAACAAGAAGTCAGCATACGCGATCGACCGTGCCTATGATTACGTGCATGTCGCGGCAGCGTATTGGTCGCTATACCGTGTCGCGCGGGCCTACCCCGAGTTAGTGAAGAGTCACGATTGGGAGTGGTATCTCACTCAGGCGCATGGCACAATCATCCGTGGTATGCAGTCCGACGTCGCATACAACCGGCTCGGACTGATGGGCGAGACGGTTTTCGGGGAGATCCTCATCGATCTTACACGCGAGGGGTTAAAATCTCAAGCTGACGCCTTGACTAAATCCATGCGATCGCGAGCCGCTCAGTGGGATTCCGAGGAAGTTCCGTACGGGAGTGAGATGGCTTGGGACTCGACTGGCCAAGAGGGCGTCTATTATTGGTCCAAGTGAGAATACGCTCCCATGGTCCCGAGCCATTGCTAAAGTACCTATGTTGCCAGATTTTTCGGCCTCACCAAAACGACGACCAAGACAGTGAACAGCGTTCTGGGCTATATGCCCACCGTCCCCCACTGGGGCTGGAACGGTAACGCGCGGAGGTACTGGGATAATATGTAAGTCCCATGCCCCTATTCCCCTTATTTTCCATTCCATTCATCATCCTAATCTCTCATAACGCACCATAGCTACGGCGGCAAACTCAAGCGCATCGAGCGGCAAATCCACCACTACGGCTCCGGGCTCAACTCCCTAGTCCTCCTATCCGCCTTCCGCAGCGACCCCTCGGACACATACCTACTCCAAGTCGGATACGGCGGCGCCAGCGGACCGCTCTCCAACATCAACGAGGCGGGTTTCGCCTCCGCCTCCTTCCACTCCTGGCCCGATACTCTGCGCTGGGACGGCTACAGCGGCGACTACGGCCCCGGGTTTCTGGGTCTGGTGCTGGGATCCGGCACGTACGTCGCGAAACACGCTTCCTTCGGACTCCTCGCGTACGGCGGCGAGCTTTCCGAGGATAGCGGCGAAGTCAGCGTGCGGACTAACGGGCCCGTCACCCGCCGCGTGTTCATCGGGCCCCTGGGCGTGACGATTAATACCGATGCGGGCAGTATACGTAGTTTCGCTTATGCCGGCTCTTCGGGTGCCATATCGGTCGTGCTGACACAATTATCTGGCGCTCCGAAGGCTGCGGCGGCGGTGCTGTGGGTTGAGACGAATGTGGCTTCGGTTACGTACCGCGTTTCGAGTCCTACGACTAGCCGGGAGCGCTCGGGATGGCGGATTCCGCTGCTGGCTAGTGGCGATGTGGTTGTTGAGTTGGTAAAGAGCTAGGTTCACACATATCTACATCTGTATTTACATCTACATATATAAGAGCTAGGTATATATACCTATTTTGAATACTGATATAGCTGGCGTACCAAATACCTTGGTCTATGACTATAATCATAGTCTTTTTAATGGCTATAAGCAGATGAGCATGGAGACACGAGTAACGCAAAGTCGATAGTATCGTGGGTCTAAAACGGAGTAGAAGTAAATGAAAATTCCTCTGGTGACTAACAGAGTCGGGTAACGTACGGACACGTAATCATTCGCCGGAGGCGATACCGCACGAGTAACTTTAAACCAGACGTAGACAGGAGTCTCGCTAGGACTTACAACACAGAGCATTATCACGATGTCGTCCCATGCCTATTGCTCACTTAGGGCGTTTGAAACGTATTTATACGCTTTTGGACGCACGTTGATTCATCCACATCTATTAACGCCTTTTTTTGCGTCTAACATACAGTGGTATCAGTTAGTCGTGCTTGGTATTTTATTAGCCCGTTTACTCCTCCGGTTCGCCGCCTGGGCCTGGACCTTGTCGTCCCATCTGTCGAGCCTTAAGCATCTCATCGCAGAGCAGAAGATTCGATGCGATACTAGACGAAGAGGCCACGCAATTACGCAGCACTCGGAAGGAGTCGTAAACACCCTCCAGTGTCGGGTCCATCGGCTGGCCAGTTATCAAATCCAAGCCGACAATGTTGCCATCCGCATGCTCGTCTTGGAGTGAGGCAACTATGGTAATGTCAGTCTAATCACAACATTAGTGAGGAAGGTAGAAATAACACGTACGTGCGTCTTGGATATCGTGGCCCGCATTCGCAGCGAGCGTCTTGGGGATAATCAAGAGCGCGTCAGCGAACGCCTCGACACCCCACTTCGCTTTGCCCTTGACCGTTTTCTTGAAGGCATCGCTCTTCAGGTGAGCCGCGCAAGCGACCTGGAAAGCGCCGCCACCAGGAACCACGCTCTTGTCCACGATCATGTTGTACACACTGCGCAGGCCATCCCGAACAGCGTCCGTGACTTGCGTGATGGTGTGGGCGTTCGGACCCTTGATCAAGAGCGTAACAGACTTGGGATCCTTCACTTCCTCGATGAACGTATATTTTTCCTCGCCAAGCTGCTGCTCGTACACCAATCCGGCCCAGCCAAGTACCTCTGGAGTCATGTCCTCCACACTGTTCTGCGCGGTACCTCCGCAGATCAGCTGTAATCGTTCCATGTTCCGTCGCTTGGCTCTTCGCAGAGCAAGAATGCCGTTCTTGGCCAATACGTCCAGAGAAAGCGGATCAATGCCCTTCTGGTTCACAATGACGAAGTTCTTCTTCGGATCGTTCCCGCAGACCTCATTCTTTAGGTCGACTATCTTCTTAAGCTTAGAGTCGACGAATCGGCGCTCACTCTCGACCAGCTTCTCGCGTTGCTCCGCGCTAGAATAGAAGAAGCCCGAGTTTATTTCCGACTTTTCGTACTCCAAACTGACGTTCAAAGTTAAGATATATGCGTTCTCTACCCTCTTTGGCATGTCCGGGTGCCGGGCACCGTGGTCTAGGGCCAAACCTCGAATGAGTTGGGTGTCTGAAGCGGTGCGGTGCTGCATCTTCATAATCTCCACCATATGCAGGTCTGGTTTCGAGGGTGGTTGGTAGATCGCTAAGACGGCGTCGACGATATCGGGGGTCAGCTTCTTGGCGAGGCTCGCGTTGAGCTTGGTAGATAGCGACGTCCGAGCGACGGATAGAAGCAGTTCTCGGTCGACCTCTTTCGGTAGCTTGAAGGAATCCAGGAACTATAGAAACCAATATGAGCATGAATATTACGGAACGGCGGCGAATCGTGACGTACCTTTAGGGACTCGTTCTTTGCGATCTCGAAGCCCTCTGTTATGATGCGGGGATGCAAGCCTTCGGAAATATACCTGTCTGCCTGCTTCAGGAGCTCTCCCACCAACAAGACAACCGACGTCGTGCCGTCTCCACAGATATCATCTTGCGCCGTCGCGGCTCGGGCAATCATGACGGCGGTCGGGTTTTGTATTTGCATCTCTCGCAGTAGGACGTTTCCGTCTTTTGTAAGCTTGATCTATTCGACGAGGGTCAGCGTTGATGTGTGTGTTGAGTCGCGGGGTCGAGGCAGCTCGTACCTGTCCAGCACCGTCCACAAGCCTTTATGATGAATATTAGCAAGGCTTCTCAGCATAGTATAACTTGGTCAGAAGGCTACACGTACATCTTTATGGTACCTAGGGGGCCCAGGTTGGATTTGAGAACATCCTGGAGACCTTCGCCAGCGCTGATGTTGACTCGAAGAGCTTCGCCCCGCCGCTTGCCTAGACGTCAGTATCACGATTTCCAAAGTACCCAGTGATGCCTAGCTGATAAACGTACCCGAGACTCGGCTTTGGGATTCAGAAGCTGCGCGGCAGACATGATGGCCTAACTGAATGGAACTTGCCGCAAGGAAATATCGGGTTCAGGTAGAGATTTGGTGTTGTTGTCGTCGTCGAGGGGCAGAGACGAGCGTTCAATGGGGAAAGGTTTGGAGCTTTGAAGCGGGTCCCAGAAAAGCACCGACAACTTTTTTTCTGCCGTCAACGCCTGGATGTACTTTTGTACCCGCATGAATATGTATCTAGGTACCTCGAGCCTTACGTAACATCCATAGGCCTCTTGCAGGCATCAGCTCAAAACGCGGTACGACGTCCCACCTTACCTTAGTATCACAGGTTACAGGTACCTAGGTACCTGCCTATGCGTGCGCTGCATAGGGTGGGGGGACCAAATGTGTATATATGTATCGGGGCTATGTACCTAGGTAGCCAGCTTTAATGAACCACTGTCGGATCAGATACACGTATGATTTGAGATGCGATTTATTATCAAGTAGCTACCTAGGTACCTACCTACCTACACTATATTAGCTATTCATTATATTGAGGAGTTTACTCTCAATACTCGGTTAGGAAGACCCAAATACTCAAAACTTTCTTGTTCGCACTACTGAATTAACTCCCTCTAATATGTGACTCACTATCCTCCTCAACCATTTCGTTAACCTCTGGGTTGCCTCTTAATCAACCTTAACATACCCCTATTCCCAGTATATTCGTACTAAGTCTAACGTTTTCTAGATGGATACTCACCGAAATTGAAGGAAAGTGATTATAGAGAATCTGATTTAAATTTTAGTATTTTTTGGCGCGGTCTATAGATAAATTCTAAAAATGAGAGCGAAGGGTCAATGGGTCAAAGTCCAGATTACCTAAGTGTGCCCGTTTGGGAATATCTGCTGCAAATATTCCTCTAAACAATACTCAACCCTCGTTTGTAGACTGCCTGGGCAACGCGGCTCGTGCCCAACTTACCATTCCTCTTCTCGATTTGTTGACCCTCACGTCAGCTCGACGTTTCCTATTCCAACATCGTCATGCTAATCACGTAAGAAATCGACAATGCATTTCATGCGGTTCTCTCAGTTGGCATCGTTATTGCCGTCGTTCTCGATTGCTTCTAGCGCCGATGAAACAAACTCCGCGCACATAAAGCAGGTCGCGATTATTGGTACGTTGGAAATAACCGTCTTCGGGGCCTGACTTACAATAAGGGGTTTCCAGCCCAGGATGCCAGCCCTACCATATTCATTAAACCACGGAAACTAGGCCCAACCTGAATCTTTCAGCTTAATAATTTGATTATGAGCCTGGATAAAGTTTCTGTTGTATTAATCTATTTGCCATACTAATATGTTAAAATAGGCGCTGGTGCTGCCGGTTCTTCCACCGCCTACTACTTGCATAAATATGCTCAACAAGAAGGGATCGACGTTAACATTACCATCTTTGAGAAGAGTAGCCGCGTAGGTGGTCGCACTCTCACAGTCGATGTCTATGATAACCCTCTCAACCCGGTCGAGCTGGGGGCCTCCATATTCGTTGAGGTTAACCATATCCTCTACAATGCTACTCGGGACTTTAACCTCCCCCTTACCAACCCAGGCAGCGACGAGAAGGGGCTGCTGGGCATATGGGATGGCAAGAGTTTCGTGTACACGCAAGACTCCGAGTCCTGGGGTTGGTGGAACCTGGCCAAACTGTTCTGGAAGTACGGGCTCGCCCCATACTACACTCATAAGCTGGTTCAAGACACTATTGCGACTTTCTTAAAGCTCTACCAAGAACCTTACTTCCCTTTCAGGTCGCTCTCAACTAGAGCTTTTGAGCTCGGCCTTGTACGAGTCACGGGCCTGACTGGGCAGCAATTCCTCGCAGAAAACCAGCTAGACAACCAGTTTGCTCATGATATCATACAAGCTAGCACCCGTGTGAATTACGCCTCAAATCTGCCATACATTCACGGCCTAGGTACTATGGTTAGCTCCCATTTCGACGCTAGGATCACTTTAGCAGGACTAATAACTTTGTGCAGGTCGCCATGGCCCCTGAAGGAGCAGTAGCTGTCGCTGGCGGTAATTGGCAGATATTCTCTCACATGGTAGCGGACTCCAAAGCCCACATTACTTTGAACTCCACTGTCACCTCTATCACCAAGAAAAAGAGCACCAGCCCCAACTCGTCGTCGCCAAAATACGGAATCAAGACTGCGGCCACTGGTGCTTCCAAGGACAAGGCGGACACATACCCTGTCGCATTCGATGATGTTGTCATCGCAGCGCCATACCAATTCAGCGGCATCGATCACGACGATAGCGTTATCCCACGTCCAGTAGATTCGATCCCGTATGTGGAACTGCATGTAACCCTCTTCGCAACGCCCTATAAATTCAGTCCGGAGTTCTTCAACCTTGAACCCGGTTCTAAGGTTCCCATCTCCGTACTCACGACCCTAGGAGAAGGCGAAGAAGCCAAAGCGGGGCCGGAGGGAGCTGGAAATGCAGGCTTTTATTCCGCCACTTTGGTAAAGGTAGTGCAGAATCCGAAGACCGTCAACACCGAGTACGTCTACAAGATCTTCTCCCCGAGCAAGGTGACTCCCGAATTCTTGTCTCGGCTACTAGGCGTCCAGGTTCCGGAGACGTTCACCCGACCTTCCACGGACGCCGGTGATGATGACACCAGCAACGGCAAAACGTCCGTCCTCGACCCCATCTCGTGGTACCATCCCACCGTCTTCCACCCCTATCCTCAGAAGTACCCGCGCGTCACGTTCCAGGATCCCATCTTAGGTGACGGGCTGTACTACACGTCGGGCATCGAGAGCTTTATCTCGACCATGGAGACGAGCGCCCTCATGGGCATGAATGTTGCGCGGCTAATTGCGGATGATTACCTTAGTAGCAGACCCGTTGTCGATAATGAACAGAAGAAATCCCAGGAAGTCTTGGTTGACGGGCAGAAAGAGACTGCGGCAGATACGGAAGAACTTTAATACCTTTCACGAGGATCGTACCAGGATAGCTCATATATATTTATTAATAAGATTGCCGTCATAGATTGACCCCCTTTTCATGTTATTCCGGCCCCTGTTCAATATCACTTTCCCTGGTATGTCGTCCAGCTGAAAACCATCGCGCAGACCGCGAATTTGGTCCACTATGGAGCTTCGAGGGACTGCCGGAACTGCTACTGCCATAACCATTCTCTTGCTCGGGTGCGAGGCCGTTCACCCTCGAAGACCGAGTCCAAATATTTCTAGTGCTCGTCTGATCGGTATTATCAGGGTTACCCCGTTGCTGTTCCTTTTTTTGTTCCTGTTCCTTTCTCTTCATTCTCTTATCGAGGTGGCATCTCCTCGCGTTTTCCTTGAGTTTGTCGGCGAATCCGTTGGCCTCGTTATGAAGTCGCTTGCTTGGCCAATCGACGTCGCGCCAGAGGTTATATAGACCGGTCCACACGAGAACCGAGGTTGCGAACCACTTCCAGATGTAGAATACGCTGGCACGAATCCAGCTACCGAATGCGAGGAGCAAGCTGACGAATATAACCGCGGCGGAGATACTGACTGTTGATTATCAGGTTATGTCAGTTTTGATACACTCGTGGTGTAGATGATAGGTGTCTTACACATATACATGAATTCGCTGTGGATAGACCAAGTCGAATCGGTTATCTCCATGTTATTCATCCCGAAGACGCTAGACATGAACGAAAGCGGCAGCTAGAGATTATTAGCATGTATCAACAGAGCATTATTTCCGGTCAACTTACGAAAACGATCGTCACGAGTGTAAACATCATGATCGATCGACCCTGTTTAATCGTCTCGTCTGATTGTCTAACGGCTTGCCACGCCTGGACGACGCTAGCCTGTTGCTGTTTCAACTCCAATAAATCTTTGACCTAGAATTTCAATCAGTTACTGTTATTTTCAGGTGAATTCCCTGCAAAGGATAGGGAGAGGTCTGAGGTTGGGTTCTTACACCTGTCGCAGTGTTGTCAGCAATATCTCGTAATTCGTTGAGTTCTTCGATCCGCCTGTTGATAGTCTCCAAGCAGTCATCAGCGTTAAGCTTGAACCATTTATAGTCGTCTCTTCTCTTCTTCTCCGCTTCATCTTCCGCACTCCTTCCTGTACGCTCGTCACCCTCCTTGTTATGCTGATGAAAATCCTGCGACTTGGTTGCGGATCTGTCCCTGAGATGACCGCCTAGAATTTCCCGCTTCTGACTGTTACCAAACTTCCCAAGAGGATCCAGAATACCTTCTGCGTTGGAAATGAATGCTTCAAGCATCCTCTTGTGAACGTGCGAAATGTGTATCATAATGTCCAATTCCTCCACTACATCTTTTATCTCTCGCTCAAGCTGGCCTTCGGGGTTAATGTCCAGAAGGGTTACGTGAAGCGAGGACGTGTCGGGATTTCCATTGGACTTATAGATTTCGCTGGCATCATCAGTCCAGCGCCACAATCTCTCAAATGCTACAGTCTGTTTATTCATCTAGGGTTGTGTGTTAGAAGGTTATAATCTAAGGTAGAGCCATGATACTTACTATGTTCCCAATGGCTCTAGAGAAAGCTTCGATTACCTGCGGCCGCCGATCGGTAGTTTTCGTACGATCGAATAATACGTTGACGCACTCGTCAATAATGACGAGTCCTAGGTCGAAGACTGTACGAATCTGATCAGGGCCGAGGTCCTGAATACGTACTCTGATAGATTTGTGGACGGCTGTACTATCCTGCTTGTTCGCTCCGTACCGTTTTGGAAAGCAGGTAATAATCGTTTTCGCGTCCAGAATCCACATCCAGAGTTGATCCACCATGATGACTCGTGATAGTTTCTGGATGTTCCTCCTGCACTCTTCGCAGTCGCCCTGGATAGCGAAATCCTCATGCTCCAGCCATTTTCCGGTTTCAGGATCATATCTATGGAAGTCGTCCGTTTTGGCTGTAGTATCCCGATATACGACTTGGTCTCGATCTCGTTCCCTGGTTGAATTGAGCGTCCAATGGTAGGCCTGGTCAAGGGTACGTCGAGGATGAAGAGGAGGGTCCGCGGACAGATATTGGCGTAGTAGCTTCTTATCGCGGTAGTTTGACATTCCCTCGTAGAGCCTTGCAGCATCAATGAGAAATTGACCCAAGGGGTTACTGATCTCAACGCGGCCATTATTATCTACCTTGAGCTGGCTCTTTATCATCTCCCTCTCCCGCATGAGTTTCAAGAGCCTGCTCATCGTCATTATCTTCGTCTTGTATTTCCGATTCCTTAAAGGTGGCGTTGACGATGTTGATATTGACTTCGGGTCTAAAGGCGGTATCCTAGACAGAGGATATCTATTCTCCTGCTGTGCTGCCTTTTCTTTCATTTTGCGCTTCAGCGCCTGCTCTTTGGCGTGTCCCATGATGTCCTCGATCTCCATCGTAAACTGATCAATCTTCCTTGAGGTGTCCCAGTGAAGATACGGCATCTATGCATGTTTTGAATCATCTAGTTAGAGGAGTCTTGCTCTGCTGAAGGAGAAGAGACTTACAAAAAGGACCATATTCTTAGGGAAATCCTCAGCAAGATTTACATCTGTAAATATCGTTAACCCCGACACAAGTATGCGATATTGGTAACCTTGTTTTTACCTGATGATATAGTTGCGCATAGCGGCTTCATGTGCCTTGCATGAGCTGGGTTGTGAGGCTGTCCCCCGCGAAGCTGTCCACGCCAATACGAGTCCCGGAGAATCATGTGGGCTTTCGTCTTCTTCGCTCGGCGGAGTTCGCGACGCGTCGCCTGATAGTCCGGTCGTTCTTCACCAAAGTATCGCCCAATAGCACGCTAGAAGTTGTTCGTTAATCTCGAAGTGATATGATAAACGGAATTCCCTACTTACTTCAACCCACTTGACAAGAATTAGTATAAGGAGCGCCATACTGTAGGTAGCATTTGATGTATGAACTCACATCCATATTATTAGACGGCATGTGGAAGTATCTTATCAATCTGTCGGATGAAGATTTATCTGGAAGGAGACTCTCTTTATCGTTCAGGAGGTGGTTCAGCGTAGTCTTCTGGTTTGGAAACTTGTTCCAAACTCGGGAATCCTCCTCCTCCGTGCCTTGACCGTCTTCGAATTGGATTATGGGTACGGTGATGTCTTTCTCGGGATCGTATTCCTCCTCTTTAATATTACTTTCATCTGGTGGAACGGAATCCCCCTTTCCTCTAGCTTTTCGCCATTTGATAACGCGGGCAATGTTATCCTTATATTCGAGAGAGTTTTCCCAAGCCGAACGGCTCTTGGTTAGACTCTCCACTAGGTGCTTATCGTCGCTGTCTAGTGTTAGTCTTTGGCGAAGAAAAGCGATGCGCTTCAACTCGTTTTCGCAGTCGGCTTTCCAGGATGTCCTTTTTTGATCCGTAAGCCTTTTCGCCTTGGCCATTTTCTCCTCGGCAGGGAGTTCTGGGAAGTTCTTCTCTTGGTGTTTCATTTCTTCTTTCCAGATGGAATGACCCTCACTGAAAAAGTCTTCCCTCTCGCATATTTCAATGCATCCTAGGTAATGTAGCAAGTGATCTTTGATATCGCAGCCATGATCTTGTGAGCTTAGGCAAGTTATTTTCGAGGCGGCATACTTTTCGTTATAGGGAGCCATCTTAAAGGGTCAGAATATAAGTTCTTGACCAGAATTGGGGGTGCATGTGTGAGAATAGGAATAGAAAAAGAGGAACCAGAAGGGCTCTTATAAGAGAGTAGACAGTTGGGGGCTATAGCCACGAGGTAGGCACGGTATCGTAGAAAATACCTTCCACGGAAGCTCAGCTCGACTGTGGAAGAGACACGAATAGTTCATTTACGTGGTCAGTTGCTTTGATAACACTCACCCACATGGCTGCGTCTGTGATAAACTACGGGATAGCGACGTCAACTTTCCAGCGGTAAAGCGAGCATGGGAACCAGTGAACACCTATTTACATGAGGCCGCTTCGGGATGCGCAGAAGATTGCGGATAGCAGCAGGACGCCATTTTGCGCACTAAGCTGACGTACATCGGGATCTCCTAAACGACGTCAAGGGTTACCAATAAAATGTTGGCATAGTATAACCGCCCTATATGGTGTTACTGGGATCGGACATATGAGGGGGGCCGTTTCCTCTCAGGGAACATGGTGTGTTCATTGATGCGGCTGAAAATGTTCCGGAGGTTCGGTTCCACTGGAAGGGTCGGCGAACAGATTCGTATGGGGTATAGATAGGTCATATTAGGCTAGTATGTAGGCTGGTATGTAGGCTGGTATGTAGGCTCTCCGTCGTATATGGGCGCTGAGACCTATGTATTGGTATCTTACCGAGGAATCCCTTTCGTTAGGCGACTAGGCCTGTAGGTAGCTGAACTCTTTAGTTGAGGAGGAAGCAGATGCGAACCAGCAAGGCAGCCACGGTGTGATATAATGTCGGCTGAAAAAACTGCAAGCCCAAGCCCAAGCCCTGTAAAAATGTAACGACACCTAGGAATTGCCAGCCGTTCAGCTCAATACATGTAGGTAGTTAGCTACCTACCTACCTAGGTATACAGGTAATTAAGCTGTATATGTTCTCTAGCATAGCCACCGACACGCCGGGGCGCCACATAACTCACCTATCGACTAGGTAGATGGTAGCGAATGGCCACAAGGTCTTCCTAGGTACGTATGGAGGTTCTATTTCATTTCCACTTTCCACTGGCCCCTTTACTACCCAAATAAACCCCTAGAATAACAAATGATGGGAATCTTCTCATTATAAACGGTTTCTACGCGCCAATTTCTAAGTACTGATAATCAAGTATTATACCTATTATAAATTCATTTTCTATACCTAATTATGCACTACCTGAATGGGTACGAAAGCTGTGTTGGTATAGGGTAGGGCCATAATTGCACGCCCACTGTCACGTCTACGCTACTCTTACTTACCCCCTAGGGATCAAATTATAGAACGGGTTATTTACCTTCCTGGTTATATTTCCCTCTCCTTACATCCCCGACCCTACGGTCGTAGAACCCCCTCCCCAACTCCCCGTTGGTGGCGGGGTTACCGTTACAGTACCGTGGTAGTCGAAACCCAACCCTTCCCCAATAGTCAGATCTCAGCCCGTCAGCTCACCCCAAGCTGTGCCACCTCACCTGAGGTGACTTGCGAAAGAGCCTCATTCCGATTCTACGGGTCCCCCGTCGTGCCAATGCCAACGAATTCGTATTGGAATTTATATGGTTGCGTGCATACTGCAAGAGTCGCGCCAGGAACGTGATGGTAGGTTGAACCTCGGGCATTTTCAGCAGCTGTCATTGCGAACAAGCAGGCTAGAATAATGACTCGGATTCCTGGTCTTAATATGCCTTAAAAGGAATTAGGACGCCAAGCTGAAATATCTGCTTCTCGCGTAAGCTTTCCATACTTTGATGTAGATCTCTGCTCGAATAACACCATATAATATAGGTAAATAGCAGGCATCCTAAAATTCCACGTCGATGGTGCAGTGTAGATGGTAGTCGGGGCTATGGGGATAAAACTCTAGAAAAATGGAAAATTTACCTGAAGCGAACGACCCAACGAATAGGTCTACGGGCGGACAAGTAGGGAGGTACCTAATTTAATTAGTTACTGCCCTTTGCAGCAGGTAGGTTACCCTAGGTAGATAACCAACTACCATGGTTAGCGAGATTCGATCCCGGCTTGATTAAAACAGAACCCTCAGTGATTCTCCAGCGGCGCTCTCATTTTTTAGGTGCCTAGGGCGGAAACCCCAAGTTCTCCCAGTCGGACAACATCCTCTCCGTTTAGTCTCGTTTGTTTGCGTGGTCGCGTTACCCAAGTTCTAAAGACTTTCGTCGATTGCTCTTCTCCTGGATCCTCCGTAGGGGGAATTCTATGGAGGTGAAATTTTTACTGAATGTGTAGATCGTGAACGCATTCTCGAGGCTTCATGAAAACCAAGCGCTTGTTTTTCTAGGTAGACAGGCAAAATGGGTCTAGAACAGCCCGGCTAGCGATGAGGCAATAAGTCAACGCGGGGCATATGTCAACTTAATTAAAGCGATCTAGTAGTTTAGCAGTTAGTTGGCTTGGCTTTCTCGTCGCTCGTGCTAGTGTAAGCGAGGTTCCCTTTTAGAACTGAATGAAAAAAACGAAGTTTTGGTGATATATTCTTTCTCAGCGTCCTTTTTGCTATTGCTGTAGCTGAACCCTGGGAGCTTGGTTAACCCCGCGCTGGTGTCATGGAGAAGAGAATCGACCAGCAGGAAGCGAACGCCAACACTTCACTGCCGCCCGCCGCGGCCCCGGCCGGCGATAAAGATGTTGCTATCACCATGGTCGGAGAGGAAGGGCATGCAGTTGATCCCGCCATCGTCCAGCGTGCCGTTCGTAAGATCGATTGGTTCTTGATCCCAGCTATGACCGTTGGCTGTGAGTTCTCGTCTTCGGCCCTGTGAAATACGTTGATTGCTAATAGCCTCGATATCAAGATGGACTCGTATATTACGATAAGGTAGCATATTCTATACTATAGTGAATCCCTAAACTTACATCTCTGTAGGCTATCCTCGGGTCCGCCGTCCTCTTCGGCATGACTACCGACTTGAAGCTCAGCGTCGCAGACCCGCGGAATCCATCCGCCGTTGATACGTCCCGGCTCAGCTGGGCAACCTCCATCTTCTACTTTGGCATGCTAGGTGGGCTTTACCCGATGTCGTACGCCCTGCAGCGTTTCGAGACAGGACGGGTACTCGGCGGCGTTGTCATACTTTGGTCGTTGATATGCATGCTCACTGCTGCGGTCACATCGCATCAAGGGTTGTATGCGCAGCGATTCTTCCTGGGATTTATCGAGAGCGTTATCCCGACGGGATTTATGTGTATCGTCAGTGGATACTATACACAGCAAGAGCAGTCCCTGCGACAGAGCTGGTGGTTCTCCTCAACCGGACTATGGACTATTATCGGCGGGGCACTTAACTACGGATTCGCCCAAATTACAGGTGGTGGCTTACGCCGCTGGCAATACATCTACCTTTTGGCTGGATGTCTCACGTTTATTTTCGGTCTATTCTGTTTCGCTATGCCGAGTTCACCTGTATCAGCGTGGTTCTTAACCAATGATGAGAAGGTCGCTGCTGTGGAACGGCTACGTTACGGTCAGACCGGAGTCCGCTGCACGAAGTTCAAACCATCACAACTTAGAGAGGCTGTGCTTGATATCAAGATATGGCTGATCGCCATTATGATGGCTTCGGCTTATACCGTCAATGGCGCCGTCTCTGGCTTTGGTCCGCTAATCGTTTCAACATTCGGTTGGAGCACTCTGGAATCGATAGTTTTCCAATTCCCATTAGGAGGTCTTTGCTTGATCGTAATTCTACTCACCGGGTGGCTTGGCTCGCGTTACCCCAACATTCGAATATTAATGCTGATTATCTGCTGCCTTCCCGTTATTGCGGGATGTGCCGTCATCTGGAAAAGCAATTGGACATATCATGCTGCGGCGCCCGTAGTGGGTTATACGATCACAGGCACTTTTGGCGGAGTGGTGAGCTTGATCATCACAATTGGGATGTCCAATGTCGCCGGGCATACTAAAAAGAGCTTCACCTCGGCTACTATCTTCGTCGCATACTGTGTCGGTAAGAATCGCCAACCCATCAATTTCCCAGTCTCGATATTCATAAAATTGTCTTAGGAAATATCATCGGCCCGCAGTTGATCAAAAGCCAAACCAAAGCCTTTCATTACCCTGAATTATGGCTCGGGCTTATTATATGGTTCGTGTGCAACCCTTAAAAAAAACCCTGGCTCCTCACTAATAAACTTAATAATTCCGCTGCTATAGCTATTGTATTACCATCCTAGCTTCAGTAACCCTCTTTATCGTGTTACGGCGTGAGAATCGGAAGAAAGAGGCGGCGGTGGTCGAGGATGAAGCCGAAAGAGCGAAGCTCTCGTTCCAGGATCTCACGGATAAGGAAAACCCGTATTTCAGATACGTCATGTAACCCTGAATTCGACAGAGATACTGCCCATGATCCTTTCCCGCCATACTGGACAATGGAGGCTCGGCGCCTGTGGCTCTTATCTGGTAGCTTCCGGTATCGATTTCGGGTGAAAGCAAAATATGCTTTTGAAGCGTCCGGAAAGTCTAGATGACTTCGTATCCCCGCTTCCCTCCGATATGGAGCCTAGACTCCTGAGGCTGCTTCTGCGACGTTTTGTCGCGTCCCTGGTGGGTGTCATATCGTGTATGATGGCTTCTTCCCTTGTTCCTAGGAAACACGGCGGTTAGCGAACGGGAACATAAACACGAAGAGGCAAGACTGGCTAAGAGGCAAGATACGTACGAATATTACCAGCGCCTCCGATTCCAAACGATCTTGGACGTTCATTCTCAACCATGACCGGTTTCGATCTTCAGGTAGTATTGAGGGTTTTTAGATTAAGTTGAGAGGCAGTTACAGTAGAAAGCATCTGCGGCGTAGGTGCACCGGCCCATGAGAATGTTGGGTTGAGCTTCAAACACAGTATTAAGTTTACTATATAGTTTTAAACGCTATGAATATTAATATTAATTCCAGGTCATGGCGCGTGTTCCTATTCCCCAGTGGCATGATGTCCTCTC
The DNA here is from genome assembly GCA_902806595.1 of Pyrenopolyporus hunteri. Classification (NCBI taxonomy): domain Eukaryota; kingdom Fungi; phylum Ascomycota; class Sordariomycetes; order Xylariales; family Hypoxylaceae; genus Pyrenopolyporus; species Pyrenopolyporus hunteri. The sequence continues at coordinate 305,739 of CADCXC010000046.1, forward strand.
TCGTCTCACTGGCGACTCATTCCCGGTCTTGGTGATAACTAGGTCGACTATCATTGGCCCTCCACAGAAGGTTCTGCATTCGCATATCTAGAACCAGCCTTTGATCAGTAGCGATGTCGTCATATCCCATACAGCGTATATGATTCATGTGACAATGGATTGATAATCGAGATAGTGGTACGAAGCGTTACTGGTCCTATACTACTGAAAATGCTGAAGAATGATATCATCCAATGGCATTAAGTTGGCTTCTATTCACCCTTTCCCTTTGGATAATCCTGGAAATAACCAACAAGCTTGATAAGGGAGTTTCACTCCAAGCCTTATATAGATGATGATGAGGCTGGTAGATATCCGTACCTAGGCGATACAATAGAATTTAAAAGGAGATGAATAGGCCAATAATAACTAGGTACGCCGAAAATATTGAATGCAACTATGGTAGTAAAGATAGGAACTAAACTCGCTGAAGGCTGCTATATTTTCAGTTGGGACCAAGGCATGTCTAGTCGCCTAATAATTATGGTGACAAGATCGCTGTAAATAGTGCATACAGCGTCGTACACTGCCGCAGCCATACTGCCATAGCGGGATCTAGCGTATATCCCACTATAAGTTATGGGGGCTAGACGAGGCACCCTTAGGAGGTTAATGCGATTTTAGCGGTGTCTGGCGCTTCATGCCCCAGCTCTGCAACCCAAATTCCCGGTTGGAGGGAGGAGGGGCATGAATTTACAATATTTGAATATCGATATATCTTTTTAGAGCAAAGTTCGTATAAATGCATAGCCCACCGAGGCAACATCTTGACAGCAATTGGCTTTTTACGGTTTAAACCAAAACTATCTGTCCAAGAAACAAACTGACTACGAACATGGCTGTAAACGCGCCGGCACCCTCCTACTCAAAAGAGCCCGATATTAGGTTAGAGGATTACCTCGACGACAAACTTCAATCCAGTACCGACTTTGAGAACCTCGATACTCTGCTGGCCAGCGTCGAAGTTCAACGTAACCAGCTTCAGACACAGCTCGATCATGCCACGAAAGAGCTCGAGGATGCCCGGCGCGCCGCCCAAGATCGCCAAGGTGGCCTTGCGCGGTCGATAGAAGAGTTCAACAAGCTCCAAGAGAGCATCGATGTTCGCCTAAAGATCGTCGCTGAGTCCACCGCACCCGACGAAGCCATACAGCGCCTCGAACGTCCCATGAAGCAGCTCCGTAAGGTCGAGCTTGCTTACCACTACGTTTCGTTGCTACAAGATGTCGAGAATCTAAGAGTGGAGGCGCGCTCTCACCTACCCCAGAGCCCCAAGGCCGCGTTAGAACCCTATTCGAGACTCAAGAAGCTATGCGCGCGATTGAAGGAACTCCAAGGCGCCGCCGACCAGGCCGCCACGCACTTAGTGAATTACGTCGAGAGAATCACGGAGAACTTGTGGGAGGAAATGAAGAATACCATGTCCAAGGAGCTAGAGAATATACTGAAGAAGCGTAACTGGCCGCAGGGAATCGACCCAAGCGCTGAGATCGATGCCGAATGGCTGCAGTGCTTCGAGAAGCTCATCGACCTACAAGTCCCCGAGGTTCTCTACTCCGACGGAGTAGTCACTTTACTGCCCTTTGAGGTAATGGCAAAGCCATTTATCCAGTGGTTCCAGTTCCAGTTTATGAGCAACAACGCGACGAGCAATCCTCAGGCTTTCGGGACTTTTTGCGTACCCCAGTTTCTGGCGTTAATTGACAAGTGGGAAGGCTTTTTCCGAGATAATGTAGGCTATGTGCTAGCATCTCGGTTCCAAAACACCAAGGTGCACGATTTATCCGTCTACATGGATCCAGCCTGCGCCCTGGTTACGGCGATGCTACCGGTGATGAGAGAGAAAGTTAACGCCATGGTTCAGCATGGACTCAAGAATCCCCAATTCTTAAGTAGCCTTATGGTACAGCTTATGGATCTAGATGACGAGATACGGTCTAGATTCAATTACGACGGCGGCAATCCCGATGAAGGCTGGGACGGTCTGACGTCCGAAGTTTTGGAGGAGCATTTTGACGATTGGTTCAAGGCGGAGAAGGAATTCGCCTTTGAACGGTATCATGTCATTATGAACTCCCCTGATGCCCGAAACATCGACTACGATTATAGCGGCAGCGGCAAGATAAAGCCCACTTTTGGCGCTGTGAGAGTGACGGACTTGCTGAAATCCGTCACTTCTCAATACGAGCGAGTCCGTCGTTTCTCCCATAAACTCCGATTCTTAATCGACATCCAGCTTGATATTTTGGATGACTATCACGACCGCTTCAAGGACTCGTTAGACGCTTACTATACGATTACTTCTACATTGGGCCGCACGCTCCACGGCGTAACAAAGGAGCAAGCAGCTGCTCTTGAAGGCACAGGGGCGTTCGAGACCCTCTGCAAGGTTCTGGGTAGCTCTGACCATATTATCGCTACACTGAAAGACTGGAGTAATGAAGAGGTAAATTTCGATTTTCTGGGTGCTATGTCAATTTCGTTGCTAACTATATGCAGTTCTTCGTGACATTATGGGAACAGCTCCAAACGAGGGCTAAGCGGGCCAACGGCGACGGTAATATTGCCACCGGGATGAGCTATGAAAATGTGAAAGATAGGACCTCAGCAGTTGTTGGCTCTGATGGAGATGGTGGTATCTTATTCGATGAAACTATCGCGGCGTATACCCGCCGCCGTAAGACCGCCGAGGAATACCTAATCACAGCTTTGATCGACTCTCACCATAAAGCGTTCAGGCCATACCTGGCCAAGGCCCAATGGACTACTATTAGTGATAATACCACAGGTAAGTTCTATTCTTCGAGGGCTGCCACTCATCGAGGTGCTGATTGATACATATAGTGGAAACTTCTCAACTCTCTGTTACTCCTGAATTAGACGAGCCCCTGACGGTATTCCAAGTCCCAGATCACGGGTCTATGATGTTGCTGCTGACCTGAGTCTAGATTCTTAAGCGGAACCTAACGTTCCTTGCTTCCGCCCTAAGCACCGCAGTCTACCGCCGAATTTGGCGGGAAGCATTAGACAAACTCCAAGATATACTCTGGACGAGCGTACTGATGGCGCAGAGTTTCACAACACTCGGAGCCGCTCAATTTTCAAGGGATCTGGAGGCGATCACTTCCCTCATAGATCGATATATCCCAGACGGCTCGGTCGCTCTAAGCTCGCTACAGGACGGTGTGAGGTTATTAAACTTGCCAGTAGAGGGAGAAAACGGAGCAGTATCGCTTCAGCAGGCCACTGATCGCGTCTTCACGGACAATACCGAAGCTAAGAAACTTTTGACCGAACTAGGCCTGGAGTCTATCACTCCGGCAAACGCCAGGAAGATTTTGCAGAGACGCGTCGAGAATAGCGAATAAGAAAATCCATTTAGCCTTCTACGGCGCCCAAATCTATTTCAATTCGCGCCCCCGGTGCTTGGCTCACTTCCCACGTGTTGAATTGCTCCCAAGTAAAATCTAACGAAACATTTTCTAGTCTCAAGCATCTTTGGTTGAAACCCAACGCCATGTGTCATCTATGCGTAGATAGTTCCTCGGTCCTCATACCCCCCTAATTACTTCGGCAAATCACACCTTACTATTAAGCCCACCTCTCAGCTAATAGCGCGCATCGTCGCCTCCACCACGGCGAACGTGCCAGCACTGACAGGCATAGCCCTCAGCAGCGTAGGACCAATGCCCTTCCAGAACCCGCGGGCGCCCTCGGCCCTCCACGTCTGCGCGAAGCAGTCGCGCATGGTCTTGTAGCGCATCTCGCCGCCGAACCCGTCCGTCTGCATCTTGCTCTTGACGACGTCGAAGGGGTAGCTGGCGAGCCAGAGGGCCTCGCCGGCCAGGCCGCCGTACAGCGCGACCTTGTAGCTGGGGACGTCGGCGCGCGCGACGCGGTTGCGCGCCGCGTCCGCCATCATCAGGTACTCGAACGTCAGGAACCACACCCCGTACGCGGCCGCCTCGCGCCACACCGTCACGGCCTGGCCCCGGTATAGGCCCGGCAGCACGCCGCCGCCCCGCGCCGACAGCTGCCGCACGCAGTCCAGCGGCCCGGCGTACAGCCGCGCCGCGCCGTGGGGCTGCGTCTGCAGCCGGATGCGCACGTGCTCGATGGGCCCCGAGGCCACGGAGTTGGCGACGCCCGCGAAGGCTCCGGCCGCGAAGTACTGTCCGTAGGAGAGGTCTTTGGAGGAGGAGGAGGAGGAGGAAGAAGAGGCGTTGAGTTTCTCGAAGTACCGCCGCGCGTACCCGAAGGCGCCGAACTGGATGGATACGCAGGCGCCGATGCCGAGGAGCGGCGTCAGCGTGCCCTTGTAGAAGGCGAGGGGCCCCTCCTTGGAGTAGATGGAGGTCGCGGCGTTGAGGGCGGAGCTGTATGCCGTGCTGGTTTGGAGTCGGACCTTGACGATGTCGAAGGGTTGGCCTGGAGGGGTGTTAGCGGGGTGTGGTTTGGGAGGTCTTAAGAAGCCTTATTTTTCTTTTTCTCTCTTTTTCTCCTTCGTAATTTGAGACTCATGCCCCGTAGTGGTTAAGGGTTAGATGGCATGAAATGAGATCAAAAAAAATGAAGGCTGCTGCCACACCACTTACCTATCAGGACCTGAGCGACTCCTCCGGCAGCTCCAGCAAACAGGTCCTTCGCCGTGTCAAGAGCGCCGCCCTTGGCGTCGAGATCTTGAGCTGCGTCGCCCATTTCCAGCCCCGCGCGCGCGCACAAGTTCAACCGGCGACCCCAAAGGTTACGATGCTTATTGTATTCTTCGCCTCAATAATGCATACGCTGGCCGCTTCCCCGGGGACAATCGACTTCTCTTTGTCTCCTTCTTAGTTTGGAGCTGCGTGGGCGGATTGAAGTCCTGATTACGAGATAGAATAAATCTTTGGCCGATATAGGAGATGAGAATGATAAATCGGTGAACGGTGAAAGGTTGCAGTGACACAGAGCAGAGATAAGACCCTTATCAGCGACCCGAACTTCTGGGATTTTTGTTCTGTGGTAGTGGGGTGTGGGGTGTCTAGGTAGCTTAGGCACCTCTTTAGGTAGGTGCTTAGGTGACTACAAGGTCTTGTAGGGACCTACCTATCCTAAAAATTTTAGGGGTCGCGCTGCACTAGGCGGATGTAGGCTGGATGACGTGATTTAGGCAATCCTCTACTTTAGCGCAATGGACTCACTATTAACTTGCTATTGACTTGCCATTGACAACTACCGCTCTTGAGGCAACCAGAATAAGATATAGCAATACGTTTAATTCTTGATCCAAAGAAATCTCACCTCGTATTCGAGGAGTGGAATAGGTGAAGCGACTATTCCTTTTTTATTCTGCCGTTCAAATGGTCGGAATTTTTAACACTATTGATTCTCAATTGAAATGAGCCTCTTGTTATTTTATATAACATCCAGCCAGGATCATCATAAGGATTACCCCTAAGCGGGATAACTACCCCCTACGCTACCATGAAAAAGAAATAAACAAATACATGTATAACTACACCGATGTAGCCTCCAAAGCATCGGGAAACGCCAGCGCCTCCCGCCTGTGTCTCAGGTGAATTCGTGGCTTCTGGCGGAGACGTAGCCAAGGGTGTTGAAGTCGCAGAACTGGACGTAGGCGTAGAGCCTCCGTCCACCATGCCCTTGACCCATTCCGCCGCCGCATCGGAGTACATATCAAAGTAATTCAAGTGATGCTGCACGTTATATATCCGCCTGCCGTCACCCCGCGCGCAAATCGGATCACCTTGCTGACACCAATCGCGGAGGACCCCTGCGAAATTACGGATTCCTTCGAGCTGCTGGCCGTTTCGAGGGAATAAGCCATCGAAGGAAGCGCCTCCCAGCCTATTATACGGCTGATTGGCCGTGTGGCGCGTATCACCAAACAGAAGGGCTGCAGCGACTGCATACCCGATTGCCCAGTTAGAAAAGAGTGTCTCTCCCAAGAAGCATGTCACACTGAAGGAGACGATCTCGTGATCATGATAAATTTAACTCACTCATGTTTCCCGGGGCCGAGTTTGCGTCCAAGCCCCTCGATTCTGGCGCTCTGCAGCCCTGGAAGAAAATGCCGCCGCCACCGCCCAGGATATCGCCCAAGACATGCGCGCCTTGAGAGTAGCCGCTCACGATGAGTTTTGCAGTAGGGCACTTCCTGTTGTAAGCTGATATCTGAGCCACTCCAGCTTTGATACCAGCCTCTACCGCGCTACAGTACTCGGCTGCCAAGGCATTGTCGAATGCAATGTCCTCGTAGTCGCAGCTCGCGAATCTTGAGCAAATTGCCTGGACAAGCTTGCCCTGCCGGCCGGGATAAAGCTCGTTATTCCCCCGGGATAAGAAAATATGGACATCGGTACACGTATCTAACCCCGTCGCCTGGGAGTGGACGAGAACGGGGAGAAAAGTGGCCGAAAGCGCAGCTAGATACCCAAGACCAACCATGGCAGGCAGCGCCAAAAGTTGCGAGGTTCAAGATCTTCCTAGTACCTACCACACCACATCGAGCATTCTTATCCTTCCTAAGCAGCTTGTGGACGAGCCTGGCCTCAGGCAGGCACAGGTTAAATCGACAGACAATTTCATACGGGTATATCGGCTGATAACACAGGTTACATTAACCAGGCGATAGTGTATCAACTATCTGCCAGGGAATTCCGTATCCCCACAATACATCTAATCCAAGTAAGGATCTCCTAGATGAACCCAATTTACGATAGATACGCAACCGTCGATACATTCCTAAGATAGTGTAGCGAGGACCCTGCATATAACGGCGGTCTAGATAGACATGAAGCTTGCTTCTAACAGAGCAAGGGCCTTGCTAGTTGCAATGGCGAGAGAATAGCGATGGATTGAATGCGAGTCTCATCGCGTGGAAATTCGCTGTTGCACGCAGAGATATACAGAGCGTCAGAAATCAAGCGTAGTTAGGCTACTCGTGAGAGCGTATTAGAATTATTACTCTATCTGTCTGTTGTGTCTTGTTGTGTCTTGTTGTCTGTTGTCTATGTCTCTATCCCTTAAGATCCCTTTATCGGTCTGCGCCTGACCGAGTCCTGTTCCGTTCCGTGCCCTGAAATCAAATCCGTACGCGAAAACTGTCGCGGATAAGCCCGATAGCCGCCCAAATTCCCAAATGGTATCAATTAGTTTTCTTCAACGTCGCGAAACCAAACGTGGTCGAGGGCTTCCTGAGCCGTGATTCTCCTCCGGGGATCAAAGTTGGTCATCTTTTTAATCAGGTCCTTGAAGTCCGGGTCGAGGGCGTCGCTCTTCCAGAGCGAAAACGGCCGTCGAGGGTTTTCCGGACCGAATGAGTCGGCCATGCGACGGAGCTCACCTACCCAGGGGTGTCTCCGACCGAGGTATTCGATGAAAGATTCGAAGTCGTCCCACTCGGCAAAGGTCGATATTTGCCGTTCTAAGATGGCGTTCGTAAGATCGACGCCCGGAGCGCTGTCGATCCGAAAGATGACCATCCTTAGCCGCATAAATATGAACTGTGCGTGTTGATTAGCAATTGAAATGCAGGCCTTATATAACGTAGGTGGCCCAGTTATGTAAAAGCGGTCAATAAAACTCACCACTAGCGCTAGAGAAAAAATGTCCGACGGCTTCCCGACGGCGCCTTGAACGTGGGCTTCAGGGCTGCGCCAAAACTGATTGCCAACTTTCAGCCCACGAAGAGCCTGTCCAGGTGGGATGTGGGTCGAGTCCTCCAGGTCAGACAATTGAACACGGTCCACAACGATTCCTTCAGGGGTATCGCGGTAGTCGACCATGATGTTATTTGCCTTAATATCTATATATAAGCGGTACACGTCAGATGCAAAGTCCGAAGCTTAAGTCCGAATGGTGACTAGGCTTACCTAGATGAGCGATGTTCTGGTCGTGCAGAGTGGCAAGTCCTCGAAGAGCGTCTCGGAGTACGCGCTTCTGCGTAGCCAGAGGCAAAGGCTTGAAGGCGAAGTTGAGAAGATGGTCCGTCATGTACTCGTTGACAAACATCTTCTGTTCGGGGACGGTGTCGCGAAGCGCCCGTAAGTAGGGCGAATGATTAAACCTCAATTGAAGAGGGAGTGCATAGTTGTATTCATTCTCAAATAGACTCTTCAGAACGAACTTCTTTTCGTTTGCCCTAAACGAAGCTGTTAGTCTAAGTCCGACCCACATGCGCAAGCGTTGCGTGGGAGAGAGGAATAAAAGAAATAAATAAAAAATAAGAGAAAAAAATGAGGCGCTAGTATCTTACCTAGCGAGATAGACCAGGCGGTCTTGTCTGTCCTGCAGAACATTTTCGATGGTGTATTCGCGACCAGAATAGCCCTTCAGAATGACGCCGGGCTCAAACTGTGTCGGATTGACGAAAGGAGTGACGCTGTGCGGGACGGTGCTGGCCTTGCGAATGTTACCTCCGAACTGCGCTCCGACTCTGTAGCGAGAGGCAGTGGTGGATAAATGAGCGCGGCCAAGTTTAGATAGGGGTTGTTTGAGCGCGGTCAAAGCTGCCGAAGAGACGGCGCTGCCGCGCATGGTATCTCGATAAAAGTTAAGGGGGAGAAAAGGAATAAGAAGGGGGAAGAAGGAAAAGGGAGAATGAGACAAGTCTAACTCTCTAAAATAGAAGAACGTCTGCAAAGAGAAAAACGACTGGGAAAAAAAAAGAAACAATCTAGGATTTTATTCTATTTTTTTCGCAATTGAACTTTTTGGCCGGTATTGTTGATGTAAAAGTTCAAAAAATAATGGGTTGGAAAATGTCGCGGGCTTCAGCACCATATGTTTTATTGAAACGCCGCAATAAAAAGAAAAAAGAATGGCAGTATCCACAACTTCCCCCCCGTGCCACCAGGCCCTCGCTCACGTTCACGTGGCGACGGTACAAACGCTTACTGCTCTGCGGTAGCTGGACGCTAGCACCCACTGGCGGTACTGGTGCTACCTACTTGTACGGTGAGCTGATGCGTAAGGTAGGCACAGGTACCTAACCCTGTAAGCCTTGTTTTTCTATTGCCCTGCTTGACTTTTAGACTTTGGCGGGTTGTAAGGGGCTAGGACAGACGAATATATAATCGCGCGTAACGAGCTTAGTCTCTATTTATTAGCAGTGAATAATTAAAATAAAGGACTCGAGCAGACAAACACGATAATGAACAAAGAGAATGCTGCTATTATTACTTTTTTAAATATTGCTGTCACTATCGTAACTGATGACTGCTGACGAGGGGAAGGAATAGAATAGTAACAGATCGAGTACGTTGGAATGTACATGTATTCGCCATTCTCATCGCCATTCTCGGCCCTCCACCGAGAATCCTCTCGCGTGACGCCCTCTACCAAAACACCGAAGGGAGCGAATCCGATACAATACATAAGCCTCCCCGGGTACTTCGTATCGAACTTGTATTACCTACCAGGTACCAGGTAGATAGGTACCTAACCTACCTTACATATATAAATAAATCCAAGACAAAGGTCTTTCCCTAGGAAATGTTTCATAGGACCAAGTGACCGTATTTCCAACGTGCCTAGGTCGCATAACATAATGAATGCTTATTAAAAGTTTCCAATTGAATTTACAAATTGAAGCTCGCGACATTTAAAAACCCTCAAGGATTATTCCTCTGCTTGAGGAGCGTGACTCGGTTTGCGTGGCATGCGTTTTATGACCCGGTCGCTAACATCCGTTCGGCGTGGGGGGCATGTTAGCTCACCTAATAGGACTACATCAAGGTATGCGCTGATATCGTCTTTTTACCAGTCTATTGCTGTTACACCCAGTGAAACCTAGGTGGTATCTGCTCCTCTGATTGATTCAACTTACTAAGACGTCGTTACCGGGTTATCCAGGCTGCTACATCGTGAAGAGTTGATTTCTCAAAAGTGAGGCTGTATTAAAAACGCTAAGCAGCCGCCGGGTCTATGTAGTTCGTATTAGGTTAGATGCTTTATGTTATGCAAAACCAATTGTGTGCGCCGCCATGTCGTCGTGTTTTATCGCTTGTCACAATTGGTATTTCTGGGTGTTAGTTCAGGCTTCAATAACCAATGTCGAAATTAAGCTCAAAGCATGGATGGGCAAGCTACCCCGGAGCTTACCGTACATATTGATTTCCGCTTACAGCTAACAATATACAGGGTTGCATAATCGACGGGCGGTTGACAAGGGGACGAAGTCCGTATCCCTAGAGCCTTAATGCGTCTATGTCTTATACATAGGTATGTGCGTACACTTTTATCAGCTCTCCCAAAAAGAATACCTAACCTCCCCTCAGGTACCCAGACGAGGTAGTTAGAAATATTGTCGTATTCTGACCTCGCATATAACCTTAATTCGGTGGGCCGCTCAAAGTTCTAGCCTCATAAGGCGGCTCACGAAGGTCTAGACCATTAGAGAACATGAAAATCAAGTTGCTTCCCGAAGCAGACGCGTCACTAAAAAGAAGCGGGTCCAACTACCGGATGCTATGCTGGTCTAGAATCTCTTGTGCTAATTGCTTCATACCTCCGAAGCCAAGACCAGAATGTGACGGGAGAGTAGAACCCGGGTTCAAGGACAGAACTGCATAATATATGACGCTATAAGAGCATCATACAGGACGCAGCCTTGTCGCGAAGCCGTGAGAACCTACAAGAAGCCCGAGTCGCTAAAATAAATGAAAAAAACAATTATAATGGAAAATTCGGAAATTTTCGAACAGCAAAAAAAGTCTCCGGAAGGTGGTAAGATTCCTAGCTCGCCCCCCTATCTATTGAGCGATTTCCAGACCTAACCTATTGACTCTGTCGGAACTCGCGCCAGCCGTAACCATCCAACCCAATGACAATGCGTTCCATTCCAAAGGTATATCGCACGCTGTCAGGCCAGTCACAATTAGTGGGCCTTTCGATACCCGACGACATTCTTTACATAAACCCTTGCTTTGGGCCATAGCTACCTCGTTATCTATCGCCGCGAAAAAGCAGGCCTGGTGTTGTTCGATGTGGCTACATCTCGAGCAACCCAACGTGAAGAGTTTCCATACCTACCTATCTTATAAGGGTTGATAGCATCGCGTATCATACGATCTCTACACCGTATACTCGTATTTAGAACCAGCTAGAACAGACGGAGCACAAACATAAGACCTAAACGCCGCTTATATAAAACCTGGAACCGAGAAGATCTAGGCATGCTACATACCTAAGTATGTGTACACGGATGAATTTTCCCTTGTTGCTAAGTGTCACGCTTTCCCAGCCTCGACGTTCCACGTGTTCCTGCTTGGTCCATTCTTGTGAATATCCAGTATTCAGTAGGCTACACCTATCCCATCAAAACAAGTCTGTAAAAGAGCGAAGCATCTCAGAGTCATCGTCCCTCTAGTCCACCCAATCACACCCCCCTACTAATCTTACAGTATCGTACAATTTAATTCGAATCCCCTATGCTATGATAACTAGTTATCGGCCGCTGCTGTCAAGATAAGGCCTCATCTGGAGTGAGTGCCCCTCAGTTGGCATCTTCGAGCTCCTCGGGGGCCTCGCGCTCCGCGGGGGGAGGGACGCCGGTAGGGCGAGGGTGATGCCAGGATGTGATAGGCCCGTGCCTGTTCTCCCCTCGCTTCTCTTGGGCCGCGCCGGTGGGCTGGGCAGCCTGGGTGCTGGTTGAGTCCGTCTTTCCTCCCTGTCCACCCCCGTGGTGGGGACCCTTGCCGTGGCCGTGGTGGTGCGGGTGTCCGTGGCCCCCGTTTCGCTTCTCATACTCGTCTGCTTCTGCGTCGCGCTCGGTTGGCGGGTGGTGGTGAGGTCCGGTCGGGTGTGGGTGGTCTCCGTGTCCCCGGTGGCCGTCGCGTTCGTCACGTTCGGCTGGTGGGGGGTGGTGATGAGGAGGGCCGGTTGGACGAGGGTGGTGGCCATCGGGAATGTGGATGTCGCTACGCTTCTCCTCGTCTCTCTTCGCCTGGGATGTGGGTTGTTGCGGTGCGCTCTGCGTAGGGACACCGCCGGAAGGGGAAGCGTGTCCCCCTCCGTGGTGACCACCGTGGTGGTGATGGTGGTGGTGGTGTCCCGGCGGGTGAGGAAGGCCAACTATGTGTTCTTCATCCCTTGCCCACGGGCCGCGGCCGCCGGGAGGCGGGAGGCGGGTTGGGATGGGGAAGCCACCAGTTGGGTGAGGAAAGCCGCCAGGCGGTATCGTAATAGGACGGTGCTGGTCGTCGAACGGAGCGGCCGAGCCGCCTTGTAGCGAGGCGGCTGCTACCAAGATAGTAACGAATGAACGCATATTCGACGTGTTATAGCGAATTCCTTATTTGATATATAATCGTGTATGGTGTAGTTTCTATAGATCGGCTTCGGCGTGAGTAGTGGTGGTTATTGTCTTCCTGCTGATACTAACGGAATCAGAACTAGAATCAGGATCAAGTCGACCCCTTTATATACCTTTTGTGTCCTCACTTAGGAGTGCTCAAGCGGATAGTCGCCACAACATCATTACTACTGCCTTCCTAACCTGACGATCCTAAAATCCACGTTCGACTACACAGCACCACCGATTACCTCGCTTATGGGCACATCGGAACCGACGCAGATCATCGATGTAGCTCATCATCGTTGATCAGAGTACAACTCAGAGGAGGCGCTTGGTAATCGACTCGGATACAACTAAGATTAGTACTGTCGGCGTTGGGTACTGGTTGAGGAGATGGGAAATCTATGTATCAAGATCACCGAAGCCAGTCGGCCCCGACGATGTCCAGAGATGCTTGAGTTATGGCTTCGGAGGTGAAGAAACAACGGTACAGGCATCTTGTTCATGTCGATCGTCAGACGTTCAGACTTTGCATTGGCCTTCGTGTATCTGTATGGGTTGCCCGTAGTTTTAGTGATGTTAGATATCGGTAGGTTGATTCTTTCATGATGCGCGGAGGATTTCTCAGAGCCCCATAGGACGACTTTGGGGATCAACGGGAGCGCGAGCGAAAGCTCGCATGAAACGCAAGATATCTCTAATTTAGCGTCACTTGTCCTTAATGGAGGCCTGGAAATTCTGGATAGGGAAACGCTCCTATCATGTACAAAGTGCCCTGCACATCGATAACTGAAATTGGCAATGTTTTCTTTTTGTAATTCAGCTCCGGTGAATAAGTGCCACTGGCCTTCGAAGTTCAGCGCGGCTTGCGGTGTAACCTGTACTATTTAAAACCCCTGTGCCTTTTAATTTTGGTTCTTGATCCGTTATTAGATGGCAGACCAACCCGCACCCCTGGTCATCCGCAGATCTTGCACCCCTCAACGGCCAGACGTTATCAGGGCAACTCGAGGAAAAGACATAAAATACGGGCGCTCAATATTTATACGCCATGATCGAAATTTATCACGCAAGCTTCTAAGATCTCCCCCGTAGATAAGAGACCAATCATGCCGTAATGACGGATCATTTATCCTAGATGCGGTCAAGCCTCAAGTACCTAGGGTGATAGATATCTACTAAAAACGCTCTTCATTGCATCGGTATCGGAAAAGCACTTATTTACAGTATTCCATGTAAACCTCACTCATCGAATTTCCTCCCCGGAGTACCATTTGGAACCGCGGGGCGCGCCTGTGGAGAAGTATCCGGCAGAGCTTGCGCGGTCATCACGTAGTCCTATGCAAGATCTACAACCGAGGGATTACGCTACCATCCTGGAATCAACTTTGAAAGTACGGTCACGTCAGCCGCTTACGACAATTGTAGGTCTTGAAGTTTAAGGTAGGCAGTGAGAGCCTCCAGTTCGTAGTGCGTGTCGAGCTTTGTGTCTATTCCAGATGCGTCCATCGTAGGTATCCCCAATGGGGCTGTGGTCTAATAGCCAAGGTAGTTACGGGCGGCTTTCACCAGTACTGACTCGACACAATGTTATCTGCTACAGCCGCAGACGCAATGTCAGATCCTTAAAAGAAGGATGCCGCGCGGCGTGGAAACCGATGCCGACGCGATGCTTTTAGGGTCTGACGTCTTTCGTCCCAGGTTGATTCGAGTCGTTTTTCTTTCTACACATCAAATATAATTATAGAATATTCTTCAGGGTTATCTATTCATAATAACTGTATCAATACTAAACTCTAGGGAGCCTTATTTGATGCTATGAGACACGCCGATCTCAGGGCTATCTGAAGTCGATCAGCCTTCAACACGTTCAATTTACTGGGGAAAAAAAAAGGAAGAAAGAAGAAAAAAGAAAAAAGAAAAAAAAAAAGAAAAGAAAACGTCGCCGACGCCGAAATGAAACGCTCGAGTGAGTAATCCTACTGATGGCAATAAGATATGATTTCCTACATTTGAGAGTTTCGCCATTAGACAAGTTTTCTTTGCCCTCTACCTGCTGCCCGTCAGCCATGCTGTGTTTCCTTCATTTCACAGTTCTAATCTGTCGATCATCTGACTCATCAGGTTAACAATAATTGTCAAAAGGGTTTCTCGTAAAGTTTTCACTAAGGTCACTATCCTCAACTTAAAAAAGAAACCAGTGTAACGCAGTCCATAAATACATCTTATTACGCAAGTACGGAAACCGACACTACCCAACCACCCAAGCAAGTTACGATTTACTCGAGCTATAACCGTCTGCGGGCGATCGGCTTACTGATCGAGATGTTAATGAGTCCATATATGAATACTCCTCTACGGCAAGTGTACCAAACTAGGTGCATTTTAGGCGTAGCCATCGTTGGCGTCAGCCGTGAGCCGTCGCCCTTCATCAAGAGGGGCTCTTCGTAAAAATGTATGTAATGTTTTCTTTTTTCGTTTCAAGAAAAGTACTTACAAGTATGAATTTGAAATTCTTTCCCATGCACTCAAGGTACTCATCTCACGCCGCAATGAGATACCTACCTACCCAGAATACCTATTTCACGGGGCTGGCGTATGGCTCCGCAATCTCACATGCGCCGGCATGCCATCCTTCGGATGAACCGGGCCCCCTCCAATGCCGTAGAGACGCTCGCCATCAACAATATGAGTAGGGGTAGCCTTGGGGCCTCTAATATATTGAGTGGTATGGTTAGCAAACATTGGGTAAATATTCATAAGTCACGCTAACGTATTCCAAGATGATAGGTACTTACTGCTTCTTATCCCATTTTTCCCACGCCTCTTCAATATCAAAAGTGCGAGCAATCAATATGGAAACTAATCTGAGTTCGACCATCGCCAGTTCCATCCCGATGCAGTTCCTCGGTCCAAGAGAAAACGGAGCCCAGGCTTCCTTCGTAGCGACGTACAACGGATCACCTTCGGCGGCCATCCAACGCTCCGGTAAACATTCGTCCGGTCGAGGCCAGTAGTCGGGATTTTGTTGGAGTCCGTAAACGGCTGTCCAAGGCCCGAACCCATTTAAAGGATATCTAGTCGACGAACCTAGAGGAGTGACGGAAAACCCGGGGATGGATTCGCTCTGACGTACGGTCGCTGCAAGAGGATAGAGCCTCAGAGTTTCTTTTATCACGCCCAACGTGTATGGAAGTGAGTATAAAAGATGAGGCGATGCGATCAAAGTCTCCATTGCTTTATCCGGGTCCGGCCCTAGCACAGAATCATGTTCCGCTCTAAGCTTGGCTAAGCAATCCGGATTATCCTGCAGTATTTTCACCATGAAGCAGATAGTCGATGAGGTCGTATCGTGGCCCGCAAACATGAACGTCTTCAAGTTTCCTATAAGCGCATCGATGAATGTATCATCGGGGTTACTTCTGGAGGCGCCGGAGTTATCCTTGTCGACAGATTTCACGGCCAGATCAATAATCGTCATTTTCTTTTGACGGGTCCCGTTATCCGGCTGTAACTTGTTCTGTATACTCGGAAGCAGGATCTCACGCATGATGTGATTATTGCGCTTAATAGCTGAGTGATACCGAACTTGCTGGAAGAACCGAAAGATGGCTGGAGTGTGGGATAACTCCCCCATAACCCGAAGTTGGTCAACTAGAGCGGCCTTAAATGGGCTATCTGATGGCCTTGACTGCTCATGAAGCCGTAGGTCACTATTTGTTGTTAGTGGACTGAAAAGTAGGTATTATCAGTCATGTAGTCTTATCACTTACATGGATGCTCTCACAATGACGTCGAAGGTTAGGTTGGTTGTCTTCTGCTCAAGCTGGAATACTGGTCCCCATCCACCATCTTTACCTGCCAACTTCTTGAGTCCGTCGGCGAATACTTGGGCCTCTTCGATAAGTTCTGGGAGCAAGGCTGTTAAGTTTCGTGGGCTGAAGCCGGGGTTGAACATGGACCGCCACTTCTTCCACTGCTCGCCTTCCAGACAGAGTATATCCCGACCTCCTGTTAACGGACCCATATATTCGACGACGACATGATCCTTCGGAAGGCTTTTAGCCTGCGTGAATTGGGACGTAGCGACGGCATCATACGACAGCGCAAGGGACCTTGTCACGGGCCAAAGATCCAGGTAAACCACCGGAGGTAATCGATCACGATCTGGGAAGTACTTTTTGACATTTCTAGCAAGCCAGTTGTGAAACCAGTATATGTTGATATCTGGGGGATGAGCAGCGCGAAATTCAGCCAAAATAGGGATATGACCGAACAACAGGGAATGAGGTAGGACAGCCTTCGATAATTGAACAGTGGTTAGGATTGGAAATGCTTAGCTTTGACTGGTGATAGGATAACTCACGATTCCCTGGGCTCTGAGAGCCCTTACTCTGCTCCGTTCAACATATGCCCTATAAAAGAAGCGTATCACAGCCACGACAACTAGGGCGCCAAAGCCCCGCACTAAAAGCGGGAACATGATTTTAACCGCCGACGATGCAGTGAAACACGCCTTCGGTGTGCTCTTGCAGCTGATGTGGAAGCGGATATGGTTTACTCCCAACGGCCAAGTGTAGGTGCTTGGTTTTCGATAAGATTATAATTATCATTATAATAACGTGGGTCATCTTAATAACTAGGGAAAAAAAAATTCGGCTGTTCGTACGTCGGGCTTATCCCTTTTCTTTACGAATACGGGCTCGCTTAATACGTGTTTTTTACACCACTTCGACACGTTTATACGATTTATTAATATCGTTTTTAAAAGGACGGTTAGTTATTTACTATAAAACCGTTAACCCGTTAAAACGTTAAAAAAATAATATAAGTTATATATATACGTATAAATAATTAAAAAAAAATAATATAATCGTATATTTAATTTTATAAAAATAATATAATACGAAAAAAAATAATATAATATACGATTAACGAATTTTTAAAAAAAAAAATTTTATACGTATTATTATAATAATAAAAATATTTTTATATATTTAAAATTTATAACCGTATAATTATATTATTTTAAAAATAAAATATATTATATATTAATAATTTTAAAATTATAATATTTTTTAAAAAAATATTTATATATTTATCGAATAAATATATAAATAAAAAATACTTAAATATTTAAATAAATAATTACGTATATAATTTATTATATATTAATAATTAATATTTTTAAAAATAAAAAATTAAAAAAATAATTAAAATAATTAAAAATAATAATTAAATTAATTAATTTTCGAAATATTTAAATTTTTAAACCGTATATTTCTACTTATTTTATTTAATTAATTATAGATTTTTATCATTTAAGAATTCTTTTACGGCTTATATCATTAATTTTCAATTATTTTAACGGGTTAGCGGTTTGGGGGGAATGGCCCACCATAAAAAGTCCTATCCATGCTAAAATATCTGCCAGCAGCTTATTGGTTTGCTAGGTGTGTCGCCAGCTAGCCCAGTTGGGGTAAGTGCTTATACCACTATGTTCTAGAAATACGCTAAATGTTGGGTAATGCCCGCTAAGTTTTAGCGGATATTATTGGGAAGTTAGGCGTTGGATATAGCCTTGGTATTGCATAATACACTTAAGAAATGAGACGGCTGACGCATTTTCTTGGTATAGACAAAACTTTGAGAGAGAGTTAGTTAGTTATATGGGCGAAATGGGCTTGTTGTTAATGTCAAGCCATATTATTTTCATTTTCAATGAAGTCTCGGACAATAAGTTAAGCTTGTTGAAGGGATTACTGTCCGTCCCCCGCCTGAAAGAGAATGTCTACTCGCGGGGTTCATGTAGAAGACGCACATAACACTCACCAAGGAATCTACCGCACTACGCCCCAAACAAGATATCGAATATATTTAAGCCATTTTTCATCTAGAAGAATCAACAATCCTTGTGCCGTGCTTCTCGTTCCGCTTTAGAAAACCTTCTGACTCCGAAAGGTTGATATACCAAATTACCTGTATACGCGCCCCAACGACAGCCCCGCTACGGCTAGCGAGTTCAATGGTTCTGAGCGTCGATACTACCAGACTTTTGGGGTACGGGACGATCTACTAGGTTGGTATTCTTATATCCGCTGCGCGGAGGATCGATATTCCAAGTTAGACACTATGATGGTACCTAGCTGCTAAAGAGTAACCCGCTTGGTCCTCAGCGTCGTCCTGACCATACGACAACATGTAATGGTAGTAACAGAAGAAAATAAAAATAGGGTTTAAATAAACTTATATTGATCGAATCCATATTCCTTGCTGCATAGCCGTTCATCTCTTCATTGGCTCTCTTAGATCATTCAGATAATAGGAAGGTCACTCTCGGGACGTAGAGACAGCCGCCGCGGCCAATTTGGCATTTGATGCGCTCGAATCGGAGAACTTTGGGCATTCCCGGAAACCTGGTTACCCGCACCTATAAGGACCTATACCTTACATGTAGTCCAGAGCAGGTTCCAATAGAAATTGGATTGTAATAGGTGGGAATATTGCCATTAGAGATATAGGAACCATTTGGGAGGTTATGCCCTTCCCCTATTTCTTCATTATGTGATAAAAGATAAAAATTCATATAAATATAGTCTTAGAATCGCCAATGATCGTATTAACCTCGTTAAGAGGTGGGTAATGTACCTACATACCTAACTACCCTATCTACCTATGCGCCTCTTATACAATCGAAAGTAAAGGAACCGCATCTCAAATGCATATGCCGACTCTCGTCAAGTTTGGCCTTCTCGTTGGCTATTTTTCTTCTTTCCTGGCAGCGAAACCCTTGGCTTCCCAAGATGCTGCTAACGCCGACGAATTCCCCAACCCCGTCCTTTGGGAAGACTACCCGGACCTCGATGTGTTTCGGGTAGGCGACACATTCTATTATTCGTCGTCGACGTTTGCTTATTCTCCCGGCGCGCCGGTATTGAAATCGTATAATCTGGTCGACTGGGAGCCCGTCTCGCACAGCGTGCCTGAGCTGAACTTCGGAGCCAAATACAATCTGAACGGGAATGGCCGGGCGTATGTGAAAGGTATCTGGGCAAGCAGTCTCCGCTATCGCGCCTCGAATGATATGTTCTACTGGATCGGATGCGTCGAAAGCGGCAAGACGTACATCTGGACCGCGGCTGGCACAGGCGCTGGGAAAAATGGAGGCGAGGTATCAGAGTGGAAGTGGGAAAGTCACACGCCCCTCAATACCTGCTACTACGACTGCGGATTGCTGGTAGATGATGACGATACTATGTACGTTGCGTACGGGAACTCTAGGATCTCAGTGGCACAATTATCTGCTGATGGCCTGAGCCAGGTCAGGTCACAGCAGGTTTACACGTCCAGCGGTGGAACAGTCGAGGGTTCGCGGTTGTACAAGATCAACGGTACCTACTATATCTTCATAACCAGACCAGCGGACGCAGAGCTGGTTCTCAAGTCGAATAGTCCGTTCGGCCCGTATCAAATGCGCACGCTGGTTTCTAGAATCAACGGACCGCTAGCGAACGCCGGCTTCGCCCATCAGGGAGGTATTGTCGATACTCCAGACGGTCGGTGGTACTACGTGGCGTTTATGGACGCCTACCCGGGTGGGCGCATCCCCGTCATGGCCCCTTTGACATGGACCGCTGACGGATGGCCGCAGCTAGTCACGGATGGCGGTAGTTGGGGTAAAACCTATCCCATGCCAATTCAGACCGACAAGGCGGTTGCGTCACCGGTGGGAAAAGATGAGTTTAAGGGTGCAAGTTTGAGTCACGAATGGGAGTGGAATCACAACCCTGACGCGACTAAGTGGCGTCTTGCGGGTGATACGGACGGCGGTCTTATATTACAGACAGCAGATATAACCACGGACTTATTCGCCGCCCGCAACACACTCACACATCGCATTATCGGGCCTAAGTCCACCGGTACGTTCCACCTCGACATCAGCAGGATGACGGATGGCGACCGTGCCGGTGCAGTGCTGTTTCGGGACCGGGCGGCGTACATTGGAGTTTGGAAGGAGGGCGATGCATCGAACATTGTCATGGTCAATAATTTGATTATGTCCGAAAGTTCGTGGCAGACCACGGCCAACGGTACGGTTGCCGCTACCGAACGGTCGATACTGAAGGGCGCTACAGAAGTCTGGTTGCGTGTTCAAGCTGATATTACCCCAGCATTTGGGATGAGCCAGGAAAGGACTACGACTTTTTCGTATAGTACGGATGGCGTCCGTTTCACCACTCTAGGTCCAAACTTCTCAATGAGCAACTCGTGGAGGTATTTCACAGGGTATAGGTATGGGGTTTTTAACTACGCTACTAAAGCGCTGGGCGGCCAGGTTAAGGTCAAAAGTTTCACGATGGAGCTTGTGGACTAGACTAGTAATAACTCTGTATAATTACTAGGATAAATACGCATGACTCCGTTCTTCGTTCAATTGTTAGAGTGTTCTAAATCCTCCCTCTTCGCAAGTTTTCACTTTGCGCAAGTAATCGACAGTAGTATCTGGGTCGCAATGTTTCCCTCGTAGCCTCTTACTAGTCGAATATCGCGCCCCCTTATCATTCCATTGGCGTTGCTAATGGGACTCGCCCCTGGGACTAACAAGCTCCCACCGGACCAGGATCTAAGAAACTAAGGCTATCCAGGTTGGATTCGGAATGTCAGATGCCGTTTCCCCTAATTTAAAAGGAATAGTTGCGCTTCAATAAGGAACGGATTTTTATATGTCTTTAGGAGAGGATAGAGCCCAAAGCGCACTGATAGGAGCGCATGTATCGAGCTATCTGGGCGCGCAAGGGATTTACGACGGTTCCAGACTCCCCACATCCGCCCAGAATCTAAGCCGCGCGGAGTCGCTTAACCCCGTATTTGGTAGATGCGGAAGCTACCCTGATATGCTCGGGTTCCCTATGAAGACATACGAAGACAGCTGCGCAAACTTAACCGCCAAAGAAGTAGAATCGCGGAACTAGGTGAGCGAGTGAGTCGGGTCGTCAGAGAACCCCCCTCGGAGGTTGGGGTAGTAATGGAAGAATATGCCAAAGTCACGAAGATGCTGGCGACCTGGAAAGATCCGGCGTGATTGGGGGTATATAACCCGACGATGTTCCTCCAAGCTTTTGCATCCAAATACTCGACCTCTTCTTCACTGTCTTCTGTGTCTCTTCGAAAAGAGGAAGTGTTACGATGAAACTTATTAAGGCTAATGCTAGCTTGTCGTCGACCGGCACCGTGTTGCTAGCGTTGACGGCGGCTGTCGTAGCGCAGACGAACACCACGTGCACTCTACCGTCGACGTACCGCTGGACATCAACTGGCCCGCTAGCGGAACCGAAATCAGGATGGGTTTCGCTTAAAGACTTCACCGCCGTTGTGTACAACGGCCAGAAGCTTGTGTATGCGACGAACCATGATGCAGGGTCAAACTGGGGCTCGCTGAACTTCGGTCTCTTCACGGACTGGTCTGAAATGGCTACGGTAAGCCAGAACAAGATGAACTCTGGCACCGTCGCACCTACACTCTTTTACTTCGCTCCGAAAAGCATCTGGGTGCTTGCTCATCAATGGGGCCCAACCTCATTTTCCTACCGGACGTCGAGTGATCCGACGGACGTGTCGAAATGGTCGGCAGCGCAGCCACTATATACCGGGAAAATCTCCGACTCCAGCACTGGCCCCATCGACCAGACACTCATTGGCGACGACACAAATATGTACCTATTCTTCGCAGGAGATAACGGCAAGATATACCGAGCTAGTATGCCTATCGGAAATTTCCCAGGCAATTTCGGCGCATCAGCAACGGTGATCATGAGCGACACGAGGAACAATCTATTCGAAGCAGTTCAGGTTTACACCGTCCAAGGCCAGAACCAATACCTGATGATCGTCGAGGCGATTGGATCAAATGGACGGTACTTCCGTTCATTCACGGCTACCAGTCTGAACGGCTCATGGACACCACAGGCTACATCCGAAAGTAAACCTTTTGCCGGCAAGGCGAACACTGACGCCACTTGGACTAACGACATAAGCCACGGCGATTTAGTCCGCAGCGACCCTGACCAAACAATGACCATCGACCCATGCAACCTGCAATTGCTCTATCAGGGACGAAATCCCAGTTCCGGTGGTGACTATGGCAAGTTACCTTACCGGCCCGGTCTTCTGACGCTACAAACGTAGGATATGTTGTAGGTAGATCATAATGCTCGCGGACTATTAGGGCGTAGGAGGGGTAGAAGTGGCGGGCCCAGCCTAGGGCTGAGCCAAGGGAAAGAGGGAGTTCAACAGTCCGGGTTTGTAAATAGTGGTATAAATAAATAAATAAAAATGCATACGATCATTCTTATTGATAGACCGGGAAGAGATGCATGAATAGGTATTTACAACAAAAAAAGAAGAAGAAAAAAAGGTGGGGGGTAAGGGGACTGTTAGTTGTAAGACCTAGCGGGTTAGCAACTCTTCTCCCCCTCTACTCACCCAAGATAGAGCATACCTTCTCTTACTGTACACAGATATTATGGTAGCTCGCAATTCGCCAAACGGGCAATTAAATGAAATGAGAGCTTCTATGACGCATCCACTTCTTCGATGAGGGCCATGCGTGCGGGAGCTGATTTGCACACTATCGACCGTTCTATTCGCGGCCGTGAGCGCGAACAAAGGCAGCCGGAGGATATAGAGGAACCGTGTCTAGGGAATTCAGGCTCGCCTAGGGCACAGACGAACACGGGTAAACCCGCCATAAGATCTACCACCTCTGAGAACCTAACTCCAGGACGAGGGTTTCAGGTAGGAATGTGTAAAGCTTATACACTGAATAGGCTTCGGTTATAAGTAAGACTGGGCTGGGTTCCAGGTACAAGATGCGACCGCGAAGAGAGAGAAAAAAAAAAGGTGAGTGAAGCTGCAAACACAAATGCCAGCCAACTTCAGGGATAATTCATAGTATCTGCCGACCACGTGATATTGGCGTGGGCATACGTTATGTAACAGCGGACTCGGACTTCCCCAGTCAGTCAGAGGCAGAGAAATTTCTCAGTTTCACGTTTTATACTCAATCCGAATATGTAATAGGAGGGCGGAGGTTCATCAATTCGAACACAGTCGCATTGAAACCATGATCCGCCTCCGTCAAATGAATAGCCCAATGCCCTATTCCTCCGCTAACTTTTTCTTAGTTTGGCCTTAACTAAACAACTGCTGCTGGGTTCTCCGGGATTGAAAACATCTATAAACATACCGGCTTCCCCCCCCCCCCCCCCCCATGGTGCCTTAGTCATAGTCCCCCCATTCTTCGCCTCTAGTACTTCTTCGTTATCTGGGGACTTCCAGGAATTTCGGGTAACCCTAGACATCTTGTTAACTTCCGAGTCGCTTACGGTTGCAGGACTAGTTCGACGACTTACAAGAATCGATGTCTTCCTCGACATTCCTCTTAATCTTGCACTTGTTCTGATCGGCAATGGATTGCGTGGTTAACGTCGGGCAGGTGACGTAGCAGGGAGTATCCATAGTCCTTTGCAAGGCGTCACCCTTCCAGCCGAAGAGGTAGTCGCCGTGGCTGCCGTAACCAGTGCTGTACATCTTGGGTTAGAAATATTCCCGGATCTATACCGATAACGTCGGCTGACTCACTGGTCGCCCATGCTCCAAACGAAAGGCTGCGAGCCATCCTCCAGCCACTCATTTGGATCATTAAAAGCCCGCGTATCCCATATAGTCTCATACATGAGCTGTGGAACAGGCACGGGATGGCTCTCGGGACAGGGACCCTGCGAGTCGAAGGTTCCGTTAACCGGGTACGACATATGGCTTATGTGGTCCGCAGTATCGAGGTTCTTGCCGTCCCAGCAACTACTCCTAGTTAGATATGGCCGCCCGACAATTTCGGTACATGTACGTGCGGCTGACTTACGTGGGGAACCGGATATTTGCCATAATCCCAGCCGGGCATGGCTTATTAGGAAGGTTACTGGTCTCGGGGAAACGAGTGATGAGGTCTTGCAAACACGTATACGTGACCTGCTTTTTCTTGGTGGCTTGCTCAGCAGTTCGCGCCATTGCGTTGCCAACAAGCATACGAAAACCCTAAGCCGGTCAGCCCCGCCAGCTATTCTATCCAAAAGCATGAAGACCTTACGGGCTTGAAGGCCGTGACTTTCGACCGCTGCTGGTAGTCGGACAAGCCATTCTGCATGTAATAGACGGTCATACCACCATCGGCGCCGTCGAACCCTACATTGGGTCGGATGGGAACACGCTTGAATGTTCCATTCCGGGCCCTGAAGAAAAGCACAGCCGTCCAATAGTTGGAGGTATCCTCTGTGAATTGACATGTCGTACAAGTCGACTCGCCAGGCATATCCTTAGCAGGGTCCATAGTGACATTGAGCGAGTTCTACATCGATTAGCCCCAAGTTAAACCTTCCACACCACGTGTCTCGGACTTACACCACCAATGATCTGGTGCAGATGTGGCGAGGGTGCCATCCCCGGGTTAACCAGGGGGTCGATACGGTCAACCACGAGTTGGGAGCACGAGAATCGAATCAACGCGTTCGCCGGCGCGGCCAGTGCCAGCGCGGCGAGCAAAGCCAACTGCATCCTGTATATTAGAGTTGAAGTCGATGTCCTTGCGGCCGTCGTAAGGACAGCGTTGATAATTCTGGACAGGAGGGCTGTAGACAAGAATTGCGTCAAGCCCGGGTTTTTATTCGGTAGTCGCGGGGTTTCGATCTTCTCAGTTACTCGGTAGGCCTTCAAGTCGAACCATGCTACAAATTATAGTAGATAATCTGACTTTGCACAACGTGGCGTCCCATGAGGCTTGGAGCCTGGTTGTATCCCGCGCCATGTCCACAATAGACGCAGGTAATCCCCGGTTCGGCCCTGTTCCGCAGTAAAGGGGGAGCGGATGTTGGTAAGCTTAAGACCAATTTAGCGCAACGTCCAATTGCCGGGCGCATGTCATGTTCTGCCTACTAATCTATATCCTCTGAAATGTGTCCAAGATAATATTAACCGGAGTAGGAAGCGTTCATTTGATTATAGCCTCCGAACGGCGGCATGGGGTTGAGAATAAAACCGAGCCAATCAAATATATATGTTTAGGATATCATTCTAAGTCTCAAGCCCAACTTCAAAGAGTGCTATACTTTTTCTCATTACATCTAGGGGCGCCGAGCGCGCCGCTTTATCGAGTGAAACCTGAATACCAAAGATAGGGAGCGCGAGTGTTCATATCTATACCTAAGTCAAGCAAGAGCACAAGGCTAAGTCCAAATCTAACTTATCTCAACCAATTTGAAGAAAGAATCCCTTTACGGCGCACGGAGAGGATTTTGTAATCCCGGGTTGGTGGAAATCGTTCAGGTTAACCTCTATCTAACCTTTCCGCCGTGCCGGGGTTACCCTATAATTAATAAGTTCTAGAACCATTGCAGTAGCCATGTGTTCGAAGCTTGCTAGCTTCTTCGAACCGACGACTCGGGTCTTCCATGGCCCTGAGTAACTACCTGGGTAGTTAACGTCGTTGCACGAAACTCTCGAAACTCATACCCATTCAACGTCGTAGCGCAATCGTCGAACAAATAGCTTCATTATGATCAGATAATTTTTCATATGAGCTCGGGCCTGGAAAATGCCTGTTACAAGTAAAAATTGAAAACAAGTAATTCCTCTAGAGTACACTTTACAGCGTCCGGCTTCTGAGAACACCGAATATTTAGAGAACGACGCAGATGCTCAATTCAACCCGAACAAATATCCTCAAATCATTTTTTTTTTAAAAAATTTCTCTTCATTTTAGTCCCTCCTCGGCGTTACGCAGGCGCAAAATCTAATAAGGCTCAATTAGTCTACGAACACTTCACGCTCAAGGAATATTCCAACTTACTTCCCAAACCGGTTCTGCACACAGGTCGGTTCCTTGACAGGAATCTCTTGTGTGCATGAGATCTGCGTACAGTCGGCGGCAGTCGTGCACCGCTTGTGAGGAGGCTGCTGAGGATAGCCGGTTCCCGTTGGTTGTGGGTAGCCGGTTGAGTGCGGCCGGTGGTGACCCGGCATGTGATGAGTGTCTTCCCACTTCGAATGATCTTGCGGGACGATAGGAGGGCTGGCTTCTCGCCCTATATACTTCGTATTAGTAACTCTTGTTGAACCTTTCAGGACACAGTTGGAATTACATACGCCACGCTGGGACGTTATATGGCAATTCGGCTTGGACGCTTGCTAGGCAGAGGCCTAGGATGATAGAAACTAATGACACGGATGTCTTCATTTTGATAATTATGTTCGGTTAGATATATGAATGTCGACTGCAGAGTTGGTCGAGTTAAAACTTGCCTCTAAGCGGCGCTGATGTTGTGACACTCTAATGTTGAGACAGGCTGGTAGCCTTGAAGCCCTTATATATCAGAATTCCGTATAAGATTCTTCAAAAATACAAGAGCACTCTTACATCACGTTGAGACTATTGGCAACGACAGCATACGTAGGACAACGACAGAGCATAGTTAGAAAATGTCTATTTAGTCATTAAGGTTGCATTGTATCCCTGAACGGATCGTTAGACGATCCTACAAAGGAATTTTTCCCTGTCGTAATCGGCAATCTGTAGATCGGTTCCATTGCAAACTAAGGGTCTACATCAATCATATTAAACTTCAAGCTTGACGACGGCATTGGTGGCAAGGTAACGCGTCCTATTTAAATTCTTAAGGGATAATCAGAAAGAGACGAGTCGCGAATTGCCACAATCACCTATTGTAGTGCTAAACAACGAAAGGCGCTATACTGGATTAATTAGGTACTTGAGACAGAGCGTCGGTAGACGAGAGCTCTATGTTGGTTAGGGTTCTTGAAAGGTCGAAACACACAGTCGATATGTTGCTGATGCCAGCGCGCAGCCAAACAACCCAATCACCGAGACCGAATTAGTTATATCAATCGGTTTCACCGGTAGCTTCGACGATTGTCGATTCCTGTATTCCATGAGTGGCGGTAATTATGCATATCTGGGTTAAGCATACGACTCCAGATTTTCAATTGAGGTCAAAGGGTATCATTAGGATGGAATGGGATCAAGCCATCCACCCGGGTCCACAGGAATCAGGGGTTCACTTCCAACAAGATAGCCCAATACCCCGGTCCAAAGACCAACACAGGGAAAGGAGAAAACCCATTCTATCTTTAAAAACCAGGTATCTAACCAACGCTGAAATAAGCGCACTCAATAGTGACATCACTTCCGTTATTTATCCATTAGCTACTACTATTTATATGCGTGCAGTTATCGATCTGATGCATTCTGCGGATCTGCTATGACGCTTCCCATGAAGCCTTTCCTACAACAGAGTACGATTACATTGTGGCCAAGTATTCCCCTAGGTCCCTACAACAATCTCCTTCCTAGGCTTTTCCGCGTAAGAAAATTACAGCGGTTTCTTAGAAATAAGGATAAAAATATCTCCTAGCAGGCCGCCTCTCAAGCGTGCGAGCACGTCCGCGGTTAACTTACTTAAGTACCTACCTATCTATATTAGGATCAACGATCAGCGCAAGCAAGGTCGCCAATAAAGACATACTCCCCAATATGTTTCCGTAACGCAGCCAACGATCTTCAAAACCGTCAGATCCATACCATAGAAGTACAAGTAATGCGATAACACCCGATTCAATCTAATTCAAGTAGAGTGGTTATGAAGTACATATACGTCTTATAAACGACCTTTTTTAAAGGGGAAATAGAGAACCTTCTTTAAGCCGAAAAGCGAAAAAAAAAAATCAAACATAAAAGTTAAAAGCACCTCCTAATCTATTTATTCAAATCCCTACTTATATACCTGCCCTGGTGTTTGGGTTTCTCCCACCGCTATCTTGCTTCTTTCTTACAAATTAGGTCTGCGCATCGTATACAAACTTTTGAACCCATTCCTCAACTTGGTCGTCGGGCTCCCAGGTATATCGCCTCTTAACTAGATCCTCCGCTTGAGCCAACAAATCCTCAACTCGCGGGCGATCTTCCGGGTTGTGATACATGCAGTCGTAAATCGTCCTCCTAAGATCTATGTCAACATGATTAAAAAAGCCGTTCCCATCCAATAGCCATGGGCAGTAAGATACTGGTATACGACTGCCCGACGCTTGGATTATCTGATCCACGGTAGGCGCTGGGGCGCTCGGGGTCGAGAGAGGTATTTGCATCCCCTGCGGTATTTGAGGCTGTGGCGGAAGGGGCGCCGTTCTCTGAGTTATGACTATCCACATCGTCTTTCGATCGTTAGGAATAACGCCACCTTGTAGACATTATAGAAAGCATTTCATAGAAGTAAATTACTCACCAATGCGATACCCCATACGTTCATCGGCGATCCATAGTTGCCTGCTACTTCATGTTCTCCCGCCTCCGGCCCGTGAGCATCCGCGGGGATAGACTCCCAATCCGCCCCAAATTGCTCCTAGGCGTATTCACCAAAGTTAGCTTACAGTCACTATGCGTCATAAAAATTGGGCAACGAAAAAAAGGAGAGAAAGAGATAAAGAGGCGAACTTACGGGCGCGTAGAAGCCGCTCTTCCCAATAACCCGTTTCATCCAGTAATATATGCTATATTTCCATTAGCAGGGTCCATAACGGGATATGTTTGAGGCACTAACTTCTGTTTATATGTTTTCGATATAGTTGCTAACCCAAAGTCCGCAAGCTTATAGCCAGTTAGCTCAAGCTATCACTTCTCCCGTTACCAGCGAGTACGATCGACGCACCTTAAGTCTAGGGAAGATTTCATGTTCACCATGCGCAGCGTCTATCGGGGGCGGCGATCGGTCTCCGATGAGGACTACATGGCACAGGTTAGCTCTTAACTCGCGTAACTAAGGCCTAGACCACGACTACCTACTGTTAGACGGGTCAATATCGAAGTGAACCATTCTCTTCGCCCTCCACCTCTTTGCCGGCGGCGGGATGTGTTCAATCAAGTCCGTCGACCCAGATGGCCGGGAAGGCTTCGGGCGGTGGGGATGAAATTTCTTGGGGGGATATTTCATGGCGACGCAGGCACGCACCACTGCATAGGTATGTTAGGCTTCGAAAGGATACTATAGGGAGTCTCGACTTACAGCAGAGCCATATTTGCCAGAGGATTCTATTTGGGACCACCACCATCGTATCCGGATTACCGGCTCGGTGGACGTCATCCACCATCCTCCGAATCAGCGTGAGAAGGTCACCGCCTTCTAAATACTCTAAAAGTATGTAATCTTGCCTTTCAGGCCTATGTCGTTCGTTCTTACGCCAATTATCTCTGCGTACGCGCCACGCTTTATATCTTTGCATATGTTCAGCCTCGGTCCGCTCGCTCCGGCGACGGCGTGGAGGAGGTTCCTCATAGATACTTTCGTCTCCGCTAGATACTGATTCATCGGAAGTATCATACGGCACCGGTTCCTTCGGGTACTCCTGCGGGGACTGCAGAGTGACGGATATCGGCTCGACGAGCTGGATGCAATGTGCCGCCCTTGCTACTCTCTGTGCTTATTATGAGTACTCTTCGTCTGAAGGCGAGTGTATTTCTGTCTTACCCTTGTAGCCCTTTCTTCCCTGCGGATGTCATTCGCATCCCAATTTCGCAGGGATACCTTAGCCACAACATTCTTATGAGTTCTGAAACCTTCATATCTAAAAAGAAGCGCCAATCCCACTATCGTCATAATTCGAGTCAGCATATGAACAATAAGGCACGGATTTACCCCGTTACCAAGAAGTCGACTCACGGCCACCGTATCCCAAAGTCTTCTGGTAGGAGAACCTGGGGACGTGAAAGTAGCGCTTAGCGTCTCGCATCCGTCTCCACGCTTTCCTAGTGCGTTCGTCCGGATGGTCTGGGAGGTTATCTAAGTCATTCTTCCTCTGTTTGCCTCGCTCAAGAGGGCGTTGCTGGTGCACTTTCCACGGCTCCATTCTACTTTGAAATATGGCAATGTTGGCTCGTGGGATTACTGGTTTAAGCCCGCCCCAGCGATATCGAGTGTCTACAATGGATTTATCACCCCATCGGACCCCCCGGCCCATTCGCCGATAGTGCTCGAATTGGTAATTCCGCAATTGGTGTTCTTCACGATAGTTTGTCGGCGGGCCGTAAACGGGCGGGGCACCTCCACCAAACATCATGATTGCGGTATTGTAGGAGATAACAAATAGGTGAGTCCGTTCTATACATCTACCACGTATTTAATAGATTAGTTCCCTCTACGTTACATATGCAGTGGGAGGATGTTCAAAAGTAATAAGCAATGCTAATGCGTAACTTATGACAGGGGAGCGAAGAAGAAACTAGACATACATCGTTAAGATTATTTTGAATGGTAGTCAAAATGATTTCTTTTTCGCTGTTTACGGTAAGATTATACTATAACAAAGGGGTCGCGGTAGCTTTGACTGCCGGAATAGGTATTCCTTGATGAAAAGTGTAGAATCTTTCACCGACATCAAGCCTTTTCTTCAAACAAACTACTGATACCAACTAGCATTGATTATACACATTAAAGGAAAAGGCCAACAATTAAAGATTGGCCCGGACTGACGCATTTGAAGATATTACAAAGAGTAATATAGATACCGACCAAACCTAGCTACTTACCTAGAGCATTATAGGTGCCTGTCTAATAATAACCCAGACGCCTTTCCTCCGTGTAAGAAATTTGGAAGTTGGGCACAAGAAAATGGGCCAAAGTGAAGCTTATTGTGTCCGCTAAAGAATTCCAACGAAACTGAAGAACATTTACCTACTCTTATACTTATTAACTTAAGCAGGTGGTGAAATAATAATAATAAGTAGAATAACATCATTACTAGGTAGGACATATATCCATATCAATACCTGCGTGTACATACACGATCTCAAAAGGTATCGGTTTGATAATACTAAAGGTTGGGGTGGTAGATATAAGTTCCTACCTAGGTACCTATATACCAAGCACCTACATACATGTAGGCGTTGTACCTGCAACCTGACCCAAAAACCCGTGAAGAGCCTCGAACTCGCCATGGCATCATCCCCGAAGTTCGCGGGCAATTGCTCTAAGCTGGTAGGCTTTCATTTAAGCAGTAGCTATGTATTAGGTGCCGCCTAAACCTGGTACCTAGGCAAATAGGTACCTAGGTAGGTATGTACATGTATCGCCATTGAAGTGGAAACAGCTCAGAAACAGGGTTATCCAATACGTCACTCCCCCACTAAACTTGCCTTCGTGGGGGGAGGATTAGCACGCTGAACGCTCGTAAGACGGTTATTTCGCGATGTTCTAGTCCCGCACTATTCCCTCTTCTGGAAGTCTGTTTGGCTACGTACCTTAGCAGCCAGCCATAGACATAATTATGACATCACGAACCATCGTCTCTTCCCTCTACCTCTTATACTACTCATCACCTCTAATCGCGCCCAAATATTTATTTTATACATAATCTTCGACAAGAACGACTTCGTACTCTAATCTATAGCAATTTCCGTCTACGATAAAGTGTTCCTGATAAAAAAGAGAAAGAGAAAGCCAGGTCAACTCCAACACCCATTCGACGCTTAATACGTACAACACTTCTTTAGCAACCAGATCCCCCTTCTCACAAACATCACAAACATGTCGTTCCTCACAGAGACCCTTACTCGCCGTGTCGCCCTCACCTCCCGAGTCGCCGTGATCCCAGCCCCGCGGCAATTTAGCACGAGCTTCGCCGCGCGAAAGTCCGTCACAGAAGCCGCCAAAGATACGCTAAAAACAGTCGACCGCAAGGTCTCAGACAAACTTGTCGACGGTATTAATGCCGGTGGTAAGTAAACCCGTTGGCGTTTGCTTTCAATATTAACATCGCATCAAAACCCCATCAAACCCCAATCTTATCGTCGACGATGGGAACGGGCCCGCTAACACGCAATCCTATACAGCAAACCTCGCGTCGAAGGTCAAGGGTGAGGTGGATACGGGCAAGGTAAAGGGCACAGCCGAGGAGATCCGTGGCCAGGTGAAGGGCGAGGCCGAAGAGTTAAAAGGCAAGGCTAAGGGCGCAGCTCATGAAGCTGAAGGGAAAGTCAAGGAAAACCTATAAGAGTCTGGATGTTTGCAAAAAAAAAAAAAAAAAGAAGCCTTGATGTATTACATACTACTTACTGCTCGCGTGTACGATATGAGGCCGAACCAAGCCGACCTCCATAACGACGGATACTTAGCTCTTCGCTAGTCGCATACTAACCAATGACGAAAATATTGATGTCGGTTTCGAATCGGTTACTGCTCGGACGAAACTGTGAACTCGATCCATCTCGTTAAAGGGCTGTTTGTGAAACACTAGGTTATCGGGACAGTGCAAAACTTCAATTTGCGAAATCGCGTATACAGCCAAGTAACTTGCTTACGGGATTCGAGGGCGTCCCTGATTTATAGGTTGGATATAAGGAAGACAAGTCAGGGACGGACTTTTACTCGAAGCCCCTTTATTCCCGATGTATTAAACGGTATTACCTAGATTTAGATATTGAGTCACGAATGAATAAGAAATGAAAAAGAATATAAACCAATCACTGTGAGTTACATTCCCTGTATGCTGGCTCTCGACATGTATAGCTGGTTCTTAACCCTTCGTTGTTTATGTCTTCAGCGGCCAATGACCTATATCCTCATCAATATTGAATACTGTGTTCATGCCCCTAATATAGAACGCCGCCATATTCTAGTCAGCGGAATCGACAATATAGATATATTTTAAATTAGGGTTGTATTGAAGATTAACAAACCAGCCCATGGCGTCTGTCTTTGCAGCGGGAACCTGAGTTTCTCCATCGCTTGTTCAGTTCAGATGTAAGGGTATTCAATTCAAGCTAGTAACCCAAAGTCAGAACTTATAATAAACTCTCCATCCCCTTTCTATAGAATGGAAATAGGTGCCTTGAATACGGCCCGGAAAGTTTATAAGATCATTGGTCGTTAATCAAATATTAAACCACTTGCTAATAATCCGATCCCTTTATAACCTACCATTCACCATTTTAAGCACGTGGTCAAGACTCAACCCAGATCTGATGTGACGCGATGCAGTATAATGCGGTCTAGGAACTTTGATACATATTCTCAACGTGATTCTCAGTTCCCTCTACCAGCCAAACACAGGTCTGGTCGAGTTATGAGAGATACGACGCAAACATGGGGAACTCCTTTAGACATGATTCCGTCTTTTATGAGACTAGCTGCGTAAGAAACTTAGGTATAGGTAGGTAGCCGTTGGACTGAGACTATTATAACGTGAATCACTCAATTCGAGCTCATATCCAGCTCCTGAATACCTCGTCACGCTGAGCCGGCGACTTGAAGCGCCATAGAATCATACTCAACCTACTCTACGTCTATCACTTTATGTTCATTCTCTCGCCCATCCCGAGCGTAATTCTGAGTCACGGTATGCGCTACTCCGCGTAGTATGAAGGCATATAAACAGACGACCAGCCAGCCAGGTTTCATGCCATGTAGAATCAACCAGCACTCAACGGTTACCTCCTCCTGAACTAAGGACATCTGCACCACGAACGCCGGAACACCCATTTACGCAAAACTACGACAGATCGTCCAAGCACTTCACAATGAATCCAGGCCTGGAATTCGTCGACGCCGACGACGCCAAGTTCTACCTGGAGCTAAGCAGGCGGGCGCTCAACCAATACCTCAAGGACCGAATCGAGTATTTCGACGACATCGCATTCTTCTTCACGAAGGAGGGATTCCTACAGGAGCTGTATCTCGTGGTCATTCTCGGCGAGGACTGCCCGTACTATGCTGCGGGAGACACGGATTGCGGCATCGCGCAGACGGTTTTCGACGCTCTGGACGCCTACCACCCCTTGCCGCACGATCCGGACCACACCGTGCATACCTTGATCGCTGACTATGTGGTTGTGAAGAGAGACAGCACCTCTACCTCGGGGTACTCTAGAATCGTGTGGCCTCTATGGGTCAGAGCTGCTAACGGCGAGTACGATGATTAATATTGCACGGGAGAATTCTCTGGGCTGTGCACGCAGATTGTCTACACGGAGATGGGAGGAGTGGAATCAGCAGACTTAAGCAAGGCTGGTATTCTTGCTTATCGGGGAACCGAATAATAGAACCCATACAACTCTAATATTAAGCTTGTCTGACATCAAATGACCAGTGTGAACAAGACGTGACATTTAACTTCCTTTTCCTATGTATACCTACCTAGGTATCTTCCTAGAATTCCAGCGTAGTTAGCCTGAGTTCTAACGTAGCAACGGAGCTGAGTTTCTCGCCATAGGATTGGTATAACGGTAACTAAGTTAGTATGAATTACTGTCCCACATAGGAACCGGCTATGCTGATGTATCCGGCTGCTCGTAGCTTATGGCATTTATCCCTTAACGATCCTGAAGATGTGAGGAGACGCCCCTTAGAAAATAGAGGACGCGGTAGCTTGCTGCTAAGTACAAAAGAAGCACTGTAATACGTTTGGGGATATGGTAGCGCTCAATTACGTTAATGACTAGGGGATGATATAGAATATACCACGTATCTTACTATTTTCTATGGAAGTCAGATAGATCTAGAGAAGTTCCCCCTGAGAATTATTCTAATATCAGATATTATCCTTCTAAACCATTTATATACGACTCATTCGAACTACTACGTATTCCCTCGTGGAAATTAATAAAAGAGACGCTATGATCCCCATATCCAATGTCATACCCAATACTAGTCGAGAATTAGAAGCCACCTGAAGGGCTCAATGTTGATTCTACACGTTCCCATTTTATCGGTTACAGGGTCTCATCGATCTGCGGCGTTTAGTGGATCGTGGTCCGATTGAGCGCACCGGAAAGGAGAAGTGAACAGAAGATGGATTATTAAGAGATTCCGAATCGAACTCCCGGGTGTAATTGATGAAGAAAGAGGCTTGGAATGCGGGGGTGTGAACAGGACGCGAGTGCCGTCAGGTTGTTCGTCAAAGTACGTAGATTCTAACCGCTGTTCGATGCATTTCGAACCCATACCCGGGGCAGGAATTACGTCAAAGGGTACGCGTACGTTACGGAAAAGTGGTCTAGATATAGAGCCATTTATGCTCGAACTTTGGAAGAGTAATTCTGGTGTCCTCTAAGCGGGAATAGTATATTGCCGTGAGATGGCACGGTACTGATAAGGGTTATGACGGAGCTCGTGTGGGTACACATGAGCCATGTCCACCTTCACCGAAGGACTTACTCTATTACATGTACTGATAATTATTGCTAATTTAATAAACATAACGAACAGCAGGGCTAGCGAAGCCTCGAGTTGCTTAAAATGGTGGAGCACGTGGACATGATCTCTAGATCCATGAGACAGGACATACGTAGTACGGGGCTTCTATATAGATGGTGGATCTTTCTGATTTGGACACATGACTCCGTGTATCCGGGGTCCCTCCGTACCTCGTATGTGCCTGGACCTCGGTTGCGGTGATCCTTGTGAAGACTATAGCTGGTAGAAAGCTTGTCTCGATGAGTACTCGACGCTCGCTTAGGGCCATGGTGCAATATAGTTTATCAAATCGCATAGCGTCGAAACGAACACCGCTGACCGGTTCTCCTTGTGAGTTCAGGTGGTAGATAAGTAGTTCCTTAGTACCTACCTAATTTGTCTAGCCTCTTAACAGGCAGTTAAACAATGTAATAGCATCCAAAAGTATCCCGGGCGTCTAAAATGGTTGAATTAAGACGGCAGAGATATATAAAATTGACGACGTCGTTGAATTGCTGCACTGATATGGTTCATATCGCAATGGGCGAATGGGAATGGGCTTGTGTCCGGCGGGGATGACAACTTAAGCCTCAGGAACGTGGACTTGGACGAGTAAAGCGAACGAATTAACCTGGTCTCAGTTTGCTAAGAGGATTAGCCACCATCGGGGCGAGCTGAGTTCCGGTGAATATCGAGAAAACTTCAGTTCCAGACATGTTTTAGGGAGCAGGTTGAAACGAACATCTTCGCAATACTCGTACCAACGTGATCGCATTGGGCGTACTGCGCGACTAACCGGAACCGGTACCGTGTCATTCGGACGCGGTCAGAATCCTAGGCCATTCTTGTGAATTCTCACCGTAATAAGCCAGACCTGCCCACGCCGCGTCATCTTTCAGTACGCGATGTTACATTTTCCCGGCCAGGATACATTTAGGCGTTCGTCGAAATGGAAAGACTTGAGGGATTTGGCGGTCAACTGTTTTTTGTTTGGACCCAAGTGGCTGGGACCAAGCGGTTTGCACTCAATCATGACTGGGGAGGGTGGAACAAATAGAAACGAAAAAATAAATAAATAAATAATTGTCGGGGGGATTACGGTCGGCTGGCGATGAGCTACTAGTAGATCTGGTTCCGCTCAGCGCCCGGGCCCCGGTTGGGGAGACCGTCCAAATGGTGTTTCGGAAAGCCTCCTGCTTACGTGCCCAGCTGCTAGATAGCCATAGCACGTGTATCACATCCGCGATCATTATACGGAGCGAGTCTCGGCTCTCCCCGTGCGAAAACGTGCTGCTGGCCTGCATGTCCTGATAAATTCTCTCACAGAATGTGAGGACCCCTAAGGAGCCGAGACCCTATTTAAAATTAGAACACCACGAGCCGCAATCGCACATGTTGAGCCGACACCCACCCTGACCCGGATCCTGTAGGCTGTATTATGTCAGTGCTATCAGCCTCCACCCCCCTTTTCTCTTGGCCTTGGCGGTGCATCTCATCTGGTGCGAAGATACGATACTCACCTCACGTCTGTGCCGTTCTGCCGTGCCGGTTTTCCTGTCGCCTCTCCAGACTCTCGTGGGTATTGTGTTGTAATCACTCTCTCATTGTGTGTCTGTGTCTACCTATCCAAGGCCGTTGGTTATATTAGGGTGGATAACGTCTCCTCTTAGCGATTTCTGGAATGTGATAAGCCCGAAGCACGGAGACGTCTGATACTGGGTTCGGAACAGCTGAAGTTCCCGTTTAGGAATCCCCCAGGTTTTAGATTTCTCGGTCCGGGTTCGACAACATGTCAAAATCAGCATAGTTTAACGGGAGCGGCTGAGCGTTTGCCATGCGGAAACAATACTTGCCCAGGGGTCGCGATTGTGATAGGGTCATCGACTATTCGACTATACTATGTAAGGCTGGTAGCCGTTATGCTATCGCTTGCGCTGACTTCGAAATAGGGGCGCTAATAATATACGACGTACTATTTCCCATGAGGTAGGTATGTAATAGAAGGTCCAGGGGAGATTGACGCCGCGTAAGCAGTTGAACCGGCGTATTAGCCTAACAATTAGATAGTTCCATTTGGGAATGTCATTCGCCAAAACTTGCGATAAGTTTTTCAACTATCGCACTAATTCGACAGAATTTTATTTGGGTCTAGCCCTCAGGTCCCATCTGCTATCGCGTGTGCGTTCTAGCCACACTGTTGTTTTTTTTTCCTGGCGGCCTGATCGGTTCCCATCCGGGTGTGTCGCCACATTGGCTCCGTATCTACAGTGGGTTGTAAAAAGTTCCTACCCGGTGGCTGGTACTAGATACCCCCGTAAATTAAATAACCCCACTACTTAAAAGTAATTTTTTACCTTTTAACCTTCAATTTATTACGTATTATACGAAGCTATTTCGAATTTTTTAATTATAATGCGTGGAAAGGAATTATCCCTTACAATTAATAAGCTATTTATAAGTTTATATTACGATCGCTATCTAATTCTATACCGCATTAGGTTGCAGCTATAATCAAAGTTAATAGGTGGTATACGAAATATTAATAAAGTGGGGGTTTTCTATTGCATTTATACGGTATATATATATATTTAATAGCTGTAATTAATTTGCGGGGTGTAGCGTGTACAGATCAGCGGGTAGGAACTTTTTACAACCCACTGTAGGTATGCAAAGATACCGGCAGCCTTGTGGAATTTACTACTATGACATAGTAGTAGTTGGAGCCCGCATCGTTACATTTTCTACGTTGACAAGTTACGCCAAGGCTGTTGTTTGCAGAGTTGGTAGGAGGGTTATCATCGGCACTCCGGTATCAGTGTGTCGTATCTTTTTAATCTATTATTACCTATACTAATGAGTCTATATTTCCCTTCAAGAATTATCAATATCCGGATGTTCTGCTTTCGGAGTGTGAAATGTTCGGCATCCCGAATTCGGGAAAAGGCCTAGGTAACACAGATAATTTATAACTTCGATCGCGCAGTAACACAGTTAGGTAGAATAGAGGACGCCACATGATGCCTATGGACAGTCCGATACTTATGTATGGTATGCTAATATGAGGGTTGCCGATCAGTAAACTAGCAAACTGCACATGTATGGCAGGTGGTAGAGGTAAAATCGCGATCATCTCTGACCCCTCCAACCGCCACATGTCGACTGGGTTATAGGACTGCTATCTGATACCACGACGCACTGTCTTTTTTTCTTATTATTTTCACATAGTAGTTTTCAGAAACGAAGATCATCGGAAACAAGGAATGCGAAATGTCTTGGCCGCGACACGGATTCTCACTCGGTAGAAGCGGAAGCGGCTGATACGACACGATCTGTACTATAAATGCTTGAAATGGTATCGCATAGGGAGCCCGAGCGAAAGGGGTAACACAAACGAGAGTTGTATGTACCTGGGTTTGTACATAGTATGGGAGTCAATTATCAAGTGGCAGGGAAAAAAACAAACTGCAAGCAGGCTCTCAACTCCCATCTTATTACTGATTAGGCACTAGATGAGGCATGGGTACGGTATTTGTGGCGCGGGCTGCATCTCTGAGAATAGCATAATACCGCTGTTATGTGGTACTTCCCTATCGGCTGTGCTGTCAGTGTATGGATCAAGTACTCTGTTATACGCACTAATGTCCGATGGTAGAAATAAAGACAGGCCAAGCATTGAGCGGTTGCACTGCCAAGAGTCTTGGAAGAGGCGCCGAGAAACTAGAAGGACACCCAAGACTTCTTGTCGATGCCGATTATCCGGGGCGATGGGAGCAGGAAAAAGTAACCTCGAAGCATATGAAGGTAGCAGACAAGTATATACAAAGTCTCGAGCGAAAAAGTTTAGAGTTTTGGCGTTGAGATTTATAGGTCTGAATACATGGGACGAAGTGAAGCTTGTGTATGCGTGTTGTGTGTGTAAGTGTAATGGACGTGTACCGTACTAGTAGATGCTGTACATGTATTTGCGTTACACCCGCAAGAGCCTAAAACCGATTAGATATTTTTAAAAAGAAAAGGTTTCGAAAGTTATTATTAGTCTATGTATCTGCTTGCTTCCTTCTGGTCGAATTTACCTACCTTTTTCAATTAGACTCTACTTCGCAGGTACGGGTAGGTACCTACTTGTTGTGCGACGCCCTACGGCTGTGGAAAAGGGAAAGCCGGGGTTTATCTACGGCATTAAACTCCGACTGCATTTGGCAGCCAATCTACCTTAAACGTTACTGATTACTGAATTTAGCTTAGCCAGGATCTCTCGCTCTGGCTCCTATTTCACCTTTAATTGGCTCTTTAAGGCAGTTGAACAGTTCTGTAACGTGCCTACGACGGGGTTGCATGCACCCCTCGTATACCTGCATGTAGACAGGTAGGTACCGACCAAACTACCGATATGGAGGAGGAGGATAGAAAATATACAAAATATAAAAAGGGAGAGAGAGAAAGAAGATAGTGAAGCGAAGTAGTTGTCAAATGCGCATCCGCCTATGCAGTTGAGTGAGTTGTAGGCAAAAGAGTATCGGAAACATGGACCCAGGTACCTGTGTTAGTGGAATAAGCGCCCTTATAACCTAATGGAAGCCACCCTCATTACCTATAATATAACCGGCGCAGCTACATGTAGGTACCTTGATGACTTCACCTCCCCTGATACTACATACATGTACGCAGCTACCATCCTACGTAATTCTGCCTTTCTTAAGTACCTAGGTACGCAACTATACTTATACGCCTGCATCTAACAAAACTCCGGAGTCCATCGATACACTTCTATTACTCGGTAGGTAGTTAATGAATCAGAAAATACAAAACACTAAAAGATAAAATAATAAAATAATAATAATTAAAAAAAGGCGGCTGAATTTGGTGGATCTCTCGATCCTGGTCTGGTCCCCAGTCCGCGTCGCTTCAGCGCGCAATAAGAACCCAGTACATAATACATAATACATAGGTACACAGTCCCCTCTCCAATTCTCGCCAAGCCGCCGTCTTCCCTGACTATACGGGGGGATCCATTCATCGACCAAATCACATCAATCCTGTTCGCCAAGTCTTTCATCGTCGAGACCTACTGTATTGCACCTAAACCCCCCCCTCCCCTATTATATCCTCCCTCTTTAGAAAAAAAATCCTCCAGCTTCCCTTTTCTCTCTCTTTTCCCTTTTTTGCGCCTCTGCCGTTTGTCTGAGTCTGTAGGAACTGACCTCTAATCCTGTCTTTCTCGATCTTTTTTTAACCCTCCTCCCATTTAATATCGCCGACCCTTCCCTTAGACCCTTGAGTGGGAATCTCGAGCGAAGCGTCCTGTATCGCGTGTATATCTATGCGTGTGTACATGCGCCAATAATATCCCTATCAGTGTAATACATATCATCTCTACCTACATACCTACATATCTTCTAGGTACCGGGTCGGGACGATTTCCTTCGAGCTATCGTTCACAACATAACCGCCCCTTTAGTCGGTTGCGCAACGCCACCTCCCACTCCTATCGACTCAGGGCGCATATCATTAAATCTAGTCCCGCTTCTCCCCTATGCTGCGCGCGTCCGAAAACAACACAGATTTGAGTCGTAACATTCCAGCTTCGCTCGCCCCCTCCCCCTCCCGTCCGTCGCGTACTTAGGTAGCCGGCTGGGACATCCGGACTACGGCACCAACTTCGATCCTCTGGCAAGGGAACACTTCAACGCCGGGTCCGCCCATCAAGGCATGACATAACGAAGTCGCCGTAACTCCGTCCTAGCGATCTCGCGACAGTTTATCACCATGGCTATCGGTAAAGAAGGAAACGTCAAATGGGTCGATGTGAGTAGAGCCCTTCTTCACTAGCATTGTTGGGACATAGAAGCAGGCCGGTCCCTAGCGAATAATCTATCCGTCGGGTCTGAAGCTGTAGCCCTCGAGGATCGAGCGTAGGACGTCATAACAGGGTTTGGCATCGGGCTTTAAAAGGTCGCCGGCCTACGAGGATATAGAG
Organism: Pyrenopolyporus hunteri; assembly: GCA_902806595.1. NCBI lineage: Eukaryota > Fungi > Ascomycota > Sordariomycetes > Xylariales > Hypoxylaceae > Pyrenopolyporus > Pyrenopolyporus hunteri. Next base: position 347,341 of record CADCXC010000046.1, read on the forward strand.
TTCGTATATCGCTTACGTATCGAACGTCACACCCAATTCGGATCAGAGTTCTGGCTATATACGGGATGGGATGAAAAGCGCAAATTTAACTTTCAACTACTATTCTCGGAAGTGTAATAGCTAACAGTATCATCTCCGTATATAGGGTTTCCGCGGTTTCGCATCGACCCTCGTAGTCTTAACTCACATCGCCAGATCTTTTGATGGCGACCTCTTCCTCCCGGCCTCTTCGAATGGCGCTCCGCCTCGGGTCATGCAATTACCCTTCCTACGTATCCTCGTTCAAGGTCGTATCGGTGTCACTATCTTCGCCTTCGTTACCGGCTATGTCTGCGCTTTAAAGCCTATCAAGCTGTACCGACAGAATAGCCAGGAATCCGCTTTCACGTCTATCGCTAAATCTGCTCTCCGTCGTGTCCCTCGACTGGTCATACCATGTGGCCTCGCGACCGTCATCATCTGGATAATGGCAAACTTGGGAATGTTCTTGGTTGCGAAACAGAGCGATTGTTGGTGGTGCGGTAAGACCGCACCCGATCGCCAGGCTAGCGTCTTTCTATCGGTTAAGCATCTGATCTCGAACATCATCTCGACATGGACGCGAGGTCGAAACGCATACGACGGCAACCAGTGGACGCTTTTGCCCTTGCTTAAGGGAAGTATGCAGGTTTACATCTTCATCATTGCTACGTCGTACATTCGACCGCAAATCAGGATGCTTTTAAGCTTGATGATGTATGCCTACTTCTGGATTGCAAACGATTGTACGTCCCCATCCCCTCCTTAACCTCGGTGACCCCTGATACTAATTGCGCAACAGCGGCTTTTGGAATGCAGTTCTTCTGGGGCGTCTTCCTCTGCGACTTACAGAACCACCCTCCAGCCAACGAGTGGCTTACCCGCCGTCCGAGGGTCTCGCAGGTTTTAGCTGGAGTCTTCATGTTTCTAGGTTTCTACATTGCCTCTTATCCCGAAGGGCACCCGGAATGGGCGACCTGGTCACGTTACCAATTCGCGGTTCTAAAGCGCATCCTTCCCAAGGACCCCGATTTTCCCCGATTCGCTTCCGGAATTGGTCTGGAATTGATCACCCTAGGCTTGCATTTCAGTCCTACCTTACGTGATATTCTATCCAGCAAATACTTCCTCTGGTTTGGTAAACAGTCATTCGCGGTTTATCTCCTCCACGGTCCGCTCCTTCGAAGCGTTCTCTGCTGGATGGTATACGGAATCCACGTACCGCCGCCAATCACCAACGACAAAGGCGAAACGATCCACGGCACGCTCATGTTCCCCGGCATGTGGCGTCTCATGATAGCCTTGCCATTCTGGATTCCTCTGAATTACGGTGCTGCGATGCTGTGGACAGGCTATGTCGACCCGTGGTGCGCAACTCTCACAGAGAAGATCGTAGGGAAGGTTATGCTGGCACGTGACGAAAAGGGTGTCCTCTTACCGCAATGAACTCGCGGTGTTTAGTCGTCTCGAAACCCGTAATCGCTACGATAATGCTAGACGACGAGACGAACGACGTCTCAGGGGCACTCGCAGAGCGAATTCCCCGGGAGAACGCCATAACCAGTTCGATCCTCTACCCCGCTTCGCAACCTGCTTTTTATCCGCGCTGGATGGATGCTATCACCCCAGCACTAACAATATACGACGCTCTTCGCCATATCCTCCGCAAAAAAGCTCTTCTGTGTGTATAGCTCTTTTTTGCAACGCTTGTGTTGGAGTTTCTGGAGTAAAATAGGATTGGTCATGGGATTGCATTGATCAAGGGGCATTAAGGGGCATTTAACAGCTGAAGGGGCATCGCAAATAACGACCCCAGCGCTGTTTAACAACTAATTTTCTATACACGGCCGCAGCGTCGGCACGCATCGGGAGATAGAAAGTCGTGCAATGTTTTTGAGTGGCTTGCAACGGTTGATACCCATGATGATGAAAAAAAAGGCAGAACTTAGACAAGACGTCGGGATAATGCTGCATGATGCGTCGAGCGGCATCCAGGCCTTAATTCAGATGAATTTCTGTCTGCCTTGCGGCTCGATCATGATCTTTTCTTGGTATAGGTCACGGAAATGTAGTCTGAAGTGCCTATCGAGAGGTTTTGGCATAGACTCTACTTTCTCTCCATAGTCAATACAATTTGTCCTACACATTCTACCGACTTTAAATGCATTGCTAACCATTAAGTAACCAACCTACCTATATAACGCGCCTATATTACACCTAACACCCAGATATGTGTTCTCTTTCATCTCCCAACAGATTCCGATAAGTGTAAACAAGTTTGCACAGCCTCGCACAGCAGGATGATAACGACCAACACTAAGGAGGGGATAACATACCGGGGGGTATTAACCAACTTGCAGAGGCATAAGATAACACCCCAAATCCTCCAGTCCGTGATCTCGTATAATAATCGCATGAATCGCATAGGTACGCCAGATAGATACCTACCTAGCTATACCCTAAACAAAAGTAGGCTACTCCACGTAAGCCAGAGATCGGGCCGTATTTGATTTCTTGCATATGACGTAACCGCAATCAATCGGTTCCAGGTCGTCGGGTTAATGCAGTGAACAATTTCAACTTGCCTAAATAGGAAGCCCAGCCTGCGACGTGCAACCCTCTCTACATGCCCTCTGCTGCCCTGTGTTAATTACCCGCGAAGCTTGGCTATTTGTAATGATTACGTACATGAATTCGACTTGTTATACTATATATAATAGGTAGCTTCTGCTTGTAGGACTTATATCTAGTCTAAGGAGAATGCAGATGCTTAAATCTGTAAACGGCGTTGGTGACTTAGGGAGCTTAGAGCCCATTTACAGATATCGTTTAAAAGTGGGGGAAGACACAACTCAAGAGTATCATCACCATCACCGTTATTCTATCTATCGAGAAACTAGGTACCGACACGGGAATCCTCTATATTTCCTATACATTTATATAAATAGAATTCATTGACGTTATACTTAGACTTAGCCCCGTCAGATCTCATTTGCTGTACCTGCGCATAGAATCATCGCACTTCTAAGGTAAAAAGTTTCCAAATACATGGATTCAGGGTTCATAGGCTTAAGTGAAAGTTAAGGTATAGGCGACTACTTTGAGGGTGAAACATTCCAAGTCGGATTTTTAATAGTCTTTACTAATCCCTTTCACTCAGCTTTCATAACCCGAAACTAACGTTGACTATATAGAAATATAGGTACTGCTTTCTATAGGTGTGGTAAGTTGATGCGTAAAGACAACGGGCCTCACCAATTCATTAATATGTAAATTTATCTAGGTAAGTACCACTATTTAGAGAGTTGTTGAAGCCAGATGATAAGTATATAGTTAGATATTGACTTGGTTAAACAAAGGAAAATTAGAAATGACACTAGTAGCGGCGGCTATGGAGCACCAACGAAAAGTTTAAGATTAACAAAACTAATGGTATAACATTACCGATTAATCCAGCTACAACCTTGTACTTCTAAACTTTTAGGGTTATATCCTGAATTTATGACTAACTTCCCGTGGGAGTCGGCGTTAACACCATCTAAATTATGTTAAAACTTGAATTAGCATTGACACAAATGATTACTTCCGGGAGCATCACATATTCAATAAGGCTCCCCATGGAATCCCATTATCAGGATGTGAGGTTTGGGAATGAAGAACGGTATCCTCCCTGCATGACGATACAGTTGCTTTCTCACCACCTAGTCAGCTTTGCGATAACTATACGAGGGTTTCTCCTAAAAACGGGACTCACAGATCCTACTCAGACACTTCCGCCTCTTCAAGCCGTACGGTCCACTCCCACAGCTGGGTGGACGGCCCCGTTGATTCATAGGTAGGTGGCCTAATCCCGGATACTCAAGGCTTTAGGCGAAATTGTCAACCATTATATTCTCGCCGATGATCCATATCATGGCTTCAAGTAGTATGTCTTGAAGTTGTGCTTAGAGCGGGTGGGGTATAGATGGAATGGATTCCCTGTGAGTAAGTTAACAACCAGATTATTCATGGGACTCATCAGCCATGGCCATACAGTGTCTATAAGATAACACAGAAGTCTATTCTTACTCGTTTAATTATTGTAGCTACCACAAAACCATCGAGCGGAGGATCAAGAGAGTTATTTCCCGAAGACTCCGAATGTCATGCATTCCCCCCAAGGTTAGCTGTTAGTCTCGGGAAGGATTTGATAACAATACGACGCACGCGCCGCCAACATTTCCGGTTACTGGCGGGGATTCCCTCGGGGTCTAGACTCGGCGAGGCGTCTGTTGTCCGAATAACAAGATACCGAAATCGTTTGATAACATCCCCGCGTAGATTCGCGCTGAGCGGGCCGGAATTAAGACACCCTTGCTGGGTATTCCGCGGAGAGCTATTTTCATTATGGCGAACAACGGTCCAAGGCCTAGCCAAGCTAAAGTGATCTATGAAGGAGAACCCAGAGAAGGGGACTGTCCGAATGTACGAAACAGGAATCCCTGAATTGAGGGCATTCATCGTATGATATCGGGGATCCGCTTGTCCCGCGTACGGCGAAGAAAAGACCGCTACAACGGGAATGACCGACCCTATTAGAAATAAACATCAAGAATCGCCGATGGGGATCCGAATTGGAGTTGAATTGGAGTAACCATGATTACCTAGTTATCCTTGTAGGATGAAGCTCATTACTGAGTTTATTTCGAGGTTATTCTACGTAAACCCGCCACCAACCACATCACAGACAAGACCCGCGACAGGCGCCAAGGAAACGACGACGTAAGTCCTGAAAATCTGGGAATTATCAACAGGCGGCCATTTGAAAGCCGGATATACGAGTAAACCGACTTTGAGGGCTTTAATAGGGTTAGAGAAGTCGGAGAAGGGGTCATGGATCCAGGTAGCCATAGTTCTAGGTCGTCCGAGCGGAACTCATTCAAGATGTACGGCTGATTACCTAAGACACTGAATTCTGTGCGACGCCTTGAGTTTTTATGGAAGATCGAGTCTCCCTTAGTCGGCTAGGTTAACTTGGGTAGCGAACTGTTCTAAGAAGTCAGCTTCGTCATTATCACTGACCAGGATCGTCGAAAACGTCGTAGTATGAAAGGGGAAGGGGTACTGTTCTCATCGTTATTACCGTCTTCGAGATCGGAATCAAGGCGTTTTGGAGACAAGGCCGGGAAGTGTCACTATGGTCCGAATACCCGTATATCCCCAAGCCGAAAAACGCCGCGCTGATCTTGGCGCTATTACGCATAGCGATACTTAAGATCTATCCTTCTATAACGGAACTGAAGGATCTTACGAAAATCTTGCTTAGGAAGTAAAAAGGAGAGCAATGTAACATGGGGGGTTAGTAATGGATGGCGTCGAAAGAATACCTACCTACCTATGGCGCGAACCAGGCGATGCTTACTCGAGATGAGATGCCGGCTACACGGATGTGCGTTCGTATAATGGCGTTAATGAGGCGGACTCCATGTAGCAGTATTGATCATTGGGTGCCGCTGTGGAACTTTATTTCATGCATTTAACTCCTGGATAGTTCACGATTGGAGAGTCGGGGTGGTGCAAATCCGGATGGCGGAACTTACGCGTATATGCATCTCGGAAGCCTTTCCGCATGCAAGTGCTTGATTAGGTTGATGTCTTGGAGCCCTCAGCCTTACACACTTTACTTATTGCTCATCTCTCGGAATTCTTCACACCGATCAAGAATCTTCACCGGTTCGTCGTGATGGAGAGTGTTATGTGTTAGGGTGGAACCTTCGAGGATCCTGCCGTATGCATAAGCCTCGCCGTGGCGTCGTGTAATGATGTTGGCTGAACATTTCCGCCAGTTGGGATTCGAGGCTTGCCTATGGTCTGGTTCAGCCATGCTCGGGGTTGTAACCCAACGATCCTCAGTGTCTGAGTGATTTTTCTTTTCTTTTGCTTTTTTTGAGTGAATTGGTATGTTGTTTGCTGACGAGCTGATGCGGTCCCGACCTATTTGTCTGGTAAGGGCGACCATCAAGGGGGACCACATGGACGATAGAGCGCGTATGATATGCAAATCCGTACATATTTAGGTATACTTAGGTAACATTAGCTGGCAGGTCGTCTCTTCATACTTGTCCTCAACCAGGAATTATAGCATGGCTGACAGCTGCCGTGAGATTTTAATAAAAAGGCCGGCCAACTGGATGCTGTTCCCCGGCGTGGGAAGTGTCGTCCAATGTTACACAAAGCTGCGTTCTCGCCTGTCGGCGTCGGGAAGGGTCAGATTCGATTCCTCGAGCCAGAGAAGGCGTTGACCCACGGGCTTTGCGATTGGGTCGTGGGTTCATGAGTTGCAGGACTCACGTCAGCAACCGCAGCAGAATCAAGGAAGCCTGCGTGACGTGAGACGAACTGTTCGCGGACTTACTATGTAACACGTTATCCGCCACTCTCTGCTGCGCTGTGTCCAAATCGGATCCCACAATGCCCAGGATCGTCAGATATGTTGTGCTCGCTAGTCCCCGGGCGGACGGTCAGCCCAGTCCCAACAGGATGGGTCCCGAATCCCGTCTCCGAGATATGATGACGGTGGCATACATGTATGCACAACAGGGACGCTATGGTCGACAACGCGACCCTCCAACAGGTTCGTACCCAAACGGATATCATGCCTTGGTGGGGAACGGGCCGAAAGAAGAGAGATATGGAACAAAAAAAGAAAAGCCCAAAAAGCAGAAAGAATAAGCACTCAACTTCAGGAATTTGGTCCAGGGTAGTTACGGACAAGAGACAGTTGCATGTAATATATGTAATGCATGATGCCTATGCAGGCCGATACCCAACGTAGGCGACGGGAGATGTAGGTGCGACGCGAAGAAGTGATGCTTTCGATCACACATACCTACATTGCCTACATTGCCTACATTGCCTACATACACGTCTACCGCCGAGGCGGTATGTAGGCGTCCAAGATGGAAAATGCGGAACGTAGGAGGGCGAAGCAACATGTAGGCTTGATTCGTCGAGTAAGTCTTCTTGTTGCTGCTGTTGCGTTGCTATCGTGTTGCTATCGCCAGGTGGAGCGCCGTCGGAACACCAGCTTCGATATGTTAGATCAATGTCAAAATCAATGTTTACATGGATGTAATTGTTCAGTCATCCGCACTTAAAAATAAATAAAGGCCCTAAAGAAAATAAGGTCGCTCGCTAAGTTGCTAGGTCCGCTCTGTGCCCAGGTGTATCCGTAGAATCAATTATCTTACCCAGGTCCCCCTAACCCAAGTCGTGCGAAGTGTAATTGTTCAATGTTCTTTTAGGTGAAGCCACCAGACCGGGTAAGGTACCGTAGCGGCAAAAGGTAGGTAGATGGAACGGTCTTTTTTTTGGAATGGTTTTGCAACGGGTAACGTTCCGTAGATTTAAAGCTTCTCATTGGTCAAATTTCGAAATATAGTGGGGCGCGACTTGGTTGCCAGGTTTCGCGGTTGAATCCTGGCAACAAATCGGCGTTACCATTCCAAAATACGGTATCGTTCCATAATTATAAATCGTTCCATTTAAATTTTTTAAAAAATCGATTTTATTTATACGATTAATAATATCTAATATTATATAAAGGTAATTTTATTATTTAAAAAAATAAAAATAAAAATGAGAAAATAAAAAAATAAAAAAATAAAAAAATAAAAAAATAAAATAGAAAAAATTTCACAAGTAACAAGTTGGTAGCGGTAACATCGGGTCACATACCGCGTAACAAAATAAGTAACATTAATTACGAAAGACATAATAGAAATAAGTAACAAGTAACAAATACATGTTACGGGTAACAAAAATATATGTTACGGGTAACAAATACATGTTACGGGTAACGAGTACATGTTACAGGCAGCAAATATATGTTACGAGTAACAGAAATAGGTAACAGGTTCTGGGGAAAAAGTGATATATGATACAACTAGCGTAAACCTTATATTAAGGTTTAGGCATATCCCTGTCACGCGCGTAAGCCCTGTAGTGTAATGGTAAAATCCGTAGAAAATATCCGTATAGGTTAAGGTTCGATTCCCAGCAAATGTAAAAAAAATTAATTCTTTAATAAAATAATAAAAATAATAAAATAATAAAATAAAATAAAATAAAATAAAATAAATAATAAAATATAATAGAATAATATAATAAAATAAAATAGAAAAAAAAAATATTTTTTTTTTTTGAAACGTTTCTTATTTGGAACGGTTCCATTTTTGGAACGATTTAAATTTGAATGAATGTTTCTTATAGGTGGCTCCGTACCACGCTTTTGGAACGGTCCCATATGCCCATAGAGCCCCACTACGGTAGGTACCTACCTACATGCCCGCAGGTAAGGTAGGTACCTAAGTTGACCATACCTTAGGCCGGCCGGCTACTTGGCTGGCTGGGGGCACCTGGGGCTAGGGTACCTAAAGTACCTGGTAGTCAGGGTACCGTAGTACGTGCGTACGCACCCCCCGAGTTGCTGTATTGTGGCTCTAGGTTGTATTGTAGGTATTGTACAATACAATACAAGTACGGTCCTACAATACGTACCTACCTTGTGTAACAAAGGGGTAGAAGACGTGGAGGTACGGGGAGAGAAAAAGGCACCTAGCGAATCAACTAGTCAGGCTCGGTCTAGAAGCCGCAGGGGAGATGAGAGCGGAAGCGACGGATGACTTCCAATCCACTCGATCTGCGACAGAGAGCTCTAAGTGTTATTTCCCCGCCCCCACCGACGCCGAGGATTAGCCTTCAATCCCCCCATCTCTTTCTTTCCACATCCCTCTGCTCTCTCTGTATCCCGCTCGTGTGTCTCTCACCTCGCTAGGTACAGACCCAATACTGACGTGCTTAAGTGTATGTACAGTACATATACATACCTACCTAGGGAGGAAGTACATACCCGGTAGGTAATATGCTTGCATGGATATAGATCAGACCCTGAACGACCCCGAACGAACCTTGAACGAACCTTGAATGGACCTTGAACGAACATCGACGACAACGACGGTCCGCCTTTTCTTATGTCTCTTTTTCTTTTTTCCCTCTTTCCCCTTCCCTTTTTTCCCCCTTCGTCTCATTGGCGCCCCATCTCCAAGGGAAAATGGCATTGTCCCATTTATGACACCAGAGCACTTATGCATCCAATATAATATACGCACAATACACATAATATACCTACATAATATATACAACATATACAATATAAACAAATATACACATGTTCATTTTCATCCCTCAATGCATTTCATCGTCGATCACTTCCTCTAGCCGGCCAACTCGTCATCACGCCGCGTCCCCGACCAACCATGGATCGCTTTCTCATCTTCCTCTTCCCGAGCTTCGGCTCGTTGCCTGGCGGTACGCGGCCGACGTGATCCATGAATCACCACCGACCCGTGCTTCACGCCATTGGCCTGTTGCCTTCCTTATCTGAGCATATCTGAGCATATGTCTAACTTCCTGAGTTTCCGTTGTCTAAGTCCCTTTACCGACTTCCAGGTCAACCGAGAATCACGCCACGACGTTGCCGGCCGGCCCTTGTTGCCCAAGGATCCCCGACACTTCCAAGAGGAGAGGGGAGGGTTCTCCAACAGAAGACGGCCAAGAGCTAATATCGACGTCTTCGTTTCCTTGACGTTGGTATGTGTGCTTCACCGAAAGTAGCTCGCGTGTCTCAATGGCGGAAAACTGCGCCTCACTTCCCTGGAAACTTTTTATGTAGTCGTTTGGTCGCCGCCCTTTGGTTGCAATCTGTAGCCAATCTTGGGCACAACTCGGCGGCCTCTGTGAGGACGATCCTCTCTTACTCTGCAGTAACCGTACCGTAAACAAGCTTGCGTCTCTTCTTAGACTCCCTTGTTTTAGGTACCATCTACCTGGATTTCGGGTAACCCCCCCTGTCCACCATCGCGAATAACTACATACATACATACGCCGTGAAAATGTTCCGAGGCTCTGGCCGGGATTAGCTAGTACGCGTCTTGTTGAACTCGATGCCTGCTTGCTGCTACTTGGGAACATCTCGAAGGCCCGCCCCCTGGTCGCGGCCCAGAGATGAAACATACATACTATGTAGCAGCTGCATCGGACAAGATGGGTGAGCTAACAAAATGTCGGTTTCCTTAAACGAACACGCATTTTTCCTTCCTGGCCGACGTCTGGGAAGGGGTGGGAACCGTTCACGCGCAAAAGGCGTGGCTGCCATCCTAGTACCTGAGCTTCCTTATGCCCTGCAAACGGAAATCTAGTCCGGCGCCCAGACCTGATGACCTTGCCCGTATCCTTGGGTGACCGCATGGGTGAAGAGGACCCCAAGCCCTGCAGGCGATAGCGCCGCGGCTCTGACCAAAAGCCAACATCATATCTGACGGCTTTTATGGGCTCCCTAGCGCCATCGGCTCCGACTTAAGCAGGGGATAGTTGAACGGTAATCATACATAGTACGCGGTTGACGAGGGGTAGCATCTGCACCCAGCCTTTTCTGGAATAATCAGCCCAACATTGACGTCTTTGGAAACAGTGGAAACTGCTTGTACTTATGGCTTTCTCATCGGGGCGGTCCAGCCTTCCTCTGGGTATTATCTGGGTATTATTACCTGCAATTTGATCTCAGCAGCTAGCAAGGGTTCAGAGATCTTCATCTCTCTCAACCTTAGCTCTGCCTCTCGCTAATCGCCCCTCCTAATTTTTTCGTCAGCTCGCAGTAAGAGGATATGATGACTCGGGGCTCCCAAAGCTATACTGTCGCGATGAGAGTTCATCGACGAGTGCATGAACACCTTCCCAAGCCTATAACGCCTCTAACTCTAGCAATTCACCTCACGCCCTTAACCCTCTAGGCTCAGACACTCTCACGTATACTGGCACGTACCACGTGAACCCTATTCCTCAACACCCCTCGCCCTTCCCGTCTTCAAAGAGGCTAGCGCCTCAAGTCCTGGTCACTCATGCCTTCACAAGCTCGCCCTTCGTTCACGATGCGCAAAAGGCGGTCACCCATTGGCGAGGACATAATAACTACACGGCCACGACGTCGCAACTTGCCAAACCGGCCGATCAAGCCCATCGCCAATGCTACTACGAGACGCACACGTTCGCTCCCCGTAGTGAGCCAACCGACGCCGATGCTGGAGAAGGAGGATCATCTTGGTTGGCAAGAACCACTTTCGGTGTGGAACCAGAACGCACCTCGCGTCTACATATGCGTTGTCCTATGCTTCCCGTGCGATGATCAACGGCGGCAAGATGCCATTCGCCATATCGAGGCAGCCCTTAAACGCTTAGCAAGAGAACGGCCGGTGTTTGCCGGGAGACTTCAAGCTAGCAGTAATACCGGTAGCGTATCGCTTCACCGGTCCCCGCTTCAGGACATCCCATTCCAGGTGCTCCCCGCGAGCGAAACGAGTCATCGCGAATATGCACGCATGAGGGATGCCGGCTTCCCACCAGCTACGTTCGTCGACCCACGATTTGGCGTGTCCGGAAGTTTAAGCTCCAACCTGGAACCGATACCCGTATCCAAGGTACAGGCAGAATTCCCGCCGGGAGGGTTGCTACTTTCCATCTTCCTACACCATGGACTGGTGGATGGTGGCTCGTTGCGTGTCTTCCTAGAGTGTTTCGCTGCTCAAACTCGAAATACCCCGGTTAACCTGCCTTCCGAGCAGACATTTCCTATGGCACGCTCCCGAAGCCATAGAGGCCCAATTACGGTGCACGACGTTTCTACATTCAGGGGTCTGCTGGCAAGATGCCCAGAATATACGATGTTAGGTGACCTTAGCGGCCCAACACAGCCACGACTACTTAAGACGGGTCTATCTATGGCACATATCGCGAAGATAGGCAAGATCTTCGTATTCAGGAACGAGCGACTGCACGAACTGAGGGAGTTGATTCGATCTCGAAATGGCGGGGTGGACCCTCCCTCGGCTTATACAAGTCTGGCCGCTCTTGCGTTTGCACACATTACGAAGGCCCGCGTTACGGCGGAAAGATACCTACCCGGAGTTCAACCAAGACGAGTTGCTATGCTATGGAACTCGGTGAATTGGAGAACGAGAGCCTTTCAGGGCGCTACAGATAACTACTTCGGTAATGCAGCCTTGCCCGCAGTCACGAAGGTACCGATGGCCCAATTGGCCGCCGCTTGCGACGACGACAACGAGCTCGCTCACCTTGTGCCGCTCGTCAAAGCATCCATCGACGCTGTTGACGAGGAGTACGTCAGCCGGCGCCTCGCTATGTTATCCGAAGTCCCAGACCCACGCTTAGTAGGAGTCAATTATGACCCACGTATGCCTGAGGTCCTGGCGTTCAACACATGGAGACATTTCGGCGCAGATGTGGAATGGAACATCCCGGGTGTGCCCGTGACTAGGGCAGATGCGATCAGGAGGGCACACGGGTCTTGGAACCTCGGTACCGCGCTGATACTCCCAGCCAAAGCGGACTCGATGAAGCAAGAGCTCTTTGTGAGCTTGCCGGTTGATTCAATGAGGCTGTTATGCGCCGATGTTGGATGGACGAGGTGGGTTGATAGGATCATAGGTTGAATAATGACGAGGCTGCAACCACTATAATGTAATTACCTAATGCCTTCGATCCCTGCTCCTTGTCGACGATCTACTCACTTCTCATTTCCGTGGCAGAGAGGCATTGGTTATCACCCTGTCGGTTGTTGTACCCGGGGCCGGACAAGCCTGCTTGCTTCGGTGACATGTCACCTCAATCTGCTAGCCTCGTGCACGACAGGATTTGCTTTTTCTATTCCCGGCAGAACCAAACTGTTAGGGGTGAGGGGCAGCGAACCGCGGAACATCCGAGCCATATCCGGCACAGGGCCCCCTTCTCGGCGCCAAGATACACCGCCAGATACGTATCTTACATTATCAGGACTTTATCTGTCTACATATGGATAATACGACACCGATTACACCGCGTACGTCACGACCAGCTCAGCCCGCCACGGCCCGAGCCGCTCAGAGTCAGTTACTTACAAGTAGAAAGGTCAGGACGCGAGGGAGGCTCAAAGACATAGATTAGCCTAATGTCACCGTTGGGGTTGTAGACGTATGTATATGCGAGGGGGTGTTTGAGTGTGTGTGTGTGATGATACGGTTGAGTGGTAGGCGGGCGCCGAAATAGTGGCGCCCGTAATTGGTGGTGGCGGTGGTCTTTTGTAACGATGGTTGGTGGTGGTGGTGATGGGTGGGTGACATTATTTCAGCCATGTCGGCCTCCTGTCAGACTGTGAGCAATGACGATCAATCGATCTGCTCACTGTACGTACTTCTGACAGCCCTATGGAAAACCATGAGATAAGATGGGGGTTGCAGGATGGCAAAGTTTCAGCCGCCTTCTGCGTTTGGAAACTAGATTTGTCTGTCCGGTTTCCTTTTCCATCATTCTGGAACATTGACTAGAAGAAAAAGAAAAGGACGAGACAGGCGGCATAGTTTGGTTCGTCCGATCGGGTGATCGAAAATGATGAGCTACAGTTCGCGGTATGCGTTGGCCGAAAAAGTGACAGAAACTAGACGAGCGCTGCAGAAGGGGGCTGCTGTTCTGCGGCGCAGGGAATCTTGCTTAATCACGCTCGACCGATGACATAACAGTTTACCAGGGACAGCAATGACCGCGTGTCGACGTATGTATTATACATACCTATGTATGAGTGGAGGACATCCAGATCTCACGACCTGGTCCCCTTGACCGAGGCCGAACCGAGCACGGTAGCTTCGAAAATGGCGCAGGTTGTCTCTTCCAGGGAGGGCGCCGGGATGCTCTATGATAGCTACACTATGTGTTAGCTTCATTTTGGCTGGCAAATTAACGCAAACGCCTGCATCTCATGCGAGCTGCCCACAGAACCAGAGTCTACGGGTTTACTGACGCTTATTATGACCAGGTTCACCGCAGAAGAAACGCGCACTCCCGGTCCGTACGAGATTGAGAGGCGCACATCACACTTAACACACTTGCACACTTACAACAAGTTTTACATTAGGCGTTTTTGAGATGTTTTGCTTTGCTTTCTCTGCTATTTCCCCGGCATCCCCGGCACCCCCGGCTTGTGGGGAGCCCGCTGGTCCAAAGCAGTGATACTCTAATAACGGCATGAATCCCATTCGTCGAGGGTTTCGAGGGCGCTATCATGCGAACCTTAGTATCGGTTCTATTACTCTAGGTATATATGCGGTTATTATTATTTATTATTTATTACTTTATTCTACATTATTACTTTTTTATCTCCTCTCCGTTCGCTGTTTCTTTTTCGCAAGAGTCGTCTCCCTTTACACGCTGCATAGCCCTATGGGGTCATCAGAATCATCAATCAAATCAATCGTCGCTTGATAAGTTACCCTATGTAGGGTCCCGGATCCTTCTCCTGGGTTCTACTTCTTTACCTACCTGGGCACCACCAAGGGTTGCTCGCTTATTCACACCCACGTGGATTCGGAAACCGAACCAGGAAACGCTCCCCCCAGTTCCTATCAACGAAGCCTCCGGGTCCCCCAAGTACGGACTTCCTCAAACTTGAGAACACGTTTTGCCACCCAGGCCCGACTTCGCACGACATTGCCATTTCTACATACGCACACGTATGTGAAGGCTCTCAATCGCGTCTAGAATGCCTTCCCCCACCGTACTCCAAATCAAAGCGTTCCCGCTCACCGCTGCCCGTGTTGCTGATCATTAATCAGTGATCACGGTCCATCAACAGGCGGTACCACCATAGTACAATTTGCAGGGGTGCCAACGATCTAGCTCAGGGGTCATGGAATGCCTATTTCCAAAGGCCTACCAGATTTGGGCCATCTTCAGGTGAGAGCGGGGATACCTCGTATGAAGGTCTCTCAAGCTGAACTCAGCCCCAGCTTCACGCGTATAGATCTATGACGGTGTATTACAGGCGGTTAAGTATGATCGCATGCGGTGTGTTTCGAGAAGAATTCTCCCTTCAACAGTCCATCGCCGCCCTCGGTTCCGGTCCCGGTTTCGGCTCTCGCTATCGCTGTCGCAAATAGTTCCTAGATAGGCAGCCTATTGCTGTCCCGACGGCCGCACCCCACAGCAAGCCTGACATTAACGTAAGTATGAAAAATGGAAATAAAGAGGTTCGGGCCGGGGATCGTGTGACTGCGATCTAGCATCTCTCCGCGGCCCCAGACAGCCAGCTCCATATTGGGATATTTATTCGCCAAGAACATTAAGGGGAACTTCCCCTTCGTGAATGAGTGGTCGAACTTTCTCGATTGCGCAACCAAAAGTGCATAGCTTGTCGCACGAACGTCTCCGCGATCTCCTAAGTATGCGGATTATGTATTGGCGCCCTGGTGGTGTCCACCCTCTCGATAATCGCAATGTCGCGCAAGCCATCACCATTGAGCAGCACCTCGTCTCGGAAACAGTAACATCGAACAAGGTAGGTTAACCCCATCGAAGGACTTAAGCGTTTGTCGCATGCCCTTGGAATTCGTCAACAACTTGCTGGGAGGGACTTCCTCTCGCTGCACTGGATACGAACTTCCGCCAGGGCATCTAAGAAACGGCCCCGATTATGGTGCTATGCGCATTATCTCGAAGTACCAGTCGAATCCAACCGGGTTAGGATGGAGCCGCTAAGACAATATGGACTCCCCGTAGGCCGGGCGACTTAACCCTTACTCGAGGTGGAAGCCACATGAGAAAGTATGCCATCCCCGCCAGCAAGAAAGGTTCTTCCCTTGACTCTTGCTTCGTCACGCCATCAGGAAGCCTGTAGTTGGTGAGAAGTCAGCGTTATGTTATGATCTTTGACACAGTGTTATCATATCATCAAGGAATATCAAGGGGGACGGTCCGATTAGGACCTACGACCCCGAACGTTCCGGGTTTCGCATTCGTACGCCTCCTCCGTCCCCTCTCTCAACTCAGCATTGATGTTTTCGTCGTCAGTTCTATCGCCATCGCGGCCACAACCACCACAACATTACATACCCTGCTTAGCGTGGACCGGCAAAAACCGTGTTGCCGCATACAGATAGAATTATATTAGCATCAGCAGCCGCAAGAGCCAACCAGGCTTTTCGCCAGAAGCCTAGATCACGACGACGCGTACATAGCATAACATGAAACCGACATCAGCTGCGTAGCCTAGGGCTCGGGCGGGACGAAGTATAATTAACCGCCGGCAAAATTAGCCAGCGTTCCATCGTGTCAATATCGTGACCCCAGTTCTCCAAGTGAAGACTACCGGCAGAATTGCTTCTCCACGATGATCGACGTAAACGTGCCAATTCCAACTCGTCCAACTCCTCGGGTACCAGGAACGGACGGGCAACGTCCCCTTTCCACAACGAGGCTATTGGCTAAAGGGACGTCGGAATCGACCCAGCACATCTTGCCAAGTATATAAACAATCTTGTCCCGCCGTGGCGATCACAGACCCAGAGAAGCTTGTTTCGCTGCAAGAGCTAAAACAAACCGCCAGTCAACCGCTCGCTCGTTAGCAATATGCTCGGTTCTACCATCCTCGTTGCCCTCACGGCGGTCGCCGGCGCCGTCGCCTCTCCCCTCGACCTCATCACCCGGTCGACGCCCACTGGCACCGGCACCCACAACGGCTTCTTCTACTCCTTCTGGACCGACGGCGCCGGGCAGGTGACGTACAACAACGGGCCGGGCGGCTCGTACGACGTGACGTGGAACAACGTGGGCAACTTCGTGGCGGGCAAGGGCTGGAACCCGGGCTCGGCCCGCGTGGTGAAGTACAACGGCACGTGGAACGGGGCCAGCGTGAACAGCTACCTGTCGGTGTACGGGTGGACGAAGAACCCGCTGATCGAGTACTACGTGGTGGAGTCGTTCGGGAGCTACAACCCGTCGAGCGGCGCGCAGAGGCTGGGCACGATCCAGAGCGACGGCGGCACCTACGACATCTACCGCACGCAGCGCGTCAACCAGCCCTCCATCGAGGGCACCTCCACCTTCTACCAGTTCTGGTCCGTCCGCCAGCAGAAGCGCGTCGGTGGCTCCGTCACCATGAAGAACCACTTCGACGCCTGGGAGTCGGCCGGCCTCAAGCTCGGCACCCACAACTACCAGATCCTCGCCACCGAGGGCTACCACAGCAGCGGCTCCGCCAACATCAACGTCGAGCAGTCCTAAGGAATCGTCGGTCGCCTTACCTACCTCCGAGATCCGACATCTACCCACGTATCTGTCGGGTATATCGGTCAGCTTTGGGTATATTACGAATCGAGTCATTGATTGGCGGGAGGAATTGCGGGTTACCGGTCGTCGCGAACTATAGCTTCGCGGATCGCGCGCTCACTTTTTGATGTACGCTAGTTAGTGCTATAGGGCCCGGGTATTGAATTCCCAGTGTACGGTTATTGCAGTTAGGAATTCGGACTATAGCCGACCGTCCCCCGTCCGCGTAGATTTGAGTGATCGGTAATAGTAAGGCGGTGACAAGGAAAATGGATTACCTGAATGACTCTGAAACTCTTCGATTTGAGTTCGTAAATCCATTTTTTTACCAATCCATTCTAAGGTCACCCTATTAAAGCCCAGTCGGGCAGAGACGTTGAGACCGCGTACCGCCCCCATCCACAAGTATAAGGTAGAAGACCGAGCGATGCCAGAAAAGCGATGAACAACGAATATAAGTCTTCAGTAGTACTTATCTCCTCTAGGTTCATGTAACCGCTCAGGTCCCCATATAGCTATTCCATGGCTAAGCGAATTAAGTTACAACCCCCGTTCCCAGGATAATGGTGTCTGCCGCCACGACGAACAGACAGTACTGGTAGGGTCGAGACATACATGAGCAACGATAGTGTGTTTAATAGGATAATTTCTAGCAGATATCAACAAGAATATACGTCGCGAAGTACCCCGTGGAAACGTGTAGTGCTCCTTCAACACCGTCGTGGAAGACATGAAACCACCTACCTACCTACATGAACGTATCAACCCACCCATTCAAATCTCACCATGGAGCGTATTAAACATGCGTGTTAAACAGCGACGCCGTACCGAGTAACGACAGGTAACATAGGCGGATAGGGGTATTAGAAACGTAGTTACCTACCACCTAGCAAAATAGCGGACTGGCACAATCTCCGGACAAAACGTGCTCAGGTCCAGCGCCGTGCGAGTCGGTCGTTAAGGGCAACACAGCAAACACTGAACGGAAGGCATATGAATATCATTGACCCTTCTATCTTTTAAGACAAATGGCCTAGTGGAGTAGAGGCTGTAGCATACATTAAATCGGGGGTTCGTGGTTCAATTCCCACAGGTTATAATATTATCGTACTTTTTTTCCCTCTCCCTTTTTACTCTTATCCTCCCACGTGTGTATTTTGAGTTTCCGAGCTTATAGATTGCCTCTTCGTTATTTATTAAATTTATATAGTCCGCCTAGGTATTCTATTCTCGCCCTCCATGTTCCCGTCTTGCTCCTCTGCTCGCATCACATGATTCAGGAGGTTAGTGATCAACTCGCTCTGGCTCTACTTTGTCTGGCTTGCCTGATCTGGAGCGCGCGGGAAGTAGAGTAGCGTTTTTCGTTATGCTCAGTCCCACGACTAAAGTGGCTTCATTTTCCAGGAGGTAAAGGAATCGAGCTGAGAGGTTAGGCGCTTAACGTAGTTGTTGAAATATAGTAGTTTACCATCAACCATAAGAAATAATTTCAAAATAATACGTCCGGTTCGAACCTCTCGGCTATCGACTCCAGTTGTAGGAGAGCTTTCCCCATATGTTGCTATCTGGTTTGTATTGCCTTTGAAGGACATCAGGGTCCTGTCATGACTGTGCTACTGGCGTATACCCGCTCGGTTGGTCACGATACATGCCGTACGTATGGAGGCTTGTCTTAGAATCTTGGATACTCAGACCCGGATAGAAGCACTCGTCAGAAAGCACCGGGCTAGTTATTCAAGGGCACAAAGGATATGACATTTAACTTTTTTCTATTTTTTATTCATTCGTAGGACTAGATCTCGCCCTGCCACGATTCATTGACAGTCGCTGTCCTTATTATACAGGTGGAGTGTGGAATCATTACACAAGGATAGCTAGTCCTCATAATACATCGCGGAAGCGTTATTCGTTTCCCCCCTTCCTTAAGCTTCGCCCATCCGAGAAAGCCCTCTTCAAATCGTCCGCAGCTGAGGCCTAAGCGTCTAAGCGTCGATGAAGTTCTTGACGTCCTTCAGCCACGCATGGTACTCGCGCTGCTCCTTGATGTCCATATAGTCGGGGACGAAGATGGCGAGGGCCTGGGAGATGCCGCGCTCCTCGAGGTAGCGCTCCATGAGGAGCTGCAGGTCCTCGTCGAGGGTGCCGAAGGGCGGGCCGGGGTATACGTCCTGGGCGGCGCGGGCTGCCTCGGCCGTGGCGCCGTGCGCCAGCTTGGGGTCCTTGTAGAAGTAGAAGTTGTCGACGATGATCTGGCCGCCCTGCGCCATCGCCTCGATGTCCAGTGCGCCCTTGCCCGGCTTCTCCACCACGATGTTCAGGCGGCAGGGCACAGGCTCATCGTTGCCCGGCATGACGTCGTCCAGATCCTCCTCATTGGCTTCCGACTGAGAATTGCGCTTGGGTTCGGGCGGCGACTCTAGGTCCTCTTCGCCGAGCGCATCGTCCTCGTTGTACATGTCTTCGGCATCGAAGTTGGAAAGGTCGGAGATAGAGAAGGTGACGGTGATGCTAGGAGAAAGAGATGTTAGCTTTTCTTGGAGGTTAATAACATGGATCTTGCCAGGATGACTCACGTCTCGTTTCCGAACTTGCGGACTAGGTGGACGTCCTCCTTGCCTGGGGTGTCCTTTAGCTCGAAGGGGCTGTTCTCAAGGAAGTCCTTGACGCTCGCGGGTTGCGAGACGCCCTCCTTCATCTCCTTCTCAAACTGGATTTCGCTCTCGAGCTTGATCGACAGCTCCTCATCTACCTCGGCCTTGGAGGCTTGTCTGAACTGCGACGTAGAGAATGCGGAGGCGAACTGAGGTTGCCTTAGGGGTGCCCATGAGGACTTCAGCAGGGAGCTCGGCTGAGCTACTCTGGATTGTCGAACGGCGGTTGAGCTGAGACGAGAGAGAGTGCGGGGCGCTGAGCGCGCGGCAGCTCGGAGGGACATCATCTTGTTAAACCGGGTATTTTATAGATAGTAAAGAACAAAGGTGATAAATCCGGCGAGAATTGTAGGGATTGGGAGTGATGTAGATGGGATATGGGAGTTTGTGACCGATATTGGGGAGGAAATATCGTGGGCAGCGTGGGGTGTTGAATAAAACTTGGAATCGAAGAAGCTCCAGAAATTTTTGACTTTTTTTTTTACCATTTTTTTTTCTTGGATGGCGATTACATAGTAGAGCTCCCCGATACGCACAGACCAATCGAGGGGATCCATACATATTACGTACCTACCCATGTACCCACCCACCTATTTAGGTACATGTACCTAATTTACTAGCGTTAATTGATGTATTATTATCACATTAACCGTTATACAATTTATTTTTTTTCATCGTTTTTTCCCCCTTGGTAAGAGACTCCATCTTTGTCTAGACCCTGAAATACACGGTGGCAAACATCTAGAGACTTTAGGGAATAGTAAGTCAAGCTATAACTTTATGGCGACGCCCCGATGGCTTCGACATTGACAGAAAGGAATAGAAGATATACTCCATCGGACGAAAGTGCGCTTACAGTGTCTCTGTTAAGTGGTAAATACCAAACAAGCAACAGGTTTACTAGCTAGGTAGGATCGCCCTATGATATATGTAGCCTTATGGGCTGGGTGGGTATGGAGACAAAGAGATAGGTATGGGCGTCGTGTAGACTTTGTGATGCATAAGGTACCTGGGTAAGGAATCAAGAAAGCCTTTCGAAAGAGAAATTCATCGTTGCTCATTTTCCTCACTTTTGGATTGTAGACTCTTAACCCTAGCGGACTATATAGCTCGTATAGTTTGCGTCGATGAGACGAAGTCGATCTCTTCCTTGCATTTCCAACATTGATAGCGAGTTCTGCTGGCCTTACTATCAACGCCACCGCCACAGCTGCCAAATATGCCGCTCTCAATGGCCATTTGGCACAGTCGCTCCGAGATTAGAACCGTTTCCTCTTGACCACAGATGTAGCAGGCTCTCAAATGTTTGACGTATTGGCACATCTCTGATTCCAGCATAAGATGATTGTATACACTAACTCGGGGATTAGGGATACATACTAGAGTGACGAGAAGACGTGAACGCCCGGTGATATGCGGCTTAATTTGTTGCGGGAATTGTCGTATAGGGTAGAGATCGACACTATCTTCTCTTCACGCCGAAGTACGCCATGCTTCAATTTATACGATGCCAGCCAGCCACACCTCGCACGTCGAGAATTGCTCGAGCAGCATTCAACTGCCTCCCCCGCTGTGGAATTTTGCAACGTATGACTTGCCTCGAGGCCATGTCTGCCGTCTTCCTAGCAGGGCCAATCGGGTTACTAAAAGAGCGAGAACAATAGATTCTACTCTTTCATGGCCATTACCACGCAGGGCAGCTAAACCAATCGTCTCGAGGCCTCTGGTAGAGATAGCTGGAAGTCCGGCTTGATAAATGTGCTACAAACTATGTGACAGCTATCGAAGGGCATGAATTCAAGCAGGGCACTGCACTGAGCAAGTAGCCGCCCCGGGACAACTTGGAAAAAGTCAAGAAGGCTGTGAAATGTCGCACGTCCACTGGCTGTGGACGGGAGCATCCGGATTATTTATAAAATAGTCCAGGGGATCCGTGGGTTGGCAGGCCGCCAGATGATGAGGAGTCGCGGCCTTTGAAATCTTGGATCCGGGGTGCAGCCGACTGTGAACTAAGCATCTCATGGACCCTCGGCTACCCACCTCCATTACACGTGCGACGAAGCGGCCCATAAACAGGTGCGGCGAACAGGTACCCGGGTTACAGGCGATCGCGATTCCACATCTGCGGTGATACTTATGCCCCGGCCAGCGGTGGACGTGCCGAGTATGACTGGGAGATAGGATGATGGCTCGCTTCGCATAGGTCCATATCTGGCGGTGCCCAGGATCGGAAACGCAAAGAGTTTCCTCAAGGTCCTAGCACAGGATTGTTGCTAGCTACGGACACAGGCAAGCCGAGGTCGAGCCTAGCCGGTATCATTCTAAGCGGTCTATTCTCCGTTGAAAACCTGGAAATAGATGGCGGCATGTGCGGAGCTTGCAGCTAATGTACGCCAGGGCTGTAGCTAACCGCGCAGGTTTGCGAATCGGCGGCAAAAACCAAGCTAAGCCCCTTGTCTGATCTCGGAAACTTCCTACGCCCGTAGGTAAGACCCCGTCTGCTCTACGATGAACATAGAAACATCAACCGAGGGCACAGGGAGTTGTTACACACGCCTTCTTGGGCTGAAGGTGTCAAGCACGTGGATACTGAGGGGTTTTATCAGTGTTCCCCTCTTGGGGGAAAGCTAGAGGACTGGACGCTGCCGGCGGAAGATATCCTCGCCCATTGGAGAGTAGTTAGATAGGACCAAGACCCTTCCCACCGGTTGAGGAGCTTAGCGTTTTCTTCTGTGTCGAGTACCGGGATCACTAAACCGAGAGTTAGATGCATACGCCCCTACCTAGCTTCAAATGGGTTAGATAGGCACTGACGGAAGCCGTTCTGATACTCTTTCTGCAGCTTGTCGATCTTGACTTTAAGTAAGTCTTCTTTGGCGCTTGCCGGGCGTCCTGGCCGGCGCGTCTTCTTCACTTCCACCAACTCTTCATCGTACTGATGTACGAACCTAAGCGAGGGATTAGCTTAGAGGGGAAATGGTATAATATGGGTAACCCCCGACGGAACTGACGTCTTGATAAGCTCATGTATGGTGTCCATCTGGAGGGGCCGGCCTTCATTTTGTTTCAGAGCCTCCTGGAAAAAAGCAGCCCGTTCAACTGGTTTGGATTACAATGCGTCAACTAGTTGGCTCTAGGATGTATGGTGGCACAATCAACGTACGGTAAGGCCTGTCGTTTTTCTTCCTCGAGGCCGCGATCTTCTCTAATTTTTCATCCCGAACCTGGGCTCGATGCAATCTCTTGGAGTCTCGCGAGTACTGATGGAGGGATTCGACGGCGCCCTTCTTTTTGGCAATGGCCTTGCGAGTTCTCTCAAACGTCTTTGGCATTTTGAATGCGGTGTGTAACGAATTGTCGGACAGTAGTGTGTCGTGAAGTCGTGCGGTGGAATTGAACGTTACAAAGGTCATATACGATGTATAGGCTTTCTTCTCTCTCTTTTTTTTTTTTTTTTTTTTGTCTTCTGAACGTTTTTAATTGATCAGAAGATTTAGTGGGGCAATAGGCATAGAGATCTATCTGGGAAGTACATGGGTCTATACATGTACCTGGCTCAGGGGTCTCCTCTGTAAGGTTACCTGGTGTCGGGTACCTAATGTACCTAATCCGTACTGCGGGTGAGTACCTATGTAGGCGAATAGCCGTGACTTTGTATGTAATCGCTACATAGCCATTGTTATGCACAACAGTAACGTGATCCGAGTAGTAGATCCTACTCTGTTTGCTATGGAGCTAACACTGTTTTGGCCTAATGCAGGCTGCTAGTACAGGCCATTGGTTCGTCCCACGTTGCTCAACCGACCCGCACGGGGCACTAGGCGCACTGGGGAAATCGCGGTGTGGCTCTCCGCGACGCGGTCAAAAGGTCTTATCGATTGCTGTAGTATAATTAATTCCCCGTCCTTACTGTTTCCTTGAGCCGCAGAGGTTGGCATTTTACATGTACACACAGATGCATTTTCCAACCCGAGCTCCCAATTTACGCGTTGCCCCGTCCTCTTTTAACGAACCCACCCGGGCTCTCTTCTCACCCAGCCCTCTCTCGCTCTTACGTCAATTCTATTCTTCCTCTTCTCAATTATCACTCCTCAACTCTCCTCCCAACCCTCCTCTAGTCTTCCACTGGCATTCGGCAAGAACTTCGCCTTCGAGGTCTTTTGTCTGCGGTACCTGGTTGGATGTTACTCCGGGCGTGTTTACATCCGTGCCACTCGTAGCCTAGATCCTCCGCGGGTCGAATTGGCTCCCTATTTTCTTCATATCATTTGCTCGGCGAGAGACCGGCTCTATACCTAAGTGGGCATTGCAACGTCAACCGTCTCCGAATGGTCACGAGGGAGCCGTACGTCTTGTAACCGTGGTCTCGGTATTGGAGGGGAGGTCTGCGTATCGCTCCTCAAAATGGGTATCCAAGGTAAATATATACCTACATATATTTATATTGGCCCCCCCCGCCGTGTCTCCGCAAAACTAAACTCATACATGCAGGTCTGCTTCCGTTGCTTAAATCGATTCAACGCCCTACGGAATTGAAAAAGTATGACGGTGAGACGCTCGGCGTTGACGCCTATGGTTGGTTGCATCGAGGCGCCGTACCATGTGCTATCGAACTCGCCCAGGGCAAGCCTACACGAAAGTAAGTACTGATAATTCTGCTGCATGCCGGAGAATATTCCCCTCACATGTAGTGCTAGATATGTCGACTTCGCTATGAACCGTGTCCGGATGCTCAAACACTTCGGCATCACACCCTACTTAGTCTTCGACGGTGGTTTCTTGCCTAGCAAGGCCACGACTGAGGCTGCTCGTGAAAAGCGACGAGAGCAGTGTAGAAAAGCAGGCCTGGAGCTTCTGAAAGCCGGCAAACCTTCTCAAGCACATGCCGAACTACAGAAAGCCGTCGATATCACCCCTGAGATGGCACGCCATTTAATCGAGGAGCTAAAGAAAGCCGGTATACCTTATGTAGTAGCGCCCTACGAAGCTGATCCGCAGTTGGTTTATCTAGAGCGCCAGGGCCTCATCAGTGGCATCCTCTCCGAAGATTCGGACCTGCTGGTTTTCGGTGCGAAACGACTATTGACAAAACTCGACCAGCATGGCCAATGCATCGAAATTAACCGGAAGGATTTCTGTGCCTGCCGCGAGGTATCTCTAACGGGTTGGACAGACACCCAATTCCGACAGATGGCCATTCTAAGCGGCTGCGATTATCTCGACAGTATTAATAACTTAGGATTGAAGACCGCGCATAGGATGCTGCGGAAACACAAGACACCCGAGCGAGTTATTCGTATGCTGCAATTTGACGGCAAATACCGCGTCCCGACCGATTATCTGACCCTGTTTCACCAAGCTGAGCAGACTTTTCTGTATCAATGGGTCTTCTGTCCTAAGGGGAATAAGTTGGTTAATTTCACCCAACCGGGGCCCGACATTAATATCGACGACCTTCCGTTTATTGGCCCTTCGATAGAACCGGAAATCGCTCGAGGTATCGCTACCGGAGATGTAAATCCGATTACGAAGCAAACCATAATGCTTCAGAGTCTACCTTCGCCGAGAAAGCGCACCGTATCAGGAACCGTTCGCGCCGTACCTCAGGCTCACTCGGTCCGAGAGCCCCCTGAGAAGCCGATCGATTCTTATTTCAAGGGCCACCGCCGAATCCCTCTTGGCGAGATGGAACCGAATTGCTTCTCCGTCGACCCTGCGCGACTTGCCAGCATGACCGAGAATGGTAATCGACCCATCGTGTACCCGCTTCCACGACCGTATCTTGACGAGACTGGTTCTACCACGTCCACTGGTTCGCGCACATATATCACCAGACCGGAGGGTTCTCGTACTCTTCGACGTCGAACCGAACCAGTGACTAACCTGCTCAGTAACGGCGGCCGGACTCTAGCCTCAGGATCGCGACGCCAGACTATTGAACCCCGAATTAATGCTCCGAGCAACTCAGGGAGCACAGGGGCCGCTCAACCCGTTCGACCACCGAAGAAGGCGCGTTTATGCGACGACGCTAGTTCGGAGCTAAGCCTTGACAAGAAACGGAGCAAGTTCTTCCCGCCTAGTAATACGAAGAGCGTGGTTACCAAGAAAGCAGAGGGGTAC
The DNA here is from genome assembly GCA_902806595.1 of Pyrenopolyporus hunteri. NCBI lineage: Eukaryota > Fungi > Ascomycota > Sordariomycetes > Xylariales > Hypoxylaceae > Pyrenopolyporus > Pyrenopolyporus hunteri. Next base: position 373,317 of record CADCXC010000046.1, read on the forward strand.
CTTATGTCAGACGATTCCATCGAGGAAGCCCTTAAAGACCTCCCCGACTTTAGCGGATGGGGTTCGTCGCTCAAGGACCAGAAGGAAGTCGTGGTTTATCAAGAGTCACAATCAACGTCAGCAAACGATGAAGTTTCTAACGACGAAGAGCCATGCGCCGAGAGCGGTTCCGCCGAAACCACAGCTACGACGCGGGATGATGTGCCTCTAAAGACGCCTACCATCGCCGAACGTTTCAGCTATGGGGGAGTCCAGTCGCGTAGGCAGAGCGCTTCCACATCTTCCTCGAGCCGAAGTTCTCTCGCAGCAACCACTCCCGCTACCTCCATCATGTCTTCCACCCCCTTTTCGTCCACGCAGCCATCAACCGCGAAGACAACACCGGCGACACCGCTTCAGAGACTTGGGATTAAGGCCTTGGGACGAACCAAACAGCCGTCTACGCCTTCGTTTGTAGCACCGCGACCTGTGAAACGTTCCAGTCTCGGCAGGCGGAGTATAGATTCCATGCCTATCAACCCGGCGTTCGTGCCCTTACCCCCGGTAGATCTGGAAGAGGTGGAAGCGCTACACAGGCCTATGGGTAGCGAGGACTTGATAGTGCCTGAGGGCGAGTACGAGGAGGTTCTTGACGAGCAGGAGAATCTGGGCTCGGACAAGGGCAGGATCGGAAGCAGGCGAATGGATTTAACGAGGTTTCTGTTTTCTTGATCGGAGGCGAAGTCTCGTCACGGTGTCTACCTCCGTTACACCGGATCGGCGGAGACGTCGATGAGATGGAATGATCATATTAGCATAGCGCCGGAGTTTTGGGGGCCATCATAACAGAGTAAAAGCGTACTGGCAAGCATCGTTTGGCTGAAAGCAAAGGGTCATAAGGGTCATGTTTTAAGGGTTTGGGAGCATTAAAACCAATGGAGTATGGGGTATGGGAAGGCCAGTTACAGTTTCTTTTAAGAATCGGCGTGTTGATATAAACTCTTGGTGTTTGTGAACGTAGTTAGGTCGGATAAAGCGGCCTGATGAAGCGGCCCGGTGATTGACGTGTGTGAAACGGCGGTTGCCTTGTGTATGTTCTGTGTACATATATATGAAGGCTGAAAGACTGTTAATATACGAGATAGGCTTATAATCAGCTGTGCGTGCGTCGACCCATCCCTTCGGCTTGACGCTATTCAGGGCAACTACCTATCTATTAGCGCTGGTTTCCTATTCGGGCTTTTTAAGGCTACGGTTAGGCGGTTAGGCCAGGGACGTTTTAATAGGCAAAGGCAAATAGGCAAACAAGGAACCGAATTATCGCCGATACTCCACCTTTGGTACGAACGGCGGGCCAGCTGGCAGTCAGCGAAGTAAGTACCTAGGTAGGTATCTGTGTACTAGCGCAAATAGCGTAAGCAGTGCCAGTCAGTTGCGTCAGAAACCCGCGACTGCCGGGATTCGTCGTGGGATTGGATCCAGAGGCCCCAACATCGCCAGCGGCCACCCAGCAAAATTTCACCAAAAGAAGGCAAGCAGAAAAGCAAAAGGCACCTGCCAGGCAGAACAGCAACCATTGCCTGCCCGGTGGATGCACGTATTGTCTCGTACCTAAGTACGCTATTGTACAGCCCAAGTACCTGATATACCTAATATAGCGTATTGAGGGTATTGCTGGTACGGGCGTATTACAAACAGGTTAAAACTTGACCCTTGACGTCGGATGCCTAGGCTGTAAATTGGGGGGGCGACAGGGAAGGTTGTAGGTACCCAGCCCACTAAGTTAAAGAAAACCGCCCCGTTGAAGCCGTCGGGCGTCGCCATTGCGGTGGACAGCGGTGCCAACGCTTTTTATGTATCGTACAATACAATACAATAGGTACAATACAATACAATACAATACGTACAGGTAATTACATAGCGGACGTCTGTCTGACTCGACTCTTCTGCAACACTCTCGATTTCCAGCTTATCCAAGCCTGTCCAGCCTTCTGAGCAAGTCTCCTGAGCAGTCCCCTGAGCAGCCTTCTCTCTTTGTAAATCTTGAAGTCGAGCCTTTTCTGCCTGCCCGTCTTTGCGATTATCCATGTCTACCTAGAATATACTACGATCACCACGGATTTGTAAATATTCGCCAGGGCGTCAAGGCCGTTTAATCCAACTCCCCAAAGGTTTTAGCGATTCTATTTCCAGGGGCTTCAGTTTTCCCAAATTCCCCTCGTTTTTCTCGCAACGCACCGCCTCATGCACGCCATCCATTCCAGTTGACCCCTCCTGATCCAGCTGACGAGGGTCGCCTGTATATTTTTCGCCTCTACGTACATGATTACACAAGGCGCCTCGTGCCTCTCTGATTGCTCTACATAGGTACTGTACCGTACCTTGCTATCCCTCTCCACCCTAACACCAACTCACACCGTCCGCAAACCCCGAGTCACTCGATAGTTTCCGCTTGTCTGACCCGGTGAACCATACTCGACGGCACGCTCAGACAGCATCCGATTTAGCAAACGGTTGAAAGAGCATTCTCTAATTCACTAGACCCTCCAGATTTCAGCTGATATAACGACGGTACCCATCTGCGGCTGCAGGTCGTGTCTTAGAGCAGCCTCTGATAACCCCCCCATCGTTCCTCGAGGCTCGTCCATAGCGAGCATTCCACAGGCCAACATTTCCAACCGACAAGATTCCTCCCACAACGAGGAAGCGGAAAGCCGCTGAGGCGAAGATCTCCGCAGACACACCCGAGGCCTTACCCAGCAAGCGAGCCCTCGCCTCAGCAGCTGCCACCGAAGCAGCACCCCCGACTCCCATCACCGGCATGGATTCAGACGAGGACTTTGTCTCTACCGTCTCCAGTGGAGACGACGTCATGCAAGATGATAGCGATAACGACCTATCCGGCGCCGAGGGTATGTCTACTCTCTCTTCTTCCTTTTTTTATTTCCCCTGCGCTTCCCTTATCTTGCCCGCCCCGTCAGGCTCGCTAACCAGCAATGCTCGATACCTTAGATTTCGATGTCTTCGACGACGAACCAGACGACGAGCCCGGCATCCCGTCCCAAAAGTCCGATAAGAAGAAGGGCGTGTCGTTCGACGTCAGCTACAGAGTATACACGCCGAAGGACATTAAACAACAACAAGAAGAAATGGTCAACGAAGTAAACATGATTCTGGAAATGAGTAAGGAGGATGCTGCTATCTTGCTGCGCTACTTTCGATGGAACAAGGAACGGTTAATCGAGGATTATATGGACAACCCAGTCAAGGTCTTGGAGGCGGCAGGTCTAGGTCCCAGCTCTAGCAGCGCTCCTCAATTAGAAACCATACCCGGATTCGTGTGCGACATCTGCTTCGAGGACGGGGAGGGGCTGCTCAGCTTCGCGATGAAATGCGGGCACCGGTACTGTGTAGATTGTTATCGGCAGTACCTTACGCAGAAGATCCGCGAAGAGGGCGAGGCAGCCCGCATCCAGTGCCCCGCCGAAGGCTGCCACCGCATTATCGACGCCAGGTCGCTGGACCTGCTGGTAACGACGGACCTAGCCGACCGGTATCAGGAACTCCTCAACCGAACATACGTCGAAGACAGGGACACGCTCAAATGGTGTCCTGCCCCCGACTGCGAGAACGCCGTCGAATGTGCGATTAAGAAGAAGGACCTGGACAAAGTGGTGCCGACCGTGGTCTGCGCCTGCGGTAATAGGTTCTGCTTCGGCTGTATTCTCAGCGACCACCAGCCGGCGCCCTGCGAACTCGTCAAGAGGTGGCTAAAGAAATGTGCAGATGATAGTGAGACCGCAAACTGGATCTCGGCTAACACCAAGGAGTGTCCCAAATGCAACTCTACGATCGAGAAGAACGGAGGCTGCAACCACATGACCTGCCGCAAATGCAAGCACGAGTTCTGCTGGATGTGCATGGGTCTATGGTCGGAGCACGGCACGAGTTGGTACAACTGCAACAGGTTCGAGGAGAAGAGCGGTACGGAGGCGCGCGACGCCCAGGCGAGGTCGCGGGTGTCCCTAGAGCGATACTTACATTATTATAACCGATACGCTAACCACGAGCAGTCGGCGCGCCTGGATAAGGATATCTACCAGAAGACGGAGAAGAAGATGGTGCAGCTGCAGACGGCATCGGGCATGTCCTGGATCGAAGTACAATACCTAAACTCGGCGTCGCAGGCGTTACAGACGTGTCGCCAGACGCTGAAGTGGACCTACGCCTTCGCATTCTACCTGGCCCGGAACAACCTCACGGAGATCTTCGAGGATAACCAGAAAGACCTGGAGCTCGCGGTCGAGGCGTTGTCGGAGATGTTCGAAAAGCCTATCTCGGAGCTGTCGGCACCCAAGCTCAAGGTGGATATCATGGACAAGACTACGTATTGTAACCGTCGACGGGTTATCCTATTGGAAGATACGGCGGATAACTTGGCCAATGGTACGTTTAAACCCATGTCTTCAGGGTCTTGAGAACCGGGCTAACTCACTTGCTTTCCCCCTTCACCTAGGACGATGGACGTTTAACGTAGATCTCAAGAACAATGCTCCCGGAGCCGGCGGGGCGAGCTCTCGCGGGTAAATTGTATTCTAATGGCATCGATAGATAGAAGGCGACCACGGATGGAGTTTTGGGATGCGACATCGTTATGACATTACCAGATTACCTCGCTTTTTCATGAGCATTTTCGCTTTTACATGCGCCGTCCTCGCTCTAACCAACGGCTCACACATGGGGGGATGCATCTTATCTACTAGGTACAACAATGCTTCTACACTAGCTCAGATTCGCAATGACGAGAAAAAAAAATGATAAAAATAGATAGTATCTCCTCCTTTCCTTTCCTCGCCGCGAATACGTCAACTACTGTTGTCTTCAAGTAGGTGAGGGACGTAGGTAAGTGTATGCTTAGGATATATATGTGGAGAGTAAATAGAAGACCTACCTTACATATCTACTACCTAAAGGAAGTATTTACATCAGGTACTTACCTACCTACCTCAGTATATGTATCTATATATATTAACTAATAGGCCGTGTGCCTACACAGGCAGACAGGTAATCTAGAGGATGATATATAATATATTATGACACAGTGCGAGCCCTGATGGGAGAGTTTAGCAAAATCCGGTAAAAGTTAGGACTCCCTATAGAATACATCACCGTGTAATACGTCATCGGAGAAAACTGTGCAGCAGTAGCTCACGTCATAGTTTCCATGACTCCAGCTTCCCCCCCAGCGGTGGTAGTACAATACATACATAGGTACCTACCTAGCTCGTAATTATCTATATCCCGATAAGAGGTAGGTACCACCTAACCTACCTAGGTAGGTACATGTATATTGCTGTAGGCTGCATACAGTACCTAACCTAGCTGACGCAGTATACCCGGAGAAGCTTTCCAACCCTCCTTCCCTCCTTTCCTTCGTCGGCGGCTACTCGCATTTAGCCCCAAACGCCAACCGCGCGCTCCACCTTGACCTCATCTTTCCCTCTAGTCCGCTTTCTTCCCGTTTACTCGCCTGCGCCTATTTAACTTAACACTACTCTTTCGTAGCTCGATATACCGTAACATATCACATCATATTACTTCGCCTTACTTCTTCTCATCTCGTCTCATCTCACCTCACCTCACCTCACCTCACTACGGCGCAACATAACATAGCATAGCATAGCTTAACACAGCAAACGCATAACAGCAATGGCCTTCCGCCTCGCCGCGCGCCGCGTCCCCACCTCATCATTCTCGCACTCCTTCTCCTCCCCCTCTCCTTCACCTTTCCTCCGCACCCTCAAACCCGCCTCCGCCTCCGCGCGCCGCGGCTTCCACGCGACGCCGCGGGCGCTCGTCCAGGTCGGCGAGCCGATCCCGGACCTGGAGGTGCTGCACGAGGGCTCGCCGGGCAACAAGGTGAACCTGGCCAAGGAGTTCGCCAAGGCCAACGGCGTGATCGTGGGCGTCCCCGCGGCCTTCTCCGGCGCCTGCTCCCAGACCCACGTCCCGAGCTACATCCAGCACCCCCGGATCAAGGATGCGGGGAGCGTGTTCGTGGTTAGTGTGAACGATGCTTTTGTGTGAGTTGCTCTCTTGTTTTCTTCCCCTTTTCTTTCTGGGAGGTGCTCAGGGCGCTCTGTGCTTGCTGTTATGTGTATGTATATCTGTGGATAGGGCCTTGGGGTATGAGTTGGCACGGCGGGAAAGAGGAAAAGAAAATGTCCGGGCTTCGGAATTCACCAGCCAAGAATTTTCACGGGATGGCCTGGAAATTCGTAAAAAGGGGCGCGATACAACTAGCTAACAACCAACCAACAGCATGAAAGCGTGGGCTGACCAGCTCGACCCTACGCACGAGTCCGGGGTAAGTCAGCCGAGAGCTACTTGCGCCGTCCGACTTGCCCGCTAACCTCCGGAACAGATCCGCTTCCTAGCCGACCCGGCCGGCGAGTTCACCAAGGCGCTGGACCTGGGCTTCGACGCGCCCGCCATCTTCGGCGGCATGCGGGCCAAGCGCTACGCCCTCGTCGTCGAAGACGGCAAGGTCAAGTCCATCCACGTCGAGCCGGATAACACCGGCACAAACGGTAAGACCACCCTGACCCGAACTGCCCGGCTACCTGATTGCCATCGTAAAAGGGGGCTCTTGGATTTGGCTGGTGTGATAAAGGAGACATGCTGACTCTAGCGTATCTAGTTTCTATGGCCGATAAGGTGCTGGGTTCGTCGTAGGTCTGTGGGCCATGGTGGTGCAGTCTAAATGTGGTCTGGACCCCTCTTTATAAGACGTTTGGAAAACGATGATGGTTGAGGAAAACTGTACGTGATGATTGTATTTAAAAATGCATACGTTTGATTCGATGTGACTGTTAGACTATAGTCTCGGCCTTTTTAGACATTTCAAGCACGACCAAAATATGACTACGTACGTAGGAGTGGTTACCCCCGATATGAATATTTCTGGCTCACGGATAAGCTGTGTCTACCGGTACGGTAGCTTATTGCAAAGCAGTTTCATTTCTTTAGAAATAGACCTTTGTAAGCACGGTTTCTATAACCAGGTCTCTCCTAATTCGCGCCATATCAACCACTCTAGTGATTCCCTGTTGATAGAGCCTTAACTACTAGCTCATATCTTGGGGATAACGTGTTCGGGCCTTTAAGTTAAAAATGGGCTACCATTGGTAACGTACGTTGGATTTTGCTGACGCCCTAGCATCTCATGGCATCAAATCATGGAAGACACGTCTTAAAACACAGCTTAATATTCTTCTACCGTATAAAACTCACTTAAAGTGAACCATAGGCTCTCTATCAGGTACCAATCATTAAATATCCGCCTGCCAAATCCTACAATACGACTATAGTATGCCAGTAAGTAACAGCATGAAAAGCCTCGCAAGCCAATCTACAGGTTCCTAATTACCTATTCCATCCCGCCCGATTCCGGGACGCCGAACTAAGCCGAGTCGTCATGAAGTGGTATTATGTACAAATCCGTTATTACAATTCCCTTTCTCCCGGGTCAACGCCGCACCGCGTTGGTATGGTATCGAACGTCATAGAGCCTTGACGGCAGCGAAGAACGGGTTCGCGAGGAGCTTCTCGTCCTTCTTGACGAGGTCCCTGAGGCGGTCGACCATCTGCTCCTTGGTCATGGTGCCGCCCTTGACCTCGTCCTTCCAGCGGACCAGGACGTCCTTGAGCCTGGCGCTGCCCTCCTCGACGTCCTGCTTGCCGTACTGCTGGGTGCCCGGGCCGTCGCCCTCGTGCTTGGCCGTGAAGTCCTCGAGCTCGTCGGCCTTGCGCTTGGCCATGCGCACCACCTTGTCCGGAAACCGCACCAGCTCCGCCACGTGGATGCCGAACGACTGGTCGCAGATCCCCGGCTCCACCTTATACAGCAGCGTCACCTCCCGCTTGTCCACCTCGCCGCTGCCGGACGACGAGGAAATGTGCGCCGTCACGTGCAGGTTGCGTACCTGCGGGTGCTGGTCCGCGAGCGCCGTCAGCTCATGGAAGTGCGTGGCGAACATGGCGAAGCAGCCGATCTCCTTGATGATGTGCTCGCTGATGGCCCAGGCGAGGCCGAAGCCGTCGTAGGTCGAGGTACCGCGGCCTAACTCGTCGATGATGATGAGAGACTCGGCCGTGGCCGACTTAAGAATGTTGGCCGTTTCCAGCATCTCGGCCATGAAGGTGGAGACGCCCTTGAGCTGGGAGTCGCTGGCGCCGACACGCGCGAGTATGGAGTCGAAGATAGTGAGCTCGGCCTCTGTACACGGCACGAAGCAGCCAATCTGCGCCATCAGCGCGATGACGCCGATCTGTCTGATGTACGTCGACTTTCCGCCCATGTTTGGCCCCGTAATGATCAAGAAGGAGGATTCGCCGCGGCGGAGATCGACGTCGTTCGTAATGAACTGCACGTCGTCCTGCATCTCCAAGCACGGGTGGCGCGCCTCTTTTAGGATGGTAGACCCCTCACCTCGGGGGTGGATAGTAGGGCGGACGTAGGATGTGGGCGCGTGGACCGAGCAGTGCGCGAACGATACTATTACGTCCAGGTGTGCCAAAACGCCGGCGAGTTGTTCTAGCACCGGACAGTACGATGCGGCAACGCTCACGACCTCGTTCACTAAGCCGCTCTGCGTCCTGTCGTAGGTCTGCGAGAGCTGGTCAAATTCACGACGATACGACTGTAGTTCCCTAGTGGTGAAGTACACGCCGTTCTTCTGCGTCGAACACTCCTGGTAGTGGGAATTGTTGCGGATACAGCTGGCTTCGGTCCTCGTCAGCCTCATGCACCAACCATGGACCTTATGGTTCTCGAGGAAAATCTTTTTATTCTCCTCCTGGTTCAGATCGTCCGCTGCCTTCCTGAACTCTTTGTCCATGTTAGATCTGAGCTTGTCAAGCTTTCTCCGTACGATGCGCAGGTTATCGTCAAACTCGGGCTTGATGATAAATTCGTGATTGTCGAGAGCCTCGAGGTCTACCGTAGTCTCGACCATGTCTGCGAGCTTTCCGAGACTATCTGAGAGGCTCCTTATTTTGTTGGTATATGCTTCGTCTAATGGATCCTTGTACTTCTCATCCATGACGCCTTCGAGCGTCCCCAGAAACCCGGGTAAGCGGATAACTACTTGGTATGCTCTGACGACGTCCTCCAAGTTCGCTTTGTTTCGCTGAAATCGCTTTGCTAGACGATAGAGATCTGGCACGGACTTGAGATGTTCCTCCTGAATGGTCTGGCGTAGCTCCGTATCATTAACAAAAGCTTCGACCAACTGCTGGCGTTTCTCGATCTCGTCCTTGTTCATGAGCGGCTGTTTTAACCATTGTGACAGCAACCGACTGCCGACTGGTGTTTTGCAGTGGTTAAGCAATCCATACAAGCTCATAGTCTTCGAGCCGTCCCTTGCACCAGGCATTAAGTTCAGAGCTTTGAGCGCCGCAGCGTCAAGCTTCATGAACTGGGACAAATCATGCTGATACAGCTGGTACTGGCCGAAGTTGGACGGGTCTTGGAGAATGCTTAGGTACTTGATCAAGGCCGCCGCGGATCCCATTGCCAGCTTGAGATCGGTCTGCGGGAGGAGGGTTGCGGACCGCTCATCTTTGAGTAAGCGAGCGAGATCTTGCTCGATGTCTTTCGTCCCAAAATCACCGACTGGCCTCTCGGCTACGGCGACTCCGCAATTATCGATAATTTGTTTGAGCTTGGCCAGTTCGGGGTCCTTCTCGGTCTTGTCGGACTGGATGAGACATTCCTTAACGCCGAGTTGGATAAGGAGAGCCTCGAAGTTCGAGTAAAGGTCGTTATCGAGAAACTCGCTGACGCCAAGCTCTCGGACGCTGGCGTCGGCGAAGCATACACCGACATTTCTGGCCTCGCTGGCCTTGGCCGAAATCTTGACGGCTAGCATCATGGGCGCAGACTCGAACTGGCCACCGAGCTCTTCTTCGACGTCTTGTAAGTTCCCAGGTGAGGCTTGCTTGACGACTTTCCAGTTCATACGGCCACCGCTGCTGGCATATATTTCGATGCGCTTCCCCAGCTTGAAGAGGGCTTCCCGCAGGAACTGTCTGAAGACGGTAACGGTCATGGTGACGGATGGTAAGCCGCTGGCATCATTCCGGCCTAGCTGTCGTACAACAGATGTAGTCTTATAGACCGTCCTCGCAATGAAGTTGGCATCTTGGCCGTGAGCCGTGTACCAGTCGCCTCGGTCGAATATGCGTACGGTTTCTTCGCCGACAGCGGGTAGGGACTTGAAGAATCGGATGAAGCCGTGTTCATCATCGACCTATTTCATGATTTCCGAGAGTTAGTTGATCCAGGGGCATAGCCTAGCGGGCTGGAATTGTACAAAGCCCTACCTTCAACTCGGGTCGGGACGACATGGTGGCGTAGAGTGCTTGAATCCTCGTCTAGCAACGCAAATACTCTACTTCAATGTAAATATTAACCGAGTGGAAATAGTATAGTAGTAATGGAAGATGGTCTATTCTGGACTTCTGTTACATTCTTCGAGACGCATACGCGGTATTCGGCTTCGTCTTCGCCCTTATCGTTGCCCGTCGTACTCGTGACGATGTAGAACAGTAAGAAGAAGTACGGAGAAGCAATAAATAATATGTACTTGTAAGGGTCCAAAATGCAAGTCGCGTCTTAAAAATCAATTAAAGTCGAGGGGACGCGACAGAACGCGCTAAATTTGACAGCCCTTGCCCGCCGAAACCGCCCCAGCTCTTCGGTTCCAGGTACCGTACCTTAGGTACCTAGTACCTAATATACCTACCTAAGTACCTACCTATATACATAGGTAGGTACCTAGGTACCTATAGCGTTTGCTTGCGCCTGGACCACCCCCCTGAACTCTTTCCCCTGCCGCGGGGTTACGGGGGTCGCTTTCCGCAGTTGCGAGTTGCACCCGCCAACAAAAATGAGAGTACTTAGGCTGTACAATACAAGTGGTACTATTTACACCCGTAAAAAAGTTTTCGTCTATTCCACTACTTCACAAACTTCCACGTCCTTCACGCATCGCCGTCGGTTGGTGCGGTTGGTGCGCCAGGCACCATGGCAGATCCTGTGGAGGCCACCAAGGCGGATGAAAACAGGTCAGAAATACACGCCGCCGCCGACCCCGAGACCCAATCGCATGAAAACTCAGATCGCAGAGCAGAACACGACCCCTCTACAACCATTATTAAACCCAACTGTGAAAAGCGAGGAGTAAAGCGACGTTCCCCCGATGATGACGACGGCGATATCCGAGAGTCCCACGATAACGATGACGACTCGAAAGATGCCGCTGCCGGGACCGAAGCGCCCAAGCTATCCAAGAACCAGATGCGCAAGTTGAAGCGACTGAAGATGTGGGAAGAGAAGAAGAAGGAGAAGAAGTCCATACGCAGGGAGAAACGCCACGAAAAGCAGGAAAGAAAACGATTAGAGAAAGAGGCCGAGATTGCTACCGCCGCTGCTGAGGGAAGAGATCCTGTATTCCAGGAACCGCCCAGGCGACAGCCCAAATCCGTGACCAAGGTGCCTATTACCGTCATAATCGACTGCCAGTTCGAGAAATATATGATGGAGAAGGAATTGGTTTCGTTAGGGAATCAGGTCACTCGGTGCTATTCCGATAACAGAAACGCTCGGTTCCCTGTCCATATGTTTATCAGCTCCTACGGCGGCCACATGAAGGAGAGGCACGAGACCATCCTCCAGAATCAACACAAGCACTGGAAGAACGTTCACTTTGTAGAAGGCGACTTCATCGAAGCCGCCGCCGAGGCCAAGAAGCTGATGGCGGGCCCAGCGGGCGGCCAAGTGACCGATCTGCTCGCAAAAGGCGGCGAGGGTGATTCTATCTCTCTGTGCGAGGCCAATCGCGACGCCAAGAAGAAGCAGAAGGCTGCTCCAGTTCCGGAACCCGAAGCTGACGACGTCGACAAATCCATTGTCTATCTCACCGCCGATTCGCCCTATACTCTCGACCGCCTAGAGCCTAATACCTGCTACGTCGTCGGCGGTATAATCGACAAGAACCGTGAAAAGGGCCTGTGCTACAAGGTTGCGCGAAGCAAAAAAGTCCGGACGGCAAAGTTGCCCATCGGCGAATTTATGGTGATGCAGAGCCGTCACGTCCTTGCTACTAATCATGTCATGGAAATCATACTCCAGTGGCTAGAAACAGGCGACTGGGGAACCGCCTTCATGAAGGTCATCCCTACACGAAAGGGGGGGAAGTTAAAGGAAGACGGAAATACTCCTGACGCGGGTCCGGAGGAGTCAACCGAAGTCATAAAAGACAGAAAAGAGCCTCAGGATGGCATCCAAGTAGGAGGAGACACCTCCAAAGATGGACTTCAAAACAATTCGCTTGGTCAACAACGGTGTTCGGCCCCGCCGATCGAGCAAGAGGCAGAAGCACCTGTTGGCAATGCCCCCAGCTGATCAAAACAGCTTTAGCCCTACTGACGGTTCTTCTGTCTTCGGCATATCAATTTATCGGTCCTCAACCACCACACCTTGTCTTTCTTGGCCATTCCTGCTGCAACTAGGGCAACTGCTACGTTACTGGGCGGGTGTCCGCCTCCAGCAAACAGGTTCTAGTGAATATTAAGCAGCAACTTATCGTAGCAGTGACACCTCGCCTCTTATCAGCTCACCCTCCCGTCATAAGCGCAGTGTGAACCCTCAGAGATTGATCAGGTAAAAAGGCTATGGATGGTACGTTACTATCTCGTAGTTCTTAAGGCATCTTCCAACGGGGTACTCAGATTCCCATTTACGGGGTGACATAGTTTCGAAGTCTTCCAACAGAGGACCAAGGACGAAGAATCCAAGGGCAACCCGCCACGTGCCAAAGCGTTGTCTCAACTTTCTAATATTAGGGGTTTTCCTTTTTAGTGTCTCCTCCCTGGCGCGCACAGCACTATAAAAATATACGGCGAGAATTCGGAAGAAAGAATAATCTCGTTCCGGTTCTAGGAGTCGTGGCAGACAACTATATAACACGTCAGAATACTCTTCCAGAGCACAAGGGTCATATTGGCGTCAAGGGGAGCCGGAGTCATACTGTTTAATACGTTCCATACGTCGAAGATACCGGGTGGCGCTATCCATTTATTTAGATGCTAGAGGCATTGTGCTTTTCAATTAGAGGGCTCATGTCAGTTTTTCATGCCCAACCCCGAACCCCTGAATGGCGAGCCTTCAAGCTCCACCGGCGTACAAGCCTGTGCTACGACCGCACTGCCCTGTAGCTCACCATGGCGCTGGGATATATAGAACGGGTTGGCCCGGCTCCCCAGCTGCGTATCCTGAAGCTCGGGTGTCACGCCTTCGCCCAATTCAACTCTAGGCGCGTCACGCTGGCTTTTCTCTATAAATGTATTATGCAACTGATCGCCACTACTCAGACCCGTATCCCCAGACCCAACCCTCCTTCGCCGGCGAATACAGGCAAAATAAAAAATCGCCACTAGAAACACCAGCAATACTACCGCGCCGACGCAGACCCCGGCGACAGCCGCCCCTGACAGGCTGATGGGGCTGCTTGAAACATTTTCGATGTGCTGGTCGGGATCGTCAGGCCAAACGGTTGCGTTGCTAGTAGAATAACCCGATGAAGCCATCGATGGTGTTAATATGGTAGATTTAATGGATGTTATGGGTGCTGTTGATACAGTTGATACTGTCCGCGTCGTTGATGCCGTTGAAGACTCCGGTCCCGTCGTCACAGTTACAGGTGACAATCCCATAAGAGCCCTAAATGACTCAGCCACCGGCGCGGGAAAATACGTCAGGTCAGATTCCTCCCATATAATGTTGATAGGCTCTTCGATGGCCACAACCGCCGAACCTATGGTGGTTGTTGAAGACATATCATCCTCGGTCACCGCCGGGTCCCTTATAGTAGCGACAACAGGAGGCACTAGCCCAGAGAAACATTCTGGGTATTCGCTAAATCGCTCGCGGTACGATAACTTCGCCATACTTTTTCCCTTAACAGGTCAGTGAATCCATTCTTAGGTATACGAACTCACCATACCGAGAAGGAGGGTGTGATTTAGTCGCCTTTACTCAGGACCAAGGCTAGACACTTACGTGCTACAACAATAACCCACGTACCACGAGGACCGCCCGCCCTTCTCGACGGTCACATCGATATATTTAAATTCCTGGCCGGTAGGGCATACACCCGGTCTATACGCCCTGTTGCGGCCCTCAAATGGCTGGCAGGCGATCGGGTACTCCGTATTATAGTTGCGGTCCTTCCATACCGTCCCATCGGTCTCGGTGTCATAGACCCAGCTGTTTCTACAGCTTTCCGGAGGAGTAAACGTGGTAAGTAGCGGGACCAGATCCCCAAGACTGTCAGACAACGGGCCCTCGACCGTTGTCGTAGTTCCGGGAGGCCTTGTGACGCTCATGGTGATGCACAACCCGCTCCACGGCTTTCGGGCTTCGAGACTCTAAGAGTATTTCACCCCTTCGAGAGTACCGAGGAGGGGTTTTCTCTCTCTTATCTATTATGTTTGCTAGTGGCCAGGTACCCAACCGAGTATCCTCTCGGTTCCGCTTAGCCCTCATACTCAGCGCAGGGTATCCTGGGACCTCGCATCACGGTTTGCTATTCGATTAATATTCGGTCCGGTGCACCGGGACGATCTAAGCCGCAAAGATCCGAACCACCAAACCCATCGCACATCCGCATCCCTTGCCTGTTAGTCTGCCCAGGCTTATTTGGTGGGCGGCTAATATTTTCGTTGCTTCGGAGTCACTTCTATAGATGCCAGGCGGCGGTCTATTAATCTTGAGGGGAGCGTTGGGGGAGTAGAGACCCCATCCTAGGGAGATCCGGACAGGAGCCATGCATAGTCAAAACGTCGGAACATAGGTAATTTATGTCAAGTACCTATATAATCCATTACCGCCTTACCTGCGCAGCTCCAGATCCTAAAGACGAGGAGTTATTCGTTCATTCTCACTACAAGAGGCGCATTCTCGGGAACCCTTTTATTCAACACACTCTACCGTACGTCGCCGTCTTAGCGCCCACTAAGATTATGAAAGCCAAAAGAAAAAACCAATACCTATCAATTTTTAGGACCAATGCCAATTTGCCCCAAGAGCGCCCTGAGATAATCGCTATATGGGCTCTGCCCGTTCCAAATGGTTTCCATCCATTTGTCAAAGTGGTCTGGACTAAGTTCTGGAACCACCGCGCTGGTTATCAAATCTCTTCTCCCAAAGAAGGCCAACATCGAGCCCGCCGAAGCACGATGCACAGGATCCCAGATGACCATGGGCAGTAGATTCGACAGAAACCCACTAGACATACCACAATACAGAATGCCCTTTCGGATATCGACGTGGTCTATCGCTACCTCGAGCACATATCGAAATAAAAGCTTATCGGTCACCCACAACATAGTGACAAACAAAGACCAGACGTCCATCTTAGACGTCTGCGTCGCAGATTGATCGAGCACTTCTGGCGCTATGTATATTATGGTGCCATTTGCGGTCTTCGCCACCTTCTCATCATTTGCTAGGCCAAAGTCCGCTAGTTGGAAAATATATTCCCCTCGATGATTGGTGTCGTAGAGAATATTTTCCGGCTTGACGTCTCGATGGATGAGCTCATTGGCGGCAAGATAATCGAGTGCGGAGAGTGTTTGCATGAGCACAGTGGTTACAAACCCTCTAGAGGGCGGTTCACCACTGCTCAGTATCAAGCTCTCCAGATTTCCCTTTTTGATAGGCATAAATATCTCTATATTTCCTCCTTCCCAACCTTGCGACCCTAGAAACTCCACGATGTGAGGCTGGAGACTCCCGTCAGCCGAACACGTCCGCATCTGTTAGGTTGGTGGGGAGAGGTGCGTATGGAAACTTACATGATTCATTTCCGAAAGAAAGCGTATCTCGCGGTCCCGCGTCTTTTGTACTCGAGTTATCCAAGCCGGTTGATTTGGATCGGAGGGAGGGTGAAGTCGCTTAACAGCCATGAGACCTCCGGAAAACGCATCAATCGTCTTCCATACCATCCCAAATGCACCCATGCCCAGTTCAACTATAGGATAATGCACTATATCATCGTCCCCCTCCCTGTCCGCTTGGTTTCGAAACCCATAGATAAAGTCCCTCCGTATACTCAGAGAAGCCCCTTCTATTCTCTTTCGTACGATGCGATACGACTCATCGGGGTCCAGGTTCCATACAAACCGGAATCTCGCCGCATTCTTCTTTTTACCCAGAGAGAGTACAGTATTATAATTTCTCACCACAGCAACCCGGCGGCGTCTGTCGGGGACGGATAAGACAGATACTTGGGATGTGGCATCCTGGAAAACTCGGGTCTCTCCCATGGACCTGTCCTATAAATTTCATAATCAGTTATTACGCCTCGGAGGCATGTTTACTGTAAGCCAAAAATCCCGAAGCCACTCACTTCGACCAACACAACACCTGTTGCGTAGTTGAAAACAAAAGCGCATTGCATATCGTCAATGTCATTGCCTGGGATGTAGACATCTGACATCTCACGATCACTACCCATTGTTGCGATTGTGAGTATTTTATTAGGGTCCTTGGTATTGGTAAAGGCCCCAAAGTTCAGGTGGCTCTCGCCATGATTCGTCGATGAAAACGCAGCATTGTACTTGTGCGATATTGCCTTTTCAGCCCGAGAATTGAGAGGCGCCAGAGAAAATATTAATTCTGCGGGGTCGAAAGCCATGGTTGGAAATCGGTGCCTATTACTGGCTTTGGGTATCCGGAGGGTGGTTTGCTAGTTGGTTAATTTACAAGAGAAGAGTTTGAACTGATTCTCAATGTAGGAAGTGCGTCTGTCCGTCTCTCTCCCTCTCCAGCAGCTATTATTTAGGAAAATATTAGTATTGCCGATTTCCCTTGAGCAGTGTCAAAAGCATATCATGGAACAAATAAACAGAGGTCCCATTTACTCCTTTCGTCGGTAGAGTAATAAAGGCCATAGACGAACACAGGCATACGGACAAAGAAGGCCGGACCCCGATACTTTTCAAGAGCCGCTTTGGAAAGGTCCATTGTGAACCGACCGGATCAGGAATGACGAATTATAATTCATTGACTAGGTTTATATGGAAATCACCGAATTTCCTTGGAGGGTGAAGACCACAATTCGCTTTATAGCACATATTTGATAGATCCCAGTCTGAGTACTTTGAGCGATTCGATTTCGGCCCAGCCATCACTTAATCATATCCACCAATTTACAGTATAATTTTACAAAATGGCCAACAACAATGAGGCTATCAGCAGCAAGGAGTTGCAGCGGAGCTGGCATACCAACTCCCTTCCCCAGAAGCAGTTTGAAGACCAAGTGCTCGAAGAAATGGACCACATCTGGGAGTCGGATCCTCAAGCAACGGGGCGAACAGATAAAGTTTGGCACATTAATGGTGGGATCCGCGGTGGCCCATTATACGCTCAGGCCGTAGTAGAAGTGAAGGCCCAGTGGATCGAGCAAGGGATATGGGTGGACAAATGGGAATATCAGAATGGTCCTGGGCCATTAGACTCATGGAAGCATGAAGGCCCATTACCGTACGATACCGTCCTTCTAGGAAACGCACGAGAGGAGAGATCTTATGCTAATTAAGCGCAGAATTATGTTCTTGGACACGCCAAACGAGGATAAACAGGGAGTTCGGTTTCGCCCAAAGTGGAAGGCGGAGATCCTGCGTCAATACCAGGCGTCATACCCGATTAACCAATTCCTCTATCAGGTGAAGAACGAGAGCGACAGACTCACAGCGCAGAACGATAAGAACCCCACCGTAACCGGCGACAATATTAATACCAAAGCTTACGACATCGTCCGTGCTCGCTGGATCGGAAGGCACATCTGGGACGAGGAATGGGGAACCTTGCCGGGCATGGCTTGGAAGCACGAGAAGCCGGTGGTTGACTTCACATCGGGCTCCGAATCGGAGGCTGAAGCGGACAGCTTCTATTCGGCTAATAGAGCCGCCGCCGAGGCACGAAGGGAGAAGAAGGGCGCTCGGGCAGGGCCAGCTCTGGAAAACACAAAAATAAAGAGGGTGAAACTAGATCTGGATCCTAACCGCGGCAAAGGCATTGCTGCTGGCCTACGATCTGCCAAACCACGGGGAAAAGCTATGAAAACTAAGGCTGCGCGACAGCGACATGTTAGGGCTGCTCGCTAATCCCCGTTGACTACTTAAGATATATACAAAGGCGTCTAAGATGGTTAGTAATATACTGGGTTTTTTTCCCATGATCCTTTGCAGTTGTCCGGGTTCGACACTTTTAGTTCTAGGTAGGTATGTACTGAAGCCTCTAGAGACATTCTACCGGGACTTTGATAAGGGTGAGACGTCAGTCATGATTTTTCAACGTATACGTAGACGCGTCTTTATAACGTTATAAGGGGCTGGTGTGGGTCAAGAAGAAGAGAATATGATTAAAGCTGAATTTTAGATAGTCGAGGTCAATAAAGTCAAAATATATTGTTAGATGCTCTAAGTTGGTGACACGAGCGAATGTTAGTAAATGGCTATGCCGCATAGAATTGATAGTGACCCCCGGATGGACTACTTCTCCCCAAGGGTTATATTTCTACCAATCTGTCCGATACAAAGTGCCTCATATTCGTGCTCTTCGTATGAAATTCAAGTATTCGATGTTAGCCTCCCCTAGCAAACTCGTAGTTGTCACATGATAATATGAGCTTCTGCTTCTATATCAGCACCGGCGGCGCCCGAGGCTGCTGGAAGGAATATGCGACGTGCAAGTAAACATTAGACATTCCGTACGACCCAGAGCCGCATCGCGTAGACATACTTACCTTAGGTAAGTGGGATTTACGTAACGGCCTCCCCTGAGCACCCTGTCTCGTACCAACCCTCGAACGCATGCAGCCCCGAATCGGAAATCGAAGAATAGAGCTCGGTTCGGGAGCTCGGTCACTTCGGAAGGGGCCCTGGACGTTCCCCTTTCTAGCCTACGCTCCCGAGGCGTGCCGGTTGTGGGTTATGGTTGGCTTGTGGGCATGCAGGCGAGTATGGTTGTATGCTGTGAGCTATTTTAGGACACACGATGTGGTATGGAGGCAATATATAATATATCTTATCTAGGTTGGGTAAGTTCAGTCTACGCTACTCCGCCATTCGTAGCCGGGAGACGAAGCTCATCACAGTGTGGAGCTCGTGTTCGCTCCTCTCCGCGGGGACGGCGGATGGCGGATGGCGGGTGGCGCGTCGCGGCAGGCAGGGTTTTGGCGCACCGGCTAATTTGGATCCTGCTCGCCTTTTCCCACCGGTGAGCGAGCGAGCGGTTCCCAGGACTGAGAGCACGTTTCCCTGCATAAAATCTATTATACATAGTAGCTGCGAGGTAAGCCGTCTCCTCTCCTAAACCCGTTTCCTCGCGATGGAGCAGTATTTCCGGGATAAAGAGAGGTTGGCGTGATGAGAAATCGAGGGACGGCAATGGACGCTACTTAAAGCCAGAGCCAGAGCCAGGGCCAGGGCCCAGGGCGCGCTCGCTTAAAAGACAGCTAACTATCGTGCAAACTGTCCCGTGTTCTATGAATAGCATCGTGAGATGCATCGGCTATGCGTGAACGAATGTTCAAGATATTGCTATTGTCGCCGCATCTCGAGAGCGGAGCTAGGGGCCCGCACTGCCGGGCGTTCACGAATGCAACTTGTTGAATGGCTTGAAAAGTGCCGGTTGTCCTCCGAATGCAAGATATAAGCTTAACGAGGGGAGTGGGAGGGGTTGCGGATTTGGTGCTAAGTAAATAACAATACCGGAAACGCCGCTACGGGTGGATATGTAGGTGTCTTCTTATTAAGGGACAGCAGAGGGGTTTCGAACGCGTGTATAGCTAACCCCTGGGTCCTCAATATGTATGTGCAATGCCTGATAGTGCTACCAGGCGGGCGAGTATATAATATGATCCGTGAATTACAAGGTTATGTCACCCATCTAAGCGACGTATGTACCGTCCTCAGCTTAATATCGTAAGAATAAGGAGTTGTAGGGGGGTTGGAAGAAAATGGCCAACTTGGAGCTGACGGCGGAATTGGTGGCTTCAACGGAGAAATCGGGATTTTATCTTACTTATTATTCCTATTTTCCTTTCTAGGCAGACCACGAGGCATCGTACCATGAATGAGGGTATCGAAGATTGCCCCGGATGACGGATCTGGATTAGTAGATCTCTGGATCTCGACCATGAAATCAGATCGGGGTGTAGCGATTGGACCACCTATCGAGTTGAAGCCACGGAACGCGGGTGAGAGAAATCATTTCTCAGTCTTACTGCAGCTCTGTATGTAGTGAGCAAGTGAAGTGGAAAGGGGACCGGGGGGGACTGTCGATGAAGTCAAGGCTCGCTTATCACACACACCTGGCTTTCTTCGCTTCGGCCTGTCCAAATAATACGTAGTATCTCACCAGGAAGAGCAAAAGCAACCCGACTGGCCAGTTTTTGCACCTTTGCACTGTCGCGCGCCTGTTAGTTGCATATGCCTCTCCCATAAATGGTTAAGAAATGGGTTGGCAATTTAAATAAGCATTTCCGAAAGCCCCAAGCCGCCCGCCGTCTCTTCTCACCCCCCTAGCTGCAGTAACTCCGCTCGCGGGTTCCCCCCCCCCTAACCCTCTCTGAACCAAGGCACAGGTAGGCCGAGACAGCGCTTATAGTAGCCCAGGATTGGGTTGCTGTTCTGTGCTGTTCTGTGCGGTGCGGTGCTGTGCGGCAAATATGTGAGTCCTGTTAAACCAGTGTCGCGATTTTCGAGCTTATCGCGGTATTGGCTGTCGATCATTTGCGCTTTTCGGGCCCGCGAGAGATCTTGGCGGCCAGGGTAGGGAGCGGTTGTTTTTCCCGATCGCCGCCCTCTACCTATTTTCTATTTTACTTCCTTACCGTCGCTTTTATCGCCTCCATACCTGGGATGAAGCTGACGGGCTAAACCGCCTCTTTTTCGAGGAGTAAAACAGACAGAAGCAAAATCCAGGCTTACCCGTGTCTCGAACCGGGTATCCCGATGCCTCCGGAATGTTGGCGAATGTAAGACACCAACTGCATAAAGACTGATGCCTCTAACCTTGGGATGACCCCATTTCGACCGCGTTGCAATATTGTTAAGCTTCACGAAGGTAACCCTTTAATGTATGCTCGTCGTATCTCCGACTGTTCCTTCTGATATTAATGATGCATCATATTCCTCGAACCACAGGCCGAAAGTTTGGTAAGCTTGACTAATGGAGGTACGTATATGCCCTTGGCGAGGGCGACGGATCGATCCTTGATGGCGTCCGCTGTTTACTTGCATCGTGGGTGGTACGAAGCCATATAAGTCATGGTATCGAAAGCTAGCTACCGTAGTTCCGGCCGGACGTCCCAAAGGACGCCAAAGACCACGTTCCTGGACCCAAGACACTGGCGCTCTTGATCTGGTTCTTGGGGACTTGGCTGGTAAGCACGGGATATGATTGTCTCCGAACACGACGACGGGACGGCACAAACCGCCTTTTTCTTTTCACCTGGAATACCAGAAGGAGGTATTCTGTAGCGAAAAGGCGACGGCCTCGCTGTATGGACTGAAAACTAACTCATCTAAGGTGGGCAGTCAGCTCCGTGCTTGTCCTGTTTTAATTTGATCGTAGCGTTTACAGGTCTCCGCCAGAATAGTGGCTCCATGAACGAATGTCGCGAAGCTAGCCCCTTGTCTTTCTTTTCTGATTTAGCTATCTCTACGAAGTACGACGTCCACATTAGTACAGCAACAGCTGAAAAATTAATGATTGGCTGAATAGGCACCTACCTATGCAAAGAACGTAACCTACACACTCGGTGCGTACCTACCTACCTACCTACCTACCTACCTATGTATACGATGAATTTAATGTCCGCACATCTATTTTCATCTCCTCGGCACGCCGGGACCTCTTAGGCCGAAGCTGCTTGGGTCGGGTAAGTTATTGCCTAGATGACCCTGTAAATAGCACCTAGCATGGCCTCTTCTTTTTATTATTATTCCTGTCGAAGACCATATATGTATTTGCCTTTTTTTTCCCGTTGAGGAATGAGACCAGGAAAGGAACTGGGAAAGGAATCCGTCCTTACATAGGGAGGTTAGTGGTACCTGTAACGCTGTTAACCCATCGTGGCGTAGCCTCGCCCCCATAGAGAAGGACGAACGGAGCATGAGTCGTGCTACTCGTGACTCGCGGCGCACCGTAACATTATTGCTAAGAGGCGTCGCTTTTATTGAGTATGGCTGTTCGCACCCTTGACACCTTCTAGCATTTACTTTGCGGACAAGGCGATGCTGAAGAATAATTCCAAATTCCCACCGCATTTACAAAGAATCGAACTCGACCAAAATAGCGGCGGGTTAGATTTGATGCCTTTCGGTTTATTGCTGTTTAGCCACACCTTTTCGCCCTCCTATCCCTGGCGTATTACCGGTGTTGTATTATTGTACAGACTGCAGAATAAGCTAATGGGCTGTCAAACTACGTAGGGACTTACAAGTGTATAGGGTGATATGACACCAGCGTCCTCTCCCTCCTCTCTGCTTCCTCATGTCATAGGCTATACCTACATAATGGCACATATACTCTGCTCACAGCCATTGGTATCCCGTTAACCCGTCCCCGTTGATTCGACAGAATTTCCCCGCAGCAGCATGGCAGCCATCTCACATGTATGTACGACGTATGTAGTATTGTACAATCCTCTGTATGTAGGCGTAATATAATATTTCTATTTCTGCTGAGAGAATAAGAGCCATCTGGTATATGTACGTTGCGGCAAGTGTATTGCAGAAGACTGCGAGCTTGAGCACGCAAATTAATACCTTGACGTAAGAACGTAACCAAGAGACGAAAATAACCGAACTAGAAAATAAAAGGAGACAATATAATATGGACGGGAGACAAAAAAGAGCAACTTAGCCTGTAAAGGAAGTAGTACGGAGGTACTAGGAGACGACGGCAGGGGTCTACTCCACCCCGTCAATAGTTCGACGATGAATGACTTTCCAGGTTGGATGAGGATGACCTTATGCCGTCACGCTTTGCCCAGGAAATTGCCCGTATGAACATGAACGGTAAAGGGGAGAGGGGGAAAAAAACAGTGAATAAAAGAAAACGAGACGAGCTTATTCCTTGGGTTCACACCCCCCTTACCCAGCTACTCATCCGTCATGGGGGAGAGAGAGAAGCTTGTCCCTCCTCTACGTATGCTATGTGGTTTGTGCACTTACACCACGGCCAAGTCCCCTCCTAGTCCACATCACTTCTCCGTTTCCAGGATTTCCGCCAGGACGCCCCCCCATATTATCTACCTACCTGTGTATGAATTGAAGCATTTCTCTCTTTTTTTTATTACTGTAACCTCGCAAAGCTAGCCTAGCCAGGCAGCCCCAAAAAAAAGAGGTGTACCCGAATTCCGCCCGCCCACCCTGTCCATTCAATTCAATCTCCAAAGTTCTTTAAACATTTTCCCTGTTCGGGTCAGCTCGTCATGGTTTTTTTTTGTATTCATATCGAGTCCTGGAAACCGTTCCCGCCAATTGAGTAACACAACTTAAAATCTTTAGGCGGACACCGCCTTCAGCATTTGCTTAATATTAAACGAAGGAAAACAAAAGTTCAGTTGGCTGTCTGCTGCGCTGTCCTTGGCATCGTCTATTACCGGAATCTCAACGCCCGTAGAAAAAGCGACTGCGAGAGGTCGGCTATTGTTATCGTGTGGATTGCGTGTTTGTACGGTACTTGGAAGCACAGATATAACGGACAGCGCATACCATCGTATCCTCAGGCGGCTCGACGCAACCCCAGAACGGGAAATATCCCAACATTTCGAACCACGAACACGACACGACTACGTAAAGTCTAGAGCAACTGTCGCTCGAGATCAAGTTGCACACAGTCGTCGACGCCCATTCTCCTTGTCGTATCCCGGCCCGAACTCCTCCCTCAGAGAATATACGAGACGACCGAATATTTTTACGCGCGCGTGCCGATATACATTTAACTATCGAAACGGCCATAACCATTAGCCTTCGGGCCAATCGCCAAATATGCCGGAAGGCGAAATGGCCGCCGTCGCGCAGGGCGCAGGTAATAACTCGAGCGACTTTGTAAGTTTGGTCATGATAGATCCGAGTTCGACGCTGCGTTATCGCGGACCGTCGCATATGCTATTTGCTAACCAACGTATCTCCAGGTTCGCAAATTATACAAGTAACTTGCACCTTTCTCCGACCGCCATTCGGACTGTCCTTTGTCTAATCGTACTGACCGGGTTTGGTTTTATCGCAGGATGCTGGAAGATCCAGCCTACAGCGAGGTAGTGAGGTGGGGCAACGAAGGCGATAGCTTTGTCGTCCTCGAGGTAAACCTGCGAGCTCCCGTTCCTCTTGTGTCTTCCGACGCTGACCCCGGCCTGCAGAACGAGAAGTTCACCAAGACTATTTTGCCGAAACATTTCAAGCACAGCAATTTCGCGAGCTTTGTCCGACAATTAAATAAATACGACTTCCACAAAGTTCGGCATAATGAAGAGAACGGGCAGTCCCCATACGGCGCATCTGTAACTCTTGCCCTTCCTCGATGAATAGACCTAGCCCACGGAGGGAGCTGACGGCGTACTTAGGCATGGGAATTCAAACACCCCGAGTTTCGAGCAGATAGGAAAGATAACCTTGACAATATCCGACGAAAAGCCCCGGCACCTAGGAAGGCTCAGGCCGCGGAGGAACAGTTCGGGGTTTCTAACCAACAGGTTCTTGTCCTCAGCGAGACGCTTGCTGCGACACAGCAGCAGGTCCAGCAGCTTCAAGAATCGTATCACGAAATTGTGAATGCGAATAAAATCTTCGTAGATGAAATACTTCACCTTCAGAAGCTGGTTCGCGCACAGAACCAGGTACATAACGAGCTCATCAACCATCTAAATAAGGTTGAACAGGAAAGGAAAGAATCTCGAAATTCGGGTCATTCAGCGTCCGGATATACTTCTAATACCTCAAACCTCTTATCAGACGGTTCAGAGTCGCCTCTTGAGCTACGTCGAGCCCGCGATATTCTTAACGGCCTTCAGGTAGATCATGTGGCAGACCGGGATTTAAATCGGATGTCGGTTCAATTGCACCAAGTAGGTGGTTCCCCCGAATCCGCAGGATCTTCCGGGATGATGGGACCACCTGGTGTGGGCGGTGTTAACCCTTTTTTGCATGACCCTCTGAATGACATGCGGCACCTTGTATATCCTGTTGGGCAAACGGTAGGCATAGACCCCTTCTCTGCCGAGCATATTAACAACCTTCCCTACAACCGGCCCGTGCAGGACAATTCGATGGGCGCTAGTCACGAGTTCAACGGACCGTCCATGCACTCGCAAACACCACCGGGAGCAGCATCGCAAAACGGTTCGCCATGGGGATCGAAGAAGCCAATTGTCCTCCTCGTGGAAGACGATAGAACGTGTTCCCGAATCGGGTCCAAATTCCTTGCCCAGTACGACTGTGGCGTAGAGGTTGCAGTACGTAGTCGTGACTCTCGGCCTTCCATGCGAGGGCGCGTGTTTGGCTGACGGTTCGATATAGCGCGACGGCCTGGAAGCTGTGAATAAGGTCAACTCGAAGCAGCATTATTACGACTTAATTTTCATGGACATCGTTATGCCTCAGCTCGATGGTGTATCTGCGACCGCCATGATTCGCGAAGTGCAGCCTAACACGCCAATTATTGCCATGACCTCCAACATCAACCAACAGGATCTCGAGATGTACTTCCACTGGGGTGAGTGAAATATTGTCTGTTCCCAACCCCGAACTCCTAGGATGCTAACATCGCGCCTAGGCATGCGAGATGTACTCGCCAAACCATTTACCAAGGAGGGAATGATCGGCAAGCTGAGGAAACATCTTGCCAACTTCCTAAGGAATCCTCCGCCCGAGAGTATGATGGAGTCCATGTACCCAAATGGAGGCGCGGGTCAGCCACCTACCCCTGGCCCCTATTCGAATCAGGGGATGGGGATGGCTCCGCTCTCAGCAGCTTCGTCCGGCCCCGTTGGGAAGTTCGACACCACCCCAATACAATCGCCAGCCACTAGTGCCTCGTGGCATTCTCCTAGCCAGATGCCGCACGCCTCGCCGACGATGGCGCAAGATCAAGGGTACCTCGGCGCAGGCAGCGGCTCACAGATGGTCCTAACTCCAGGAGGAACTCAAAAACCTCAGTATGCGAACACGATGATACCTCAGATGGGAGTAGCTCCGTCGCAAAGGATACCAGAGGGCATGCAGCGTTCGGAAGGACCGCCGGAGAAACGACAACGACTATACGCGTCGCAGGCGAGTTATAACCAATGACCGTATCATTGGTCATCGCCATCTATAATCCGATTGCAGCTTGTATATATTTTCAGCATGTTATGTCGTCCTACCGCAAGGTCCATTGATTGAATTTCGGCAATCGACGAGCCGGCGGAACAAGGCGCCGTAGGCATTGGTATGATCGGGTTGCGCATCCTGTGCACGGGGAGCGTCTAGTCGCATCTATTTTTCGCACTGGAGCAAAATAGAGCTCCGTGGTAGATCACGGGATACCCCTTGAATGATTTCTAGAGCCGCAGCTGCATGTGTATCAGTAGTAGGGGAGCCAAGACAAGGCCCCTAACCCATATGGAAAGGAATGCTATAGGAGGGTTTTGGTTGTTTGGGGCTAGATTGGGCATATCGGGGATTCCATGGTGTCTGGATAGCATAAGCCCATGGCTGTTTCTGTATGGGTGACTTCTTGTGGAAACCATTCATGTTCAACACCATCTCGAATGCTCCCGCCCCCAGGGTGCAATGGTACGGGATAGTGGCCTTTGAGCCAAGGCACATCACTGTCCAAATGATGAAAGAATATGGAACAAGGACTTATAACCTCTCAGGAGGCGAGGTCCAATGAATGGCCAGAGACAAAACATAGAAGAATACCGAAACGTTCTTTGGCTCATGGCCATCCCATGCGACGTATTGTTGTATTGACAGTGCCATCATGTGGACAATGCGTCCATGTATCAGGGATGTGTTGTATGGATGTGGTTGTATGGGTGCGTGGTATGGATGCGTTACATACCTTGTAAGGTTATATTCTGCTGGGGAGAGTCCGTATGGTCGTATGGCTGTATGGTTGTTGTAAAAAGAATGGTCAATGTTCGGATCGTCATCATGGTTATAAATTGGTATGGATCAGTTGAGTAGATATGGAAGTTGGTAGACACCCGACTTAAACAAGAAGAGGTAACGACCCTATAGCAAACCCTAATAAAGCCCCGACACGTATATGAAACACGTCGGGTTAGGATTGTACATGAGTATACGTACGTGTTCACGCATATCTGTTAGGTACCTCGGTAGGTATCTAACCTATGGCCTTTCCCAACAATCAAAGGTTCTTTCCCCTTCCTCATTTTTTTTGGAGAGCATTGAGGGTCACGGCTTACTAGCGACGTCATAATTGTCTCAACCCTTGGGTGACTTCTCGGTTTTGACGGCAGTGATCGTAAGAAATATCAAGTAATATGAAGGAACGGAGCGGGGTGTAAGCTGGAAGGGAAAGAACAAGAAGCGAGAAGGAGTATATATCTCTTTACTCAAATCCACAGTAGCCGACACACCGAATATAAAAGGAAAGTAGGTTAGCTAGGAGACCTAATAGCTTTACCTACCTCAACCTTAGATGTAGGTACGTGAGGCAGGGTTGGACTTTATGCGAACAGGAAAGCGCAAACAAAATTCAATTCGGGTAGAATGTTAATTTTAAACCGTCGAGGAGATAAAAAAAATGAAAAATGAAAAAAAGAAACGATGAAAACAAACTTGAAGCATCAAATTACCCCAGACTCCCGCTACCGACTTTTATTATATAAAGTTGCTAAGCCGCACAAACTTCATTTACTCGTGACAGCAAACAATAAAACTTACGAGAAAATATGAAGATATCGACCGAGCCTCAATGGTTATAGTATAGCGGAAGTTCCTTGGCTCAGCCTAGAATGCGATCGAAATCGTATATGTAAGCTCCCGCTGCCAAAAGTAATCTATAACCTAGCTACAGAACTGGCTCGTCCCTATCCCCTGTACCCGGTGACGCGATCTGCTGATCTGGACACCCGATTTTACGGAACGAGACCCCTATGGACTAAGGTATGGATTAATAAAGAGCCTTATTAATGCTCTCGTTAAGGTCTAGCCTTCGGGAAGCATGGGGATATCCCCGGAAACACAAAGCTTGGTACAGATCGATTCAAACCTTTCTCCCGAGCTTATAAGTTGGTATGTGTCGTCAGCTTTTCTAAGTTTACAATTATCTTCCACATATCATCTACCTAACTTGCCTACTATATACTTTGAGTGATTCTACACCTGCGTATAGTTATTAGCTTGGTAAGTTACACATAACGGCTTTGGTTGTTTTGTCTTAATTGTACGGAACATGATTTATAAATATGATTATATGGTTTACTTTATAGAACCTAGTTAATAGTTATGCGTGGTTTGCTTTTCAATTCGAGCGCTCGAAGCCCTATAAAATAGCATAAGTTGATTGCGGACGTACTATGTAGAACTAGACTTAAGTGACCCTTCATCCTGGAATAAGAAAACGCTTGTATAGGATGATAACAGGGACATGGTCCAATCCAAAACCTGACCGCTTTTCCATGCCAGAGCTATCTAGGTAGATACGAATCGAGACCTTAGGAGCATGCTAATACCCTACATACCTACATACATACACAGCACCATGTACATGTCACATGTATGTACATACATATGTATGCAAGCCGGCGCAAGGTAACGGTTGGGTTGCGTCTGCAGCCAGGGGTTGACTGACGAGGTTTTGATTCTAGAACTCCAACCTAGACCGTAGTCTGTTCCACGACAGCTATTCTACCCTACCCTGGTCCACCCTTGTCGTCGGTCCCCTGCGCCGCCTGGCCTAGACCGTCGTCGATATCAGAGTGGACCGCATACGCCCATGCACTTGGTACGCCCGCGGCCGTGCTTAATCACCTTTGCCAATCTTTCCCACTTACAGCGTGTGCATATAACTAACCCATTTTGTGGTATGTTTCAAGGTGTGCTGTGGTTTCTCTTTCGGTTGACGTATGAGCGAGTAGCGAATTGGCGGCCTTGTGTGTTTAAAGCGAGTGCTAATTCATGGAGAAGAGTATATGGCTTGTATAATAGGGTAGGGGGCCCTCGACTAGTGATCAGAAGTAGTATGTAGTCTACATACCTACTTAACGTCCAAGTCAATCCGTCCATACTTCAGCTTGGTCAATTCGGTTAACTATGATACTGCATGGAATTTACATCGATTGGTTTTGTAAGCATTCCAATTTTAACTCTAGTGTCCAATTACCGAAAAAGCCTTCTGGTTAAACATACGGGGAACAGTCAAGGAGGTGGAGAGATTTAGATTAGACCGTTTGACATGTTTTCTAGCGGACAGTTCGGGATCCGGAGGGCTTAAGAAGGTTAAAATCTAGCTATCGAAGAGGCAATACAAAATGAATGCTCTGGTGCGGTTCCAGGTTGAGATGCACTGCTGGGTTTGATATTGTAACATGAGTAATTCAAGAGGTAGGTAGTCGAGTCTTAGGAGCCGCAATCTTGTTGGATTCCCAGCGCTTGCTTGATGGGTTGAGATTAAACCTAGGGACTTGGTTCGAAAGGGGGTAGAAATTGTCTTCGTGTTTTAATTGCTGCTAGAAGTAAAATCGATGCGTGTGGTTAAAGAAGTTGCTAGGAAAAATTGAAGATATTATCCATAGGGCGTTTATAATGATATTATGTACCCACTTGGCTCCTGGTGCTCGTTTATAGACTAGCCTAACCCGATAGTTAGATACCGTGGATTTCGTACTAAACTGGATTTAGCGGCTGCCCCTCCATTCAGTCTTGAGTCATTCCGCCAAAAATAAATCGACGCCGGAAACTTTGTCCAAGCTCATATCTTCACAACATATCAGCGAAAACAGCCCATTCTGACTCGCTATGTCGCAGAATAAAGCTGCCAAAGGTGGCGTTTCTACAAAAGGGAAGAAGCCAAGTAAACCTGGAACTGACGAGAAGAGAGAGGATGTGCTTCAGGCCGTGGTGCGTATTTCGCATTTCTTGGGGACTATCGCGGGGCATTTTTTGAATTAGGAGCTGTGGCTAACACGATGCATGCGCTTCTTGCTCTCCCAGCTCATAGCAGATTCCTTCCAGACTCGATTTCTTCCGTTCTCGCTGGAGAAGCCAAGAGTATGTATATCCTGTAAGCCTTCATTCAGCTTCGTTGTTGATCCCCGTCGCATCACAGTGTCTCCTCCCGCTGGCGAATACACCTCTCATCGAGTACTCGCTTGAGTTTCTCGCTATGAATGGTGTACAAGAAGTCTTCATATACTGCGGCGCCCACCACGACCAGATCGAACGATACATCCACGACTCCAGATGGTCCCCTACTTCGAGATCATGCCCTTTCTCAACCCTCGAATTCATTCGCGTTGCCGACGCTCGGTCGATAGGCGATTTCCTTCGGGACTTGGACAAACGCAACATTATCGGCGGCGACTTTATTCTGGTACACGGAGATCTCGTTTCCAATATCTCCCTCGACGGGGCTCTGGCCGCGCATAGGGCTCGCCGAGAAGCGAACCGTGACTCATGTATGACCATGGTACTGCGAGAAGCTGGAGAAGGGGAACACAATACCAAGACCAAGGGAATAACGCCAGCCTTCATCATTGACCCTAATGCGAAGAGATGCCTACACTATGAAGAGATACATCCTTTACAGACTGATCGTTACGTCACCCTGGACCCGACTGTGCTTGAGAACCGCGAAGTGGAGGCCCGAACGGATCTAATCGATGCCGAGATTGATATATGCACGCCGGATGTGCTCGCTTTATGGTCAGAAAGTTTCGATTACGAACTTCCCCGGGCAAACTTCCTCCATGGCGTACTGAAGGACTGGGAGCTGAATGGGAAGATGATTCACACGGAAATTGTTAGTGAAGGCTATAGCGCCCGTGCCAGAAACCTCCAGATGTATGATTCCATCAGCCGAGACGTCCTGGGCGGCTGGACTTACCCCTTCACGCCGGACTGCAACATCTTCCCGGGGCAGTCTTATCAACTTCGGGGAGATGGCGTGTATCAAGAGGACGACGTCGAAGTAGAATCTGGAAGTGAAGTTCTTGACTCAATGTTAGGCAAAGATACCCATATTGGACCGGGAAGTATAATAAAAAACAGCATCGTCGGCCGGAACTGCAAAATTGGACGCAACGTTCAGATTACCGATAGCTTCATATGGGACGACGCAACGATTAACGATGGAGTTTTAGTGGAGCATGCAGTTATAGCCGAAAAAGGTGTATTAGGAAAAGGAGCCTTGGTCCACGAGGGGGCTCTCGTATCCTTTGGGGTCCATTTAGGCGAGGGGACGGACGTCAAACCCGCTACGATGTTATCCCTTCTCTCTCATACCGGGCAGACCATATCGCCTCAACCTGAATTTGTCGGTTCGGGAGGAAAGGGCGGCCTCTTTCAGAACCCAATTGATGACGAAACGGATCCTGACGACCCATCAACGTTGCAGAAATCACTCATATATTCCCTGGAAGATCTTGACCTCTCCGACTCATCAGTCTCGACGCTTGCAGATGAGGATTACATGTCTGATGAGTCGGGCCCAGTATCAGCTACTGCTAGTCAACCCACCTCAAGATCGCGACTCTCCTCCTTTGCCTCGGATGATTCGGGTGGGCCTACGTTCTCCTCCTTCCACTCCGACGCGGTCCACGGATTATTAGATGTTCTCCGCGGTACGTCGGGCAACTTTGAATCCGAGAAGCTCGAGTTTATGTCACTACGACTCGCGAACAACGCGTCCGATGCAGCCATGAGGAAGGCTGTCGCGACGGCCTTCGTTCGTCGAGCCATTGAGCTTATGAATCCCGAGAACGGAGCTTTGGAGCCGTCGAAAGCGGCTAAGCAGGTCCTCACTTCGCGAGAGGGCGCTACAAGTTTCGTAACAGAAGTCGGCGTTGGCGATCAGTCTGTACCAGAACAAGTCGAATTCGCGCTGGCGGTGCAGAAAGCGTGTGTCAATAGCGCCAAGTTTATCGAAGTTGCCAAGGCCGGAAACCTCCTCGCTGCTATGCTACAACAGATGTACGATCTTGATATACTCGAAGAAGATGGTATTCTGGGCTGGTGGGAAGACGATAGGGGTAAAGAGGACGGTCTAATGTCAGGCGTGCGGGAAAAATGCCAGGCTCTCGTCGAGTGGCTCGAGAACGCGGACGAAGAGAGTGATGAGGAGGAGGAGGAGGAGGAGGAGGAGGAGGAGGAGGACGATGACGAGTGATTAAACGACCAATACCCTCGTCTGAGGGTATTCACATTGAGTGAGCGTCCTTTCATTTCCCAACATGAATGCCTGTGCCGAAATATGCTACGAAGTCACTTAGGGTTATGTCGAGTGATGGGGATACCGGGCTAAAACTACCAGCGCTCTGCTGCTGATGCGATAGTTGATTTAGAAGGGTTTAGATGTCCCATGGAGGAGCTTAAGGATCCTTAAGGAGTTAGATAAAATTCATAACGAATTTTCAATACTATCAAATTCAAAGATGGCTTGATTTTATATCTAGGTACAGTATCAATGCCGTGTTTATGGTATACCTTGGCCATTTTCGGATTATACGCATATGGTGGTCAACAATGGCGATGGGTTGGCGATTTGACAAAGATGCCCATTATATATTCAATTAACGAGGTCATTAAACAGCTCGCATAAATGCACAGCGGGTGGGTACCGTATCCGTAAATCTGATTATTGAGAAGACGCGACGCGACGCGCTTTCTTTTCAATTAAACTTGCCCCTCTACCTCATAGAGTTGATATCAACCTTGGAAACTCATAACGTTTATGTTATTTTGCGACCTTCCTCGTAACGACAGTGATCGAATTGAACTAGTCTATCGGGCGCCTCTAGATTAGTTTCATATGATGCCTCATTCTGTGTCGCCGGAGGCTGGTAGTCAGAATACTACTACCGATGAGACCATGGCAGACGTTCCCACCCAAAATGGTGGTAGCCAAGCTACCGATAATGATATTACCATGACTGAAACGAACGCTGTTCCCACAACCAAGGAGGAGGACAAGAAGGATGTCAAGTTAGAGGACCTATTCGCGGATGTTGACTCGGATGACGAAGAGTTCCCCAGCTCACGACCAGCCGAAGAAAAGTTATCGACATTGTGAGATTTCGGAAACCCCAACTAGGCTTGAAGGAATTAGATTTAACAGACGATATAGCGATGGTCCTGTGCCCTTAAAAGCTTCAGACCCCGAAATTTTACGCATGTTCTATCAACGATTCTTCCCCTGGCGCTATCTGTTCCAATGGCTGAACCATAGCCCGACACCAACGAACGACTTCGGTCATCGCGAGTTTGCCTTCACCCTACAGGGCGACGTTTATCTGCGATATCAGTCGTACCCCACCGCTGACCTGTGAGTGATCTATGGTCTCAATCCCTGCATATTTGCAATACAGTAGCTCATGCCGCCCGTTATAGAATCCGAAAAGATGTCCTACGCCATCTGCCGACCCGTTTCGAAATCGGACCCGTATACACGACAAACCCACGCGATCGCAAGACGCTGCGAAATTCAAGCGCGTTCAAGCCCTTGGCTAAAGAGCTGTGCTTCGATATCGATTTAACGGATTACGACGAAATCCGAACGTGCTGCGACAAGGCGAACATTTGCAACCGATGTTGGCAGTTCATCACTATGGCTATCAAAGTGGTAGACGTGGCACTGCGAGATGACTTCGGCTTCAAGCATATCATGTGGGTGTACTCCGGACGAAGAGGTGCCCACGCTTGGGTATGCGACAAGAAGGCGCGGACCATGGACGACCAGAAGCGTAGGGCCATCGCGGGATATCTCGAAGTGATCCGCGGCGGAGCGCAGAGTGGGAAGAAGGTCAACTTATGGAGACCGTTACACCCCCATCTGAGGTATGCCGGGTTTCTGTCCCCAACCCCCCGGGGAAGTCCTATCTAGGATATATACTGACGATTATCCCAAAGTCGGAGTTTGAACATTCTAGCACCGCATTTTCAAACAGACATACTCGAGGCACAGGACCCGTGGGCTTCGCCGGAGAGGGCCGAGCATCTTTTATCTCTCCTCCCCGACAAAACATTAAACGAAAGTCTACGCAAGAAATGGGACTCTTCCCCGGGCCGCCCGAGCACATCCAAATGGGCCGACATCGACGCCCTTGCTCGGTCAGGGGCTAGCAAGAACCTCGACACGAAAGCGTTGCTGGACGCGAAGCAAGACGTAGTGCTCGAATACACGTACCCGCGCCTCGATATCGAGGTCAGCAAGAAACTGAACCACTTGCTCAAGTCGCCCTTCGTCGTGCACCCGGGCACGGGGCGAGTGTGCGTGCCGATCGACACGCGGCGGCTGGAGGACTTCGACCCGCTCGGGGTGCCGACGGTGCATAGCTTGCTCGAGGAGATCGACTCGTGGAAGCCCGACGGCGAGGATACGAAATCCCTCCAGGATTGGGAGAAGACGAGCTTGCGCCCGTACGTCGAGTACTTCCGCAGCTTCGTGCTGGCACTCATGAAGGACGAGCGGGACCCCAAGGTAAAGCGGGAAAGGGAAGAGGGCGATGCGATGGAGTTCTAAACCAGGTGGCTTCGGGTCTGATGATTCGCTCCCCTTGAGCCGGTTTGGCTATAATAGTTGGGTATATAGGTAGGTATGTATTTCGTACTACGGCATAGGCATGGAGTCTTGGGATTCTTTACGTATTTGAAGCCGGGACATGAATCATATTATGCACGACTTTCTTCTCCTCGATCGTGGTATTGTTGTTTATGCCTCTCCTGATTCTTCGCTGAGGAGCTTCTGCCTCACCATAGCCACCAGGTCCTCATTGCTACCAGTGCCCGTTTCTCGCCGGAGGGAGTTGCTAGCAACGCTAATGGTCTTATCTCTGGTCTTCATCCCGTGCGTGATTTGCAAGTCCGATTTCGCTACGCCTAGGATCTGTAATGTGTTATTATTGGGCTCTTACCTCTCCCGTATAATACGTGCGTATGTCCTATATGTTCGGTATACATGTTATATGTAGCAAAAAAGAAAATCCTACACTAAGAATCCTAAGACAGTTTCTCAAGGAACAAGCTCCTTGGTTTATGCCACACCACCTAACGTAAGACAATATATGCCTGTAGAGAAGAGATAAGATATGAATAAGAGCAATATCAGCCTGCTTACCTCACTCAATATCTCGATCACAGCTTTATTTGCCTTACCATCCTGGGCCTGGGCCGAGACGCATAGCTCGATAGCCTCGTCGGTGATAGCGGCAACTCCCTCTCGCACCTTGCTCGCCCCGGGTCGGACGTGACACCGCAGCTGCAGGATCTCGGGCGAGGACGATTTCGACTTCTGGATTAGTGTTATGGCGTTACGAGCGGCCATGTTGTCATTGTGATAAGTAGTTTAGGTTTTATTTTAAGAGGCGCCTAATGATGATTTGGTGGAACTCTGCTATTCTCTCTTTTGTACGGGTTGATGTTTCTGAACCTTCCAGGTTTCCGATTGGATATGCTTGAGATTTAATAAGGGTTATGTAGGCTGATAGATAGGGACCATGTACCCGCTAAAAAACCCAACGCTTAGGCACATATAGTCTATGGTAGCCCGCTGTGGATAGGGTAGGACGAAAATTTACAGTTGCTCTACGTAGCGCTGTAGCTTACCTAGCGGCCTAGTAGTACCTGCGCTGTGTGTTGGCTAAGAGGGACCCACCTACGTGTGCATACCCGCGCACGGTGGATACGTGTATGCGTAACTTTTCGGCGGCGGCCATCATACCAAGCTAGTGAGAGGTACTTGCCCGATCTCATACAATAAAATAACTGGGAAGCGGCGACACTCTCAAACCAAGTACATCAACATTGTTTCAATTCGAGATTCTCTCCCTCGACATTCATCGCTCATTTCCCTTCTTTTCTCACCGTATTCCCAATATGCGACATTCATTGTAAATTGCATGTTTTTGTCGCGCAAGTTCTCGCCACCTTCATCCCTCCTTCTACGCCGAACAATGGCGTCCGACCAAGCACTTCGCGCCGCTCACGGCCATACTCTCACAGCTCTTAGCCGATGGTCTATTCTGGACAAGAAACTGCCTCGTAAGTTGCTGATGTAGGCTTTGAAATATGGCGGGTTGTGGTATCTTTTAGTAACAGCGAAATCTAGCCGTCGATCAGATTAAAGCCGTCCACCTTTACGACTTCGATAACACCCGTTCGTCTCCCCGCGCCTCTATCTTGCCGTCATTCGCAACTAACCCTACCCTACCTCAGTATTCCAGACTCCTCTCCCTAACCCCAAACTGTGGGATCCGCAGACGCTTGGGTTGCTAAACACTCCCGACGTATTCGTCAACGGTGGTTGGTGGCACGACTCTAGGATACTGGCTGCGACTGGCGAAGGTGTCGAACATGAGGAGAAGCGTGCTTGGGAGGGATGGTGGAACGAGAAAATCGTGGAACTGGTCCGACTGACCATGAAGCAGAGCGATGCCCTCTGCGTTCTACTGACTGGGCGTTCTGAACAAGGCTTCTCCCAACTCATCAAGCGAATCGTCGCGAGCAAGGGCTTAGAGTTTGACATGATTGGACTTAAGCCGGCTGTTGGGCCCAACAACGAACGCTTCCTAAACACCATGGACTTTAAGCAGGTCTTCATCAGAGCCATACTAGGCACCTATACCGCGACTAAGGAGGTTCGTATTTACGAGGATCGACCGAAGCATGTCGCCGGCTTCCGCGAATTCCTAGCCGAATACAATAAACAGCGAGTCAACCTTAGGCAACCCCCGATTTCTGCTGAAGTCATTCATGTTGCTGAACTCTCCACCACACTCGATCCCGTCGTCGAGGTGGCAGAAGTACAACACCTTATCAACATCCACAATAGTCTTGTCAAGGGACGAAACGGAACTCGACGGACCGGGCGCATGTCTATCAAGAAAAGCGTCATCTTTACGAGTTACATGATCGAACCGGCTGATACGAAGCGATTAATCAAGCTCCTAAACGAGCTAGAGCCCGACGTAACGGATCTAAAGTACCTTGCTAATACCATCATGATCATGACACGAGCATGCCCAAAGCCTATCCTGGACAAAATAGGCGGCATGAACTCTAAGATGAAGTGGGAGGTCACCGACATCGGCTCTTTTCGGTCTGTTATTTGGGCGGCACGCGTAAGACCAGTTCCAGCCAACGCGGTCTATCATACCGAGAATTCGCCGCCGTCAGTAGTTCTTGGCCTTAGAAGGGGCGCTCGCCCACCAGATGTTCAAAAGATCCATCATTGGCAACCAATACCACCCGAGAAATCCTTTGCATTCGAGACGACGGTTGGTGAAAAGATGGTGCTTCGCATCGAGCGTGAGCGTGAGCGTGAGGACCAAGACGGGGACCAGTATGATAGCCAGAGAGAGAAGCACTTTTCGCAGAAGGG
Source organism: Pyrenopolyporus hunteri (assembly GCA_902806595.1). Classification (NCBI taxonomy): domain Eukaryota; kingdom Fungi; phylum Ascomycota; class Sordariomycetes; order Xylariales; family Hypoxylaceae; genus Pyrenopolyporus; species Pyrenopolyporus hunteri. Next base: position 410,983 of record CADCXC010000046.1, read on the forward strand.
CTCCAAGCGAAAGTTTGTAAGCGACGAGGACAGGCAAACGCGCCAGCACGGCGGGAACTATGGCAATAACAACCGCGAATACCATAGCTCAAATTACCAGGGACGAGGCGGCACGGAAAATAGGGGTCGCGGCGGCCATAGGGGTGGTGGCAGTTCCAGAGGTAACCGCGGTGGCGGTAGAGGAGGATTCAGGGGTTCTGGAAGAGGTGGCAAGGGTGGAGTCCATGGATATCGCTCTCTCGACGATGTTGATACGCGTGACAACACGCAGGGGGGGTTTGGCTCATCCACAGTTTCATACGATGATACTTTCCCTTCGTTACAAGGCGGTGGCCCCCAATTTCAGCAGCCTCTGCCGCCACCTCCGCCGTACGGCCAGCCGTTCCCACTGCAGGGACAATGGCCGGCTCCAGGAGGACCTCCAACGCAGTCGCGGCCTGTGGGTGGTCCCGGGCCGGATCTCCAGAACTTTTACTAAGCGACTACGGTAGTTGAGTAATGCACTCTGTCTACCCTTACTCGGAGGGGCCAGTTTAGGGAGTTTGTTTTATGGCGGTGGCCTAGAACGGAGCCACGATCATTACATTACATCAACAAGTTTGGCAAGTCCAGCTATGAAGTCGTCCAACCAGATTTAGTTGAACGAAAACGACCAATGTTTCTCAACTAGGCATAATAGGGTTCATACGGTTGGTATTACCTCGCGGATAGGCTTGTACATATGGATTCACATACCCTCTTGTGTTTATTTCACAGGAATGCCGGTTTAGCTAGGTTAGGCGTTTAGCAGGAAATCTGTGGATCGGCATAGGAACAGAGTAACAATTGATAATGCAAATTACTATTTTGGTACAAATATTGGAACGACGTAGGCATAAGTTGATCTACAGAATGCATATGTTAGTCTAAATTCTAGACGACTATTTTAAACGACTTGGTCTTATGCGCCAGATAACAATCAGAAAAAGATAGAACAATGTGGTGAGTTAGATGAATCATGCTCGTAAAGCACGAGTCATAAACAGCCTCTAAAAAATCATCATAGACAACTGGCTGGTAGGGTATAGTTGAAAAGAGAAAGATTGGCGGACTTACCACAGAATTAGGACCCACGTCTCCAACAGGAGCACGTTCACCATCTTATATGTACGAAAATGGGAGCTTGGTCAAAACTGGGGAATCCGAATTTTATATGTACAGAGTGTACCTCATAGTCACGATCCCCTACCCTCACCGTGATAGGAGGTCGTATAATCGGTTGTCCGCCACCTTTAGTGATAGCTGCGACGTTATAAAGCTGCTTTTCTTGGGGCCAGGCCAATTCCAGCCCCAAACCCCAGGCAGGTTGGTTCGCAAATAATATTGCGGTCTCCCTCCCGCTTACTCTGTGGTGGCCGAGACGGGGTTGATCTCGATGCCATACTTTTCCTTTAGGCGCTCTCGCCTGCGCTCTTCGTATCCTGGGGGTTTGATACCTATTGACCGTTAGTAACACCGCGCCATGGTATTATAGAGGGTGGGTGTGGTGCAGCGCTTACCCCTCCCCTCTCCAATATCGGAGATGGTCTCGGCGATGGGCCGCCGTCGGTTCTTCCGGAGGTACTCCTTGCGGTCGTACTCGTCCATCTCGGGCACCTCGTTGCGGGGCGCGCCGCGCAGGGAGCCTCCCGTGTACTCGAACGTCGACATGATGACGGAGAAGGCGGCGCCGAAGCCGAGGACTTGGGACATCCGGCCAGCTATGCGTGCAAATTCTTCTTAGCTAACATCATTAAGACGGAAACGCGGGGGGGAGCGTACCTCTAAGGCCAATCGTCGCTCCGCTTAGGAACGAGGCGATCGTCACGTTCAGCGTGTCGTCCTTCTCCCGCAGGTTGGCGGACGCATCTTTCGAGAATAGGTATACGGCGCCGAGAGTAGCTACGGAGAGGTATTCGTATTAGCTTCCTGGTTACGATTCGATGACGACAAGACCTCCTCCGCGTTAAGCAGTAGAGTAGAGAACCGCCCGCGGTCGAATCGGGTGGGGTAAAAACAAAATAAAAGACGTACTGAACATCGCCATGGTGCCGCCAGACCTGCTGAAAACACCCCAGGCGCCGACGTTGCGCTTCGCGAGGGAGTTCTGGACGGCGGAGACGATGAACCCGGTGCCCGCGCCAAACAGCGCGCCTTTTATGCCGGACTTGATAGCATCGTGCTGGTGGAAGAAGTGCTCGTTCACTTCGGCCCGGGCGGTTTGTCGATTAGCCATCTTGACTCAAGCCCGAGGGAGGCAATCCGCAAAGGGGGCTTGAGGTGTGTTGGAATCTGTTGATGTGATATGGCCGAGTAGGAGAGGGAGGTTCGGGTATAGGTAGGTGGGTGGTATATATTATGTACAAGAGGTAGAGCTTTGAGCTCAATCGGATGAATGATGATTGGTTCCTCGGGATTGTTCCAAGGTTTGGTTTATTCTGCCGGATCTTTGCCGGGGCGTGCTAGCACGTGACGGCTGTGGACGACAAGCTTAGGTAATAATGAACAAACCGGGGCTGAACTTTCAACGTTCCAACCTTAAATCTGGGCATGTACAACACCAACGTAGGTACCTAGGTACCTAGGTAGGTACCTAGTGCCATAGATGAGAAAACGTCCGGGTGTTTTCTTATCTTTCAGACATGCATGAGGTAACATTCTAAACGCCTGTGTAACATTTTCGTGTAGACATGACAATTTATTTACCGACTACATGCAGTTATAATATTTTGTAGAATATATACACCGTCTTTAGTTACATCATCGCAAAGCGATTGGGGCTTTCAATATTGTTCTTACGAAGGACATGATTTATTGAAGGAATACCTCGTTAAGTGTCGGAGTCGGGTAATTGCACCGCATCTTCCGAGTGCCGTATTTATTAGGTACCTACCTAGGTAGTATTGGAACATTAAGTTGACTGAAAGAACTGATCTAGAATGACTGTGAAATCATGCGCATGGACGTCGCCGTCCGAAGCTACCAAGTCATGTTCAGACAGGGGACTCTAATCAACTAATGGCATCGCGCCATGACATTTTATAAATACACACACACACACGTAGGCCCCGGGAATCATCACATTAGGCATTCAAGTAAAATACTTTATAGGCTTAGAGATAGAGCAAAAACGACATCAGGCAAGGACCAAGGTTGCTTCAAATTATGTACCTACCTACCTAAACGCCAGAGGTACCTTACGTCATGTAGAGCAAGGCAGGAAGATAGGTAAGTACTACCCTAACCCAGCGCTAGGCAGCGGAATATTCCATGGTCCGCGATAAGCGATAAGAACCAAAACGGTTTCCAGTTCCAAACCAAAGCCCATCAAACGTTTGACGCACGGTCCTTCTCTCATAGACTAGGCTTTTTGGCGCTTTGGGTAATTCTCGAGAAGCTTACTGATGAGTGATGATCCTGGCAACTGACCAACCCACTTTACAGCCCACTTGATCATGGTCGGCTTCGAACCCTAGAGTTACGCATCGTCATATGGAGGTTTCGTCAGCTTTGTCAGAAGGATTTCGAGTACCGCAAAACCTATTCATCTTCTTGCAGGCGCCTTCTTTCCAGGGAGAGTGGGATTGACCGGAGCATCGTCGTCGCTTGCGTGCGTTCTGCCTTACATCCATTTCTTTATTCTTTTCGACGCCCCTCATACGTCTCTCGTTAGTTCCTCTGGTCAAAATTACCTAGGATCATCGACCCGTTGCATCGACTCCTTCTCTACCCGGTACCTAAGGTTACCCTCTCACCAATCAGCATCCCACATCGAGTCTAATACACTCGATATGAATAGTTGAATAAGGTGCCTGGGCATAGAAAAAAACTGTCGTCTTCTATCAGGGGTAAGGATATTTTCAGTTCCTTTCCCCCCAATCTACCTACCTAAGTTAGCCGTATAAAAAAGTAGTGGAAACAGAGAACACCGTGCTCTTCCACTCCTTAGTATATAATCTCTTACCAGAGTCATGGTGTTTAGTTACCTTTTATGATATCAATAGGTCTCCTATAGCTTACAACTGCTGAGGGTCTTGGATTACTGGGCACTTTCAAGTTATTTCGTGGGCTCGGTTCGGGAACTAATGTTAAGTCAAACAACAAAGTATCCAACTCTGGTATGGGCGTATCCGTTTGTCGTTGGCACGCTTTTTTTTCTTTCCCCCATCGGTTAGGACCTCGTGGCATAAAGACGCACAAGCATATATGAGGAAGGAAGCCACCAGGTGGACTCACTCCCACTCGATCCTGTTATCGTCATACAAACATGAACCTCCTGCTGATTTTATTTTAGGAACTGCCACTATCTATTTCAGCAACTCTCCTTACTGCTCATTACTGCCAAATCTGGTCATTGGGTATACCTCACGTACCGTTCTCCTCGTGATTTCTCTCTATGCGTCTTCCTTAACTCCTAGGAGTAGGGGTATTAATTACGCGAGACCCTTTCGAGAAGCGCGCCACAGCCGTTCTAGTCGGGTCTCGTCTCCCTCACCTACTTCTAACCGCGGGACTATATGCCCTCAAGACAATCAGCCGTCAACATGACCTCTCTTTATGACTCGGACGACTTGGAAAAGCTTCGTCAACTGCAACTAGCGGCGAGACGCAGCTTCCAAGCTCTGCCTGATCCTCGGGGTGAGTTTTTAACCCGCTACGAGACTCCCGCCATTTTAGAGGCAGCGCTGATTGGAATTTAAAGCCCTCACGTCACCGCGTTTGTTTCGTCAGTTCCTCGCATCCCAGCTAGTGGAGCTAGGCTTCCTCGATTACTGCACAAGTCATGAAATGCAGTTGGTCGTGCCACAATCATTTTCAACCCAAGAAAGTATCACTTTAGTTTCTACCGTTTGTTGCCGCTGTCGCCATCATTTTCTCGTAAAGAGCGACTTTCGGCGGGTTCGGGCCTATAACGATGAGCACCGACACCATATGCTCGTTCCTTGCTCCCAAAAATCTACGGATCATCCTAGGATAAAGCAGTCGCCATACGATGACACCGTTAGTTACGCTAGATACGTCTGTGTGGCCGATGATTGCTTCTTCAACATCGAAATCTCCGTCGTGCCTCCGAGGATCCCGCCGGGTGATCTAGCCAAGTTTAATGATAAGAACCGAATCTCACGAAATCTGGAGTCCGCGCGAGAGAAAGATCCGGACCGGTATGTGGATTTCAGCGACCTACCAACTCTGGGACCCGAAGGCATGCTCCGTAGATACCTTGCAGATGCCCTTCAGCAGCAGGCTGATGGGCAGCCGCTAAGGATTAACAAACGTAACAAAAGATTCCTGGTGTGGATAAGCAACGACTTCGATGATCTCTTGAAATTCTTAGGATTTTACGAAGGAGTAGATGCTGCCACCGACGAGCCATGCTGGTACATTACTCCCCCTGAAGAGGGACGGAACCCGACCCGTATTGGGACCCTACGAGCTCGCATGGAGGACGCGCAAGTGGAACTCGATATCCTCACTAGCGCGCCGACAACCCCTGCTTGGGAGAGACTACTTCATGCATTCCAGGGCGAATTTGCCAATGGCCCAGTTGATGCGGGTTATCTCACGTCGGTCACTGAAGACGACCTGGCACTGCTAGGTTGCCTAGCCATGTATCCGCCTGAATATTTTAGCTGGGCGGCTATTCTCCTAGCAAGGCTACGCCCTAGGGACCGAGAGAAGTACCTAGATGCTGGTGTGCGTTGTATCCGAGACCGTAGTGACGATGCGTCTACCGAGATTATCATGTATAAATCTCGGTTTGACGAGGCATCTGCTCTGGACATAAGGGTGCAAGAAGCCTTCGCATTTTTTGACGCTTCTCCTCAGGACGGCTTGACGTCAGACTGGTTTTTAGCGAAGTACTATGAGATGACCAAGTTTAATGGGACTGATGAGTCCAAGGCTCAAGCTCAACAACATCTCGAGGCCATCGGCAACTATCTAGGAAGAGATATTGTGAGCGAAATCGATCCTAGAGCTGCGGAGAACGTAGGGCCGGGGGGACTTATGACATACTCTCCTATTGGGTCGGGGAACAGAATGAGCATCTCAGCGGCCGCAAATCTGCTCGGGGTAGAGGCTCACTATACGGCGGAGATAATCCGTGGCTTCGTGGAGCGATTGGTACGTTTGGACTATTCTTGCTTTCTTCTCTTTACCTAATAGTTTTCTAATCGTAAACCTAGGACGAGGATATAGACCGACTCAAGGTCGTTGAAGCCCTCGATGTTCTGTCCGAACTCAAGCGGCAACAGGGCAAGCCAGAAGAGGCGGGCGAATTGCAGCAAATCGCTGGGTTCGTTAAGCAGACTGGATATGCACCGGCCTTGGTATCTCAGCCTCATTCATCGCCGAAACCAGCGGGCTCCGTCGACACACCGCCCGGCCTAAAGAATATTGGGAACACATGCTACTTAAACAGTCTTTTGCAATATTTCTATAACGTCAAGACAGTACGCGATCTGGTGCTCAATTTTGACCTAGTGAAGCTTGACCTTGACGAAGAGACAGTCAAACAGCGTCGAACAGGTGGAAACGGCACTAGCGTCAATCTCGAAGAAGCCATCGTCGCTAGACAATGTGAGTGGTATATGGCCTGCTGCCAACATGATGAAATATTGACCTAGAAAATAGTTGTGGAGATGCTTCAAGGGCTGTTCACTGATTTGCAAACGACTACCGAGACTGCCGCGCAGCCTTCCCAGAAACTCGCCAATACCGCGCTCTCGTCGGCTAGAGACATCTTAGACCAGCAATCCCAAAACGTCCCTCCACCACTGCCAGCGCGCCCGTCACCCGCACCGCCGGTCCCCCCCAAGACAAACCCTGAGGTAGTGGACGAAATGACTGAGAGTACGGTAAACGTCACTGTCGAGTCAGTAAACGACAAACTTGAGATGGCTAGTTCCCAGAGTTCTCAAACGCTGGTTGATGACGGCGGAGACGCGGCAATGTCCTATATCCAATTAGAAACGCCGGATGATAATGACTCGGTCGTTCTTCCGCCACAAGATGACGTTAAAATGCAGGACTCGGCCAAGTCCTGGACTCTCGATGATAAGATGGCGGAGGTCTCGCGGAGATTAGAACATTCTGACCGGTCAGGGACGGCGCAGCAGGATGTTGGGGAAATTATTGGCAACATACTCGAGCATCTTATGCGCGCGATTCGCCCGGATGGCCCGATGCCTGAGAAACCTGAGCTGCAGGCGGACAAAATAACGAAGACGTTCTTCACTACGATCGTGAACTGTACAATAAAAACCAGGAAAGGATCCTCCGCCGACCCCCCGGCCCCCTACTCGGAAGAAAGTCCTATAAACGTGGAGATCGTCCCAGAGCGGTGGATTACCGCCTACCCCGAAGAAGCGAACGAAGCCTCCGACGGCGCAAGTAATAACCCTGGTGGGGCGAGTATCGTGCGCTGTACCTTGGTCGCGGCGTTGGACAGGTACTTCGCCTATGAACCAATCGACGACGGAAATCGTGCACGATATAGTAGTATTAGGGCACTCCCTCCCATAGTGCATATTTGCATCCAACGAAGTACGCCAAAGGGGAAAAATAAAAACCCCGTTATAATACCGGAGGTTTTGTACCTTGACCGTTATATGGAAGCCGAGAAGGGCTCGCCCGTCTGGCTCGCCCGTAAACGATCTTGGGCACTTAAGGAGCGCCTGAAGGAACTCGAGGCCAAGGCCTCCCCCGGTACCCAAGAGGCTCCCGTGCCATCTATGGACTCGACGGTTTGTGACCTTACCACCTTCCGACTAGAATCTCGCGAGTGCGCTAACCTCAGAAACCAGGAGTTCAACAACGCGGATACTGAAGATCTGGCTACTATGGCAGCCTCGGCCCTAGACAGTGCCAGCGAGGAAGCAAATATACAACAAGCATTTCTAGAAGATACGGGGTTGCAAAGAAAGCGCAAGCTACCCGAATCTCTAGAATATGCGCTGTCTAAAAAGATAGTGACTCCGGACTCGGCTATCAGCTATCCACTCAGCGATAAGTTCGGTGATATTTCCTGGGAGACAAGCAAGCCACTCGATGAGATGACACGACAGGAACTTTTCGAGTTGCGCGAGAAGGAGGAGACTACATTCGATGCCATGAGGAAGGAGAAATACAGCATTCACGCAGTCATATGCCATCGTGGCGGCACGACCGCCGGGCACTATTGGGTCTGGATAAGGGACTTCAAACGGAATGCTTGGTATCGATACAATGACGAGACGGTTACAGAAGATAGCCGTGGCACGGAGGCTGTGCTGAATGATCTGAACGAGACGGGGGATCCGTACTATGTCGCATATGTTCGCGATGAGATAAAGGATGATCTTGTCGAGGTGCCCCAACGCTACAAGCCAGAGGCTAACGGTTCCTCAACCGTTAATCAGGAGGTCGAGATGATCGAGGGTGTAGCGTTCGATCCGACCCAAGTTCCTTCGACTAACGGGGTTCCCTCAGGCTCAGATAATCGATGAATAGGCGGCTTCTCGACCCAGTATATACCCTAATTCTTCTGCCGTGGATAACGAGGACGTGGTTGCATTGTCGGGGAGTTCATTGCGAATTCGCGGATTATATTGCCTAGGTAGATTAGAACCTAGGCAGGCCGGCAAGATACATTTGCTAGATGAAATGATGATTGGCTCCGACCTACTGATCTGTGTGGTGACGAAGCCCCATTGCCATTAATGAGCGGGTAAATATAAACACTTATACCTTCCTCCGTGGAAGCCGTAGCGTTTTATTTGTTCATTGATTTAATCAATTATTTATTTATTCATTTTTTTCGTAAGGCCATGCGCGGCTTTAAGGGGTATCTTTACGACCGCAACAATAACTCCTCGGCGAGCAAGGAATGGGACAGTAACAAAATAACAAAGTAACAAAGTAATAAGACAGAATGATAATACTTAGCTCTCATACCCGGATACTGTCCCTATGACTATTACTCCCAGCCGGGCCCGAAGCCGCAGAGGTCCTGGTGGAAGAACGGGGCAAATGCGGCAGCACGGCGGCGCGCGCCTTGTCCAGCTGGGCGGGCAGGGTGGCGATGTCGTCCTTGTAGTAGATCTGGTCGTGCTGCGGGTCGAGCCACAGGAACCGCACGGCCGACCCGAGCATCAGCAGCCCGGCCTCCGACGCCACCGGCGCCAGCGTGTCGACCACCACCTGCCGCGCCTCCCGGCTCACCTGGCTCAGCTGCCGCGCCGCCGCCTGCCGGTGCGCCAGGTACGCCGGCCAGTGCGTGTTCCAGTGCTCCGGAAACACCCCCGCCACCAGCCACGGCGGCTGCGGCAGTTTCTCCAGCCACCAGGTGCAGGACAGCGGGGAGCATGAGGACGGAGGCGGGTATAGAGACGGCGGTAGCGCGGCGGAAGATGTTAGGCTGCGGCCGGGGTCGGATCGAGACGGAGACGGAGACGGGGGCGGGGGCGGGGGCGGGAATACGGAGATTAGCGCCAGCCGCCAGATGTGCCGGCGCAGCTCGGCGGGGAGCGCGTGGAAGAGCGACGGTTCTCGGGGCCGGGCCGCCTCGCGCGGAGCCGGCGCCGGGGAGGAGGCGCTGGCTGAGAGGAGCGCTGCTATAGGGTTGCCGGGGCTGCTGCTCTGCGCCGTGCCCGAGTCGTCGGAAGCGAGCCCTTCCGAGGAGGGCCCGGCTTCGTCTGTTTGCGAGTCTGCGGGCTGCGCGTCGCGAACTGGCGAAGTTTGGTCAGGTTCTGCCGATCACGAACGGGCAACGATTCAAACGTAAGGTATGCGGTGGGTATGTGGTGGGTATGTGGTATGTATGTACGGATCGACTGGGTACTGAGAAAAAGGAGGGCTACCTTTCTTTGGGCGACCGGAGCGCGGCGGGACGGCGGCGGACTTGGCACGGATGGCGGTGCGGATCTGACTTCTGGAGTACCCGGTGATCTCCTCTATGCGCTTCTTGCTCATACATGCGTCGTAGTAGAGCGTCCGAACACGGAAGCGCTGGATCTCGGTGAGGTGTTTGGTGTGGATTTCCTTGGGCCGATTTCCTGGTGGCATTCTTTCTCCTTTCCTCTTCTCCTTCTTTCTCTTCGGCTTTTCTTCTTATCACTATTTATATTTATTTCGGTATAGTTAGGCTTTTGGGTTTTTGCATTTTATCCAATGAGTGATGTTGGCATACGGGGATCGGTAGCGATACGTACATGTTAATATTCCCTTTTTTAACCTATTCTATTCCACAATTTCCCCCACTCAATTTTTTTTTTAGTTATGTTCGCGATATCATCTATCTCTATCGGGATGTTAGTGTTGTGCTAGCGATGACGATGGAGATGACGACGACAACGACAACAACAACAGTCCAATGTAACGTGGGAGGGAAAGGAGAGCAGAAGGACGTCGGGGGTAAATAAAAAGTTTTCGAGGCGGGGTTAGTCGCAGAGTTAGCGGTTAGCGTCTGTGCGAGCCAGTCGACGGTACTTGACAAGAGTGCAAAACTTTCTACCTATTGGCCATCCGGAGCGGTTTATTTAACAGATGTTTACGGATGTTTACGGATGTTTACGGATATCTACGGGGATATTTACGGATTCTTCGACCACCTATGGCAGCTATGGTTGGGGGACAGGACAGCTCCGTTAAAAACGGGGTTCTACTCAAGCACCATATCAGTTCTCTTGTCAGAGAGGTTTTCAGTCCAATCTTAATAAATATCTACCATATTCCTAGGTTACAAGGCATCAGACCACCATGGCTCTGGCTCTAACACGACTACCTGTTTTTACAATAACGGTGCGGTACGGGTACTTCTGGCATCAGACCTTCGCATCCCCATTATACAGCCCCTATTACGAATATCCCTCCATTATTATGTTACGTATTATTATGTTACGTACCTGATGAGTAGGTAGTTTAAGCTAGCAGTATACGAGCACTGTATCAACTTTAATCGGATTTTAACCTGTTATAGATTCAGAGAGGTACTCGCCTGCAATCTCTTACATGATGCTCGGTGAGGTTACATACCGACGACTCTTAACCAACGCGAGCAGAGATTCTTTGGTGTCAATTCAATGCTATCCTCAATGCTTGAGCACAGGTTGCCGAATACGACGAATCGAGATCTTAACACGCAACCTCGATCAATGCCATACATAGTCATATCTTCGGGGAGAGACTTGTTCAAGCACAGCCGGTATTCTGAATCTAAACTCTGGAGTTGGAAGAGTGGGAAACAAACTACACTCGAAGCTCCTTGGTGAGTTTCATGCCAGCTATCCATAAGTAACAGATGTGATGTGATAACTTGTGGTCCAAGAGGAATAGTCATCTCCCATCGCCGCAGAAGAAGCCGCAACGCCGGATAATCCACCGTGAATAGGTAGGTATTTTATCCAAACTTAATAAGTACTTGAATAGAGAGCCAGAGAAGAAGACTTGAAAGAATAGGATTTCCACCTCCGAGTACCTCTTCTTAGAATGAAGCAGGAACGTGTCAACTACCATGATGCTAAACCCATTCAGACAACCCCGGGGGTCGCCGTTAACCGATGAATAAATCGACACGAGGAGAGATGGAAGTCAATGCCCAGGCTGTTCGTCAGTAAGAGCTCCTCCCGCGACAAGTAAGACGTGAGCTTGAAGATGGACGTCCGTTACCACGTGATGAGACAACACAGATATTTCAACAATGTAATCGAAGCGCTAGCAACTCCCGGCCTAATATGTCCTTCCCATTCCCTAATTTTCTATGATTACCAAATTTACTGCCGGCTATAACTATCCTTGGCCGCGCAGCAATTCCTCCTTCGGCTTCAACGTCTTCATAAAGTTCAACCCGTCTAATTATCTAACCTGAGTAAGCCCGGTTTATTTATTGTCGTTTGTTTACCCGTTTCTCAGCCCTCGTGGAGCAGCCTTGCCAAAGCGGTAGTATGAGCCAAAAGGGAGTTCGTATGTATTTTCTACTATCATCTATCTACCACCCCACTACGTCACTCCTACCTCCTGCTTCACCGTGAAGCCTACATTTACTAATCCCTTCAATCGATAGCTCCCGGAGTCATGGCCAATACTCACCCTTATCTGACGAGGGATCAGCGAGCCGAGATGGGTTCGACGTTGGAGTACTTTGGCATGGGCTTGCCTAGCTATGCATCCTATCCGACTACGAACGAAGAGGCGTACACCTGGATTCCCCTTATGGACTTTCGTGGCCTGACGCCCGTCGACCCCTACGACATAACCCTGTTCAATGCCCGTATGTGATAATCGGTATTGTTTTACCCCCACTTCCCTATTTCATCGTGGGACCTGGAACTCGCCACTAAGCTGACACCCAAAGACTCTTAAGCAGTCACTGATCCTCATCGCAATAGTTCTACTCTTGAATAAACCCTGGAGGACCGCCGCTCGAGCCACTACCGTGGCTAATTTGCGGCTTATCTTCGCCGTCTGTATCAAAGTCCACGCCGCCTTCAAGTCGGGCCCGCTCGAGAGAAGGGAAGTTGGACCCTTCTACGCCATAGTCTTCGACTACATAGTAGGCGCCTCTCTACCTACGGGTCAGGGCGCCCTACGCATGGCAAACCTTGTAAACTTCTTCGTGACGGCGTTCTGGCAATACAACTCCACTGTCGGCCAAAGACTGAGACATCGTGTTCACGTAGACAATGAGATCATGATGCTGCATTTCACGATATCGGAGTTCTTCTCCATGATAACGGGTGCTAAGAAGATCTTCCTGCCCTTCTGAGGGCCGATTCCCTGCGATGAACTAGGACTCCTATCTCTTCGGTGTGGGTTTAACGGAGTGGAACCATAATATTATCTGTTGATGCGGTGGAGGATGTGTTCTATAAAGACACTCACGTACCTTGCATACACAACCCCTAGCACACCTACCTACGCTTAAAATATACCCATGCAATAAAGAGTCTCTCAGATGACGATATTAACCGTAACTGCATTTATTACTAGAAAACGGAGGCGACTGTGCTAGGGTATCTTCCTTGATATTACCCCGCGAGCCCCGTACCTCTAAGCTTCGCCGTAGTACTTTCTTGCCTTATCCACGCGAGATATTAAGACATATGGTTGTTGAAGGTCTCTGAAGCGAAAAGGACACCTGAATATCCCCGTCTCGTCAAGGGAGGGCCTTCGTAACCGCGCTCCGGTCGTTCTCGTCGATTCGACTAGTACCGGCCGGGGCCGGCTTACTCTCACCGTGAAATAATCCGCCGTAACGATTTCGCGTCGTCGATCGACTCTCCGGTGATTCCTCTAGTCCCATTACTATGATGAACATCTAATATCTTCCATTATTTAGTAGAGTGCCCCTCTTAGATTCCTCCGAGGAACTTAGCTATGCAATAGAGGAGGCTATGCATGATACACTTCGGGCCTGAGGTGGTGCCCTTCTCAGGCCACATTTTAGGATGTAGTTTTATCATCCTATCTAGATGCTGTTTCTTCGTACTTTTACTACGAGTGCTAGCCGGCCTCATATATACCAACCTCTCTAGGATACTTTTACACGGTTTACCACACGAACAGCAAACTGGCAGGGGATACGTAACCCTATCGAACCAGCCAATAGAACACACCCCTATGATTTACCAGGTGCGCAGCTTCCCGGGATACGGCATCAATATAGTTTCTGCACGCCTCGATAGATCGACTCGGTACCTTCTTCTCGGGCACCTTCTTCTCGAGCACCGTTCTGAATAGGTAAGGGTCAACTGTTAAGTTTCTCCTTCCTCTACCACTGCTAATTTCCTGAGCGGATTCAACCAAACCCCTATTCACCTATACCGCACGATTATTGGCTGTCCAGTATGTCCTAGGCTTCTTGACCAATATCGTCTATCAAGATGACGCCTACTGGCGAGTTCGGCGGCTAGTCACGCCATAACGGCCCTTTGCCTAGCCTACCCGCACTCAACTCTATTGAATCATGGCATGATGATGATGGTGATATTGCTAGGCGTCTAATAGCGCTTCGGGGCTCTGGCTTCGACGTGTTACAGGCGCCGGTAGGCGCCGAGCTATCAGCCTTAAGAGAGCTCATCGTCCCAGACGGAAAAAAATATATCGGCATTAGCTGTTTTGCGTGGAATTAAACCTACTTCCGAGAGTCTATACAAAACCGGCCAGCATTACTTTAAAGAGGACCATTTCATCCAGTTAGCTATCTGGGAGGTCAAGGTTCGGACCAAGATAACAACACAGGCGTCTGCGGAAACTCTCAGAACAGCCATCAATTCCTACGTTACTGGACTCAAGAGGGGCTAGGGACGGGGTGAAAACGATGGTATCACTATAGATATCAGTGCTCTTCCGTGCGCCGCAATGGGATATGGTTTGGCTAACATTGCAAAATGGGCGCAGTTAACAGAGGGTATCAAGTACCGCTTACCCATTAAGTCGGCAGACAACGGTAATGATATTCGGCAAAGTTTCAACCCATCACCTTGAAACTGACGAAGACTACGCCCTATTGTGCGGGAACGGCCCGATCGAGAGGAGCGCATCAATCCGATCCAGCGGGGCATGTATTGTCATGGACAAGCCATTTCCGAGAGAGTCAAAGATAGGGGGTCTCTAGTGCTACGAAAACCGACGCAGAGAGAGCAGAAATTAATAAAACTCTAAGAAGGTATCAGGGCGCTTATGAATTAGCCGCGATAACTTTAGCCTCGCCCAGGGGCAGACTCTAATAGTGACTTTAACACTACACTACACTACACTACAGTCAAATTAATACTGCGATCAGGACTCGAGTTAGGAGCCCCTCCAAAGAGTATTAATATCGGAAATGGCTACGGGGAAACCTAACCGAAGTTAGAGTTCTGGAAACCTTCATCAAAGAAAGCGTCTAGGCAAGTCGCTCGGATTCCCGGGGGAGGGGAGGGCGGTAATTAAGATATGCTGCTGTACTCTAGAGAAAGGTAACAGGTAGTTTCGAACAGTGAGGCGTCGGGTGTTTTACATGACTTCTTAGATCGGATACTTCACTAGGTACGTAGGAAGTAGATGGCAGGTAGGGACATGTTACTTATAGACGTAGATGGTGTTTTGGCTTGAGGTTTCCACGCATTTCCAACATGTTCTCTCCGGATATATGATTATGCGTTTTGATCACAACTGGCGTTGCTGCACCAACGCCTCTATTAGGTACTCAGAAAGTTATTCAGTTATTTGTTGGGCTGTGTTGATTATCTCCGACAGCCTCCTTGGAAATCTCAGGAGCTCGTTTACCGTATTTACTGAGGAGATTGACTATATTTGGACATCTTCCCTCGAACAATGCTCCTAATCCCCTAGCTGCGACGTGCTGCGAGCCGCTTTCAGCCTCCGCTCCACGAAGTGATGATAGTGTTTGAAAGACTGGCTGGTATTCCGGAGGCGCTTCATACTTGGTGAGAGTAGAATCGAAGTTCATATTCGCTGCCGCCATACTAGTCCCGTTAAACGAAGATAGGGTTCCGTCATGGTAAAGATCGGGAGGTCTTGGCTGCATGTTTCTTTTTAACGGCCGAGCTAGAGAGCTGGGAGGCGGGAATTGATTCTCGAAGGTGGTCTTGTCGCTAAAGCCTTGGAATATGCGCCACCACGCCGCCACCAAATGATCATGTATATCTTTGTTGGATCGCTTCTCCTAGCTCCGGGACGCGACACTTGGCCCCCTCAAGTACAGTCTGGTCTCTAGCGCGTTAGCGACCTAAGGAACGTTCTCCGAACGATATATAGCTTAGAACCGGCTACATCGACATGTTAGTATATCATAAATTGTAGAAACTTCATAAAAGGGGATGAGTGAGTAATCTGGGTAGTACTTTAAGGGGTGTAGTGAGCAGGCTCTTCGTTGTATGAATATATTATCACGCTCGCCGAGACCTCAATAACTCGTGTAACCGATCTCGCATAGGACTGTAAACGAGTTCTACCCAATGAAAAACGTAGGATTCGGCCTCTTCCACGCACAGACGGACTGCTTGTTTGGAGCCTGACCTCACTGGACACAATACCCCTCGCTACTCGTCTCAAACGGGGCGAGGTGCGTCTCTTTCTGCCTACCCGTCCAATACTCCTCGACACCAAGCTGTTTATCCCGTATGAGAACTTCCTTGACTCTCGGAAACCATTACTTTTCTTACTCTAGCCTCCTCTAAGAGCATTCGAGCATTCGAGCATTCGTACTATCATAAGCAAACATGGACGACGACGAATCAGTAACCATATGCACCCCCACGCACTCGACCGATCCCGGCGCCTCCACCAGCAGCTCGGTACTCTCTACCGGCGACGGCGGGCCCCGCCCGCCCCCAGTAGGGGGAAGAACATACATGATCCGGGACCTAGACTCGGGGCGAATCCTCACGCTAGAGCGCGGGAAGCTGGTTCTGAAACGCGGGGCCAGCACGAACGGGGGGTGGCGCTGGGAGTGCACAGAGGACCCGTACGGGTTCCTCGGGTTCCGCGAGATGGTGTCGTACCGGTATCTCGGGCACGACAATCGGGTCGGGTACTGCGTCGACACCACGCTGTTCGAGCCCGCGGGGACGTATTGGCCCTGCCACGTAAAAGAAGGGGGCTATATTCTGATGGGGAGAGGCATCTCGCTTCGCAACCGGATGGGCATCGCGAAGAAGGGCCAGAGTCTGGTCCAGGTCGCGGCTGCGGCCGAGGCTGCGAGGTGGGAGTTCATCGAGGTGTAGGTGGTAATTAATTCGGTAGGGCGTTCTTTTCAATACCCTCTTAAGGGGCTTTCGGTATTTCATACGACTGACCGGGCAAACAAGGTAACAATTTGGCTCCGCACTCGGTCCCCATCTCGTAGAAAACCCGTCTTGATTCCGCTTTTCACTTCGGCTTCAAGACGCACAGCTACCAACTTTATAAGGAGAGCAATAGTTAATACGGATGGGAAGATCCCGAATGGACCGGAGGATGCGGGCTCAAATCTATACGTCGGGCCGGACCACCGAGAACTTACTCGGATCTTTGATTTTAACATCGTTAGCGAACTCGTATGTGTACCAGCCTGCCCCAGCTCCCCGAGTTTTAGCCATTCTCGGTCGAGTCACTACCTGGCACGGCGCGTGGTATCAAGGACTGGGGACAAGGTCTTGTTGATGCTATGGAGAGAAAAAGAAGAGAAAGCTAAACCGCGGTTTCATACATGGGCTCCGGCGGCGTAGCCGACCGGAGCCTCGGTGCCGGTTGCCCAGCAGGGCTAGGCCACGGCACCGAACCGTGACACTACCTTACTTTGGGTATCGTACTCGTGGAAGTATGTTATAATGATTTACGGTTTTTCGCTATTTCTTGGATCTTAGAAAATTTCCCTTTATCATGTAGTGTGTCGAAAGGGGAAGGGTGCTCTCATGTAAAATTCATGAGTACAAGACCTTTTCTTCCTAGACATCAAATTGACTACGAGGCTTCGTATCGGCTCATGGATTTGAAGATCTACTAGGGGTTTAAGACTACCTATATCAGCCTCTGTCTCTAAATAACCGTAGCCTCCGTCGTCGGAAAAGTATGTATCCTCCTAAATTGCTAAACCCTTTAGGTGTCTTCTAGAGCGGAAGATATAGTTAAATATGAACGTTGTAGAAAAGGGATAAAAAAATTATGCTATGGATACGGGTAACGATGCTAAAGGAGAAGAGAAGAGTTTCAAGGTTGCTAGCACTCTGAGCAATAGAGTAGTAACTTAATACTAGAGGAACTCTCATGCTATTTAAGAGACTAGGAGCGCTCCAACAAAATCCTATAGTGGTATCTAGCGACCGAAACATAAAATGCAGTAAATATCTTTTCATTTCTAACAACCCTCTAAAGGAATACTAAGGCCACGCGTCGATAGGAAGACAGAATGCGCGGAGGGGTTCATTGTATTATACATATGTATCTAGACACGAAACCCGGGCAACAAAAGGAGTAAACGAATAGAAAATAAGGCTCGTCAAATTCATGCAGTTTATGCAATGGTGGTATCATGTCTTTCTGTACAAACACAATGATATGCTCAACAGCAACAAAGGGAAAAAAAAGGGGGGGGAAGGAACGTGCTCTCGAGCTCGAAACATTCCGCCAACGTATGGGGCGTCGTCGGCCGAGATTCTCGAAACAGCAACAACAGCATGGGACTGCCCGGGTCCAGTTCCTTCCACGTCTATAGTCTGCCCCTTGAACGCGGCTGACACTGGTCGTTTGGCGAAGTTAGCCCGCTTGAACTCCTCTTTTCTGGGGCTTTTATTTTTTGATATTGATCCGAACTTGGATTTTTCTCATTAGGTTTCTTGCCTTCCTTCCGGTATTACTTGCTCTTGCCTTTTGATATTCATGGATTTGGTTTGTGGTTGATAATCCCGTAGCGCCCAAACCCCGGAACGCCGACGCGAGCCCCTTGGCACGTCAATATCAAATTTTCACCTAGGTATTGGCGGCAAAGCCTTGCCGAGACCTTCGCGGCTGATTTTGCTTCTTAGAAACCTCATACCACCACCGCTCTTCTTGCGTTCTTCCTCATATCCATGATTATGGTCCAAGTAGCTGGTCTTGGGCGGTGTTGGCGGACCTCGACCCCCGATACCGTGAGGGCCTAAATTAGTAAAGCCGTCTTGTATCTCCGCTAAGGACGGCGTGTAGGGTCGAGATTCGCTGGCGCTATCACCCCGACTAAGCCCGCCGACCGAACCTGCCTCCGCCGTCTCTTCAACAACGGGCAGCACAGCATGTGAATTGTTTCTCGCTCCCGGAGTTACCGCGGTTGTTATCTTGCGTTCAGGTACTTGCTCCTCCTTAGCAAGATCCTTCTCCTTCTTGGTAGCCTTTTTAAGCGCCTTCTCTACGACGGGATTTGGCTCGGGCGAGTTTGGGCTTCTTATACCCGGCGGCGCGGGTGGCAAATACGACGGTGCCGGCGGTGCACTGCTGGACCCTGGTGCCTGTAGAGTTTCTTGTTTGGCTTGTTCCATTTCGGCCGCAGTCATAGCTGCAGCAACTTCGCGGTCATGCGCATCCCTCGCAGCTTCTTCTGGAGACATGGTGATGCCCGACATGAACTTAATGAACCGATCACCGTATTCATCCGGTGGGAGAGCGGATATTTGGCTGCGATCACTGGACAAGCCTTTCCAAAAGTGTTCTATCTTCTTGATGACTCCGTACTACCCTCAAAGTTAGCCGGTGGTGCGAGAACGTCGCTGCCGAGTACGGCGGGTGCTTATAACTTACATGTGTCAAGCAGTCGATGACTCCAAGATAGTAAACCTCTTCGCCTGGCGTATTATCTTCGTGGGTCGCTCGTAAACCGCCGTCATCACTGTAGAACATCCCACCCCGGGTATGACCTTCGGCTAACTCGTCCGGCATTTTACTGCTGGTTTGGCCGACGGGAACGGGCCGCTCGGCTTTGATCATCTGTCTCAACTCCCTCGCTTTGCGCGCATTTTCTAGTTTCGAGGGTGTTCTCATGAGGACGGAGCTAGGATCGTCATCTGCAGGGCTATCCCCCCCTGGGTTGAATACTTGCAGAGTCTTGTCCCGAAGATTCTCTTCATTCCCCTTCCTCAAGTCATGGATGCCAATGAGAAGAGAGTAATCCATTATCTTCAATTTCTGTAACAATCGAACATCGCGCTCGAGCTGCTGCAGGAAGAGCTGTTTCTTCTGTATTCCCAATTCGAGGTGTCGTTTTCGTCGAAGCCAATTCAAATCCTTCAATGTTGCCCGCGGATTTTTCTCTAGATCCTCTTCTCTATAATCTCGCCCTACTGTTGAACCTTTCAAATCAAAAGTGGTGTGGATATCTCGATGGGGAGGGAAAAGATTATTCATGACGACGAAATGTATCTTCTTTCCATACGGCATCTTGACCCGGTGCAGACCGTAGAACTGGGATAGAAGCGTGTTCGGATTTTCTGTGACATGTTGGTAGTAATCCTTCAAGATCTTCCGCAGAAACTTATGCTCTCCGTGATGGATGGTCTTGATGATGTACTTGTAATCCCTAGAGAAATAGAAGAAACTGCCACTCTTTCCCGGAGAGCCGAGCTCGGAGAGGATATATTTGCCCGTGAGAGACATAAGGTAATCAGCAGGATCTAACCCAAAGAGCGCACGAAGATGCCGGAAGACCCAGGGCGCATAGTCCTTGAACTTGAAGTCGTATTTAGCCGAGGGGACCAACTCGTTACCCGCGCTGTTGATGTTAGCATGAGGACATAAGTAGGCTTTCAATGGGGACGTACATGTCGAATGTCGATTTCTGCTTAGTCTCGAAGTCGGCATCGGTCAGAGCACGGTCAAGTTTGGCGTTTGTGCGGGAGACGGACACTCGGATACCGGTCAACATATTGTAGGCCGTCGTCCAATTTGCATGATTCTCGTCTACTTTCGTCCCGACTAAAACCCTATCGTCATCTTCCTCTTCCCGCTTCTTCTTCTTTGCTCGCTTTTGCCTATACGCTTCGGCCCACCTCAGCGCATCGTCGTCAGGGAGTATTTCGTCTCGAGGAACCTCGGAGTGGAGAGAACGCGTATTACGTCTCCCCAGGCTTAATGATCCTCGGCGCTGTGTTGAGCCGGCTGCGGTGGGAGAGAACCTACCACTAGCATACGCCGTGTCATTGCTATCCCTTGATCCTCGCGCGGGTTGGGCTCTGGGCACCTCCAGAGTATGCCTATGCTTCAGTCCAACCGCAGGCGCCTGGAGCGCTGGCGTTGACGAAGAGGCACCTGTTGGGGGGTAATGCGGGGGCGAAGAGAATCTCTGTTGCGACTGAGACGCATTTTGGCTCAAATCAAGATTTGACGGCGATGATGCTGTATAGGGGTTAGATAAAGAGTAGCTGGGTACTGAGCCGTCGGTCGTCGCCGAAGCTTGAGTGCTGCCGCGGCCACCGTCCGCGCCCGGGATATCGCCGTTATTCAAAGATCGCCGCTGGGGCTCGACGTGATGTTGTACGGAGACGCGGGATTCTACCGAGGATCGCTTCGGTTGCGATTCGGGAGTGTTTTTTCGCTGATTTTCAGCGGCCGAAAAGAAGCCATTGGTGGGGGTTTGACGTTCAGACGAGGATCTAGCAGACAAAGGCCCTTTCGCGTTAGGATATTTCAGGTCTGGGCCCCCTGCGGCCGCGCCGTTCGAGTCCCTACTCGATCTGCCATTAGGCAGAGGAGTCATGCTCGAAGGGGGCAGCCCATCCGCATTCATTCGCAGCCGCGGGCCGGAGCTGTGGGACGAATGCGAGGATGAATTATCGTCAAAGCTTTCATTCGTGTCAATTGCCGTCGACAAGGGCGCTGTGAGAAGAATGTCCTTGGTGTCGCTAAATTTGTGGAAAGCTGGATCGTGATGGCTGTCGAGATGAACTACGCCGGCGTTGGGGGAATAGATGGGCGAGTTTTCGTCGTTTAAAAATGTAGGCATATTTCGCATCCGCAGGTTGGGCGTCGTTCGATTGGGATCTCCAAACGAACACACCTGAAACCCTCGCCCGCGACCTGGTGTCTTAAGAGGGTAGTTTGGATTAATCGGGCGAGGGATATGCGGAGCGTGATGATGAGGATAAAGTGAGTCGAATTAGATATTGGTTTTCGCTTTCCTTTTTTCTAATTATCTTTTTGTCCCCTTCTTCCTCTCTTCGGCGTTGTCGTTGCCACTCTAATTGGTATTGCTGGAATCTTGAGGATAGGGGGTAGGTTGAAGATTGCGAGCGAGATTGTGTTGTCGTGTAAACGGACAAAGTTGGCAGCTGAGTGGGTGGATACGGTACCCGGTGGCAGGGTGGTTGGGTCTGATGCAATTGGCCGGTTTAACGTGGATAACGATGAGTGGGTCTCTTGTCCTTCATTGCACCAGCTCAGCCACTCCCCTCCAAGCCCTGTCTCGCATAAGTGAATGGAGGCAGGAACACTGATAGCCTAATGAGGTTTAGTGGAGTTATAAATATATTCGCGGTACATCAAACGATCTGTTATTGTCGCAGTGCTTTGTATGTATATATAGCGATGCTACCTACTTACCTTAGCTGTCCAAGCAAGGGAACTCGGTTGATGGGACGGAAATGTTTCCTCACGTATAACATAATCGTGGGGGGATACGAAAGTACCCAGGTAGGTAGGTAAGTAGGTATATTTTTGCTTTTAAGGTCATGAATATTAGGGGTTGCGAACAGCGACTGTAACTTGCCAGGTATTAAGCAAGGCGCGAACCAGGGTCTGATCTTTCAAATTTTTGCTTAACGCGATAAGCTTGGTACATCTTCCATTGCTATGGGTACGTTATGCGGACAACTCCACGCTAGTACATGCATATGTCCGCGTTATTACATTAGGCATGCAGACGTGTCTTACAGTTGGCCCGCACTGAGAGACCCATATGTACTGCCCATCCAATGCATACACATATTAAGATGTACCATAGTCTGAAGTTCTTCGTCCCGCATATATGTATCTAAACCAGTGGACCTTCCCAGCCAGAAAGGAGAAGAGGGCCGAAGCGACGATTCGGCGAGCAAGAGCAATGCCCGGGTACCCATCAATTTAGGTGCATGAAATTATGTCATATCTAGTCGAACCGACCTTTCTTCGTTCTCCCTTTATTGCTTTTTTATTTCGTCTCATATTTCTCTCATCTCACTACATATGTGATAGGCGTCGCAGCTTCGCTTCTTTCTCGTATGGTAGATTGGGCATATATGCGCAGACTGCCCGGACACCTCAATATCGGCTCTTTAAATCCCCGATCCTATGCAACCTCTTTCGTAATCGCAAACGGCTAGGAATCAGTGTGCCGACCTGCCGAAGGGCCCTGTTCTTAAGGAAATTGGCAAAAAGATTGGGACCATAAATCCGTCAGTTCAATGCGGGCTTAAGCCACAAAGCCACGAATTTTAATCAAATATTCAGCTCGACATGGTGTAACCCAACCCTCCGATCCCCCTGCCCAGGTGTTTCCAGGCCCTCGTCAATCTCTGTGCCGGCCCTCCGAGACAAACCAGCACGTCTCCAACGATCTTCAACCGTGACGTACCTTATTTCTCAGTACTGCTTATCCTAATAGAGCAGCTTCAAATCTGACGACAACACTGAAATTCGCATACCTAAAGTATATAACGACTTGCCCGTCCCCATCTCTTGGAGAAATGCTGAGAAGATTGCTGCGCAAAGAACACGTACGAATGCATATGTCCTACGTAGGTAAGCATGTCAGCTACCTCTATGAAGCACTAGGTACCTAGGTAATCCTAGGCCAGTGCTACGGTCTGTGTTGTCAGCCCTGCGTTCGCTTCGGAATACGTTCGGAATACGCGTCCCCACCCTCTTAACCTATGGTCAGGCAGGAGTTAGAGCCAAGCTACCATTGATTCTGCGTTGCCGGCATTATAGTACATACCGGTTATCCTGTAGACCATGCCGGAGGGTCCCTCGGCCCCCGAGATCTGGCTATCGTTGACCCGAATCCCTAAATTATATCGGAGCCGACGTTACCAGACAAATACCGACCGTCCTGAAACTAGTTTCCTCCCTATTTCGTATATCCCCATATCTCCAAGATTAGAGTCTACTATGGACCAGTAACGTACTAGAGCTTGATAGAAGTATTTAACCATTCATCACATTAGGTCACACCCTCCAAAGTGTAGTCTTCATAAATGAGCACCATAATTTGCTTGAGATATGAGCCTAGATATATGATGATGTAGGTCATCACATCCGCGCAAAATCGATGCATGCCTCAAGAATATATGCGATGTAGTCGCTGGTTTGATATAGCCCTAGTTGTTATAGACCCTAGACACCTGATAACCTGTCGAACTTGTGGAGCGCTCCACAAAGTCTCGAATGACCACACGTAGCAGATATACCAGACCACGGGCTGCCAAACTCATGATACTAGTAATTTTTATTCTTATATACGGATCTGGGAGTTTTAGAAGGGAGAATTTCAATATGCGTCCTTTTCCCGGCCAAACTCCTTCCAAATGCTTTCCGGGTATGTACAATATGGTACACGGGGGTCATATATGAGCGGTACCCGTCAATTGACACCAATGAGTTCTCAAAAAAGGAACCAGTCTAAATAGGTATCTATGCCTTCTTGGATCCAGGCATGTCGCCGGGCCCTTCGATTGCCACCGGGTTCGCGCCCTCCTGGTCGAGCCGTTCTAACATCTTCTTCTTCTGGTACTCGGCGACTCGGTACCGCTTGAAATACGTCACCTGTATAGAGAGCATGCGCAACGGCACAAGTTAGCCATGTCCTTCTTATCCACAGGTCGCGACCGCATAATGAAGTGAGTCTCGATATTAGAAGGGTATAGGGACGCACCCAGGCACTGGCGCAGTTATCCTCGAACGCCTTATGTTCCTGCGCGCACTGCGTCTCGGCAACCTTCTTGCCGTCGCCGTTCAGCGAGTCGATGACGTCGTGCTTGTCCAGGCACCGGTAAAAGTTGTCCCGCGCATCCCAACACCGTTTGCGCTCCGACCTGTCCGGCGCCCGGGCCCCGGTGCGCACCTCCTCTTTGCGCTTCTCGTCGTCCGAGGCGAATATACCGAAGAGACCCATGGTAGATTATTCGAGGGGTCGGCGAGTTGGTTCGGATCGGTTTTAGGAGTATGAGAGTGGTTGAGCCGTGGTAGTCCAGCTATCTCATTCAAGCTAGTCTTTGGAGCGCGGCGGCGTCGATAGCTAGAATTTCGAGGGCGAAGTGTTTGTCAGGTATAGGCCGAGCTTGATTTATCGAAGCTATAAAATTGAAGGTACCTCTCTCTATTAGCTCAATGATGATAGGTTGAGCTTTGCCGATTATATAATATTTCGATATCTGAGGGCCTAATTACCTGGTTGAGCTTAGTGCCTCCCGGAGTTAGTACATGTAAGTACAACGACGTAAGGCGAGCCACTATAGCAACCTACACGTACCCTATATGTATATCTGGCAGCCTGGTAGGTACCTATCTATACATAGATTTTAGATAAGGAACCTGCCCCTGGCGTCACCCTTTTCTTATCGTATGAATGGCCCGTTAATGAACAACCGGCATACCAAAACGCATGACTAGGCCTAACTTAACTTTCGCCAAATTAGCAACCTCGAACTGGTAAACCCAGATGATTCAAAGTTTCGACGATACCAGCACGTCGCCCCTCAACGATCACCTGGAAACCCCTCATCTAAGAAACTCTGTACGCGTTAGGCCCGTTCAACAAAAAATTTCATCTAGCTATGGTGGCCTTATAGCGCGACGTTGAATCCGATACCGAGCATCCGACTTCTATTCCATCCTCTCATTCATACGCCTTTTCTTTTCTTTTTACTTTTTCTCTCCTTCTCCTGATTTAGCAGCATCAGACGAACTTCACCCAGCGGCCCCGACCCTCCCCTTTTTACTTTCCTCTAAGTATACCGTACCTCGAAAATGGCTAGACGGAGAAGGCCGCCGCGTCCCGGCGCCGCGAACGAGCTCCCCCCTCTGCGACTTCTCGGCCAGATCGCAGCGCTACAGAGCATATACTATACCGTCGCGTTAGTCCTGATGCTCTTCACCTCTCTGGTCGCCGGTACGCGATTCAGCTTGGATCTCGTTTTCGGCTGGGCGGAACTGCGCGGCGACACGACGCAGGGGTGGTTAATGGGATTTGTATGGTTATGTTGCGCTGGCGCCACGTTGGTCTCCCCTATTCTCGGATCTAAGAGTGGAGTAGGTGGTATTAACAATAATATGATGCAGTATCGTAGCGATGATAGTCCTGGTAGGCCGGTCGAAACTCGTGCTCGATTTCGCGCTTACACTTCACTTCATCCATCTCGTCATCGTAACCTTCTATACCGGATTCATACCTCGAAATGTCGGCTGGTGGGTCACAGTAGCAGTCTCGAGCGCCGTAACCGTCGTAGGGGGCACATATGGCTGTCAGTGGAGGGAACTACGACCGATCAGTTTTGGAGGTTCGAAGAATAACAATAATACCGAAGGCACCGCCCAGAGCGCAGCGGAAAACGGAACCGTCGGCGGAGATCTGGGCGATGAAGAGGCGGGCTTTTCCAGAGGCCGCGGGAGGGGCAGAGGGCGGGACGGTGCCGGAGAATACGAGATGGTTGGCATGAACAATAACGGAAACCGATGATGTCTTGCCTTTATTATTTTGGGTGGTTTATCGGTTCGTGATTAGGTGGTCTTGTATGAATACTGCATGGCATGGCGTTGGTTTGCTCGAAGAGAATAGAACCGAGCGCAGAAGCTCGAAACTATGCTTCTGCTCTATGTCACGATCTTGTACAATATCTGGCTATTGGACAGCGATGTCCACGAGGCATGACACGTTCTACTAGACGTCCGAGTACGGAAGCTTAAATGCTTGGTCTGCTCTGCTCTAGTGTACACGGCTCTAATATCATCCAGGATCGGGCAGAACGACTAACTAATTCAAGAACCCAAATTCGGGGTCAATCCGAATCACCTGAAGGCACACCTTTGAACCTTGCGCATACCGGACGTAGAACGGGGTCTAGGGGTTCATTCCAAGTGTCAACACGTCTTAAGACTACGGCTTGTACCTATCCAAAAGTCCAACGCTTAGGTGCCCTAGACCATGCAGAATATATAGACATCAGCTCCATGGGTCGACCAGAACATCAAATGAGACGTGATTATACGCCAATCATCATCAAAATACCGGGGTAGCAAAAGCGGGTATACTAGTCGGCTAGTAACAATATTTTCCGTCCTTTTTTTTTTTTTTTTCGTTAATTTACCCCAAGTACCTTAAAGACGGGCTACGGTTGAAAGGACAATCTTCCTGGCATCGCCGGTGACCGACGGTCTTATCCACAGTTGCTTAGACGTCATATGGGTTCCGCGAAGCTTGATTATATTGGCCCTATTGGTATACATGCAGTTAGCCTTAGTTTTGTATAATGTACCTTCCCTTAGGTACTTAATTGAAGCCATCAATATAAATTAGGAGGAGATCCAGTTACATAATAGCCTCAGGATACATACATTCCCCGTTCCTGTCACTTACCCGATTACATAGTGGCACAGGTGGTACCTACCCAGAATACGCCATTAACTAGAGGGTACCAGGTCCCTGCCATTAACCCCACCACCCCGCCATCCGACTCGAGTCGCATCAGAGGAAGAAAAATATTAAGACATCTTCCGTTCGCTCAGCTGCTTCGTTGCCGTTGTTGTTGTTGATTCTCTTTTTCTTCTAACACCGCATATATTTCCGCCTAGAATTCTGCCCACCATGGCTACGATTGTGTTAGGTGTTCAATGGGGAGAGTAAGGATTCCATATTCCCATTTTTGCCCCCTTTACTCCTATTACCTTTCCCTTTTTTTCTCGTTGCTAATTCCATATTCCGTACATCTAGCGAGGGAAAAGGTGAGTCAGTTGTTGGTGAGCTAGTTATATATACACGCAGAATCGCCTAACAAGACGACTTTTGTCGCACGTCTCTCTTAAGGCAAGCTTTGCGATATCCTCAGTCCCGAAGTTCAGATCTGCGCCAGAGCTACCGGCGGAAGAAATTGTGGTCACAGTAAGAGACTCCCTATTCGTCCCTCTGCTTGACGAAGGAACCTGCATATTAATACGCGCATGCGCTCTTCTCTAGCCGTCGTCACCGCAGGGGTATCCTATGACTTGTATGGCCCCCCAAGAATACCCCTAGGCATCAAAAAACAACTGGCTGACCATTCGAAGCCACATGCTACCGTCTGGACTGCTCCATTCGTCCATCACGAGTTTGATTGGACCTGGTGTCGTCCTGCACGTGCCTACCTTCTTTTCTGAGCTCGCTAGCATCGAGGCGAAGGGTGTTGTCAATGCCCAGCAGAGACTCAAGGTCTCGACGCGTTGCGCATTAAACCTCGATCTTCATGCGGCCGCCGATCGCCTTCGAGAAGGCCAGCTCGGCAAGAATAACATCGGTACCACAGGTAAAGGTATCGGTCCCGCCTACAGTTCCAAAGCAGAGAGAAGCACAGTGCTTCTAGCCGACCTCCTCGACGACGATGAATTCGGAGACAGAATCAGGGCTATGGAACGGGATTACAAGCTGAGATACGGTGGCGACCTCGGTGGATATGACGTCGAAGCCGAAATTAAAGAGCTCGAGGTAAATATGCTGCCCCCTTGAATGTTCTCTTCTAATCCCGCAGAACCTCCGTGAGAAACTCCGCCCCTTCGCCGTGGACGACATCGAATTCCTCGAGGTGGCCCAACAACAAGGACAGAAAATTCTTGTCGAGGGCGCGCAATCGGCTCTCCTGGATAACACGTACGGCACCTGGCCATATGTCACTTCAACGTCGACCACCTTTGGTGGTGTGATGGCGGGGATGAATCTCGATTATCGAAAGGTAGACTCCGTCATCGGCGTCCTGAAGGCATACTGCACTCGAGTTGGATCCGGTCCGTTTCCCACGGAAGACTTCGGTGACGTTAGCAAGAAGCTTCAAGAGATAGGGCACGAGTTTGGCGTTACCACGGGACGCAGGCGTCGCTGCGGCTGGCTGGATTTGGTCTCGGCCAAGTACTCGCACAACGTCAACCACTACGATACCCTGAACCTCACCAAACTCGACGTCCTCGACACCTTCGAGGAGATCCAGGTGGGCGTAGCTTACAAGCACCCCGATACCGGCGAGATCATCCACGGCTTCCCCGCGAGCGCGAAGCTCCTGTCCAGGGTCGAGGTCGTCTACAAGACCCTCAAGGGCTGGAACACCAAAACGACCGGCACCAAGAAGTTCGAGGATCTTCCCAAGGAGGCCCGAGACTACGTCATCTTCATCGAAGAATTCCTCGGCGTCAGGATCAAGTGGATCGGATGTGGCCCCAACAGAGAGGACATCCTGACTCGTTAATCCCGTAACGACTCTCCCTCTTCAATCTTGTCGCAATATCTCTATTTTCTACCCGTCTTAGCCCGGTAGCCCATGGCTCACGGGGACGGGGATTAAGGGATAGGGAGAGATTTCTCCCATTTGTCGATTCGTTTACTGAACATAACTACGACTCGTCTTATACGAAAAAGCGTTCCCGGGGGATTGTGGTCGGCGCACCGAGTTCAACACCAGAAAAAATTATAAAAAAAATTCCAGCGTTGTAGAGGCAAGTGCTCTCTTAGATCTAGATCTGGTAACGGATTACTAGAAGAACGAAGGCTCGGGCGGTGAAACGGTCTAGACGTCGGGACACTAGGGCGGAAGATGCTAGAGGATTATTTATAATCGCTTAGGTAGAAGAAACGTCTTTCACCCCTAAGTCTTGTGCTATATGATTACCTGCCTGCCTCCAAGTGATATCACTTACGAATGTCGCCACGTCCATATTGCCGTATCGTACCTACCTAGGTATCCAAATACTTGTAGATGTATGAGACTAGTTGAATTTGACTAAATCTTGATCGCGAAAGGCCGATAAGTAGAGCCACTCAGTAGCTGATATATTAAACCATTACCTACCAAGTTGCTACCCCCAGGGATCTTGAATTAACGAACTACATAGTTAGAGTGAGACTAATAAAGTGCTATGGTGAGTAAGAATACGAAGACTAATAGGATACGAATATAGGATTCTGGGTAGGAGTGCGCCCGGGCCCAGGCACTCAACGCGAATTAAAACATTATCCCACCGCTCGCTAGTCACTACTCCTTTTTGGGTCCTTCTCCTTCGCTGATATCCTACGTTTATGGTGCTACGGGCCGCGAAGGGTTATCCTCGCTGCTGTGCCTGGTCCTGAGGCAATCGGTAGGGCAGAAAGGATCCGAATTTCCCGGTTCACCCCGATACTCTGACCAAGTGTCCGGATGGCACGAATTAATATCCGCCTCGCTGGCTGACTTTCCCGTAGCTGCCGTGGAGCCAGTTTCGGGTTTTGAGACCGAGATACCATCTACTGCGTCAGTGACGATGCATGAGCTATTGCCGTTGGCTTCCCCCGTCGGTACCGTTGAACCCCCTGGGTTAGAAGAATGGATCGATGATGATATGGTGTGTCCTAGCGCAAGAGATATGGCCGGTGCTGATCGCCCAAAGCCACCTACAGAGACTTTATAGGAAATATGAGTAGAGTTGAGCATTTCACCTATTGAGGAAGCGCTAATTTGAGCCCATTTTCCGTCCGCATCCGATTCTAGTGATCCCAGGGGCTTCGATAGGCTACAGAGTGTACCGGGCGGTGTGGTAGGGAGAGGACAAGAGCAGTTGGGGCCAAACTCATATGTATCTGCTGAAGGATCATCGCCTCGTGGTATGGTATCTTCCTGGCCACCACGGTTGACTGATAATGGCTTGGGATATGGGTTATGCTCATTCTTGTGGCAAGTAGCGCTTAAGCATTCTGGCAGAGTTTCAATGTGAGTAAACGGAAGGGAAACACCTCCACCAAATTCCTCGACTGGTTCCTCTAGTGACGTGATATTGTCTGGTGTAGTGACTTCTGATAAACGACTCCGTTGTCCCCTTCGTCGCTGTCCTCGTCGATGCGATGATCTAGATACTGGACTGGCTAAGCTGGATTGGGGGCCAGACGACGAAGGCGTATTAAAGGGCACAGCCGGAGGTACGCCAAGTGCGGTTGGTTCGGATACGGTTTCGTCGTTAGGGCTCGTGACGCCGCTGTAGAACAGCTTGTACGGAATAGGCGAACTTTCCGACGGACCGGTTGAAGAACCAGACGTCCTTGAAGCTCGGTCAAGGCTCGTCCTAGATGATAGTCGGTCGAGCTCTGCCGTGGCAATCATCATGCTGGCCATGGCCAACGGATCGATATGATGCCTAATGCCCTGGGTAGGTTGGATAACTTTAATATTAGGTTCAGGGGTATTAAACAATGGGCTTTCTTCGCCTGATGACGGCCAGATATTTACGGAGTCACGAGCGAGAAGCCGGCGTTCCTTGCTGCGGGGTGGCGCTGGAAATTCGGATCGAACCGAAAAATTAGAAGAGCCTGAGCGTCGAAGCCTTCGGCTAAGGGATCGAAACTGCTTTTTAACGACATTCCGAACACGGAAGTAATGCCAGTGTCGATTCTTATTCAGTTTAGAACGCAGCTGGTCGACTTGTCCTTGATTGTCTCGAGTCTGGATATGCCGCTGGTTAGTAGGTATACTTTTGCTAAGATAAAGTTTCAGCACGCTCACCTTTGGAAACGGTGCTGGCTCATCAAAATCGATCAACCGTTGGTGAAGTTCTGGACACGAATTATGGGTATATCTCTGTATCACGTGGAACTGAGCATCATGTTGTGAGAGGTATAAACACAACCTCTCGTCAGAAATATTCCCACTATCACCACTATCCGAACTGTCATCGCCTCCGCCGTGATTGGCTACCAAGGGACCAGCCAAACGCGCGCGGTGAAGAATGTTCGAGCTCGAAGTCTCTGATACATCGTGCTTCCGACGGGGTTTCCTTTTTTCCTAATTTTTGTCCCAGTCAATAGACCCTGATGTATTAGAGTTAAGATTCTGCGTGCCAGTAGAAAGGTCTGCATTTCGGCTTGATTCCTTTAGATCACTTAATTCATCTCGAAGCAGTTTTGAAAGCTTGTCGCTATCGGAACTGAAAGGTCCATCAAGACCTGTCCCGGATTGCGCAGTCGAGTGGTTGCGCCTGGGAGGTTGTAGTACAATACTCGGACAAGCGAAGCTCGACACTGTCTCAACTTTGCCTGCTAAATCTGGGAGAGGAGCTGGTGTGCCTTGTCCTGTCAGTATAGTTTCATCGTTTGGGCAATTCGAACAAGAAACACCAGATAGCCAGTTAGAGATTAATTCGTCGTCGGCATCATGTCCCCAACAGCAATGAGGGATTTCGAACTCAATCGGATTCGGGCTGACTGGTGTAAGGGGCCGATCTCTACAAGTTTCGGGGGCCCGACGCGCTTGACACGAGGAAGATGCTCTAGGGGTAGCCAAGCATGAATGGGGGCCGCGCGGCTTGGGTGAGAAGAGCCAGTGTCCATCATCGTGTTCTCGACTGTTCTCTTTCCAATGCTGTTCGGCCGGGGCTGAGTTGCAGCTGTGAGAGTAGCATCTATGAGGAGGATGCCTCTGACCGGCGTAGGAATGTCCCGTCGAGTTGGGTGATAAAAATTGTTGCTCAGCGGTGAGCAGCGGGTATCCATAGTCTACAGTTTGCATAGGTAACGGAGGTTTTATGACTCCGGGGTGTGCTTCGTGAAATAGGAGCAGATGTACTTTGAGAAAGACGAGAAGCGATGACGGATACGGAAGCAAAAAGCCTTGAAGATGTATCGCCACTTGGTGAAAGCAGAGGGCATGATTCTAGGTGAAGGGTTAGGGAATGATAAGGGCAGAGAGACGGAGAAGAAGAGAAAGAGAAAATTTCAAGGAACGATATTTGTTGAGCAGGCCGAGCGCCGAGTACCTACATAGGTAATATATAGGAGACTTGTAGCTTCCATGGCATCAGAGACCTATTCATGCTTCTTACCTGCTCAAAGCCTAAGTGAGTCACTAGATAGAGGTACCTAGTAAAGAGTTGGAAAGCTCGATTCTCGAAACTTTCTTTTCCGCTCCTCGCCTACCCTTGAATATACCTACCTACGTATAGGTACCGTCGTGGTATTATGTGGAGGTACATACCTACATCATGATGTCTCTAATGGACGGTAAGCATGTACTATGGGTTTATAAGTAAGCTATTAGGTAGAGTGGTATAGAAATATACTTGGAAGGTGTCTAGAGTTGAGGATTACATGGAAGAAGCGAATGCATTACAGATGCATAAATTATCAACCAAGATATTGTATTTGTTATATATACCTGCTTATGAATATCGTGATGGACGGGGTAATGTAGGTGTAAAGGTGAAGAATTCAGGAAGCGTTGCCGGCAGTACAGGACATGTTAGGACTTAATGTGGCTTTCCCTGTGGCTAGATAAGCGCCCGATGTTAGCCGATACCACTACCGTCCTATTCCCCTATCCCCCTCCAAGGAAAGCCGAGGCACGTACGTGAACGTTGACATTCCACTGTTTTTGTTTTCGCTCATCAGTTCTCGAGCTCAGCCCCGCAAACTACCTCCATCATCGCTGCCACCATGAACGGCTCAAAACCCCATTATACTCACCTCGATTTCTCCCAATTGAGAGTGCAGCAATGTTCCGCCCAGCATTATCACGCGTCCGAAGACCATTAGCTGCCTCCGTAAGACAATGGCAACCTCGTAGAAGCTATGCTTCAGCGCCGAAGTCTCTATTTAATTGGGAAGACCCGTTAGGAAGCAAGAACTTGCTGACCGAGGAAGAATTGGCTATCTCCGAGACGGCGGAGCGATATTGCCAAGAGCATTTGCTACCCCGGGTTCTACGTGAGTGCTCTTTGCCCCGATCTCTTTTCCATATGATCCGGGAGCTTGCTTGCTTATTGGATCGCGCATAGAGGCCTACCGCGACGAGCACTATGACCCCGCCATCCTGCTTGAGATGGGCGAAATTGGCCTCCTTGGCGCGAACCTGCGTGGCTACGGCTGCGCTGGCGTATCGACCGTAGCATCGGGCCTAATCACCCGGGCCGTCGAACGAGTTGACAGCGGATACCGATCGGGCATGTCAGTGCAATCTTCGTTAGTCATGGGTGGGATTTACGAATTCGGGACTACGGAGCAGAAGGAGAAATATTTGCCTGATATGGCGAAGGGAAAACTCCTTGGAGCCTTTGGGCTCACGGAACCCAACCACGGTAGCGATCCAGGGTCCATGGAAACGACGGCGCGGCCGCATCCTACCAAAAAGGGGTATTTTCTTCTGCGGGGCTCCAAAACCTGGATCACCAATTCGCCTATTGCCGATGTCCTCATGGTGTGGGCGAAACTGCAAGAGACTGGCAAGATTAGGGGGTTCCTCATAGAGAGGAAGGAGTGCCCTCCTGGTACCCTGGAGACACCAGCTATCAAGAATAAAACGGGGCTTCGGGCCAGTATTACAGGTATGATCCAGATGGATGACTGCCCCGTGCCGGAGGCAAACATGTTTCCCAATGTCGAGGGCTTAGGTGGCCCCTTTACATGCCTAAATAGTGCCCGATACGGCATATCCTTCGGTACCATGGGCGCCTTGGAAGATTGCATCGCTCGTGCTCGTGGATATGCGTTGGAACGCAAGCAATTCAAAGGAAACCCCATTGCAAAGTATCAGCTCGTGCAGAAGAAGCTGGCGGATGCTGCTACGGATGCTGCGTATGGCGTGCTAGCGTCGATACAGGTCGGCAGACTTAAGGACGAAGGAAAAGCCACGCCGGAGATGATTAGTATGGTGAAGAGGCAGAACTGCGACCGCGCGCTTGTCAATGCGAGAGCACTACAAGAAATATTCGGGGGTAATGCCGTCAGCGATGAGTATGGGATTGGGAGACATGTGGCCAACTTATTTGTCACCCAAACCTATGAAGGGCAGAGTGACATTCACAGTAAGTGAACCCCGGCCTATAGGGGCGTTGGATTTTGCTAATATAATGTAGGTCTCATCCTCGGAAGAGCTATAACTGGGTTACAGGCTTTTGTATAGCGCGCCTAGTCAATAACCTACCTACCAACCTAGGTAGATTACTGTGAATCCAAAATGCCTAAAGCCCTCTGTAACGGAGTAGGCGGCGTATTCGGGTATGTATTGGCATGTCCTGCATTCGTGTCCTGTCTTGATAAATATAGGTAACGACGGTCGTCTTAGAAGTATCGAGGTAAGTGTGTATAAGACATATTGGTGTTGTGTCATTCGGACTGATGAGATGTTCCCCGTGTGTGCCGTTACGGCTCGATAGATTCTGCCTGAACATTAACAGCCCAGCATATAATACCAACGCATTTAACCTACCTTACTTACCTAAGTACCTACCTTAGGTACGTCGAATGGAGTCTTTATAGTCCTGGTGACTCGGCACCCACTGGCCACTGGCCATCAAGGTGGTGGCGACGGACTTTACGGACTCGCCAAACATACAATAGGTATATAAAGTGGCTTAGGTGTGAGTTTATTGTGGGTGGTATGTGTCGTGTAAGGGAACTCGTCAGATGGGGTGCTGTCATTTAGATGATTTTGGATAACTCATGATTGATTGTCTCAGAGAAGCTCGGCGAAACCCAGGCGTTTGTTAGTCAGGATGAGTAACGTACATGAATCGTGCTAACCTAAAGGATGACAATTGCTCACAGCTGAGGCGAAATGTGATGTCGGGTGGCAGGAGGCAGAGTCCCTACGTAACTTCAGGCGCGGTTACTGGGGAAGGCTCGAGGTGGGCTGGGTGGGCTGGAGAGATTACGATTGGTGTAAATGGTGGCGGTGTGGAGATCCATACTTGCCGTGTTACCAGGGAAAAGCCTAAGGCGCCGTTTCTTCGGGCCCAAAGGGAACGAAGCGGCTCCTTCTAATTGGTTTGACCGGTACTTAGCTTGCCGATTTTGTCACACTTTATTTACCACCTCAGCAAGTACCACGTACGGTAGGTACGCGTTGGAAAGTACCCGCGATCACGCTAGTGTGGCTAAGTAAATCCTCAGCCACTTATGTATATTTGGGGAAGTTAGTGTACAAGCGGCTTCTGATTGGACTGAGTAAGTGGAAAGAGAGAAGGAAGGAAAGAACAGAGAGAAAAAAAAAAAAAAAAAGCGCTAGCGCCTACCCGCCCTTGGAGCCTGGTCTGTGCTGACCCGATAATTCCATTCCCATTCATTCCGTCACCTGAAAAGACCTGCCTAACTTTCCCTTCTCCCCCCCGCTGTCATTCCGTATCAACAAGAACACACACACCATCACACATCCAGCCGACCACGATAATCATAATAACGAACACCAACCAATCCTCTCGCCAAACTTCATCTATATTCTCCTGAAGACTTGACCGCAGTCACCCGAACTTGCATCCTCTGGTATGTGCCCTATTCCTCCCCGGCTGAGAAAATAAAAGTCGCCGTTTCTTTGTTTGCATGGCTCGCCATTGCAACTCTATCCATTTCTCCCGCATTCCATACTGACCGCAAGTATAAGTAGTCGTTTTCTCTCCGGCAGAGACACCGCCTCCGATCAATAAACATCACAACAACCACATCCTACGACTCTTCACAATGGCGTTGAAGCGCATCAACAAGGAACTCACAGACCTAGGCCGGTATGTCGATTTTGTCCCATTTCCAGCCCCTTAATACAGTAAACATTTGCATGGTGATGGTACTTGACCCTGTGTCTTGACTGAGCCCAAGGTGGGGCCGCTTTTGAAGACAGGGCGGGGGGTCCGAGATACACGACAGCCTCACCTGCAGCAAGAAAAGGACAAACGGCTCACGCTTATCCCTATCGTTGCTATCCGCGATATTATACATGGAATCTGTTTGTTTGATGGATTAGCTAACACTCCATTTTATAGTGACCCCCCTTCGTCATGCTCTGCTGGTCCCGTCGGCGAAGATCTGGTAGGCATCACATCATTCCTCCCCACTACCGAAGATTGATAAGCGTCGAGGTTATCTCGTTTTCGCGCGACTCGGTTACACATACTCGGATAACCCCTTGGGGGCATTTACTGCTAGCACGATTGCTGTCATGGGCTGTTGCTGACATTGTGTTTCTCTGTAGTTCCACTGGCAAGCAACCATTATGGGACCTGTAAGTTATCCCTTCGGCACACGACACCTCATATTCTCGTTGGACAATTCTCCTTGTTGCATGGACTCTTTACTACCCCTGCGCTATATTGGGGGGTGGTGGCCGGCCTATTGTGGCTGATATTGCCTCGTTGGTTTTCGCGGCTAGTTCACAGTGCTAATTAGACATCGTAGGGTGACTCGCCGTACTCTGGAGGTGTTTTCTTCCTTGCCATCCACTTCCCGACAGACTACCCGTTCAAGCCCCCCAAGGTTAACTTCACGACTCGGATCTACCATCCGAATATCAACTCTAACGGAAGTATCTGCCTGGACATCTTGAGAGACCAATGGAGCCCTGCATTGACGATCTCGAAGGGTAAGTGCTTAGTTCACCTACGGCGGATTCTGGTTCTAATCATATATAGTTCTCCTCTCTATCTGCTCCATGCTTACCGACCCTAATCCCGATGACCCTCTTGTCCCTGAGATCGCGCACGTGTACAAGACGGACCGCGCAAGATACGAAGCTACGGCCCGCGAGTGGACTCGCAAGTATGCCATCTAGGACGAGGAGTAAGATGTATTTTCTGGCGACGAACGACGCCTGGTATTAAGAGGCCGCGAACATAGCACTTATTGGTAGTGATACTGGGAGGGACAAGGATGCTTTTCCTTTCAACCTAGGCAATACGATCTGCATTCACCAGTGTCCCTTTTCCATTCGTCGTTATGGTTTAGTGTGTGTCTCCGATGAAATTCTGAGCACACGGTTTCCGGGATGGGCCGAGAATGACTCGCTGAGGAGGATGAAGTTTTACGAAAGACCGGCATGATTTTACGGGGTAATCTGGAGGAACTCTGGCTTTGCATTTCAGTCCTCCTTACCGTCCAATCCAGACTTGTTATAATGCATGCACGTTTCCCTTCTTCGCATTGCCTTACCTGACTATACTCAACGGCCCTCACCGTGAGGTCTATAAATGAACTCTGTGCCTTCTGTGCCTCATTCATTCGACAGGTAGTTCGTAGGATTTGGACGAGTGGCCCCTATCAACTGCCTATATAGTGGCTGCTAGCTATCCACGTGATCGTAAGCGGCGGCTAACATTAGGTCCCGAAAAGAGATGATAAACTGTAGGAGCCTGTAACGTAACCTAATGCTAGCCCAGGTTTTCCAACAAGTGAAGGTCGACGTATGGTCACACGTTGTGGCCGACCGACGAACTCATCTTGTGTGCCTACCTACATACTATATGCATATATGCACATATAAAAGGTATATCGTGTTTGGGAACAAAGGTGTCTTACCTTGTTAATCTTAGGCGCTTATGGTAGGAGATGTAAACCAAACATGTCGTACATACTTTGCCTACCCCATGTTTAGCTACTCGAAACGAATTCGGTCGGTGGTTTTATATTCATCTTATGTTTTCACTCACTGATCGTATGGTGATGGTGCGTTCTTGTAAATAGGCTTTTGGTTTACGTTATATACTTGGGTGAGGCGGTTATGCTGATGCAACTACCCAATCCTACGGTAAGCAAGGAAAGGACAAATATAGATATTACGAAGATGGGACGTTGCCAGATCTGGATGTCCCTGACTTGAAGGATCTGGAGGGATTTACTTCTTTCCAACATCAGATTCATGTGGCGTAAAAGCTTGGGGGGAAAACGTGCGTACATGTATGTAAATATAAGGAGAAGAAACGATATAAAATACACTAGTGTCCTAATAATAAGGAGGTATATACGGTATGTAATTATATGTTGAATCTCATGTTTGCCGAGATCTACCCTGGGGTTTAGTAGCATTGCATGACGGCATTATACCAAAACACGTTGCTCTACGGTAGAGAAGTCAACCTGCGCACATGTGGTTAAGTACTGTATCGTGCATACTAAATCTTGAAATCAAACCGAGTCACCAAATTGGTTAACGTAACTTTTGAAACCTTTAGCTCGTATCCCATTCTCGACATATTCATCTATCAATTACTGTAAGCACCTACGTTGGGTAGTTACCTAAGGTAAGCAAGCTAGTTGTCACTAAACAAATCAAGGAGGTGCCGCGATGATTTCAACAGAACGGCTCTATTTTCCAAAGCTGCGCCATGAGCGAGCGGCCTTTTTCAAATAGCTCGATATAGGTTCTACTTCATCAATTAGCTGACGAAGCTTAGTTTAGAATTTTAATATAAGCAAGGTTATATATATAGGAGCTGATGTTAACTTGTACGTAACCCAGCATATTGCCCATA
The DNA here is from genome assembly GCA_902806595.1 of Pyrenopolyporus hunteri. Lineage (NCBI taxonomy): Eukaryota > Fungi > Ascomycota > Sordariomycetes > Xylariales > Hypoxylaceae > Pyrenopolyporus > Pyrenopolyporus hunteri. The sequence goes on from CADCXC010000046.1 coordinate 449,890, forward strand.
GTAGCACTTGATTATAGTACCCCTTTAATATCATATTTCTTATACGAAGTTGTACGGACTGGTAAAAATTCTTCTGCAGCAAAGTCTACTGAGATATCAAGATAACGCCGTTTAATGTGCTGTGTCATCCTAGAAAAAGGGTTGATAAAAAGCAAAGAAAAGAAAAGAAAAACTCGATACGGGTTAGTCTCGGTACCAGGCATAATGTAGACGGGCGCTTACTCCTTTCTGTTGCTGAGTCCTTGGCAGCTTGAGTCTCGAATGTTGTCTAGGACACCCCTGACGAAACATTCTGAGGCACAGGCGCCGGGGATTATTGCTGAGATAGACCAATAAGACTTGGGGCCTCGGCCTCGACTTCTCCACATGTCAAACCAAGTCCAAGCCTAATCCCCCCTCACATTCTTCCCTTCTCATCTTCTGCCAACCAAACCATCCTACGTGCTATGGTAACAATACCCGCCCCAGACCACGATATTTCGAGCCATGATTGAGAATTACGCAGGTCATTTCACCTACGTCTTGTATCGAGGCGTGTCGCCACGATGGAAGTGGTGCCATTACCCACCTCCTTATCCTGGCTGAGGACCCCAATATCAGACAGGACTGGTTCGGGATAGCTGAACGGGATATGTACCTGTTGATGTCGGCAGCAAGTGTTGCATTTTTCCCTTGCATAGTATAGCTCAATTCCGACTACGTTTTATTTCTTTCAGCGGACTCTATGTAGGATGCATAGATGACTCGTCGCCAGTCTTTTCGTGTTATTGTTATTTAGAATAATAATAATATTCTTCGGGGCATATACCCAATCCGCTAAGGCGATTCGCCCGAGCGAAAACTGCGTGTTCTGAGCCTTCTTCCTCGAAACCATTTCCGGTAAGGCTGTAACCGCTTGTCGGCCAGATCGAGGACCATCCTCCAAAGAGCCCCTGACTAGTGTTCCTGGTACCTTGGTCCTAGGTGTCTCGAACGAGCAAACCCCTCGCCTCAACATACCGCCATCGTAAGTCTCCAATACATTAACTTCACGCTCGTCTCCCATTGTACACATGTATTTCCTTCAGTAAGCCCCCCCCAGCATCAGATCATTCTCGTTCCCCTTCCCCTGACCAATTGTAAGGCCTGTCGTATCCCTAAGCTTTCCAGAGAAATTCATGAGGGTGGATCCGCGGCAGAGTTGACGTTAGGTGAAGGCCGTTGCGGCGTTGTACCCAGGTATGATCTACGAGAATGGCCTGATGTGCCCTATTCTTGGCACAATTCCATAATATCCACTGCCTTCCCGCCTCTTGCATGAGATCTTCGGAACCCTCCTCTCCTTTCCCTTCGTTTACTCACATACGCTTTCCCCTCCCTCTTCGTTTACGTAGGTGCGCTATTCGATTCTCAACGTTGGCTGACAAGTAGCTGCGATAGCAGGCTCCAGGCTAACTAACCACATTCTTTTTGGCCGTCCTTTTTGACATTTACCTCTCCGATTCTTCCCTTCGATGGCTTTGCGCCCATTCAGCAGGCTCTGAATTAGCATTATTCGTTCTTTCTATACACACCCGGACGTAGTTTCGAGATATAATCAAGTATAATACAGTGAAGAGGAGGTACTGGTGGTGTTGGGTTGGCTGCCATAGTCGAAAGAGCGACCAGGTTAGGAAGGGCACTGGAGGTCTTCGTCCCGAAATCGAATTTACACCGGCGACCGCGAAGTAATCCATACGAATTATCCTTCAGTCAAGATGTCGTACTATGGAGTGGAGAAGCCGTCGGAGAGGTCAAGATGGACGCCGTTGACGAGAATGTTGCTGTCGGGAGAGATGACACAAGAACGGCAGAAGGAATTGACAATGCGAGAAAAGATCGATAAGTGGATGATCAACGAGGGTTACCGAAGAGTGTTCGTGCCGGCTGTGAGTCCCCTTTGCAAGACAGATATTCTAACCGTGATGCCAGTTTCGTCTTCGTCTTCATGGTTCTCCATGCCCTCGTCTTTGCTTTCGGCTTCGTCAACTACGCCGTTAAAGACAATTTGCAATCGTCGCGAGATACTTTCGGGCCGACCTTCATGATTGCCAGATCCGCAGCCTTGGTGCTCCATGTCGATGTCGCCCTGATTCTGCTGCCGGTTTGCAGGACATTCATCTCGATGGCACGACAGACGCCTCTCAACGGCATCATTCAATTCGATAAGAACATCACGTTCCACATCACCACTGCCTGGTCCATCTTTTTCTTCTCCTGGGTCCATACTATTGCCCACTGGAACAACCTGGCGCAGGTCGCGGCCAAATTCAACTTGGGATTCTACGGATTCTTGGTAGCCAACTTGGCGTCGGGTCCGGGTTGGACAGGGTACATTATGCTGATTGCTCTCACGGGAATGGTCATGACCTCGTATGAGAAGCCAAGGCGAGCGAACTACGAACGATTCTGGTATACTCACCACCTGTTCATCGTCTTCTTCTTTTTCTGGTCTTTCCACGGCGCCTTCTGCATGATCCAGCCCGATTTCGCACCCTTCTGTATATCGATCGGTACTTCCGCCATCGGCGTTTTCTGGCAGTACTGGATGGTCGGAGGGTTCACGTACCTGGCCGAGCGTGTAGCCCGCGAGTTACGTGGTCGCCATAAGACTTATATCTCTAAGGTCATTCAGCATCCGAGTAACGTGTGCGAAATTCAGATCAAGAAAGAGAACACCAAGACCAAGGCCGGACAGTATATTTTCTTCTGCTGCCCGGAAGTTTCGTTGTGGCAATATCACCCATTTACCTTGACGAGCGCGCCCGAGGAGGACTACATTTCGATCCATATGCGTGTCGTTGGTGACTTTACGAGAGCTGTGTCTACGGCGCTAGGGTGTGACTTCGGAAAGAAGGAGAAGGATGCCTCGACGGTGGTAGGAGTTGACAGTCAGAACAACGAGGTGGATCCTGCACTGAAGAGAGTCCTCCCCCGTGTCTATATCGACGGTCCTTTCGGCTCTGCCTCCGAGGATGTGTTCAAGTATGAGGTCTCGGTGCTCTGCGGTGCTGGTATTGGTGTCACTCCATTCGCGTCCATTCTCAAGTCGATCTGGTATCGAATGAACTACCCGCAGAAGAAGACGCGGCTCGCCAAGGTGTACTTCTTCTGGATCTGCAGAGATTTCGGTTCCTTCGAATGGTTCCGTTCGCTACTGATGGCCATCGAAGCCCAGGATGTCGATAACCGAATCGAGATCCACACATACCTCACAGCCAAGATCAAGGCCGATGATGCGACGAACATCATGATCAACGATGCCAACGCCGATAAGGATACGATTACCGGCCTGCGCAGTCCGACCAACTTCGGCCGACCGAATTGGGATATGATCTTCAGAGGTATCAGGAAACTACACGCGCCTGCTGAGGCTGGTGTGTTCTTCTGCGGACCTAAGGGTCTAGGAAGTGCTCTCCACGTCTTCTGCAATAAGTACAGCGAACCTGGGTAAGTTAATATTTACAAGATATCGTCAGAAGATATTCTGTAGACAGTCGGCTAACTGAATGGCAGCTTCTCATTCGTTTGGGGTAAAGAAAACTTCTAAGCATATGTGCTTCGCTTACGAAACCTCGCCTATACGGCATGCCAGCACATCCAAAAACGTTGCTCCCTCACCAGCGCCGGACGTCGATGACCCGTATTTGTGTATTGATCGGCTTTTGCTTAAAGATAATCTCTGGGTTTCCTTCGTCATCTAGGCGGGGTGCGTTATTTGCTGGGGCTCTTCATGTAGACCTAGAATGGGCAAAATTTCTAATAAACTCGACAAGCAAATCACACTCTACGACCTGGCCGGACCAACCACGATGAGATAAATTAATATATACCTACCTACCCCATCTCGAGCTAGGTGCATGCTTCGAGATTCTAGCCGTCAGCAACGAGTCTACGATATACGGAGATGAAGTCGGAAAGTTGAACCTATAGTAGATACCATATATACCTTGTACCTAGTTTACGCAAACTTGCAATATCTTTTCTAAGTTAGATCTGAACCCTCCGTCCCGTATCAACCGTATCATCGAACATGTTGCTCTTTAGATTTGTTATATTATACGTGACTCCCTGCTTGCCCCGGCTCGCCTCGATACGAAGGGCCGGTGAATAGTTTTCGAGATATACTGGCAGTACCACTCAAACTATCTCTATTCTAGAAGGGCGTTCCAACAACGTTCTTTGAAACATCAACTCACCCCGTGCCGCGTGGACAAAGGAAGCGTGGTGATTGGCCAATAAACCCAGGCGCCCTGAAGGAAATGACCAGGGCGAGACAATCATGCCTCGCTTCAACTTTCCATTACAGCTCAACTCGGTGAGCTGGGACTTGATGCTGAGCCAACAACTTTCTAGTTCCATGAGGCTCTAACCTATCACCGGATTAAGTATATGTGCTTTACCGCTTGTACTACACGCAACTCTGGAGGTGCGAACCCCCACGTCTCTGGGCAAATAACCCCGGATTCAGGACCCAGCTCCTGAGACTCAGCGGGTCCGACACAGGTACCTACTGTAGGTGCGCTCAAGCAAGCGAAGCCGAAGACGCGGCTATGAAACGTGCGTGGTCTGGATGTTGTTTCGCTGACTTCTTATACAGGTATGTAGGTATAATATACGTAAACTACTATCGGTTCTCTTATCAATTTTCGGGACATAATCCGTAGACATGATCTAAGGCATAGCACGGGATGAGATGATATTTAATGGGAATGGTATGAACAGTGGCGCGTCACGCGAACACCAGGTAGGCTGGATGTAAGGTACTTATAGGCAGCACATAAACTACTCATTATGTGTGCGCCTCATTTTACGTATATCTAGCCTGTTTCTAGAGAATCATGCAAGTCGATTCTTTATGACCAAGTCACAATTAAGAAACCATCTACGATACTACATCCACCCTTTATTGGGAAGGGAAAACGACGGTAGGAACTATGATTCTACGCTCGGACTCCGCCCACGACAAATCCCCGTGTAAGGTTACACTGGGGTCGGCAGAGGTAAATCAAGCAGTACCAATCCATTCCAAAGCCAAATCATACTCATTTTGTGACGAATGGGCTGAGGCGCTACATCTAAGGGTTTTCGTCCTAAGAAGCATATTGCTACTCACGAAGAACAGCTCGCAGTTTCCGTTATATCGCAACTCAGTAAAGGAGTTGAAAGATGTAAGTGTTTATGGATTTAGTTGAAGCCTCTTACCGAAGCAACATTATTATCACTGACAGTTTCATATCCCCACTCGTGTCGTGTATTTCGAATACGGTTCGTGATTAACGACAACACAAAAAAAAAAAAAAAAAATAGAAGAGAAGTCGTTTTCTTCAGTTTACCCGTTTTCCAGTTGGTGGTTATTCAGAATCCAATTCGGCCCAGCCGGAGGACTGCCGCACCTCGGGATGTCATAATTGGCATGCGTTCGTGCTTGGATCAACACACACTCACTTAGGGACTTAGGGCTCGGCAAACCCGGGGACCTGGAGTAAAATTAAACATCACCCCCGTCTTCCTATAGCTAGCAGGCGGCTCTCTTATGAATATGTATAAGAGATAGCTCCATTACCTAGATAGATAGTCTACTCCTCCAGCATGGAGCAATGTATTGTTACGAAACAATTGGTAATGTACGGAAATAATGAGTTTATCTCACCACTACATGATTGTTCTGGAACAGATCCTTTTATATCAGGATTCCCTTGACTTCTATAAAGATCGGCTTCTCTGGCCTCTGAAGAACTGCTTTCTTGGCAACCAACCAAGATCTACTTCTTCCAGACATACCAGCACCATTTAGACATCCTAGAAACCAACCTCTCAATCTTTCAATAATTACAGCCATGCCTCTCGGAGTTCCTGAAGCGTCCAGGGTCAAAGACCTCATGAACCTTAAGGGCAAGGTCATCGTCGTCACCGGGGCTTCTGGGCCGCGGGGAATAGGCCTCGAGGCTGCCCGCGGGTGTGCCGAGATGGGTGCTGACATCGCCATCACGTACGCGAAGCGTAGGGAGGGTGCCGATGCGAACGTGCAGGAGCTAATCCAGACTTACTGCGTCAAGGCCAAGGCATACAAGTGCAACGTGGCCGACTTCGAGGACTGTGAGAAGCTTGTTGACGATGTTGTGAAGGACTTCGGCCGCATGGACGGTTTCATTGCCAACGCCGGCGCTACCGCCGACGGCAGCCTCCTCGACTCGAGCAAGGAAAGCTGGGACAGGGTTATCCAGATCGACTTGTCCGGCACCGCGTACTGCGCTAGAGCGGCCGGCTTATACTTCCGGAAGCAGGGCCACGGCTCCATCGTCATCACTTCTTCCATGTCCGGCCACATCGCCAACTACCCCCGCGACCAGACGCCTTACAACGTCGCCAAGGCCGGCTGTATTCACTTGGCTCGTACGCTCGCTCACGAGTTCCGTGACTTCGCCCGGGTTAACTCCGTCTCCCCTGGCTACATCGACACCGGTTTCGCCGACGCCGTCGACGAGGAGCTGCGAAAGCAGCGGTATGCTATGATTCCCATGGGTCGGCAGGGCGAGCCTGAGGAGCTTAAGGGAGCTTATGTGTACTTGATCAGCGATGCTAGCTCGTACACGACCGGCGCGGACATCGTTGTCGACGGTGGGGTCATTTGTCGATAGACGCGGACGAACTGTCCTTTCTTGGTGCAGATATGGGCTGGGCATATACGTATGATATGCTACCTACAGCGTAGACGAGCCTTCTAGGATTAGATACTTAGGTAGGTAGTTCAGAAGAACTATGTGATTTGAATAAAAGAAATGATACCCCATTGTTTTATCTACGTGAATACGTATGCATATATGTGTCTCAGGATTTACCGCTACACATACCGAAAGGTCTGTCTTATTAATAACTAGTACTTGATTGTCGATTATTTGATAATACGATATGCATGTCTTAGGCCTACTTTTATATGTATTTCAGCGACGTGATTGGTGGTAAGGGCCTCAAGTCCCGCATTCTATGATCCATGCAAGAGTTTCGGCTACCGTCACTATGATGATCCATGCCCCCGATAAGTGGTAGATCTGACCGAGCTGCTTCAAAGTAGGGCATCGATCAGGTCTACTACGTACGAGATCTGTGAGGTACATATGTAGGCTTTACCTCCCCACCCTCCCGCAGTTATTCATCTTATCTGCCCACGTTCTCGGCGCCCCTTGTCTTCAGTGAGAATGCGGGCTTTTTCGCTGGCTAGACCCCGCCTAGCTTTTTGGCACCTTGTGGCTGCTTATGGCTTAATAAGCTCCCGCCTGTGGTTATCAGCCCGGAATTTCCCAGAAGAGGAGGCGAGTTGGGGGTCAACGGGTGCATGCTGTGTAGCTATGATGCCGAGGAATAGGACGAAAGGGCTGATAGCTTCGGTGAATAGGGGGCCTTGTATTTCTTATTATTTTCAAGATGTTCATTTCGTCTTACTTATCTCCCTTCTCGCTGCCCTATTATATCATGTTACCTCCATAGCTTTCTAGCAGTGTGAACTCGGCCTCGGATACCTAGGTAAGCAACACTGATAGTGCTACCTAGCGGGACCACGAGGAATCCTCTTATCTTTGGACTTAGTTGAATTCCAGTCGCAGTGGATACAGAATAAGAAAAAAGTAAAAAACGGATTGACGTAAAATACAACTAGCGACTACAACCCCTAGTCTAAAAGGCGGCGATTCTGGTGGAGCTGGACGGGGTTTTGTTGTTAATCATTGCTACGGTCCTATCTAGAAGACTCATCTCAGGAATTTCTTAGGAATTAATTATCTCGACTCTCCCCCGGACCGAATCGATTTTTTTTTTTCTCTTCACCATCTAGTTTGTGGCCTTACCGAAGTTGTCTTTGTAACGTTTCGGCGGTAAGCTCGACGTCGAATATGTCCGACGCGAATATTAAAAAGCAAGATGTCGATGATACCGGGACCGCCGCAGATCCGACATTCGGCGTCGATGAGAAGAAGCTTCTGCGCAAACTTGACCTTCACATCATACCTCTCGTTATGTTACTTTGTCAGTTACTTGGTGTTTTTATTTAAAATCCCCCGTATTAATTAACTCGGCGGTTTGAACTGTCTATTCAAATTCGTGTTCGTTAGTTTGAATATGAGTGCTGATATGAAGTCATGTAGACACATTCAGTTTCTTGGATCGGTAATTGATTCCCCAACTTTCCATACACCTAATGTGCCTGCAGTAGTGGTTTCTGACTGTTCTAGTGTGAATATCGGCAATGCGCGTCTCTATAATATGGAGAGAGATCTTGGATTGATAGGCAACCAATTCCAAGTAGCTGTTTCGATATTCTTCGTCACGTGTTAGTTGCCCCCTTCTAAACAAGATCTGTGATGTCGCGACATATTCGACGTATTCTTATCCATCCATTCCCTAACTCGTAAGGATCATAGACCTATTATTTGAGGTGCCGTCGAATTTGGTGTTAAAACCCCTGACGCCATCTCGATACATCGCCTTCATTGCATTCGGTTGGGGCATTATAGCGACATGCACGGGCTTTGTCCACAGCTACGGCGCGCTTATCGCCGTTCGCCTGATCCTCGGTGTGGTTGAAGCTGGGCTGTTCCCCGGGCTCAACGTATACCTCACGTTCTTCTACACGAAGCAGGAACTTGCTCTCCGCGTCGGTTACCTCTTCGTTAGCGCCGCCATTGCTGGAGCTCTAGGCGGATTGCTGGCTTACGGTATTGGCCAAATGGACGGAATCTCTGGATATAGTGGCTGGAGGTGGATTTTCATCATTGAGGGCCTCCCTAGTATCCTGCTAGGCGTAGCCTCCTTCTTCCTCCTTCCCAACGATATCGACCACGCATACTTCCTGACTGAAGACGAGAAAAAATTGGCTAACGCACGCCATTTCCGTCACTATGGGTTCACCGAGAGCGCCCAGAAGTTTAGCAAGGATGACATGCTGGCTGCATTTAAGGACTGGAAGGTCTGGATATTTTGCGTTGCTCAGTTTGGCGTAGACACTTTGCTATACGGTAAGTCTCCCAAGGGCTTACTGCTTAGGACTCCTGGTGGTAAGGAAGTTGGCTCATTGAATCCAGGTTACTCGACCTTTTTGCCAACAATCATTCGCGGCCTCGGACAATGGTCGACGGCGGAAATTCAGTTGTTAACCATTCCGTGCTATTTTGTTGGCGCTGTTACCTATATGGGGATTGCCTTCCTCTCGGACCGACTGCAAATGCGTGGTCTTTTTGCTATGATATTTGGCGCTATCGCCGTGGTCGGATACGGCGTGCTGCTATCGGACTCGGCGGCGGGCGTGCACTATTTCGGGTATGACTGACTCTGGGACTGGCGACGTTTATATAGCTGACATCTCTATGTCTAAGTTGCTTCCTCGTGGCCACTGGTCTCTACGTAACCGTCGGCTTACCATTAGCCTGGGTTAGTTTCCAAGAGTCCGCTTGGGCCGTTTTCGTAATGCTAACAGGCGTTGATTTAGCTACCAAATAATACTCCTCGATATGGCAAGCGTACGACTGCCAACGGAATGCAGCTCACGTCCGGAAACGCTGCTGGGATCATGTCGTCGTTCATCTAGTAAGTCTGAAATGCTTACTGAATGGGTTTGTCATTGGAGTGTCTAACCCCTTATTAGCCCCAGTGCTGATGGCCCACGCTATATCTTGGGGAACGCCGTCTCTCTCTCACTTGTCGGGATGGCGGCCTGTCTGTATGGATTCTTGTGGTTCTGGTTTACTAGAGAGAACCGGAAGCGCAGCGAGGGGCCTCTCAAGTCGGAGCACGAGAACCTGTCCGAGGACGAGCTCGCCGAACTTGGAGATGATAGCCCGAGATTCAAGTACACCGTCTGAGATACCCCGATTGAAATATAGATTAAATGCTTTGAACCGTCTCAAAAGGAAGTCGAGGGGGGTTTCCGGATAGGTACCTAAATCAGTTCTACCATCCACCTACCGCCTATCTGCGTTATAGATGGGGTTTTATCTCGTGATGACTTAGACAAGCACCCACCTAAGGTGCATGCCTAAGTTATGATGAATATAACGAAGTTGATGGCATAAATTTGAAGTATTTTAAAATGATATTTATTAAACTTAGGCTATGATATAACCGAGGCCCGTTCCGCTCGGATTGGTAAATATGCGACTATAGAGAAAGTAAGAGGATGATTCGGTACGTGCATATATAAGTACCTATGTATCGTACAATACGATAGGTACCTTGTAGGCAGAGATGCAACCCCCGGTCAATTCCCTATTTTTCGCGACTGGAAGGCGCGTCGGCTTCAATCAATTAATTTGTTAAGAAGCAGGCGCGTCAGTTTCGTTCGTCCCCGTGACATCACCTAAGCAGCGGTACCTAAGGTACTCTTTTAACTTTTGAACTTCTCCTTCTACATCTTCAATTCCATTCCGTCTTCTGCATTCCCACGACTCCGGTCCCCGCTACTGTTTGCACTGTATTCGCACAGAAAAGGACCTTCACCATGGGTATCAAGGGCCTGTTTTCCGTTATCAAGGATGAGGCCCCAAACGCTATCAAAGAGGGCGACATTAAGAATCAGTTCGGTCGCAAAGTTGCTATTGTGAGTAATCCTCGTCGGTTTCGTCATATAAAAAGCCGGTTATCTAGTTTTTGGTATGCTAATTGATCTTGTGTTAGGATGCGTACGTGTGACTTTATTCTATCAATGTATCCAATAAAGACTAACGCACAGGCAGCTCCATGAGCATCTACAGTTTCCTGATAGCGGTCCGCTCCGATGGCCAACAGCTAACGAACGAGTCTGGCGACACCACATCTCATCTGATGGGAATGTTTTACCGCACCTTGCGAATGGTTGACAACGGCATAAAACCTCTCTACGTATTCGATGGCGCACCACCGAAGCTGAAGTCGGGCGAGTTAGCCCGTCGTTTCCAGCGCAAGGCTGAGGCCAAGGAAGGCCTCGAGGAGGCCAAAGAAACCGGTACGGCCGAAGATGTCGAGAAGTTCTCCCGCCGAACCGTCCGAGTCACCAAGGAGCACAACGCCGAATGCCAGCAATTGCTAAAGTTGATGGGCATACCTTACATTATCGCGCCCACCGAAGCCGAGGCCCAGTGTGCGGTTCTTGCTAGGGCTGGAAAAGTCTATGCGGCGGCCAGTGAGGACATGGACACGCTATGCTTCGATAGCCCCGTCCTACTTCGTCATCTGACTTTCAGCGAGCAGAGAAAAGAACCGGTCCAGGAGATCCATGTTGATAAGGTGTTAGAAGGGTTGAACATGGATCGCAAGCAAGTCAGTCAGCTCTCTTTAATATCATATTCAAACCAAGTGTTAATTGAAACAGTTTGTCGATCTTTGCATCCTGCTCGGCTGCGACTACGTCGACCCCATTCCCAAGATTGGACCAAGCACTGCCCTGAAGCTGATACGCCAGTACGGGACGCTTGAGAAGGTGGTTGAATACATCAAGAACGACTCCAAGTACACGCTACCGGAAGACTGGCCTTTTGAAGATGCGAGGGCTTTGTTCTTCGAGCCGGATGTACGACCAGCCGATGATCCGCTTTGCGACTTCAAGTGGGAGAAGCCGGATATTGAAGGACTCGTCAAGTTCTTAGTTACGGACAAGGGATTCAACGAGGATCGAGTTCGCGCTGGCGGTGCGAGATTGGAAAAGGCTACCAAGAGTTCACAGCAGGCTCGCCTCGAGGGCTTCTTCAAAGTTCTCCCCAAGACAGAGGAAGAGAAGGCTGCGCATAAGCGAAAATTGGAGGAACAGAACGAAGCTAAGAGGAAAAAGCTGAAGGAAGATAAGAAGGAGAAAGCCAAAGCTAAGGCAAAACCCCGTGGAGCGGTGTAGTGGTTCGGTCGACCCCGGAATACGACGAACGCACTATCTGCAGTGCTTTTCCGCCCGCCTCTTTGCGCTCACCGTACGGGCTATCCACGTACTTTACAACTGGCGTTATTGACTTTGCATCGGAAATCGGAGTTATTGGCGGTGGGCGGACGAGAGTCGATACCAACAGGCATGAAAATGCAGGTGCTTTCAGGTCTTGCTTACGAGGAATATTCCCGGATTGCTATATACATAAGTTACGACTCTTACAATGGGCTAGTGCCGCCTTCTGAATGATCTAATCAAGAACTGATCTTCTTAATTCGTGATTATTACCTCGACTGCTCTATGTCAAGGTGTAACGACGGAAGCGTCGGTACTCACATACGCCTTGAATTAATCACGAATTTCTCTCGGGGTTGAAAGAGAAGAACGATGCTTTAGGTTTGGCCTGGGAACGAACACGGCTTCTTATCGGCTTCCATGCGTCGATTTAATTTTAGTTATACCCAGGCGGTATTTAGCATGACTATAACGATTTATAGGGAGTGATAAAGCCGGGAGAGATAGGGGCACGGTTGTATCCTGTCGCGTCGGTCCGGCCACAATCTCTTCCACCAATCGACTCTTCCCCGACATTTAGATTCCCATTGCCTCAATACAAGCAATACAGAAGGCAGAGAAACGAGCCCTGCTGATACCTTGGCCCTTAGAACGTATGCATCATACCGGGATGAGGAGAGTGTTCCGCGGCATCGCGGAAGGGGAGAAGCAACGCATCGGGCCCGAGACCCAGTCTTTTCCGGGCTAATGTATGATACGTCTATTTTACATCATGGTGAACCCAATTCCATGCATTAGCTTTGACTTCATAGCTGATTATATCCTAGAGGATTTACTGAGATGAACTCATTGATTATCCAACTATTTCCAAGGCCTCGGGTATCGGAGCCTTATATTTGAGTGCAAGTCGATCACAGATGTTTTGGAACACATAGTATCAGTACCACACTCAGACCCAATAACAAGAGAATTACAAAAATAATATCACACGAAAATGTCTGAGCAAGAAGAAATTCCGACCATAGGAAATAGGACCACTCTTTCGCCCTCGGTCAAATCCTTCTTAGATCAGCATCCAGAACTACGACTAGGCGGGGATGAGGACTTCCACACAGAGCGAAGACATCACCTCGAAGTCTTCGGCTTCCATAAACTCGCCAAGGAGAAGCAAGCCCCTATTGGCCGTGTTCACTTTGACGGCGTCCGTGGCCGCCGTGGTACCATACCCGTGCGACTCTTTTACCCGCGCAGCTTCGACAGCGGTGGTAACGAGAAGCTGCCCGCACTTATCTACTTCCACGGCGGCGGATACACAGTTGGTAGCGTGGATGAGTTTGAGAACGGACTTCGCCTGCTAGCCGAAGCAGCGGGCTTGATTACAATCGGAGTAGAATATCGCCTAGCTCCAGAATTCGCGTTTCCGACACAGCTCGACGAGTACGAAGACGTGCTCTCGTGGACGCGCGGATCCGAGGGTGAACGACTCGGAATCGACGCGGATCGCGTGCTGGGAGGCGGCGACTCGGCGGGCGGCAACATGACAGCGGCGTTGTGTCTACGTCTAAAGGACGAAGGGAAACAGCCCCTGAGAGCGCAGATCCTGCTGTATCCGGAAGCGCGGCTACCGTTCGACACGCCGGCCGCGACCGAGAATCACTCGGGGTACTACCTCGAGTGTAACGGCATCTTCAAATTCGCAGACCATTACCTACCCCGGGCGCCGTACATGTCCTATTCGCCGGCACATCGATACATCTCCCCCGGGATGCAGCCCGTCGAAGAGCTATCCGGGCTTCCGCCAGCGGCGATCTTCACGTGCGGATTCGACTCGCTGCGAGACGTCGGAGTCGAGTTCGCGTCGAAGCTACGTAAGGCCGGGAATAAGGTCTCGTGGCGCCACTACCCGAACCTGCCCCATGGGTTTCTGCAGATGGCGCCGTGGAGCAAGGAGGCGGAGGAGGCTTCGCGGGAAGTAGCGAAGTTGACGAAGGAGTTGGCTAGATAGATGGAAGGATAAATGAATGATTTGATACGGAGGGCTCGGTTATAGAACTCAAAGGGATAGAGGGACCTAGCTCGCTCACATTTTGGGTCCCAAGGGGTACGCACGAGTAAGGAAGGCAAAATTTAGACAGGTTCTTCCAACACAGTAATCCAGTAATAACTAACAACTTAAAGAAATGGCTGTCGCCGTACGACTAGAAAGAGATGGAATATGCCGTATTTAACATAATCTCATTGTTCGTGAACGTTAAGATACACACTGTCCTTCATAGCTAGGACTTGCGAATGAGGAAGAAAAGGAATTTATCTCTTAGGATTTACACTGACACATTTAACCCGGACCACTCGACGCCTCATCAAGTTGTAATTTCAAGCCCTACGGAAGGCACCGGGATTATATTCATCTCAACTTTTCCATCAGGCGCCAAGTCGTGATCATATAGAACTACACGCTTAATTAGGAGTAAGCTATGTAGTTATTATTATAAATCTATCATTAAGACGGCTAGAAGCCGTCTGCTTAACGACACAATTACCTTCCCATATGTTCCACCACCGGATAATGGACTACAGTACCGTACCCTTGTTCATGCCGAGATGTCACGACCTGACACTCTATCTAGGAAGCGGCTATGATTTAGCCCTAGCTTCTTTAGGGTAGTCTTTTTGTTCAAAGACTTTAGTACTTTTCCCTAATATTCATATTGATGAAATACAATCAACATTGCGCGTTCTCTGGGTACTTGGGTTGTTATGAAAGGGGTTGTTCAGGAGAGGCATAAAAGAGCCATTATATCCTCGACGATGAATACAGCTACACACCAGCCTTTATCTTTTCACACAAAGAACCTTAACTCAATTTATACCAAGCTTCAACAACAACAATTAACAACTTTCGATATCACTATGTCTAATTCTGGGAGAGCACTACCCCCCTGGGGCTATGATAATGGTTTCATTTCCAACCCCACGGTCCGTACTCTTCTATTTGGTAATCCAATGCCCTACCGACCCGGGGTCGAAGCGTCCCTTCGGCGGGCATTTCTAACACAGCGAAATCGCCTCCAGATTCTTGGATCTCAGGATACACCCCAGGAATCAGAAGCGCCGCAGGAATCCTATCTACTACCGCAAGCCCGTACCGTACGGCAGTCCGAGTCGCCACAGCTACCCCATTTTTTCCGGCCCCCACCTCTATTACGCGAAAACGCTCTGATGGGGGTAACCAACGTGCCGCGACAGCTCATTTGGGCACGACAGTCCATCCCGATTCAGCTGACCGCTCCCGAAGCCGCACCCGTGGAGCCCGTCCTTGTCTCCCGAGAGGTGGCCGAGGGCGAAGACGTCCGTCGCATTACCAACGATGACGTTACCTTATACGGTCAGATCCGCGAGTATATCAGGACTGGAGTCGACTCTGATGGTAAGCGGGTGATCCTTGACTTGTCATGCCAGATTTGCACAGCGAAACCGCTTGAGGTGCCGGACGTCACGGCACCCGTCCTTATCGAGAACATTTCCGACTCGTACGATTTCATCCAGGTGAACCCCTGTGGCCATTTCTTCGGAGTCTACTGCATGCTGAAATGGGCCGCCACGAGCGAGTTCTATGACAAATTACCCACCTGCCCAACGTGCCGATTTGAACTCTGTTACCCGGAATGTCGCCATATAATCCCTACTCACATAGTAATAACGGACAGGCATGACAGCACGGCCACGCTCCCGCCACTTCCACCACTTACAATTCCCGAGGGGGGCTCCGTGCCTGATAAATGTGCCGCTTGTCGGGGCGTTCCCAAGGGGTGGTTTGAATGGTGATCTAGTTCCAGGGAGTAGTACTGCGGGCATTTAGCAGCCTATATGCATACGATAGATGTGACTACTAATGAGTATTGTAGGTCCTAGGAATAACTAGAAATGGGTAAGAAGACCAAGCTACGTTGGCGGTAACCAGCATTTATAAGAATGCAGATTAAAGCCGGCGTATAGGTGTTTCGGAGTAGCCCGGGGCTGGGTAACACACGTTAACCCAGGTAAGTTGTTTACTAGGAGTAACATTCGGGACGTGTTTAAAATAATGCCTTCTTCATATGAGGGGGAGATGTTACTGCTTCGACAATTATTATACCTACAGATATCATACTTATTCTACTACTCTTAACTCTTATTCTATGAGAATAAATATACTTAACAAGTGAAATGATCAAGCCGCGAAAAGGTGAATATCGGAACCCGATTGAACAGCGTGATGATTGATAGAAGACGGCCCTAATGGGCTCAAATGGTCTGTTTGTAGTCGATGATGACAAGGGTATCCAAGCTACGGCGTTTATATATAGCGGAACATATTCTGTAATTTTTGACATTAGTTATTATCAGCTAGGTACTCACCACACTCAAAATATTTGGTTAGATGTGATTTAAGGACGTGGTCGGTGGTAAGTCTAGAGGATAGGATGCTCACGTTTTTGACGCTTCGCTTCATTGTCACCGGCTTCCCGTCTTCATATTCTACCCCAGACTCCCCGCCATCGCCAGAAAGACCTGACATCTTTTGCTGTAGTTCGGCGTCCAGTTCTGCCATGGTCTTCTTCCTTGGCTTATTAGCGGCAGTTGCTTCGCCGTGCGTAGGGGACTCTTGACGTTGATCCGGCTCCTGCTTTTGTGTTTGTGGTTGCGAACTCGTGGGTCGGCGACTGAGGAATGTAAATTTAGAATATGGAAGCCCCGGGGACCTCCGAACTGCGGTAAGTCGCTGCATCTTTTTATGGCGACGGTGATATAAGGTTAAAGTTACTAGGTAGTAATAGACGTGCGTATAAATACCTAGGCCTATTTAATTATTTCGGAACTAAAGATGATATAATCTATATGTTTCATAGAGGGCAATTTGATCGATTATTTCTATGGTGGGCCATTCCCCCTAAACCGCTAACCCGCTAAAACAATTGAAAATTAATGATATAAGCCGTAAAAAAATTCTTAAATGATAAAAATCTATAATTAATTAATAAAATAAGTAAAAATATACGGTTTAAAGATTTAAATATTTCTAAAATTAATTAATTTAATTATAATATTTAATGATTTTAATTATTTTTTTATTATTTTAATTTTAAAGATATTAATTATTAATATATAATAAATTATATACGTAATTATTTAAATATATATTTATTTATTTATTTATTTATTTTTTACTTATATATTTATTCGATAAATACGTAGATATTTTTTTAAAAAAATATTATAATTTTAAAATTATTAATATATAATATATTTTATTTTAAAAATAATATAATTATACGAATATAAGTTTTAAATATATAGAAATATTTTTATTATTATAACGATACGTATAAAAAAATTTTTTTAAAAATTCGTTAATCGTATATTATGTTATTTTTTTTCGTATTATATTATTTTTGTTAATGTTAGATATACGGTTATGTAATCTTTTTTCTAGTCGTTTATACGCATATATATGGCTTATGTCATCTTTTTTTCAACGTTTTGGCGGGTTGGCGGTTTCATGGCAAACGGCCAGCCGTCATTTCCTTGAATTCTACGTCATTGAGGCCTTGTTTTTCCCAAACTCGGGTATTGCAACTTTTGTCTAAGTGCATAAGAAGGTCTGCTGCACCAAACCAGTCAACCGCTAATTCAAAACAAACCCCGCTGTAATTGCAGGGCATATAGCGCTATACACCACTAAACGACGATAAGCTTCAGGGCACCTAGCACTATGACCGGTCGTCAAATCAGCTACCACCTAATTAGAATCGTACGTACATGGACTAACCAGCGCGTGGCGCGTATCACTTTTTTATAGCTTTAAATTATCACTGTTTTCATAGCGGATGGACGCTTGGGAATTCTGTTTATAATTACGATGGAATATCGCTACGCGCCCCCTAGTTATAGTGGCTTCTCGGGTATAAGTATGCGGATTGAATTGGCGGTTCAACAGAAGTTGTGATACTTAGGTGCTATCACCCTACTTCCAAGACAACCTCTCCTTCGTTTGTCGGTGCTTCGAAACAAGCCCAGTAAAAATCAAGCACTTCTTTCGTGATTTCATATGCCGAATCGGCATTTATACCATTCTGTCGCCTCTTCTGAATTCTATCCCATAGAAACTCCTTACTCTTTGCACGAAGGTAAATCAGTAACCATCTTCCACCGTGGCTTTCAATCAGTTTCTTGAACTCCTCCCGATGTTCTTTGCTGTAGAAAGACCGGTCTAACACTACATCCTTCTTGCCCTCCTGTAGCAGGCGAACCAGACGAGCCTCACATTCATTGGCGGCTTCGTCTAGGAACTGGTCGTACTTTTCGGGTGGATAGTCTACCCCGTATATGCCATGCTTCTCGGCGAGTATCCCATCGCCGGATAATCGTTCGTAATTTGGATAGTTCGACACTATAGATTTGGACAGAGTTGACTTTCCGGCCCCTGTGTCGGGTTAGTGCTAATCAAATGTAATAGCGACCGAAGGACCTGGATATGAGGCTTGGAGCGAAGTGTAGTTATAAGATGCTAAGAAAGGAAACACACACCAGCAATACCGCATGTCATTACCACTATGGGCCTGTTATCTGATTGAGTCCGTACTAGACGGGGCCCCAAGCCCTTTAAGAAGTCTTCCATGATTTATGTTATTCTGATACTTACACATATTGTCCTAGTTCTATGGAATAGGCGACTTTTATACTACGAGTGGAAGTTATAAGAAGAGAATGAGTCATGCATGAATCAACGCCGGGTTTCTTAGTCACACCGGAATTCGGTCTTGGGGTAGTATTCAGACGAAGCTGTAATTAACGACAGTTGGTAGTTATTAACGTGGGGTACATTTGTTCAATAATATAAGCAAGTATTCTCCTTCGTAGCAATCGCTCTCGCTCAGGGGGGTAAAATAAAATAAACAGTTATAGGTTCAGGGGCTTAAGGCGAAGATGATCGCCAAATAGCTCCGTTGATAGTGCTTATAGCAGTAAAGCTATTATTTTGCGGGGTACGGGGTCCCCAGAGATGTGGAGGGGTAGCGTGTTAGCCTTCTACAACAGGTACCTACTGACAACCTTTAGCGAATGACCTAAGAGTCAAGCTAGGTAGTTAATTGAATCACAGGATCGTTTAGGCATTGTACAGCATATAGCATTATAACTCACAGTGGAATTTTGCGTATACCAATTGTAGATGCCTAGGTGTAGTTGGAGTAGGTGACCAAGTAAAATGTAAAATTATCTCGATGTAAATATAGGTAGGTAGATAATACCTCGTCATAATCCGATAGCATATAGATTCATGTACCCTAGCATTATAATACCGGCGCCTATATGGTCGGGTGTCTAATCACTATGATTGCCGCAAGGTGGGCGCTAAAGCCCCTATATTTACAGTGGCTTATAGCTGTTAATATACGCTATGAGACAGGTATATTTTTGGGAATCCTTGTAGGGGATGGGCCTGCCGCGATGCACATCATCGAATTGGCATATATTTTCTACCTGGGAATAAGCATTTTTCAACTTTCATAAGTTTGCACAAAATATTTACTCTTTATGGTAACTCTTTAGGCCATATTCGCGTCTCTATTGGTTCGGGTGAATTCGTGATTGCAAACCATTTCCTTAATTGATGTGACAGTGCCCGGAGGGCGCATACGCCGTATGCAGATGGGTTACGGGGTGGCTTGAAGGATTTCTCCCTCCTTATGAAAAAAAATAAAACAACCTATGAACAGACTCTCGGGTACGAAGTTTTCTACCAACCTATCAAGTAATGATACTAGTCACCATGAATTACCAGGAAGAGAAAAGATTAGTTTACAGTCTAGATTCGTAACTCTACGTAATCCGGGCGATGTACGTGGACAAAGCATGACTATCCTGTGTCATGCGTGGTCTAGTCTACATACAAAAGAGGCTTGAGTCGTAGCGCACTTCCCCCAACAGCATGAAAGAGCTCTCATATGGCCAATTAGGCCGACATAACATAACTTGTCATCAATCTCGTGCCACCATAGAGCTAGCCGATGAGAAAGGAAATGCAGAAAGCAAGAGGAAGGCCGGCGTGAGAGTCATGGCCGATCATCTAGAGATCGTTACCTAAGCGCAGGGGTCGACGCCGTAGTGGACCGTGACCTGGCTCCAGAGATGCCGACACTCGTCGCTCGTGTTGCGGCGCAGCTTCTCCCGCCCGATGGCCTGGCGGGCGGACTCGGCCTGGCAGCGGAAGCTGCCGAACCGCCACTCCTGGCGGGTGAAGCCGGCGGTGCTGGCGAGCGTGAGGATGGCCTCGAGCTCGTACGTGAACTTGCTCTGGAAGAAGGCGTTGAGGAACGCCTCGTTCACGATGCAGCCGGGGCCCTCGATGTGCAGCACGCGGCACTGCGGGCCGAGCGCCCGCGGCGCCGACCGGATGCGGTTCATGCGGAGGCGCGGGACGTAGTCCCCGACCACGAACCGGCCCGCCTGCGACTGCGCGAGGAGGTTGTCGACGCCGGCGCGGTAGAAGAAGACCAGCTTCGAGGCCGAGGTCACGTGCGGAGCCGCTTGGGCTGCTCGGCCCGCAGAAGGTTCCGGCGGGTTGATGACGGTGGCGTAGACCTTCCCGCACCCTCTGATGGCTCCTAGCAGCATCTGGTGAGTGCATTTGGGCGGAAGGTTGGTTAGCCATAGGGAAGTGCTTTGGTCTTCGGTTATATCGGCGGACTGGTTAGAAGCTAGGAAGATGTTACCGCCATAGTTCTCTGATATGCCCGTGGCCGCGAGCTGCTGTTGCCAGATGGAAGGATGGAAAAGGCGTCTGGCAACCCAGGTAGACCATCGACCCATAGGAACGTATCCTTCGTCGTTCGCTTCCTCCCGCGGGGCAGTGGGAACATTTATTATGTTAACAGGGCGGATGAACCGGGTAGGTGAAATTCGGTTGTATTGTCTATTGTCGGGTCTACCGTTTGGGTGTTCTTCTCGGTCATCGGCGACTGGTTCTTCTTGTCCGGGAGTATAGCGACTCGTCCCCGAAGAATTGGAAATTGTTGGGCTTAAAGTATCTAACTCAAAAATAGTCGTTGGCTGGTTGGGACCGTTTCGAAATAGAGACCGGTCGAGTACAGAAGGGGGTTGCCAAAGATATTGAGACTCGGCGGCTCGGCGTGCTCCAATGCCCTGTAGGTATCCAGGACCACGTTGACGGGAGGGGAGTCCGCCGAGGTTTCGAATATCCATGGCGAAGTTAGGTATGCTTTTATTGCTTCGAGGGTCGCCACCGGTTGTGCGTTAAGGAAGTGGAACAAGGAGAGAAGGTCTAGCTAGCAACTTATCTTTTAGCATCCATGCAACATGTAAGTATCAAGCTGCATAACGATAGGAAAGAGTCGTAGTATAAACAATCCGACCTCCTATCCGAGGAGTTTTACGTGAGGTCTATTACGAAAGCAATTTTGTACGAGTATAAGGACGAGTCCCAAGGGTGAGGAGTTCAGGATGAGATATCTGAAAAGGGAAAAGTGTTAAGTATGAGTAGTAGGTAATTTGTCCGTCTTTGCTCAAGTATGGGTTACCGAGTGGTTTCTGCGGGCTCGTACCGATGATAAGTCATCGCGAGCTAATGTAAAGGGAATGTTGGATCGTCGGATGTTTTTAAAAGGATTGTTCCTTACCATTTACTAGCAAATCTTGTAAGAGGTATTGACGATGCTATGAGATGACGGTTTGAGTTGTAGAGGTTAGGGTTAGATGGACTGCGAAGGACGATGGCAGACGACTTAAATAGTCGGAGGTACTCGAATTTAGTTATTTGTTCCCAAGGTCGAATATAGGCTTCGAAAGGTCAGTATCTGCCTGAATTTTTGTTTCCATGGAGACGAACACGAAAGTATGCGAATATTGTGCATTGAAGTCCGAGCACTGAGGCCATAATTCATATACCGCAGGCAGACATTTAAGGCCTCGGGACAGGTTGAGGATTTAAGGAAGGGAGACAAATACTGTACCTTAATTTTTTCTGGATGATTATATATCGTTTAGAGTGAAACATCCGCTAGCTGCTCTTTCGCTATTTCAACAATAGATAGACCGTTGCCTCCTTGTGAAAATATAGATGGCTTTGTCTGAAGTTGGAAGGCTTGCTGCTAATGTCTATATTCTCTATTCAGTTTTGAGTGATGGAACATATGGTTATATTAAAGAATAGGCTTACCAAATATACTCTACCCTCCCGCTAAATCTACGAAGCGGTGGTATGTTTTCACGTCTTATTGAGTGATATGTTGATCGTAGTTGCCTACTAGACCTGCATCGCTATCAACTCCTCGGGATGGCTGCCACCTACCTACCTACCTACCTACAGACCTACCTAGGTAGATAAGTAGATAGGTAGGCATCTGTACCTGATGCCTTGTTGTAAGATTGAGAGGACCCGAAAGGAAAATCTCACCAACTAATATACTAGGATGATCTAAGTTCGTTCCTTGATTATTAGCTATTAGGGTAAATGACTAATATCATTGATTCGCCCACCGATAGGTCTTGTATTAGAATCTATTTAGTGAGCGGTTGTACAAATATCAAACTGACCTGGTAGTCTACCAAATGACTCAATATCGACGATGACGTAACAATCATTTCTATAAGGCGTGTATGTCAAACGAGTGAAGAAACCTATGATTAAGTCTCTTAGATAACTTGTTAATTATTCTTATTCCTTGTTGATAATACCCCGAGAGTGCTAGACTCCCGAAACCACGTGGTCGTACATATAGACAACTAAAGATTGATGATATAGCCTCTCAAGAATTCCCTTAGATACCTAGGTACCTAGGTAGTTTTGATGACCTCGTGAGAAACCGTGCTCTTGTTCTTTTTGGGTGTTATACTTGGCTTCTGGTCCGAGCTTGAGTAAGGTCAGAGACGTGACCTCCATAAAGGTATTCGTCATTTAGAGTAAATGTGTATTACAGCAATTTCATCAACTAGCACACAAGAAATTAGAGTTAGGGTAGCGCAACTTATCTAACAGTCTACCTGAGATATAGAAAAGGGAGGGGGACGGGGGATAGAGGAAGAGGGTTGATGCACGCGCATTTTCTAGCATATTTCCAATCTCAAGACGAAGGGGAGTGTTATCGAGAGAAATCTTTCATGTAGTCCTGTTGAACTCGTAGTTAGTTTTATTCTAGCGGTCAAAGTCAATATCGGTGACATTTGAAGTTGTCTTGGTGAAGATGGGGTAACTCGAAATTCCGTTGTGGAAGGGGGAGGAGGGCTTGTTGTTTATTTCACTCGCCCCCGGGGAGTGACCTAGTTTCACCCGCCTCTTGATTTTCATTATAGGTTTCAAGCTTGGAGTAGGAATCAATATCCGATGTACTTAAACTACCCTGGCTAGAATCTAAGATTGAACTCGGGCCGGGGTTGGGATCTACTCCATAATTTCAGCGTATCGGAAGGGGGTCATATAATGCCTCCCCACCTAAAACGTAGGGAGTTGAGATAAGCCCTGTCTAATACCAAGGCCATTGGATCGCCACCTTTAGGAAGCGTGTGCGCTAGGAATCAATCTAAAGTGCGTAGGATACCAGCATATTTTTTGTTGGTGAGAGGGGAAAAAGGGGGGTGGGGAGAGGAGGCGGTAAAAAAAAAAAATAATAATAATTAGGTATTGTACGTCTGACCGTTAAACATGACATGAGAAAGGTAAGGGGCTGATCCAATTCTACGCAATCGGAGGGTTTTTTTTGTTCTAGAAAAAACACCAGAAGATCATTTCCAGTAACAAATTATGATTATCTACAGCTTCAATTTCCTATTTACTCAATGAATCGGTTCATTTTACGTGCGTAGCACTAGACAAGGGTTGTCCTGAATCGATCCGTGGATACAACTTGGATGGAAAGGCGTCAAACCGTTGCTGTCTTCCGATACGCCCGAAACATACCTGGGTAGGTAGGTACATAAGGTAGGTACGGAGGTAAATTCCGATAAATCCCCTAACTTCCGGTTCCGTCCTGCATAGTACGGTATGTAACGTCGTCGATCATGTAAACGAACAACTTCAGAAAGGGTAACGATTCGAAATTAAAAAAATATTGCGCGTTGGTGAACTCGAGATTTATTAATTTGGAAGGGGAAAGACAAACGAAATACTCAATAAGATAATACTCGAGCCGGATTACCTGGGGTTGGGTATCACATCCACTTGCTGGGATACGTTAATATATACACATGTCGACCTTGTCGTAGTCGTATTCGTTGTCCACCCAAAATTAGCTCGCCGAGCTCACCTCCTCCATATGTCCTCGCCGAGCACGACATACATTTCATCGCGGCTCATGCCGGGCTTCCAGGGGAGGTATCGTTTGCAATTGTAGCTAAATCGTATGATCAGCACAGGGTCTTATGCCTATTATCCCCACACACATAATCGATTCTACTCACGTCCAATTAAAGATGCCTGTACATATGGACCTGCAGCTCGCGATAAATTTTCGCATTTCGGGGCCGGCACCGCGCTCCTCGCCAACTTGTATTAACTGCGGCTCCAATGCTTCGAAGTCCAGATAGGCTTGGCGGATCATCTTGCTTGCTTCGTCGATGGCTTCTTGAGGCGTGAGGCCCTTGTGGTAAACGAGAAGTGGTATGAGGTTGTCGACATGTTTGCATTGCTACAAGATGTTAGTACGTGCAACGTATCCGGGGCGGAGTGGCATAGTTACAAGTTCGTGCCGTGCAGATACAATATCGTTCATCCTGTTCGTCGTTAGTAATCAAGGGGCTCAATGCAGATCATGCAGGGCACTTACACCCAGATGATGATATCAGCCAGCTCTATGGCCTTCTCGACCAGCGCATGATCGAAGAACCAATCGGGAAAGGCGGCGTTGTCGGTATATCTAAGGCGCTGTTAGTCCGAAAGCTTGTCTGAGAACATACTCGGGGTAGCAACTAACAGAATGACCGCCAACGTGGACATGACGGCGGAGGAGTCCATACGGATCTTGCAGT
Source organism: Pyrenopolyporus hunteri (assembly GCA_902806595.1). Taxonomy (NCBI): domain Eukaryota; kingdom Fungi; phylum Ascomycota; class Sordariomycetes; order Xylariales; family Hypoxylaceae; genus Pyrenopolyporus; species Pyrenopolyporus hunteri. Next base: position 474,824 of record CADCXC010000046.1, read on the forward strand.
ATGCGTCGATATCTAGGATATTTCCCTTATCGAATTCTTCTTGGAGGCGGGATGCGGCTGTACAGTAGTCGACCATGACCTTGAAACTCCAATTCTTCAATGAGGCTAATGCACCAGGTCAGCAAACAGATCCACCTTCGACAACTGAGTCTGCCTTACTGGATACACATTTCTCTCCCATCACGGCGGCCCATTCATGCATGGATTGTACGGTCGAAAAGTCAGGGGCTATCGTGGCAGGGTCGATGCTAGCAGGCGAACTGTTGAATAGACATTCGTGGAACAACTCCGTTGTCTGCTTTTGGTGAGCCGCCACCTCCTCGGGCTTGTTATCGAAATCGCCAAAATCGTAGGCTATGAATGAGGACGTTGTTAATGAGTGCACTACTACTATGAGCTTGCTGTTTGGTCATCTCACCATCGTCCCAGTAATAGGTCTGCCATACGTCAGTATTTTTTTTCTCCCCCTTAAAGTTGGCTTCTCGAGTGTTGGCCTGTTTAAACTCACCCAAGCAACCCATTTCACTAGCACAACCAATCCTTCAAAGTCGGCCCTTGGGGCGGTCCCCCGAGCAAAGATACAAGGGTCGATTTTGCGGTTCCGCTTTAAATCTGTCTGGTCGTTGATCCATCTTAAATCCTTATTAGAATTGAAATAATGATGACAGTGCACGCGTGTCCCCTTACCTTGATCGCCACAGCTCCACTTCCTCCTCTAGCTTCTCGTCTGGGGGTGCTAGTTCCAGATCCCACGGGCATAGAGCAAAAATATCTGGGATTTTGACCTTCTGGCCGACGCACTTCTCAAGAAGCAAATCGACGTCCGACCGCTTGATTGTTGGCGTCTCGGTGGTAACCTTACGAAACGGGCGTAGGATTGCCTTGATGAAGGACTTGTAAATGGCCGGTAGGCTCGTGGAAGACGGTAGCGGTGAATGGGAAGACATGATTAGTAAATGATCTGGTTAGTGATCTGTGGTCCTTTCCGGAAACCAAGGGGAGCCGTTATCCCTTTATATAAAAGAAGAATCTTGGCCTGCCATGCCGCAAACAGCGTGATGAGATGACCTAAGCCATGGAAGTCAGCCATGGAAGTCAGCCGTGGATACCAAGGTATGCAACTACGGAACATGGCGTCTTGTCTCGCGTGGCCAATCACGGAGGTCAAGCATACCACTTACGGTATCATTGCTATGTTTCATTGACCCCATCGTCTATCTAAGGTGTCCAGGACCACGGTCTGCTTAGTTTGACAGCGTATGCAAGAACGGGGTTGTTATCCTCGCCCTACGCTCGACCTCGTGACAATCATATTTTAGATGCATTGCCAGAAGCAGCTATTGAAGTGACCCTTGCCACTTCATAGATTCCGGGTATTTTCTTGCAGACCCTTTCTTAGGAAATCTTATGCCTGTCCCTGATAACTCGAGTGCTGGTATTTGGCTAGCCACTCCGGTAAACTGACCCACCGTGTCACAACTGCCATGTTACATAGCGGTTTATACCTACCTACCTACCTTACGTAGGTAGGTATCTATGCTCTTTTTCCATTGGCCCGTCATCCACATTACTTAACTCTTCTGCTAGGCACAATACGTAGGAATTCGACGTCTCATTGGCTGACGAATCGTCGGTCTCCTGCAGTTACACTCAAGCCCTATCCCTACTGCTGGAAAAATGATAGTTTGTAATACATATCGTAAGGCTTCAGAAACGTGCTGGTTTACTAGGGGTTTAATTGGGGGCTCTAGCCGTCACCTGCAGCTGTTACCCACATCATCCGAAGCTATCCTTGGAATTATTGCTTGCGGGTTGATGGTAGATGTTTTCTAGAGCTATCGCCGGCGGTTGCCAAGGCTTCCGCTCGATCAGCGCATACGCTTTGAGACGAGAGTTAGACGATCGATAACCCCGCCAGTTTGCTATACCCAAGGGTGTAATAATAATACGGAAATGATCCACTGCAAGCATTGGACGGCTCCTTGCCCTGGCGATACGTGAATCCACCAACCAACTAGCCACCTACCTAGGTAACCAACCAACATTATATCCTTTGTATGCACCCTTCCAGATTCTGTCCTACTGTAGGTAGGCAACCCCTATGTTGTTCCTGAAATATAGGTTGCCATTCATTTTTCATTTTTCATTTGACCCTTTGGACATCACATCACCGCATATGAGGCTTGCTCATTATATACCCAGGTAGGTATGGTAATTTAAATGGTCACTTTGACTTCCCCTTGTTCGGATAGATAGTCGAGGCACGTGGACGAATACCTGGGCATGTCCTGCATGTGTATCCGGGGCCTCCGCCGAGCGCGTGTGGTACGGGGTGCCTTGTCAGTATCACAAATCACAACTACTTCAGCGTCCGGGTCGTTCTAGGACTGTTTCACGTGGCGCTCCCCCGTTAGAATCAACACACGTCTAATGAAACTTGCGTAATAGTGTCGTCTCTCAATTACGGTACGCGACCTTGCCGTGGCATGGTTGTTGCCCTCGCTTTCCGGTAAGTTCCTCTTTTCTCGCTCACATCAGCAGCGCTGATCCAGAACAGATGTTACGTTCCCAGCCTTCTTGCGGCGAAGGGCCTTGCGGGGGAGTTCCGGGAAGGTAGGTCGGGTACGGGTAGCTTCAATCATGCTGGAGAGTGCAACCCCCTGCGGCTATAGCACGACGCCTCTTATAAGTGCTATAGGCATGTTATGGGCATAGTAGCGGCCCGAGACGGTACGCTAATTCGGTGTGCCTTTTTCGGGATTACGCACATGTGGTTTGCGTTACACTACCTGAACCAGGATATAGGTAGTAGCTAATGAGACTTAAGCACCTAAATAGGTAACTATGCTAGTGGATCGACCCCCCTAACTTCAGCCGCAAGGGGATTGTGACCTACATATCTAGCTATATGCGTATTAGACATATGTAGTAGAATCACCAACCTTACCTAAGTGGTTACATTTATCCAATCTTTTAACAAAACTGGCTCGTTTCGGCCGTATGATTCTCAACGGGTAAGATACTACCTCGAGTCCCTTCGGCTCGCGGGCTATCGGTTTACAATACATCGGGCCGGCTGGGGGGGGGGGGTTACCCAGTGTAAGCTGATAGTGGGCAACCCACTCGACGTAGTAGGAAGACCTACGTACCTACACACCTACATATAGCCGGATAACAACAAGGCTGGATATAACTGACGTTGACGAAAGTAAATTCGATAGGTGGGGTAGCTGTAATCATATGAACTGCATTCAAGGTACGGCTCAAGATACCTAAGATAGGTATTTCATTACCTCTTATTCACTCGACTCTCCGTGGGGCTTGGGATAGAGGAGGATAGATAGACGCCAAGTGACACCGATAAGCCTCTGAGTTTTCTGCATAGCACGTAAGGCCTCGGATAGTGATGAGCTGGCATCCCAACTTACTATTTCTCTGCCATACATACTGGCACTAGTTACGCATCTACACGAGCCCCGGATAATGCGTATCAATTAATATTCACGACTTAGCGCCAGAGATATCAATATGGACTTAGTATCTCGCAACGAGTCCTAATCGCTAACCGTTTACTTACCTAGGTAATTAACACCTAGTGGCCGGAGGGGCGCGTAGATGCTTTGGGTAACTAACTACCAGGTAGGTAGTGCTAGTAGGCACCACATATACTGATCGCCCTCCGAACTCTGAAGACTCCGCATACCAGGTATACTCGCACTTGTTCCGCGTTTCTCACAATCTAGCCCTTGCGCTCTAGACGCCTAACCCATGTCTAAACCCATGCCGTTGGCAAATAGTCGATACGACGTGCTTTTGATAAAAGGCCTTCAATGATAATCGGATACCCAGGTAGTATACTTATCCTCCGGAGAGATCCATATAATGTAGTTCCACTCTCAGACGAAGTCTATCACATGATGCTCATACACGTCTACTAGTCATGAAGTAAGGGTTATAACGGTTAGGCGAAAAAAAAAAGGAATACACAAAAGTCCCAAAATTTCCCAAAATTCCTACCTAAGCATCGACTATCATACGCTAAAGGATTGGCCTAACTGGATACATGTCTAAGGCCATTTATAGTTCCTCTTGCCTAGAGCACTATCGCTTCTGGTCCCCTTTGGGTAATCCGCGCTGTACCTACCTACCTAGGTACATAGCCTACCTAGGTCGGTGCCACCTACTTGTATTTGTATTTGTATTTGTACGTTGGGCTTATCTCAGCGGCCCCAGAGTGCTTCGAGGGGGGAGGGCACGTTTTAGCGTCCTTCGCCCCGGCCCGGCCCTCGCTTCGAGCGCAAACCCCTCCCCTGGCGCCCTCTGTAAAAATGCCCTGAGCACAGCCCATCCCTACTAGGTAAATCTCATTTAATACAGCACTTATAACGCCTAGGTATTTCCCTGGATGCCTATTACACAACCATCCCATCTACCTTGTAGGGCAATGATTACTTCTATAACCCCCCCAGCGACGCACCTGCGGGGTACCTGGAACCGGACAGGCCAGGAACTGAACAGTCATGGATTCTAATAACGCCATCCCGTCTATGACACTGGACGTGATAGCCGTCGGCGGGGTAAGTGGTATCAGGGTAATATTGATGAATATCGATAACTAACCGCTTGGCCGAATACCGGGGGGTGGTAGGGTTGCGAATACGATGTCGGGATTTGACTGCGCGTGCGCTTTTCATTGGAGTGGAAGGACGGCAGATAAGGTATTGTACGATGAGAAGCTGACAATATCAAGGAGGTAATACTCAGCCTACTTACACTATTTAATTTGCTTGATTATGAATAACAAAGAGACAGTAACCCTGCTTCTTTAGGTTTTGATACAAGTCTTTCAAACAGCGCCATCCGAGTATCCAACTCATGCGCCCATTCACGTATACCAAAAAGAGGACTATTCCATATATACACGTCCCGTGTTCTTATCTTACAGCTTCATACCCGTGGCCTTGGCGACTCTTAGGCTCTGCCTCATACTCAGATCCAGCATGATCTCCTCGCTACCACCAGGGATAGCGTAGGCACGGACGTCGCGGTATAGCCGCTCGACCTTGCCACCCTGACCACCCCGGGAGTAGCTCAGCCCGCCGAAGATCTGACTGGCTTCGCGAGCGCAGAACTCGAAGGTGAGCGTGCTCTGGGCCTTGAGGCCTGCGATGGGCCCACCAAGTCGGAGCATAGCCTCAGTCTCGCCCATCTTTTGGCACTGGTAGATGAGGTTCTCCAGCCAGTTGTACGAGGCCTCGATCTGCCGCGCCATGTGCGCCAGCTTCATGCGGATGACGGGGTGTTCGATCAGCTTCTTGCCAAAGGTCCGCCGCTTGTTAGCGTACTTGACCGATTCCTCGTAGCAGACGCGCGAGAAACGGAGACATTGGATGATGATTCCCATTCGTTCGTGATTGAAATTGGTCATGATGACTGCGTTCGGGTTAGCGACTGACGTGGAAGGCTAATGCGGAAGTCTGCTTACCCTTGAAGCCCTGGTTCTCCTTGCCAATCAAGTTCTCAACAGGCACCTTGACGTCCTCAAAGGTGATGTACGTGGTGCCGGACGACCATACACCCTGGCAGTCCATTCGCCTCGTACTCACGCCACCGAAGTCACGTTCGATGAGGAGTAGCGAAACACCGTTCATGCCCTCGCCTCCCGTTCGCACGGCGGTGGTGAAGTAATCGCACCATATACCGTTTGTGATCCACTTCTTCTCGCCGTTGACGATGTAATGCTTGCCATCTTCGCTGAGCTTGGCCTCGCAAGTCAGGTTGGCGACGTCGCTTCCAGCGTCGGGCTCCGTGATAGCCAAGCAGATTCTCTTCTCTCCGGTCAAGAGGCCGGGTAGGATGCGATCCTTGAGGGCCTTCTTGCCGAATTTGATGAGTGGTGGGCAACCGATGCCGAAACCGCCGAGAATATTCCACACGAAGCCGCCGGATCCGACGCGCGACAATTCGTCGGTGACTATTAGCTCGTGGAACAAATCCCACTGCTCCGGCGGCACCGACTTCACGGTATTCTTGGTGTATTCCGTGGGGTAACGCACACCCAATAAACCGGCGAGATAGCCGCGGCGACCTGCCTCAAGGAAGATCTCGCGCGGTACCTCTTTCTTTTCATCCCATTCCGTGACGTTCGGCTCAATGTCGCTTTCGACCCATTGGCGAATTTCGGCTCGGAGCGCGGCGTGGGACGCGTTGAAGTACGCGGAGTGGAACTACACCAAAAGTGATCAGCCCGGGTAATTGGAATTGCACGGCAAGGTTAACACGAGAGACAAAGACGTACACCCTGGTACCAACTGGGATCGGCAAACGGGATTAGATCACCGAACGGTTCCAACGCCTCGGCCTCTTCCTGCGCAGTGGAGGGGACAACAGCCTTTTTGGATTCCTTGGTCGGCTCTGGCGCAGCATATGTGGTTGATGGTTCTGGTGTCGGTTCGGCTTTAGGCTTGGTATCTAAGGAGCCAATCTGCAACGATGGCTTGTACTTCTTAAGAACGCCCTGATTATGATACTTCCAGAACTGCTTAGATGCGTCCTTTCCGGCAACCCGGCTTAAGATCTTCTTTCCACCTGTACGATGATAAGGGTACGGTCAGTTGTTTCAATTCGAGGATTGATCTGGTTTGGAACGTGGATTACGCGTGGCTCTCGATGCCCGCAAAGCCAAATGGATGGACACAAATGAAAAATGGCACCGGCGCGAGTTAAAATAGCGACATACCAGGATGCTCATCTTGGAACTTGGTCAGGTCGTAGACGTCGTCATCGACAATAATCCACAACGAATCGGCCTTGTTATGCGACGCGACGTCGCTCTTAGAGAAGGTCTTGGACATGATGAAGGAGAAACCAGCTCTCACTCAGGTAATGATGCTATTTTGAAGCTATTTTGAAGCTATTTAGAATTGATTAGTGTTGTGAAGTTGGCCGAGTGAGAGAGGGATTAGAAGAATGACAAAAAGGTGTAAGACTTCAAGAGCGAATGTTTTACGTAGCGTCGTTCTAGAGCTTTAATAAAAGCTTCGGCCATCGCAGTTTCTTACCGAGCCGAACCTTCTCTCATGGCCATACTAAGCGTAATCCCGGGGGAGCTTATAGGCTCCAGCATGTGATTCTCGAAACGCGCCCCCCATATTAACATTCCGCCTATTCTGGAACTTATGCCGGAAGCAATTATGCACTATACAAGCTAGACTCGCTGAACTGGCTCACTACGGACGCGCTAAAACAACCCCCTAAGCCACTCAGCGCACTGCTATTGGCAATGCCCACAGCCTACCAGGTACCTAGGTACCTACGTAGGTACCTATTTCAACAACAATAGGTACCATTCTCAGGACCTAATCCCCACATGCCTAGGTAGGTACCTAGGTATGACAGAGGGGGAATATCCGGGGTTTTGCGTGGGGAAAGGGATGCATTGTTGGGTGACTTTCTCTTTTTTCGGTTTAGATTTCTTTGTCATTACTCGTTAGCATCCTAATTATACATAGACACACCGTGTGCGTGTGGTGGTCCGAACTATTGTCTCTTCTTTTCGTTGACATGTGATCTCGGTTTTTTCCCTTCGAGTCGGGGCTGAGAATGTGGAGAATGGAGGAGGGTGTAAATGATGAGGTCATACCCTGGTCCAAATGCCCGAAACCGCTAAACCGTCAAAACTCATAGTTTCATAATCTAATTATACAGTTTATATAAAATATATACTACATCCCCACTGTATAGTTAGCGCTAGCCGCTACTATAATAATTAGTGAGTTTTAACGTTATTTATTATTATAATTATAATATATTTTAACGTTATTTTTTATTATAATTATAATAAATTTAAAAGTTATTTTATTATAATTTTAAATATTAAAATATAATTCGAATTAATAATTTAATTAATTTATTTACGAAGTTATTTTACGATATTATTATTAAATTTTAACGTTCGAATTATTTAATTTAATTTATTATAATAAATAATTATATTTTAAAATTTTTAATTATTTTAAATATAATATTTAAAATATATTATTATTAAATAATTTATTTATTACCGATATATATCGATAATAAAATAAAGATTATTTTAAATATATCGGTCGATTTAATACGTTTAAATACGTTTATTAAATATAATTAAAATAATAATTTATTAAATCGATATTAAATTTAATACGTATTAAATCGATATAAACATTTATTTTTATTACTATTATAATAACATTTTACGTAAATATTATAAAAATAATTAAACACGATAATATAATATTAAAAAAAATTTTATTTTATTTTATAATTCGTATAAATATATTTCGAAAATAAAATAATATTAATTATTATAACGTAAATAATTAAAATTTATTAAAAATCGATTTAATTAAAATAATTTAATTAAAATTTATTTTTATAATTATTAATTAACGATTAATATTATATAAATTTTAATTTATAATATTTTTAACTTCGATTATAAATATAATTATTAAAAAATAAAATTTATTTAATTTTTAATTATAAATAAATATAATTAATTTAATAAATTTAACGATGTTAATAAAATTCGATAAAAATGATTATATATTTAAATCGTTAATTATATAATTAATAACTTTATTAATAAATATTTTTCGAATTTTTATTAAAATTTAAATAATATAATCGAATATATCGATATTTTTTTTATTTTAAGTTATTTATAATCGTCGTTAATAAATAAACGAAAAACGTATAATATAAATCGAAAAAAAAAATAATTTTTTATTAAATTTTAATTAAAAGCTTTCATTTAATTTTAATTAAAATTTAACTTATTATTAATAAAGTCGAAAATTTTTATATAATTAATAAGTTTATTTTTTTATTTAAAAATATCGATAATTTAATTTTAAAAACGAATATAATATTATATTCGAAAACGGGTATTTTTCGATAAGTTAATTTTTTTTTAAATTAATTTTTTAAAAAAAGATTAAATAAAAAATATAATAAAATTTTAAATGTTATTAATTCGATAATATTTAAACGATATCGACGAAATAAAAAACTCGAATTTTTATAATTATATATTAAATATTAACGGTTAAAATAATAATTATTTAATGTTAATAAAAATTATATATAATTATAAAAATTAAATTTATTTATTTATACGTATATTTAAACGTATAAAACGGTACGTTTTAATTTTTTCATTAAAATTAACGTAATTAATAAACGATATTCTTTTAAAAAAATATATTAAATAATAAATTTTTATTATATTATTAAAAAAAATAAAATAATAGGAATAAAATTATTTAAAAAAAAATAAAACATTACGAATATATTATTTTATAATTTTATATAAATTTTATTTAATTTTAACGTTACGTATTACGAAAATAATTCGAATATATAAATGTATAATAATTTAAAAATAAATTAATAAAACTTTCGAATCGTATTTTAAACGATAACGAAACGTAATAACTTTTAAAATAATATATTTATATTAATTATTTTTAAGTTAATTTATATTTTAAATATAAATATTAATAAAAAATAAATTTTAAAAAAAATTATATTTATTAATTTATATTATATTTTAATAAAATTTAATCGAAGTTTTAATTATTTATTATATAATATAAATAACATTTATTAAATAAAAATATTCGTATTTTATATGTGTAATTTAAGTATATATATAAATTTATAAAAGGAAAACGTATATAAAAAAAATTAATTTTAAAAAAAAAGCGAAAAAAAAAAAAAGTTTTATTTTATTTACGTATTACGTAGCGTTTTTATAATTATTTTATTATTTAAAAATATTTAACGTTAATTTTATTAAATTTTAATATTTTTTATATTATTAATTTTTTTTTAATTTTATATTTTTTATACGGTAATTAAATTAAAAAATATATTATAATTATAAAGTTTAATTTTACGATCGAAAAACCTTTTATTTAATTAATTTATTTATAAAAATATTTAATTCGATTTAATAATAAATCTTTTTTTATTATAAACGATTTTAATTTTTTATTTTTATTAATCGATATATATTTTATATTTCGAAAAAAGTTTTTTATTATTTAAATGTTTTTTTAACGTAATAATTAAATTTTTTTCGAATTTCGAAGGTTAATTAATACGTTAATTATATACGTTTTAAACTTATAAAAAATATTAATTTTTACGAAAAATTCTTAACGAAAATATTCGTTTTATAAAAATAAAATATATTTTTAATAAAATATATATTTTATAAAAAAGTTTTAATAAATATTACGATAAAAATTTTTTATTATTTTCGATTTTATATAAACGTATTATAAAAATAATTTAATATTTATTTAATATTTAATATTTACGTTTTATTAAATAATAACGTTTAAAAATTCGATGTAGTTAAAATAAATTTCGTTTTTTTATATTTTTTCGTTATTTTTAAACTTTATATAATATAAGATATAATTTCGAAACGATATTAAAATATTTTATTTAAATTTATTTTTAAAGTTAAATATTTTTTCCTTTTATATATTCGATAAATTAATAATTAATAAAAACGCGTTAAATAATCGTTAATTAAAATAAATAATCGAATAAATTAACGTTAAAAGTAATTTTTAAAGTATTTAATTAATATTAACGAATATTTAAATAATAACCGTCGTTTATTTTATTTTAAAAAAACGATTTAACGTTTATTATATACGTAATAAAAATACGTAAACCGTAATATTCGACGAATAAAACATTTTTTAATTAACATTTAGTTTTAAAATAAAGTCGATTATCGATTTTATTATAAACGAAAGATATATTCGAACGTATTTTTCGAAAATAGATATAATATCGAAAAAAAAAGTAATTTAAGAAATTATCGCATTTATTTTTTAAATTTATTTTATAATTAAAATAATAACATTCGATTTAATTAATATTAATTTTTTTCGACGGTTTTTATTAATTTATAATTTTTTATATAATAAAATTAAATTCGACGTTACGAATATATAACGTTTAATTAATTTAATTTAATAAACGATAAATATATATTTCCGTAAATAAATTTTTTTTAATTTAAAAAATAAATTTAATTTACGATGTAATTAATAAAAAAAATTTTTATAATTTTAAATATACGGTATAAATCGAACGAAAATACGAAATTTAATAATTTTTTCGAATTTTAAATGCGATTTATATTATTTTTATTACTTAAAAACGGTAAAAATAAACTTAATATTCGAGTTATTTTTAACGATAAAAATAATGTAAAGTTATATTTTATTATTTTCGTTAATAAAATATAAATTAATTCGACGATTTTAAAAAAATTAATTTTCGGTTTTTAATAAATTAAAATAAAAAAAAAATTTATTAATTATATATTCGTATTTAATTTATCGATTTCGTTTCGATCGTTTATATTTATTTTTATTTCCGATTTTATTTTACGATTATATAAATTTAACGTTATTAACGTATTATTTATTATTATTTAATTAAATATATCGAAGTTTATTATTTTAATTAAATTTTTAAAAATTTAACTTTTTATTTTTTCGCTTTTTTAATTAATATATTTATTTTATAACTTAATATTTTATAAAGCGGGTTATTAAAAAAATTAATTATTAACGATAATTTCGTATTTAACGACGACGTTAAATATAAAAAAACGACGCGATATTAATTAATATAATGTAACGTTAATATTTTTCGAATAATCGACGTTTATAATAATAAAAAATAAAAGTTTAATTAAAATAATTTAAAGGCGTTTATTTAAGGGAATTTTTATATAAAATACGTTTTTAATTTCGAAAACGAAGGTTTAATTTTACGTTTAAAACGTAACGTTATTCTATAAATTATTTTATAAATATATTATCGAAATATTATTTTAAAGTAAATTTTTATTTATATTATTATTTTTTTAAAAATAAATTTATTTTCGTATCTTAATTTTTTTTAATAAAAGTTTTAATTTTATTATTTATTTAATATATAAAAAACGGTGTCGAAAATATAATTAATGTATACGATAATTAATACGTCGAGAAAATATAACCGTTAAATTTTTTTATTATTTTAATTTTAATAATAATTTTTTTAAAAGTTTTAAAAGGCGACAATAATGGTAAACGGTTAATTTAAACGCGGTTTTATAATTATACTTCGTTTTATTTTAATTATTAACGGATTTTTATTAATTAAATACGAAGAAATTTTTAAATTTTAAAATTTTTATTTATTAAAAAAACGTATATTATAATAAATATATTTAAATAATAATATAATAAAATATAAACGCGTTAATTACGATTAAAATAATTAAGATTTTTTAATTTCGAAAATAAAATTAAAATTATTCGAAGTTTATAATACGTAAAAAATAAATATGTAAAATTAACGTAAAAAAGGTTATTTCGAATAAAGTGTTAATAATAAAATGTATAATATAAACGTAATATAAATAATAATATTATTAATTATAATAATTAATTAATTATTATAATATCGTTATTATATAAAATATTTTTATTTAATATATAATAAATAACGAAATTAAATATTTTAATTAAATAAATAAAGATAATTATATTAAAAATAATTATTAACGTTTAATTATAATTACGAAAATAATTAAATTTTTTTTATAATAATTTTAATAATTATATTTATTAATGTTTATTATATATATATTTAATATATAAATAAAAAACGTAGTTTAAATAATAAGTTTAATAATAAAATAATAAAAAAATATATTAAATATTTAAATAAATATTTAAATAAATTATTAAAAATAATCGAACGTTAAATTATATAAAAAACTTACTTTAGTTTTAAATTACCACGAATTCGAATTTTAAAAAATTATTTAAATAAATAAATATTTATTTAAATAAATATTTATTTTTTTATTTAAGTATTTATTTATTTAATAAATGTATAGTTTACGTTAATATTATAAAAAAAAAGGAAATAAAAATTAAATCGTAATTTTTAAAATAATAAAATTTATAAAAAAAAACGACGAAGTTATTTTTATAAATTATTTTTATATAAACGAAATATATATTATAAATTTCCGTTTTTACCTTCGTAATATTTTTATAATTATTTTAATAATTTTTATAAATATTATATTAATTAATAATTTATATCGTTTTAAAACGTTTATTAATATAAATTTAATAATTTCGATTATATTTTATTTAATATTAAATATATTATAATTTGATGCGGTAGGCTTAGTTTTATTAAATAATCGATATTAAAGTTTCGATTAAATACGTCGTCGAAATTTATATATAAAACCGCGGTTTTTCGAATCGCGATTTAATTTTTTTTTTTTTTATAATATTAATAAAATTTAATTATTAATTTTTAATATTACGTATTATATTAAAGTAATAATAAATTTATAATACGATTTAATTAATTTTATAATAAGTTAATTTTAAATTTATAATATTTTATAAAAAATAAACGATATATTATATACGATAAACGATATATATATATATTATTTTTTATTCGATAATTTTATAATTATTTTAATAATTTTAATTATAATAATTATATTAATTTATTATTTATATAGTTTTAAAATTTATTTAAATGTAAATTTAATAATATTAATTATATTTTATTAAAATTTTTATAATATCGTTTATTTTATTATTCGAATTAATTAAATTTATTTTAAAAAAAATTATATAATTAATTTTATTATTTAAAGCGATATTATTAATTTATAATAACATTTAATTTTATTTAAATTTTATTTTTTAAAATAATTTAATTTTTATAATTTTTTAATTTTATAACTATTATTTCGATATTATATATTTTTATTATAAATTTAAAATTAACTTTTATATTATTTATATTATTTTTTATTAATTTTTTTAATTTTAATTTCGATTAAAATAATTTAAATAAAAATTTTATCGATGAAAATATATTATTTTTCGTCGAAATTTATTATTTTAAATATTTTAATACGTATTTAATATTATTATAATTTTTTATTTTAAACGATAAAAGTGTCGATTTTAATTTCGTTTATTATATTTATTATATTATCGTTAAAAACGTTTAGTTAAATATATATTAATCGAATTTGAATAATAAGTTTAAAATTTTTTTAATTATATTTAGAAATTTTATTATTGTAATTTTTTTTTTACGATTTAATAATAATATTTTTCGAGTTAAAATATATTATTTTTATATTTAAATAAAATTTAAACGTAAATTTACTTTATTTTATTAATTATTTAATACGGTGTATAATATCGAAAATTAAAAATTAAATTTTATTAATGTTATAAAAAAAAAAAGAAAAATTAAATTACGGTTTAAAAAACCGCGGTTTTATATATAAGTTTCGACGGCGTAATCGATTAAAATTTTAATGTCGATTATTTAATAAATTAAGTTAATCGTATCGAATTATAATATAATTTTAATATTAATATTATTTTAAAATTTTATTTAATTGTTTTAATTTTTAATTATTAAATATTTTTTTACGGTAATTTATTATATTTATAATGAATTTTTCGAATTTATAATATATTTTTTTGTAAATTTCGTATTTTATCGAAAAAAAATAACGAAGTCGTTTATATTTACGATAAATATTATAAAATTTTTTTATTTTATTACGGTTTCGAATAAACGTATATTATATTTAAAGTTATTAACATTTAATTTATTAATAATACGATAAATCGTTATTTAAAAAATTTAACGATATATTTAAAAATCGATAAATTAAATAATATATTTTTTTTATATTAATATTTATACGATAATCGATAAAAAAAAGTTAATTTTTTTTTTAAATTTGAAAAAAAACGATATATATTAATAATATATATATTTTATTTACGATTTCGATATATTTTCGAATAAAAATTTTTATATTATAATCGTAAATATTAAATTTTATATAATTTTAATCGTTAATTTTTTTTCGTACGATTTATTTAATTTATTTTTAATATTTCGATATTATATATATTCGAATCGAATGTCGAATTAATTAATATTTTTATTTGTTGTTAATAGGTACGTACGTAAATAAAATAAGGGAATAATAATAAAAAGTAATTGCGATGGGGTGAAATTAATGTTATATAAATTATTTAAAAAAGAAAAAATATTTAATAAGGAGATTGTAAAAAAGGTTTTTTTTATATAAGTGAAGGTATATAGGTATTTTTTTTTTTAAGGTATATATTATAAAATGGTACGTATATAAGTTAATTAATTATTATTTACTTTATTTTTTTTGTAATTAATTAATTATAAATTATTAGTTAAATTTTTTATTTTATTTATTTTTTTAATTTTAAATTAATTTAGTTTTTTTTTATTAAATTTTATATAATTTTATTAAGGGATGTTTTTATTATTACATTCGTAAAATTATACGATTTATAAATTTATCGAATATTATTAATTTTCCGGTTTTTATAGGATTATTTTAATGTTATAAAATTAATTATTAATTTTTTTTTATTAATGTTTTTTATTTATATTAAATATTAATATAACGATAAAAAGTCGATATATAAAATAAGAAAGGTTTTAAAAAGTAAAAAATATTTTAAAATAATATTAATTATATGGTAAATAATGTAATTAACGTCGAAATTTTAAATTATTTTATAAATTTTATTAATAAATACGTTATAAGTAATTTATTTATATTTAATTGATAATTAATGGATAATGTTATTAATAATTCGTATTTTATTATTTCGATCGGTAGGATTTTTATTATTTAAAATAATGACGTATTCGATTTATAAATTTAAGTTTTTATTATTTACGAAAAATTTATTAATAAAAATATAAAGATGTAAATTTTAAAGGTTTAATTCGATATATTAAAGCTTATATATTTAATTATTTATTTATTATTTAATTTTAATGTTAAAGGTTTTAACTTTTTTAGGTTTAAATTCGAAATGTTAAATTATTATAAAGTAATCGAAGGTTATTTTAAATTAATATATAAAAACGATATATATATTTTAAGTTTATTATTTTATAAATTTTTTAATTATATTAAAAGTTTTAACGTTTAATAATTTAAGTTTTTTAATTTAACTTTTTTAAATAATCGTTACGTTAAAATTTTTATCGTAAATTATAATATATAAATTATTAAAATTTTCGGTTTCGAAATTTATAATTTTTTAGGGGTACATTTTAATTTTAATTTTATTAAAAATTTTATTTTTAATAATAAAAAAGTTTATGATATCGACGTTAAAAATATCATTTATTTAAAAGTTAATAAATTTAAATAAATTCGAATTTATTATAAATAAATAAAAGTTAAAAGTTAATAATTTTATTTATAATTTTTATTAATGGTAACATAAATAAATTTTAAATTAATAAATATTTAACTTTGTAAAATTATATAAAGGTTTAATTATTTATAATAATATTTTTTTAAAATATTTATTTTTAAATTTAATTAATAAATATATAAAAATAATTTTTTATATCGATGTTTTAAATTAGGTGTAGATTATTATAATATTTCGAATTATAATTTTTATTTTTTTACGACGTAATATAAGTGTTAAAGTTAATATAATATGTTAATTAACTTTTTAAATAATAAATATATATATTATAATATATTTTTTATTAAAATTATTATAATTTTAAATTATTAAGTAAAATTTTTTATATAATACGACGGTATTTTTATTTTTAATTTTATAAATTATTTATAATTTAAAAATTATAATACTTTAATGTATAATTATATTATAAACTTTTAAATATAAAATGTTTTTTTCGAATAAAATATTAAATTTTTTTATATTTAATATTTTATAAAGTTTTTTTTATATAATAATTTTTTTATTTACTCGAAATTTAATAATAAAAGTAAAATTTTTTTATTTTTTATTAGTAATATATAATTTTATAATATAAAAAAGATTATCGATATATATAAAATTTTTTTTCGAAATAATTTAATAATTATCGGGGTTAAAAATTAATACGGGTAATTCGATTTTAAATTTTTTAAATAATATGAAATTTTTTTTAAATTAAATATACGATTTAATATAAAAGTTTTTAAATATAGATATTTCGTTTAAAACGTTAAAAATAATAATAATATTTTTATTCGATATTATAATAATTTTATAGGAATTTTTTTATTTTTTTTTTTTATAAATAAATATTTTATTATTAATAAAAAGTAATATAAAAAAAATCTTTTATATGTTAAAGTTATTACGTATATTTAAGATATTTTTTATAAAATGTTATATTTTAATTTTTTTAATTTCCGTTATTACCTTTTAAACGGTTTATACCCTTTAAGTTTATACGGAGGTAGGGGGTAAATTTATGTTAATTTTAAAGTAGGTGTTAAATATAAAAAATATAAATATTAAATCATTAAAATTAATTATATTATTAATTATTTTAATAATTATTTATAATCGAGTTATACGTAAATTTAAACTTTAAAATTCATTAATAATAATTTTATATATTTTACGAATAAAATTATAATATTTTTCGATTTTATTAATAAATTAATATGTTTTAATAAATATTTAATAATAAGTAATTTTAATAATATAAATTTTATTTCGAAATTCGATATTATTAAAATTCGTATTAATATTATACGTGATAATATTTAAAGGTTCGAAGTAAATATTAATTTAACATTATTTTAATATATTTTAAATTTTTTTAATAAAAATAATTTTTATAAAGTAAGTAATTTAAAATTTTATAACGATATCGATTACATATAAAATAAAACATTTATTTAAATATATAATATTAATAATAATTTTATAATTAAAATTTATATTAAAATTTTTTAAATTAAATTTAAATTTTTAAAAAGTTTTACTTTTAATTTAATAATAATGGTAAAATTTATTAATTTTTTTAATATTTTTAATATTAACGTTATAATTTATTTTATTTAAAAAAATATATAATTTAGTTATAAAAAAATAATTAAATCGGGTATAGATATAACGTAATTCGATTTTTGTAAAAAAAATTATATTATCGAAGTAAAATTATAAATGTTTTTATTTATAAATAATAGCGATAATAATATTATTTTTTTCGATTAATTAATTTATAATATTATTTAAGTAAATATTTAATTAATTTATATTTTTTAAATATATAAAAAATAAAATATTTAAATTTATAATATAAAAGTCGATTAATTCGAACGAAACGTTAATTATAATTATTTTTAATGATTTAATTAAAGGTTTATTTTTAAATTTAATATTAATTTTATCGGCTCGGTTATTATTTATTTTAAAATTTCGGTCGGGAAAATTTTTTATAAAAATTTAATATTAATTTTTTTTTATAATAAATATTTTAATTATATCGATATCGAGGATAATATTTTAAAAAATATTTTTAATGTATCGATTTAAAATAAATGTAATATTATTTTTTAATTTATCGATAAGGGGGTAATAAAAAATAATTTAATATTAATATATTTAATTTATTAAATATATCGCAATTAATTAATGTTAAAGGTTAATTTTCTTCGTTTCGAAGGTAGCGATGTTTTAATTATCGTTTTTCGATTTTAAATTTTTTTATTTAATATTTTTATAACCCGTTAAAAATATAATATATTTACTTTTATTTTTAATTTTTTAAGTTCGTTATTATTTTTTAATTTTTTTTTATTCGTTTTCGAAATATTTAATAAATTAATATCTTTTTTTTTTATATATTTAATAACGACGTTTTTAGGTTTAGGTTATTTTTTTCGATTAATATTAATTATTTTTATCGTTATAATAATATTTTTATTTAATATAAAATTAATCGAAATTTTTATTATTATCGTTATTAATTAAAAATTAATATATTTTTTTAATATTTTTGAAAGTATCGATTAACGCGTAGAATTTATTAATTAATTTTTCGAATTAATATAATAAAATAAATAAAATATATTATAGTTAGGGTATATTACGAATAATATATTACGTAGTTATAATAAATTATTATTTATTTTTAAATTTTTTTTTAAAAATACATTAATATAATATTAATTTATTTAATATTATTTATAACATTTTAAAATTAAACTTTCCTTCGTTTTTTTTTTAATTTTAATATTAAAAAAAGTAATTAAAATTTAATTATAATAATATTAAACTTTATTTTATTTCGTATTAAAATGTCGTTTTATAGTTAAATATATATTTATAAAATATTAATAACGGGGTATATTATATAAAAAATAAATAATTATTTATTTAATAAAAATAGTAAAAAATATAACGTAAAATTAAATTTAATGGATTTTAACCGTATAATATACGTTTAAAAAAAAATGAAATTTATTTTTTAAAACGTTATAAGGTTTTTTAGTATAATTATTTTTATTATTTTAAGTTTTTTTAAAATAATCGATAATAATAAAGGGGTATATTTCGTTAGGGATTTGAGTAGGGGGGATGTTATAATAGATATTATTTTATTAATTTTCGATGGGTATAAATATAAAAATCGGTTTATTTAATAAAAGTTATAAAATCGTTTAAAAAAAGAAATTATAGTTTTCGGTATAATAATTTCTTCCTTTTAATACGAAATTTAGTGGGATTATCGATATTATATATAAATTATCTGGTAACGATTTGAAAGGTTTATAAATATTTTTTAATAATAAGGATTAGGGTTATTTTTTTTATATAAAATTAAAAGTATATCGTTAATTATATTTTTATAATTTAACGTAAGTTAAGATAATAAGGTATTAATTAATTATAATAGTTTAAAAAAGTATGATTACTTTTAATTAAATAGGTATAAAAGTAAAGAAAATAAATATATTAAATATTTAAAATTCGGGTTAAATATAAAGGTTACTTTAAAAAATTTAAAACGATAAAAAAAAAATTTATTATTAAAGTTTAAGTGGAAATTAAAATATAGGTTACGTTGCGAGGGTTTAATTTAATAGTAGGGGTGGTAACGTATTAAATATTAACGATAAATTATTAAACGTAAAAAAAAGTAAAAACGGTTATTAAATAAGTAATTTATAACGTTAATAATATAATATCGAAAGTAATTCGATTAAAATTATTAACATTTATAAATTTAGTTTTTTTTAATTTCCTATTTATATTAACGTTATAAAATAAAAAATCGTTAATCGTTTTTATATCGTAATATAGGTATAATTTAATGTAAATATCGAAAGGTAAATCGTACTTTTATCGATACGATATATTAACGTTTTTTATATTAAAATGTTAAATTATTTACATTTAATACGTTTTAACTTATCGTAATTTTATTTAAAAAGTTTATATATCGATATAAAATTAATTAAAACTTCCATTATATTAATATTATTTTTACTTATATAAATATTTTTTTATATAAATGTATATTTTAATATAACTTTAAATTAACATAATATAATTACGAAATCTCCCATTATAAAACTTTTAAATTATTTTTAATATTTTTTTAAAATATTTTTCGTTATACGAATATATAACTTATTTTTATTTATAATAGTTAAGTTTTTTAAAAAAAATAATATTTACGTCGTTTTTTACTTTTCGATAATAATTTAAAAGTTAATTTTTTTTTATTTTAAAACTTTATAATTAAATTATTAATTAAAAAGTGTACGATTATTAAAAATATATTTTATTAATTTAACGAATTTTTTTTTAATATTTCGTTCGATCGAATCGAGCTTTTTAATACGAATTTACATTTAAATTAAACTTTTAATTTTTTACGACATAATAAATATAAAAGGTTTAAAAAAATTAAAAGTAACGAAACGATATTTTATTATAAATAAAATAATATTATATAGAAAAAAAAATATTAATATCGTATATATTATTACGATAAAAATCTTTTATATTATTATAATAATAATTTTTTTAACTTTATTAATTTATATTATTAATTTTAATAATATTAATTAATATTAATAAATACGTATATAAATAAAATAAAGAAATAATAATAAAAAATAATTACGATAAAATAAAATTAATATTATATAAATTATTTAAAAAGGAAAAAATATTTAATAAAAAAATCGTAAAAAAAGTTTTTTTTATATAAGTAAAAATACATAAATACTTTTTTTTCTTAAAGTATATACTATGAAATGATACGTACATAAATTAATTAATTATCATTTATTAAATTAAAAACGTCGAAAAAATGCTTATTATTTTTATATAATTTATTTGATTAATATTTATAATTTTTTTTACATTTGTTATTTATATTCGAAACGAATCGAACGATTTTCGAAATAATAAACGTTTTCGATTTATACGAAATTAAACGTTTCGAAAATATTTTTTCGTTTTTTAAAAATAAATAATATATTTTAATAACGACGATAATATATATTTATAAAATATTAATAATAACGAAAAAAAATATTATAAAAGTCGAAAATTTTATTATTAAAATATTTTAAACGACGATTTAACGTTTAATTTATCGTTATTTTCGAAATTTATTAATAATAATAATTATAACGATTATATAAAAAAAACGAAAATTAAAACGAAAGTTTTTTTTAATTATAAGATTTTTTTTATAAAAAAAATTATTTTTTTAAAATACGAAAATTAATATTAAATATAATATTAATTAAATTTATAGGGTAATAAATAAAATATACGAAATAAATTAATACGTTTTCGTATTAATAATATTAATATAAAAGTTTTTAAATAATTTTATTCGAATAAAAATATAATTTCGTTATTTATATTTTAATAGTTAAAAAAAATTTCGATATTATTATATTTTATATATTATTAACGGTTTTTTTTATATTATTATTATTTTTTATTTTTTTTTTAATTTTAATTTTTTTAATAATTTTAATTTATATCGTTAAATAAATCGTTTAAATTATTTAAATAAAATATATCGTTATTTTAAAGTTTCGATAATAGTTTATATACGAATCGAAATTTAATTATTCGACGTTTTTTAATTATATAATTTATATTAGGAGGTATATCGTTTTATTACGTTATTATCGTTAAAGTTATATTTAATAATTATTTAACGTTAATTTAAGTTTTTTTAAAAGGGTTTATTTCGAGGTTTTTTATAATTAATAATTATTTATTATATATTTTTTAAGTAATTTTAAAAGATTTATTACGTTAAATTTTTTATTAATGTCGATTAAATAAAATTTATATGTGGAAATATATAAAAAAATACGATTATATAAATAAAGTTATTATTAACGTTATTATTTTTTATTAATCGATTTATACTTAAATTTTACGAAAATATTATATCGAAAAATTAAAAATTTTATTTAATTTTATTTTATTTATATTTTTTATAATACGTTATATAATAAAAATAATTTTTATTTATTTTTTTTTTATATTTATAATTTTTATAAATATTTACGTAGTTTATTAAATTATAAAATAATTTTAATATTAATTTATCGATTATAATATATATTTTTATAATATTTAAAAACTTAATTATTTAAATTTATTTTATAAATTTATATATTTAAAAAAATAAACTTAATAATACGTATATTTAAAAACGTAAATTTAATAACGTAAATTTAAAAAAATAAATATATGTTTAATTTTTTTCGAAAGATTTATATTTTAAAAGTCGAAAAATAAATTTCGAAGGGATTTTAACGTCGTTATATTTAAAAAAAATATAATAATTTTCGTTAATAAAATTTTTACCGTTATTATTATAAAATATTACGGAAAATAATAAATTTAAAGTTCGATCGATTATAAAAAACGTAGAAGTATTAATTTTATTAAAATTTTATAAATTATTTAAAAAATTAAATTTATTAAAATAATCGTTTAAATTATTTTCGGATTTTTTTTCGAAACTATAATTATTAAATTCGAAGTTCGATTTAAAATTATTATCGTTATTTAATCTCGTATATTTATTATCGTAAAAATTATAATTAATATAATTATAATTAATATTAACTTAATTATAACGACGTCGTTATTTAATAATAAAAAAATTCGATTTTTTTATATTAATAATTTTAACATTTAATTTGTTAAATTTAATCGAAAAAAAAATTTAAATAATTTTTTTTAAACTTTTATTAATATTAATAAAATTAATAAAAAATACGTTATTTTTTTCGATATCGTTAAATATAACGAAAGTATATTTATTATAAAAACTTTAAATTAATTTAATAAATAAATATTTTATAAATATTTAAAAAATCGATATTAAAAAAATGTTATAATAATATATAAACGTTTTTATATCGAAATCGTTAAATTTATTTAAAAGGTTTAATACGTGCGTATATAAACGATAACGGTCGTTTACGTTTTTATCGAGTTTCGAGAAAATTATAAAAGCGTTATAATCGAAAAAATAATAAATATTATTACGAAAATATATTTTATTATTATTAAAAGTATATATAATATTAATTTTATAAGTTAAAAAAAATTTCCGTATATCGTTTTTTTTTATTTAAACGTTTATATTTTTAAAAATAATATAATTATTTTAAATATACGTAAAATATAATATAACGATATAAAATATTCAATTAAAATCGTACGCGAAAAAATTCGTTAAAGGATTTATTTAAAACGGAAGTATTTTTCGTTACGGTCTAAAAAAAATAAAAAAAAATGTCCATTTTATAAAATTCGAAATAATAAAATATAAATTATTTAATAAATTAATTAATATAAAAATACGTATTAAAAATACGTATATAATTTATTATTATTATAATCGAAATAATGGAAATAATATCGATTTAGTGGTAAAATATAATCGATAAAAATAACGTAAATAATTATAAAATTAAAAAATTAAAATAGAAATAAACTTTTTAAATTAAAGTTTAAACTTTTATTATTTTTATATATATTATTAATAACGATATAATAGATATAATAAATTAAATTATAATATATATCGTAAATTTCGATAAAATTTCGATTAAAAGTTTAAAAAAATAATATCGAAGTCGACGTTTTATAACTAAAATAATAAATAATAATTTAATATTTTAATTTATTACGATAAATTTTATTAAAAAAAAATATATTAAATAAAAAATTCGAAATTTATTTTATTATTAATATAATAAATACGGTATAATATTAAAATATTAAATATAAAATAAATATAATATCGATATTAAAAATTTAATATTAAAAAAAAACGAAAAAAAAAATATAAAAAAAAAATAACATTTAATAAAAATTAAATATTTAATTTTTATTAATTTATTTACGTTTTCGTATATTTAATTTATTTAATTAAATAGAAATATAAAAAAGAAATAAAAAATAATTTAATTAATTATTTATACGTGTTAAAGTTAAATTCGTACGTATTTATTATTACGTAAAACGATAAAATTATTTTTATTATTATTATTATTATAATTATTATTATAAATTATATATTTTTATAATTAAAAATTTATAATTATAGTTTATAAATTATAACGTAATTAATTTTTTTTACGGGAAAAAATTTTCGAAATAAAAATTTAAAAATATTTTAGGTATAATTTATAATTAAAAAAAACGAATTAAAGTTAAATTACTTTTAAAATTACGATTAAATTTACTTCGATATTTATTATTTTTACGACGTCGAATTACGATATTTTTATTTTTATTTTTACTTTTATTTTTATTTTAAATAAAATTAATATTATTTATTTTTATATTTTTTTTATTTTTAAAATTTTTTATACTTTTTATTGATAACGATAAATTTAATTTAAGTTAAATATTTTAATTTAGATTTAAATATTTATTTAAATTAATATAATTAAATAATCGAGATAATAATTTTAAACGTTTCGATAAATAATTATATTTATTATAATTAAACGATCGAAATAATATTATCGAACTTCGATTTTTAAATAAATAATTATTTTTAGATATATCAAATTACATATTTTTATAAAGTTTTTTTTCGAAATATTTATCGATATTATAAAAATCGAAATCGTTAAAATTAAAAATATCGAATATATTATCCCTAATAATAATGATTTTATTTTCGATAATTTTATTTAAATTAAAGTTATTATTAAACAATCGAAAAAGTATTTTTAAATTTTTAAACGGGTTATTATAAAATTTAACGTTAAAATATTTATCGTAAAATATATTAATATCGATTTTTATTTTATTTACGTTACGTTTATTATTTATAAAAATATAAGTTTTACGAATTTCAATTCGAAGTTTATAATCGATGTTTTTAATAACTTAATTTTTTATTTATAACTTTTTTTTAAAATAAATAAAAGTAAAAAATAAATTAAAATTTTTTTTTTTAACGGCGGTATTAATTTAAAATAATACGGTAAAATCGTTAAAAATAAATTATACGAAACGAACGAAAAAATATTCGATAAAAATTTTATTAACGGGTAAATACCGTAAATTATAATATAAATTAATTATTTTTAAATTTACTTTTTTTTCGTTTAATGAAAATTAAAATATATAGGTAATTAATGTAAATAAATAACGTTCGATATATTTAAAAATAAAAGTAAAATAATTTTAGTTTAAAAAATAATAAATATTTTAACGAATAAATAAAAAATTTACCGATGTATTAAAAAAATTATTTCGTTTTAATCTAATATTATTAACGTATTTACGTATTATATTTTAATTAAATTAATTTTTTATTATTAAAAAAACGACGTAATTTAAATAAAATTCGATAAATGTTTCGATAATACGATAAATTTTAATAAAAAATTATCGAAAAAATTTTCGAAAAATTTTTAATTATAATTAATTTCGTTCGAATTTAAACGATTTTAAACGGCGATACGATTATTTCGTACGTAAATAATTCGATTACGAACGAATTATTAAACGTATTTATCGACGTAATCGAATAAAAAGATTTTTATTTTTATTATTTTCGTTTTTATCGTTATTATTATTATTTTTTTCGCGATTATTTATAAAAATTTATTAAAATAACGGTAATTCGATAAAAAAATATTAATAATCGAAGTTTAAATATATAAAATAACGGTTTAAATATTTTTTATTAATAATCGAATATTTAATATATTTAATAATCGTAAATATTATTTATAATTATTATTATTATAATTTAAAATATAAAAAAAATAATGATTTCCTTATAAAATATTATTTAAAAATACGATAATAAAAATTAAGTTTATAATTTCGAAAAAAAAAACATATAATTAATTACTTTATTTTATTTCGTTCGAAAATTAAACGTTTTTAATTATTATATATAAAATATAATACGTAATTATATAATCGATATTATTATTATTAAAAATATTAAAAATAAATAACGATTTTAAATTAAAATAATTCGAATAATAAAAATTAATAACGCGTTATAATTTATTACGTAAATAATTTAAAAAAAATATTATAATTTAAAAATAACGAATTTTTAATATAATTATTATACGAGTATATATATAAAATTATTTAACGTTATAAAAATTAATATAAAAAATAATAATAATTATTTATTTATTTATTTATTTAAGTATATACGATGTAATATTAAAATTATATAAAATATATAATTTTTCGATATCGAAAAAATACGTATAGTTTTTTTTTATATAAATATATATAAATA
This sequence comes from Pyrenopolyporus hunteri, assembly GCA_902806595.1. Taxonomy (NCBI): domain Eukaryota; kingdom Fungi; phylum Ascomycota; class Sordariomycetes; order Xylariales; family Hypoxylaceae; genus Pyrenopolyporus; species Pyrenopolyporus hunteri. The sequence goes on from CADCXC010000046.1 coordinate 501,557, forward strand.
TCGAATATATTAACGCGTTAAAAACTTATTAAATAAATATAAAATTACTTCGTTATAAAAAATTAAAAAATTACGGTTATAAAATTAATTAAATTAATAATTAAAAGAAAAATATTATATATAAAAAATAAGCGAATAAATGTTATAATAACGTTTTTTTCGAAATATATTACGTATATAATTTACTATTTAAAATTTATAGTTTTTATATTATTTATTTAAGTTTTTTAAATTAATTATTAATTATTAATTATTAATTATTAATTCGATTTTTTAATTAAATATTTATGATATTTTTATTTATTAACATTTATTTTAATTAACTTTTATAATAAAAAGTCGCGACGTTACGAAAAATAATAAACGTAAATATAAGTCAACCTATCGTTATTCGCACCACCTTAGTAGGGACTACGCGTTTCTCATATAAAATCGCTAATTTCGCATATTCGTAATTAATTAAAAAAAATAAATATAAATAAACGATTTTCAAATTAATAATCTATAATATATCGAAATAACGTATAAAAATTTTCATAAAATTATAAAATTATTTATAGGGTAAAAAATAAAGAAATAATTGCGTTAACATTTTTCCATATAAAATACTAGTAAAACTGTTAACGTTTATAATTCTACGAATATTACGTAATAATTTTTAATTTTATTTTTTTATATATATATAAAAAAACATATATATAAATACGTTAAAATAATATAAATATTATCTTTTTTAAATTAAATATAAAATAAAATATAAAAATATTTTTTAAAAAAATTAAAATTTAATATAAAAAAATTAAAAAAATTAAAAATATTTTTATAATTAATTTAAATAAAATATTATTATTTATTTTTTAAACGTTATATATATTTATATTTTAATATATAAATATAAAAATAAAATTAAAAATTATTACGTAATATTCGTAGAATTATAAACGTTAACAGTTTTACTAGTATTTTATATGGAAAAATGTTAACGCAATTATTTCTTTATTTTTTACCCTACAAATAATTTTATAATTTTATGAAAATTTTTATACGTTATTTCGATATATTATAGATTATTAATTTGAAAATCGTTTATTTATATCTATTTTTTTTAATTAATTACGAATATACGAAATTAGCGATTTTATATGGGAAACGCGTGGTCCCTATTAGGGTGGTGCGAGTAACGGTAGGTTGACTTAATTTTTATTTCGAACTTTTTTTCGAAGTAGATATTAAATTTCGATCGATTATATTAATAGCGAATAATGAAATAAATAATCTAAATATTATTATATATTAATTTATATAAAATAATACATTTTAATATTTTAATTTTTTAACGTTTTTTTTTTTCGAAATAAAATTTTATTTTATTAATTAATAATGTTAAATAATATTTTTACTCGAAGTTATATTATTTTTATTAAAGTTATATTTTTTTAAATTTTATATAATATATAATATATAAAATAACTCGAATATTTTTATTCGAAGTTATATTACTTTTAATTAATATATATTTTTTTAATTTTATATTATATAATACGGCATTTTTATTTACGATTTTATTATTTTTTTTAATTAATTTATTATATTTTAAATATTATATAAAGTTTTTTTTTATTTTAATTTATATATATTTTTTTATTTTTATATTTTATTTATTTTATTTTTATATTATTATATTATATATATTAATTATATTAATAAATATTTCGCAAATTTAAATTTTATTTACTTTAAATTTTATATATATTTATTTAATTTAGAAAATTATTTAATTTATTTACGTATATCGTTTATTTTATATTTATATTATTATATTATATATATTAAATATATTAAAATATACGTAAATATAATACGTATTTTTAAATATTAAAGTAAAATTATAATAAAACGCGTCGAATTCGTTTTTTATATTTTAATTTTTTTTTATATTTTTTTTTATTTTATTATTTATTTAAATAATTATTTTTATATATAATTTAAGTAATTAATATTAAAATAAAAGATATTAATTTCGATTTTATAAGATAATTTAGTTTATAATTTAATTTTTTATTATAACGTAATTTATAATTTCGTTTAATAATAAAGTTTCGAAAATAACGAATATATCGATTATATAATAAAATTAATAAATCTTAAATATATTATAATAAATATAAAATAATATAAATATTTTTATTTATAAATTTATATTAATATACGTAAAAAAAATATTATTAATATTAATACGCGTTTTAATTATATAAATACGCGTTTTAATTATATAAATACGTGTATTATCGACTTTAATATACGAATAAATATTCGATTCGACGTTTTCGATATTTATTTTAAGGTTCGATTCGAAATATCGTAAATAATTTTTATTTTTTTTTTATATTCGATTATTTAAATATTTAAATATTAATTAATATTTTATTATAAGAAATATAATATTTTCGCGCGATTTATTAATAATTATATTACGAATTCGAATATTAAATTAAAGTTATTTCGATTTATAAAAATTAACATTTTTATTTATTAATTAAAAAATAAATTAATAAATAATTTTCGAATATTATTTAATAAAAGTTTAATTAATTTAAATATATAATTATATTTACTTTTAATAGTTGTCGATTTAAGTCGAATTTTATCGATTTTAAATATAGATTTTTTTAAAATAACGTCGATAAAATTATAAAAAGTTTTTATAACGGTTAAATTAATAAATATACGTTTATTTTAATTGTTAAAAATTATATAAACGTAAAGAAAAGTTATTATTATAAAAGATTTTTAAAATAAAATTACATTAAATAAATAGTCGATTTTATAACGTTATAATAAACGTATATAAAATTTATATTTTTTCGAATTACGGTTAAATTTTTTTTTTTTTTTTCGTAATATTAATATATTTTATTTTTTTCGTTTTTATTTAACTTTTTAATTCGTAATAAAATATATTTTATAAACGTATAAATTTTTTAAAATTATTTTTATAATAATAAATAATTTTTTATCGTAAACGTATTAATTTTTTTTATAATCGTATTAACGTTTTAATATCGCGTAATAAAATTTAATAAATACGTCGTAATTAATATAAATATAAAAAAGTATATTTACGATGTAAAATTATTTATTATTATAAAAATATTTATTATAAAATATAAATTTTATAATTTAATATATTTATAATAAATTAATAATATTAAATAAATATTACGATAATAATAAAACGTATAATACGATAAATTAAAATTAAATTTTATTAATATTAAAAAAAAAAAAAATTTAAATTGCGATTTTATATAAATACGTTAAAAGCGAAGTCGATTAACGTTTCGATATAAATAAATTAAATTAATATTATTATATTTAATATTTATTATTTATTTTACGTAAATAATTATTAAATTACGATATTTTTAAAAAAATATTAAATTAATATATTAAAATAACTACTTTTTAAAATATTAAAAAATTTACGTATATTTAATAATAAATTTAAGTTTTTAATATATTATAAATAAAATTTTAATTTAAAAATTCGTAAATTTAATTATGTCGTTTTTCTCGTAAATTAAAAATCGATTATTTAAAATAAATCGATTACGATTTATTTTATCGTAAATTTATTTATAAAATTTTAATATAATATTTTTCGTAATATATAATATTTAATTAATATTATAAACTTTTTATTTTTTTTACGTTTAAAGTTATTTATTAATTTTTTATACGACTTTTCGTTTATTTAATTAATCGATAAAATATTTTAAAAGAAAATATCGATATATATTATCGTAAAAACTTATACGTTAATCGCATTAATATAATTTAAATTTTTACATTTAATAATTTCGAAGGCAAAAATAATACGAAAATTAATTTCGGTTTATTTATTTTTTTTTATAATAATTTTATTAAAGTTATCGATTAATATTATTTAAAAAAAAAATATTATTATTTCGGGTTATAAAAATGTTAAAAATTATAATATCGCAATATATAACGTTATTTTTATAAAAAAAGTTTAAATTTTTAATCGCGTCGTAAAAAATTACTTACGTTATTTTTTATTATTTAAATATTTTTTATTTTTTAAAAAATTATATATGTTATTTTTAATTAACGGCGCGGTAAACGTAAAATTATCGATTATATTATTAAATTTCGATGAGTCGATATTTATATAACGATATTATATATTAATAAATAATAAAAAATAATATCGTATTTATTATTAAATTTTAAATAATTAATTTTTTTAGTTTCGTAATTATTTAAAACGTCGAATCGTTTATTATAAATATATATTAATACGATATTTTTTTTTTACGGTTTTTATATTATAAGGTATTTTAATGCGGATTTTTTTAATAGTTACGAATTTTTTCGTCGTAACATTTATATTTACGTTTATACGATCGAACGTTTTCGTTTTAAATATATTATAATAATAGAAAATATATTCGTATTTTTATTAATATTTTTAAATAAAAAATAAATCGAGGAATTTAAAAAAGGTTAAGTAATTATTTTCGTATATTCGTAATAAAAAATCGTTACGATTAATGGTAGAATTATTCGCGGTAAATTTTAATAATAATTTTAATTTTTATAACTTTTTTTCGAAACGTATACGATTTTATCGTTATTATAATATAATTTTATCGCTTACTTTTATACGTAAATTTTTACCGCCGTCGAAATTATTTAAATAATTAATATAATAAATTTTCGAAGTAATTTATAATATAAATATTTCGAATATTAAATTAAAGAAAATAACGGTTATTATTAATGTTATTAATTCGTTTATTTCGAAAAAAAAGTTTATATTTTTATTATTTTTTATTATTTTAAATTTTAAATTTAATTATTAATCGTTATTTATATCGTCGAGATTTTAATCGAACGCGAAAATAAAAAAAATCGATAAATTAATAAATTAATTAATTTTAAAGTTTATTATAATTAAAAATAATAAAAAATGCTTTTTTAATTTACTTTAACTTTTATTATTTATGTTAATAAATTTACCGTAATAATTTAATTTTTAATTAATTTTATTAATCGTTTATAATAAAGTATAATTAATAAAATTATTATTAAAAATTATTATTATAAACTTAATTTTAATAAATATTTTTCGATGGCGTGTAAATTAAACGTAATAAAAATATATTTACTTTAATTAATAATATTAATTATTTTAATTATTTAAATAAACGGATATAATATTAATAAAATTAAAGTTATTTAAATATACGAGTAAAGGAATTTTTTTAATTATAATCGTATTATATAATTAACGTTATATAATTATTTAATTTATAAATAATATATTTTTAAATAATTAATTTTTTATTTTTTAATTTATCGTTAAAAAAAAGTTATAAAAAGTAAATAAAAATTTATTCGAAAAATACGAAATATTTATATAATAATAAATATAATAATAAATATAATAATCGATATAATAATAATAAATGTAATAATAAATATAATAATAAATATAATAACGGTTAATATAATAACGTTAATATAATAATAATCGATATAATAATAATTAATATAATAATAATTAATATAATAATAATCGATATAACGATAATTAATATAACGATAATCGATATAATAATAAATATAATAATCGATATAATAATTAATATAATAATTAATATAATAATCGATATACGTAATAAAAATTATTAAATAAAAAAAATTATAAAAAATTAAACTATAATATAAATTATAATAAAAATCGTAATTAAAATAATAATTATAAAAATTAAATTCGCTTTAAAAAATATACCTTAATTTTTAAAATAAAATACGTTAAATTATATTAAAAAATTTAAATTAATTATAATTCGAATCGATTTTATTAATCGTTTTTTATTTTTATTAATTATTTTATTTTTTTTTTAATTTTAAATATTAAATTTTTATTTTAAAATAAAAAATAAATTTCGATTAAAATTTAAATGAATTTATTAAATAAATAAATATTTATATAAATTCGATTTAAAATTTTATTTATATTTATTTAATTACGAAAATAAAGTTTATATTATAACGTTATACGGTGTTTTAACGGTGTCGAATAATCGGTAATATAGTAGGAAATAAACGTATAAAATAATAATAATAATAATAATAATAATAATAACGATAACAAATAACCGTATTATATTAAAGTCGTATTTTTTTATAAATATTTAAATGTTAAAATCGTAAATAAAAATTATATATTTATTTAAATATTTAATTTAATAAATTCGTATATTTTAAAAAAAAAACGGGGGAAAAAAATTAAAAAAATGTAAATATATATTTATAAATATCGATTAAAATAATATATTATAATTATAATTATATCGATAAATCATTTTAATTTAATTTATTTAATTTTAACAAATTTATAAAAATTTTTCGTATATAAATTTTTTATAATGTTTAAATTTAAATAATAATATTTATTAATAAATATTATATTTATTATTTAATGTTTTTTAAATAAGTTACGAAATTAATTAATTTTAATTTTTTTATAAATTATTATTAAAGTTTTCGTTAATATCGATTAATCGAAAATTATAATTTATAGGTTTAATAAATTTAATTAACGGCTACGTAATTTTACGTTTTTTAATAAACGTATTATATTATCGTAAAAAATATATAAATAAAAATATAAAAGATTTATTAATAAATATTTTATTAAAACGATTATAATTATAAAAATTTAAAGCGGTAATTAAATTTATATCGACGTTAATAAATAAATACGACTTTTTATTAATTAACGATAATTCGATATAAAAATTCGATTTTTTTAATATAATAAACGATTTTAAATTTTACGAAAAATTATTAAATCGTTTTTTATCGACGGTAGTTATAATATTTTATATAAATTTTTTCGATTTTTTATTTAAAAACGATACGTTCGATTTTTTTATTTAAATAATTCGTTTAACGATAATTTAATAATTATAAAATACGAGGATTTTTTTAATCGATATAATATTAATCGTTATAAATAAGTTTTTATCGAAATTTATAACTTATTTCGTTTATTATATTAATATAATTATTTCGTTTTATTTTAATTTTTTTAATTTTTACGATGAAAAAAATTACTTTTTTTTTTCGACGACGATTATAATATTTAAAAGGTCGTTATCGCCGGATGTAAAATCGATAAAAATTCGCGTCGACGAAATATTAATACGTATAATAAATTCGATTATTTTTTATTAACTATTAACGATTTTTTTAATTAATTTTAAAAAATTAACTAGGTTTTATCGTTTTATTATATATTTAAAAACGAATTTAAAACGGTTTTTTATTTTAATTCGAAAAAGTCGTTTTTTATAATTTATCGAATAACGATAACGAAGTAAAATACGAATCGAAATTCGATCGCGATAACGGAAATTTTAAATTATTAAAAAATAAATTATCGTTCGAATTTTTATTTTAGGTTACGATTTTTTACGTAAATATAAATAAATGAAAGGAAAATAATAAATCGTTAATATTATACTTTTAAAAAAAAAATTTTATACGGTTTCGATATATAATTATATAAATCGTAAATAATATATATATAATAACGTTTTTTAAAATTTTTTAAAAGTTTATTTTTAAATTTAATAAATAATTTATTTTTATTTTTTTATAATTTTTTAATTATAATAAAGTAATTTTATTAAATTACGATAAAATTACCTTCGAAATAAATTTTATATCTTTAATTTATTTATAAAATTTCCGTTTATTAAAATTAAATTTACGAATTATATTATTTACGAATTAATCGTATAAAAAATAAAAAAATTTAAAGTAAAAAATTATAACGTTTATTTATTTTATATCGATATATATTAACGTAATATTAAATAAAATTTTTAATAAATATATAAATTTTCGTTACGTAAATTAAAATAAATGTTATTTTTTTTTCGATATTATTAATGTAATATTAATAAAAAAATAATTTAATTTATAATTTAATTATTATATCGTTTCGTTTAAAGTAAATTTTTTTATTCGTTTTATAACGAGCGTTTTTTTTTATATATTATTATACTTTTTTAATATATTTATAATAATCGTTTCGATGTTAAATAAAAAAAAATTATTTAATGTAACTAAATTATACTTAACCTTTTTATTCGTAATAAAATTAATTTAAAATTATATATAATAAAATTTAATATTAAATTTAAATCGATACGTATAAATAATAATAAAATTTAAATTTAAAAAAATAATAAATTAATAAAAAAATAACGGATTTAACGGGTTTAACGGGTTTAAAAAATTTAATAATTTTTTAAATTTTTTATATTTTTTTTTATTTATTAATAATAAATTAATAAAAAAAAAAGAAATAAATAAAACATCGTTAGCGGCAATTATCGTTAAAAAATCGAATGATTTTTTTATAAAATAAATTTTTTTTTTTATTATATATTTTTAATAATATTTATTTTATATTTTTTTTATATATATCGAAATTAATTATTATTAAAATATAAATAATATTTATCGACTTAATAATCGTATTAAAAATTTAAAAATATCGAATATTAAATAAATTAATTTATAATATTAATTATTATTTAAATATTTAAATATATTATATAAATTATTTTAACATTAAATACGATATTATCGTAAAATAAAACAGTGAGTAGTTTTATTTTTTCGGTTTTTTTTTCGAATTAATTATTATTATATATAATAACGGTTATTTCGAACGTTTCGATATTTTGATTAAATATAAAAATTCATTTATTACTATCGAAAATTTCACGGTATTATATAACGTTTTTAAAAATTAAATAAAGTTATTATCGATAATTAAAATTTCGTTTAATTATTAACGATCGAAATTCGATTATTAACATTAATATAAAATATTAATTCGAAATCGAAATATTTATTAAAAAAAATTTTATTACGCGTTAAAAAAAAATCGAATTTTATTAATAAAAGTTAAAAAATTTTATTATATATTTTATTACGTATTAATAAAAACGTTTCGTTAATAATTTTTAATGATTATTTTTTAATCGTAAATAAAAGTATTTTTTTTATTATATACCTAAATTAATAATTTATAAAAAATTAAATATTTTAAATATATTTATTTTAATTAATATATATTAAAGGTATTTTTTTTATAAAAAATAAGTAATTTAATTTTTTAATAATAATTTTAATTTATATTTTAAAATATTTAATTATCGATACGTATAAATTAAAATAATTTAGTTTTAAATTTTTAAATTAAAACTACGTTAAAATCCCGTAATAAATTTAGATAATATCCGTAAAAAACACTTTTTTTTATATTATATATAAGTTTTATTATTACGAGTTTAAATAAATATAACTTCGTAATTAAACGAACGATTTATAAATAATTTCGTATAATCGATTATCGAATTTTTTTTAACTTTTTATTAATATAAATCGCATTATTTTATATTATTTATATTAATTAATATTACGAAAAACTTTATATTTTAATTTATAATTTTTTATTATAATTATTTTTTTCGTTTATTTTTATTTTTTTTCGATAATTATATATTTAAATTAATAAAATTAACATATTACGACTTAAAATAAATTTAAAATTATATAAAAATTTAATCGTTAATTAATATTTAAATAATAAAATCTCATAAATATAAATTTTTTATAAATTTCGAAACGAATATAATTTTAAAATTAACTATTAAATATTTTAACGATATTTATTCGAATGGAATGTTTATTAAAAAAAATATAATATCGATAACATTAAAATAAAAATATTTCGATTTTTTTAAATAGAATTATTATATTTTCGAATTATCGAATATTTAAAAAAAAACGATTTAAAATTAACGTATCGTTACGATTTTTTAAACGAAAGTTATAATAATAAGGATATTTTCGTTATAAATAAATTACTTATATTAAAAAATTCGTAAAATATATACGTAAATTTATATATTATCGAAATATATACGATAAAAAAATCTTAAACTATTTATAACGTATTTAAAATATTAAAATTAATCTACCGTTTTTAATTCGAATTCGTTTTAAAAATAATATAGTTTAAAAAATTAACGATTTAAACGAATAATAATATATTAAAAATCGATTATACGAGTTTTTTAATAATTATTAATAAATATCGAATTTATTCGAAAATTTAAATAAAAATTAAATTTAAAAAATTATTTAAAGGTATTTAAAGTTAAATATTATCCGTAATTTAATTTATAATGTTTATAAAAAATAATATTTAAAAGTTATGTAGTAACGTTTCGAAAAAAAACGATTTAAAAAAACGATAAAAAAATAAATATTTACGGTTTTAAACTTTAATTATATATAATTTATAAATAAATATTAAAAATTTCGTTTCGTTAAATTTAAAATTTATATTAATATTAATATATATTTTCGTATAATATTATAATATAACGTTAATAAATTTATTTTTTTATTTATAAATGTATTAAATTAATATTTTTTTTTATAATTAAATTAAAGTTTCGATTATAATTAATTCGAATAAATTACGACGTTAAAATACTTTTTATAATATTCGTATAATTTATATTAATTATATATAATAAATTAAAAGTAGTTATAATTAATTCGAATAGAAACGAAACGATTTAATAATAAAATTACCGGATTTTCGAGTTTTATAAATGAGGTTTTAATAGGTAAAATAAAAAAATCGAGTAATAATAAACATAATTATTTAAAAATATAATAAAACGTTAAATTATAAATTTTTATAAAATATTTTAATAGTTATAATACGAAAATTAATTTAATATTTATAAATATATTTTAAATTTTTAATAAATAATAATATATTCGATTACGATAATATCGTTAATTAAATAACGTTTTATATTATTTACGGCGATATTTTAAAACGAAAATATATTAAATTTATCGAATAATAAAATAATTATCATATTACGTTTATATCGAAAAAAAATTATCGAAAAATTAACTACGTTTATTATATATAATTTAACGTAAATAATAATGCGATTAATTTCGTTATAAATATAATTAATAAAACGGATTTTAATTTAATGTAATTAATATAAAAACTATAAAAATTATTAAAAAAATATAATTTCGATAATTTTTTAACTTTAAAAACGTAATAATTTTATAACGAATAATTTATACGATATTTTTTAAGTTTTATTTAATATAATTTATTAAATTTATATAAAAAAAATTATTATATTTTAAGGGATTATTTAAGGTATTATATTATTAAAAGTAAATAACCGTTATTAATATTAAACGAAATATTTTATAAAAAAATAATTTAATATCGAAATAAATTAAACGAAATTAGATATAATTCGAATTAATTATAATAAAATATTAACGAATTAAAAGTTATTTAACGAAAGGTATAATTATACGAAAATAAATATACGTCGTAATTTAAAATAAATATATATAATATTTAAAATAATCGACTTTTATTAAGATTTTTTTTTATCGAATTATTAATATTTATAAGTAATTATTATTTTATTTTATTTTAATTTAATAAAAAAAATAAAGGATAAACGAATTATAGTTTATAAATATTTTTTTTTATTATTAATCGTTTAATTTCGTTAAATAATTACGGTTTTTTAAACCGTAATTTTATATACGCGTAACGAATAGCGAAATCGTTTCGTATTTTATTATCGGTTAATAAATAATATTAAACGACCGTATAATATCGTAATAAATATTTATAATAAACCGTAAAATTAATTAAATAATATTTAATATATAAGTTATTTTCGAAAGTTATTTAAAAAGTAAATTATTATAAAACGTTATTTAACGTTAAAATTATTTATAAAAATAAAAATAAACGGGGTAAAATTTAAATATATTATATATATTTATTAATATAACGCGTAATATTAAAAGTTAAAATAAAATTTCGTTAATATTATAAAAAAAAAAAATATATATATATAAAAACGTTAACGGCGATAAAATCGTTCGAAATTTTAATGTTAATTATTTAATAAAAATAAGTTATTATATCGAATCGTAATATATATTAAAAAATTATTATAATTATTATTATTATATTTATTTTTTTTATTAATATTATATTAATATTATTTTATATATTTAAAAAAAATAACTTATTTCGAATTTATATTATAAACGTTTAATTTAACGTTATTTTTATTATTTATATTATTATATATATTATTATTTAAAACGTTATTAATCGATTTAAATAATCGAGGTATTTTATTTTTAACTATAAAACGATTTTTTTTAAATTCGTTATCGTTATTATTAAATAAATTATTATTTTTATCGTTTTAACGTATTATAATTTTTTTATTAACGAAATAATATTAATATAATTTATTTTTACGGTTATTAAAATTATTATCGTTATTATTATCGTAAATTTAAAAACAAAAACATTTATTTAAAATAAATGGTTTATTTTTAAATAATTAAAGTATTTACGAAGCGAATAATATCGTTATATTTTTAAAAAATATCGTAATATTATTATTAATAATATTTTCGAAAACGAAAAAAACAAATCGATTTATTTTCGAAGTTTCGAAAAATCGCGTAATTATATTATCGAAAATTATTTACGTAAATCGAACGAATAAATATTTAAAATTTACCTCGTAAAATTAATGAAATTTTTTATTATAAAATAAAGTTTTTTATTTATATAATAATCGAAACGAATAAAATACGTAAAAAATTAATACGTAGTTATTATTTTTTAATTTAAATATCGATATAAGTTTTTTTCGATTAAATATTTTATAAACGTCGATATATAAAAAAAAAGTATTTTTAATATCGTTTATAAATAAAAGGGTTTTTTAATCGTAAATATTTATTTTATTATAAAAAAATTAAAATTTTTATTTTTTAAAAATTATATAAGTTTATTTATAACCGTAATACGATTATATAATTCGATAATATTCGTTACGAAATATTATATATTTTCGTTTTTTAATTTTTAAATATTTAATTTTATTATCGAAAACGCGTAAAATATCGAAATTACGTTAAAGTAAAAATAAATTATTATAAAAAAATAATTAATAATTAAAATTAAAAATTATAAAATAAAATGTTTAATAATTAATTAATATTAAATCGAATAATTTAATTATAACGTATTTATAAAATTTTCAAAAAATCGAAAAATATAAAATTAATATTTTTCGTTACGTAAAATATTATTAATTAATCGTATAAATCGTAAACTATTAAATTAATTAAAAAAATTAAAGTAAAAACGATTTATATCGTTTTTAATAATTTAAATATTATCGATTAAAATATAATAAATGTAATAATTTAAATTATAATCGATATCGTTATTATTTAACGTAAAAAATTTTAAAAATAATTAATATATTTTAAAATAATCGAAATAATAAATAAAAACGAATATTATTTCGAATAATTTAGATTATATAAACGGTCGAATTATTAAAGTTAACGAAGTTTAAAATTTTATATTAATATACGATAAAAAAAAAAAAAAAGAAAAATATCTACGTAAATAATGTATAAAAACGTTATTTAAATATTTAACGAAATTAACATCGAAGCGTAAATTATATATATTTTTTCGTAAGTTATTTACGAATTATATATTCGTATTTCTTTTATATATTCGCGTTACGTAAACCGCAAATATTAAATAATATTTTTATTTTCGTATTTTTAATTTTATTTTTTTATTAATAACGTCGAATTATAATAAAAAATTAATATTATAAATTATTAAATTTTTTTCGTTAAATTCGAAAATTTCGTATATTTTTAATATAACGCTTCGATATTTTAAATCATTTAAAATTTTATTATATAAAAATAATAAATATTTTTTTCGAATTTTCGATATTTATTATTTAAAATATTTTATTAATTTTTATTTATTATTTAATTTATATACATTCGATAATAAAAGATTATATTATATAATAATATATTACGTATATTATATTATTATTAAAAATATTTAATACGAAAATAAAAAAAAAAATAATCGTAAAAATAAAAACGATAATAATTTTTTTTTTCGATATTTATATTATTTAATCGTAGTTTTCGTATAAAAATATTCGACGATAATATCCTTTTAATTTTAAATAATAATAAACGATATTATTTTTATATATTTAAACGATTAAATAATAAATTATATTTTTATAAATTATAATATAGTTAAAATTAATTAATAATTTTATTTATAAATTAAAAATATTTTATCGTTTTAAATTTCGAAAAATAAATATTTTTTAAAAGTAAAATAAAATTTATTTTACGATTATAACGTACGTTACGAATCGAAATATCTTATCGATTAAATATAAATAATTATTTTATTTCGAGTGTCATTTTTATATTTAATTACGTTACGAATAATTAAAAATTTTTATTTATATTTTCGATTATTATTTTAATTTATAAAATTCGTATTAAATTTTATTATATTATTAAAAATATAATTAAGTTTAATTACGTTTATATAATTTCGTTTAATATTAAAAAGTAGTTTATAATAAATAATATACGAAAATACGTAAAAAACGTAATTATAATCGAAAAAAATAACATTTTATATAAAATTTATAATTTTATTTTATTTTATTACGATATTTATCGATTTTTTAATTATAATAATTTATTTTTAATTTTAAAATTAAAACTTAAAACAAAAAATATATTTAAATTACGAACGTATATATTACGTTATTTTAATAAAATATATAATATTATTTTATAAATAATAAATTAATATAATAATATATATTATTTTTTTTTAATATATTTTTATAAAATATTTTTTTATTCGATTTATTTAATTTTTATTTTTCGACGTTACGTTATTATTTTTTCGTAGTGTTAAAAACGTTAAATTTTTTATTTTTTTATCGAAATTTATCGATAAATATAAACGAAATTTTATATAAAAAAATATAAAAAATAAATTTTTTAAGTTACGAATTAAATTTTTTATTATATTATAAAATAATAAAAAACGTTTTCGAATTATATTCGAAGAAAATATTAATCGCGAAAGTTTAAATTATATAAAATAAATTAATAACGACGTATATTTCGTTAATTTATTTAATATTAAATTTTACAAATTTTATTAAAATAATTTATATAATTTATATATTTTAAAAAATAACGACGGAAATATTTTAATTAATTTATTATTTAAATAATTTTAATTCGTATAATATATTAATTAATTAAACGACGATATTAACGAAAATATTCGAAAAAATTTAAAATTAAAATTATTTTTATTTATTTTTAATATAAAAAATAGCAATTAAAATATTATAAAATAAAAAGTTACGAAAATAAATATTTATAAAGTTAATTTAAATTTCGATGTTTTTTATATCGAAAATAAATTTTTATTTTTATAACGAAAATAAATTTATTTTTAAGCGTAATAATTAAAGTAATTAAATAAAAAATAATTAATAAATTTATTTTATAAATTTATTAATTTATTTTTTAATTAATTTTATTTTTTTAAATATTTTTTATTTTTTAATTACGAATATTTATGTTTTTTTTTTATAATTTTATATTTATTTTTAATTAAAATATATTTATTTTATTTTTTAAACGTATATAGATATAAAATATAACGTATAATATAAAAAATTATTTTTATATTTAATTTTTATCATTATATTATTTTATAGAGGATTGATATCCGCACTACCTATTTTTGATATCGGGCCTTATCCGCACTACCAATACATTGAAATACATACCATATCTAACAACCCCACATACAAATCTACGTACAATCGTGTTAATACATAATGTACACCTTATGCCCTTTTTCAATTGATTCAATTACATACATCTCCCACCATAGATCCCCCCATAGATCCCATTATATCCCTCCTATTTTAAGGATGCAAAATATAAAAAATTCATCGCCAGTTTCGCCTCAATTAGACCTTTCTAATGGTATAAGTTTCATATCGGTGCATGCCCTATATTAAAAGTTATTTGAATATAAAGTCAATTCTATATATATATTCAAAGGTGTCAAAAGGTGCTGGAGGGGTATGCGACCGCAAAAGGGGATCACATGACCACCCCGAGCCACCACTTACACCTTTGAATACCGATATATATTCAAATAACTTTTGATATAGGGCATGCACCGATATGAAACCTTTACCATTAGGAAGCTTTAATTGACGCGAAACTGGCGATGTAATTTCTGTATTTTGCATCCTTAGAATAGGTGGGATATAATGGGATCTATGGTGGGAGCTGTGTGTAATTCAATATGTACAAGAAATTGAATTGAAAAGCGTACCCGTCCTCGAAAAGACTATCTGGTTTGTTGCATTTTTGTATGGGAATGTGTTAGTGGGGCCGAGTGAGGGGTAGGAGATGTACTTTTTGTACTGGTAGTGCGGATAAAGGCCCGATATCAAAAATAGGTAGTGCGGATATCAATCCTCATTTTATAAATTATTTATTATCGTAAAAATTTATATATATATAATTATATATTTAATAAATTTAAAATTATTTATTTTAATTAATAATAAATCGTTTAATTAAATTTATTAATTTATTAATTTATTATAATAATTTTATTATAAAATAATATATTAAATACCTTAAAATACCTTATAATTATAGTGAATTTAGCGTTTAAAAATACAGTATAGCGTATAGTACGGGCTTATTATGTAATTAAACTATAAGATCATGAGTTTTAACGGTTTAGCGGTTTAAGTCAAATGGCCCACCGTCGGTCATCTTTTAAGATCTCTCGAAATCGAATGACACGAGGCCAGTTGGGTTGGAGAAATTGGGGAATTTTGAAATGCCCGGGGTTACGCGCTGCCGAGGTTCATCTAGGGGGGCTCCACAATGAGGTAGTCACCAGATGACGCGGGCTTCTCATCAAGCTTGTGCCGACTAAACGCGATAGGGGGTAAGCACGTACTACTAAGGTACTTGTATAATACCTACTCCGTGGTACCTGCGGGTTCTAGGCCTGCGTAAGGAGCTTCACCCTTTCAACCGTCACTTTCAACCGTTAACGTGTCTCAAGACAATAATGACTTTGTGTACGTTTCGGTATCACAACTTTGACTCAAAGAATATTAGACAGAAATCCTCGTGGGTTATGGAGCCTCACGGAATAAATAGCTCCATTATCTTCTGTACCTAGGTACTGCACCTATTTTTACTTCATTAGGCCCATACCAGAAGTCCGACAATAAGTAAGTCAACACTGCTTCAAGTGATTCTTTATAGCCAGTTAGTACAACATCTAATTATGAGCCGACGACTTTACGTAAGCACCTACGTACTAATCACGGCTGATGCGTTAATATTGAGGTATCCATTCTAATCCGAACCTGGTGTTTATGTCGTAAAAGAGGTGTTAGGTTGTTTCGAGACACCAACGGCAAATCGAGCTGTCCTACGCGCTGAGTGAATCTTAGAGAGTGCTACCGCAAAAGGTCTTTTCGGCGGTGTTAGCGCTGTCAAACAAACACCTAATCCTCTGAGACGGGCTGTTAAACGGGCTGCTAAGCGCCCGCGTCTCGCTTCGGATAGCACTACGGCCAGTCATCGTCTTTATTGACGCTGGACAAGGGATAAACCCACAAGCACAGACCACGGGCGACCCGGTCTTCGATTGGTCCAAGATGCTTCATTATGGAAATCCCCGATTTAGACGGTCGAGTCTTTTGTTTCAAACTCACAAGTAACTAGAAGCTCAACGGTATATCGTCCTTCTTTGTTAACCTCGTCAGACGTGTTTCCACAACATCGGGCGCTTGTTTGTCACTGAATCACCTTGAACAATGATGGATACGTTTCCATTGTCTTATAATTTAAATATCCTAAAACCTTCCTCGGATACTCTTAGGATGTACATACTCAGACGCATCTCTCCTTCACCTTTCAATACCATACTTACACACTCACGGCACTGGATGTCTTCTGTCCTATTACATTCATTCAAATCTAATAGATAACTAATTATTTAATACTTGGAAATCGGCCGTTTCCTATACATACTATTCTTCGGCTTACCTTCACTTACCAACCGTAACTGTCAAAAGTGCAAAAAGACGACGGAGAGAAGTACACGATGGCTATCAAATCTTTCATCACCAAGTTCGGCAAGGGTGCCGCAACCAAGCAAATCTACCTCTACGAGACCTGGCTACGATGGATTGTCCGCGGCATCCAATTTATTCTCGCCGTTATCGTGTGCGGCTTGTACGGACACCGAGTCGATAAGGACCACAAGGAAGGGAACAGTCAGTCGGCCGCGTGGGTCTATGCACTGATCGTCGGCGGTCTCTCGTGCATCACCTGCGTTTTATACGCCATCCCCAACCCTTTTAGCCGCCTACAATCCCATCGCCTCTTCGCTTGGGATTCTATCCTATTCGTCATGTGGATCGCCGTCTTTGGTACCTTCGCGGTTATCTTCCTTAAGCGCGACGAAGACGAATATGAGGGCACTAGCGTCACGCTCATGAAGTGCGCCGTTTGGGTCGACCTGGTAAATGCTATCTTCTGGGCGGGCACCGCCGCGTACGGCTGCTTCCGCACCTTCATTGCCAGGAAGGTCAACGACAAGATCGACGAGTATTCAAACAAGGTCGAGGACAAGATAACTGCGAAAGTCGGCGAGACGATCAACACCAAGATCGGTGACAAGATCGGTGACAAGATCGGTGCCAAGGTCGGCGACAAGATAAACGCCAGGGTCGGTCAGTATGCGGGTTCCGCAGCCAACAATTTCAGTATGAAATTGAACCCCCTACATAAGGAGACGGTTTAGGCTAGGAGAATGGGAGGAGGTTGCACATATGAATACCTAGATGGTAATCAAGGGTCATCATAGAGCTGGTTTGATTTCTAGTCATAGGGATTCATGGGCATCGAATAGCATTATGGTCGGTTGCATATACTCTACCGGACGGGCTTCGCCGGTAAGAGGTGGCGTCCTGGACTGGTCCACTTTGGTTCCCCCTTTTCGCAAGCCAAGGGCCCTAATTAATAGCAGCATGATTTTCGTAACCCGTATCTCTTCTATGTGACTGAAGCTATGCGTCGCGCGTTCAGCTATTCTCCTATCAATATGACTCCTACCATCTAAACTAGCTAAACACGAATATAGAGCTTGTACACCTGTCACAACGATTCCTCCGGCCACTCATACCTAGGCCAGGGGAAGTCCGGGTCGTATCTTAGAAATAGAGTGATGCTCCCTTCCGGAAATCCCCTCATAGTTCCATCCGGCAGCTCAAGCTCCCGTGGCTTCTGTCCGCCTACCCAACCGTTCTTAACTCCCAAGTTTCGTGCGATATCCTCCTTCAAGCGATACGCCACGTCGGGTCTAGGCAAAATGTTTTTGAACACTTCCTCGTCGGTGCTCTCCTCGAACTCTCCCGGCTCCGCCGTGAATAAATTACTCCGCGTACGGCGCTCTCGCTCGAGATCCAACCCGCCGCAGCGGTGGACCGTGGGCTGAACGAAATTCTCGTGGATGGGCGACCCAACGCCACAAAAGGAGAGGTCCTCGTGGATATGCAAATTACCGACATCGTAGTTAGCCCACGCGATGGCCAAGTACTCGGTCTGAACGAGGATTTCCCACAGCACCGCCGTTGACTCTGCGATGGGCTCTACGTCGCCGGCCTCGAAGTCTTTGGCGAAGTCATCTACATACCAGACGGCGCCTTGTCGGACGACTTGTTCATCAATGAGGATGAAGGGATCCGTGCGACCGGCTTCGTTCTCTTTCCTGCGAATGAACGAGTGAGGCTGGTTTATATAATTCTCTGGTGCTTTTTTTATTACCAGCTCGAGCATGGTACAGAATGGCGCAAATGTACCATATTCGAATGCCTTCTTGAAAGACCCCAGCTCGTCGCTTGAGAGGTCCGTTAGCAAGTAGGCATTGAGCCGTGGAATTTCCGAGGGCGTAGCGAAAACCATATTTATTGCAGTTTCATTCTCGATTTTATCATTTGATCGGTAATTATATTAATTGATAAAGTGGATTTTCATAACGTGGTTCGTCTCATAGCCATCGTGGATATGTCTACACCTCCCTTCGTAGCGGTAGCTTGTGTTCAGCAGATCATGCGGCACAGCCAAATAGGAGACATGTTGGGAACGTCATCTTTCCTCTCTTATCACTTTTTTCCAATAACGTCATTCCAACGTTTATATTCCCGAAGTTATTCTAGAAATCCCTTTTGCATCCTTCTATCTCCTCGAATGTGGGAAGAAATGAGGAGCCACCCGGTATGTGGACGGCGCTGTAGGTGCTATAATTATAGTGGGTAGAATTGCCTATGGTGGACGTCAGCGGTCCTCCCCTGCCTGCATTTACACAGGTACCTCAAATACAGGGCGCATAGTGCTGAAAACCACTTGTGATTTGATAGTGCCACGCCGGACCATAAGCAATTTTTCCGCCAAACCGCCAATTCAAAGAATTTCCAGATGTCAGACCCACTTTAATTACAGGGGTACGCTAAAGTTATAGGGCTTACAGCGCTATTCTCCCTTACCTTCAGCGCATCCCTTTGTACCTAAGTACCAACTATTGTACCTAAGTACCAATTCAATTATGTAATCCACCACCATAAAATTCCCAACTACTTTATATAGGTACGCAACGCAGTATACTATTCAATTATAGCGTATTATATAACCACGAATCTATGTAATAAAAATAAGTAATATATTTAATTAATAATTAATTATATTTATAAAAAGGTAGGTATCATATGATATAACTGCGTTGTGTCGTTGTAATAAATGAATAAACGCGTAAGGTTATAGTAGATATGTATACGATAGCCTTCTAGTGATAGTAAACGCTGTAAGCCCTGTATTTATAGGGGGGTTTAGTGCGTGTATACGCTGTAGTACCCTATAGCCTTAGCGCACCCCTGTAATAAAGTGGGTCTTCAACTTGAATTTCTAGAAATTCTTTGAATTGGCGGTTTGGCGGAAAATCTTCTTACGGTCCGGCGTGCAGTACGCAGCACACATCCCGCTAGAACTAAGGTCGCTTATAGCGCCATTTATGTTGTGAAATATCCGATGCGCAAAACAAGTTCTAAGGTTAAGAATTAACAGATATGGTGATGTATTTACCATGAAGGAGATACATCTGCAAAATGAAATGAGAAAGTGAGGAAGATATAACTGTATAATTTCACGAATCACTTCGAAAACGATACCGCTGCGTTGAGTCTCAAACTTGACTAAGTACAACTTCATACCCATCATACTGAGTATATCATCCTTACTGTCAATCCCGCGCCGTCTATCCTCCACCCCCGCCTACCGTAACGCCATCATCCCATAAGAGGAGCCTTCGTAATCTGCGAAAGCGTAAGTACTACGGCGGAAAATCGATTCTGTATGAACGGCGACAATGCGGGGGGCGTTCGCACAAGATGTCGGCTCTCGAGCAACTGCTGTAATTCTCTAGGGATCTGTTTTCCTCCATCTCGGGGAGCCGGTGTCTGCCTGGCATCCACAAAGCGCGAAATATCCCACATCGAAATTATAGCTTGAGAAGGGTGCCCCGTCGGGAGATGGGTTTAAAATGAGGACCACTCCCACGTTCCGTTCGGGCTTCGGTTACGCGCGCCCAGCAGCACGCAGAACCTGGTTCGAGGTCTTCGTGAATTACCCACATGTCCGAAGTGGATGCAGTTACATATTTGCCTCCCTTGACGGTATACCATGTGCCTGGACACTATAATGACGATTGCTAGGAACGGCTGCTAGGAACGGTACTTTATCCCCTGTAGCCGATGATGGGGAGGGTGGATCAGCTTCAAGATTGGATCGGCAGCGTATGTAAAGAAAAGCCCCATTGCGGCGCATATCTCTGATGGGTATCTTCTGTTGCCCATAGCGCCGGCGATGCAACCTCGACATCTCGCCAATTGCAATTCTCTATATTGGCTTCAAGTTTGTACATCCGGTAACTCTGACACCCAGATCGCTCTCATGCCCCAAGCCCTGAACTATTGCGAATGGCGCGTGTCATCATCCTCCAGCTCTTCAGTGGGGGCCGAAACACAGTCGCCCAGGTGTTCCCGTACGATAGTTTCGATCGAATCTAGTAAGCATTGGCGTATGACTCTTCTTCTTCACCTATCCTCCTCTAGGACTGTAGGACTACCCTCCGAAGATCAGAACATTCTAGATTAAGCAATGGTCCCTTCTCCCTTTCTGATAGCGACCAGAGACCCCGTCTCGACTCCGAAGACGATAGCAGTAGAAACTTTTTGGTTTGAGGTCGTTCGATACCAACAGCTTACTTCTATGTATGAAGCTATAATAATTGAAGCGCCTTGTTCTAAGTGAACGCAAGGACTTGGCAGCCTGACACCCTATATGAAAGTAGACGTTGCGTAATGTTGATTCCCTCTGACAAAGGCTGCCCTTATCCCTGAATAAGGAGGTACATAATCTTCGAGTGGCCATCAAGTTGGTATGCTTAGGCGGGCACCCACACAGGCGTGAAGTGGATTGATAAAAAGGAAGCGAATCCATAAAATAGACGCAAGCACAAGGGTATGCTACTAGCAGGAAGATGTAATAGGTAGATAGATATAGGAAGATTCACTTCATGTAGTTAATCCACAGTGCAATCTATGAGTATGCTATGCTCAGTGTAATGTGAAATACATCGATGACCAAATTCGAGCTATGGTGTATAAGGAGATTACGTTCTAGTATATCAATATAGGTATCATTCAATCATAAGGGTAATGCGTAGGCGGCGGGGTGTAGAGCCGCTACGAAATGTCCCTTTCCATAACATCCAGTAATCCGTTGAACCCGATCCGGAGTAGAAAACAAACATTGCCGTCAATGCCACCCTATAGCCCTTTTGCTCTGCGTTGGCTTTAAGTGGTTGTCGTGATCTCGCTGCTTGTACCTTTCCCAGGCTAATTCCAGCGAAGTGCAATCATGACAGTAGTCGCCGAAGTACGTCTCGTGCTGCTGACAACCACGACATAGATGGATCGGAGGCGCGGTCGTCTGCCTCTGCGGTTCTGGTGCTTTGTGCGAGTTGTGTCGGGGTTTCGTGCGCGACGCCGGTTTCGACGGGATAAAACGTAAAGTCGACCCGGGAGCGTTGTAGATGATCGCGTTGCTATGCCTTAACGTCTTTTGGTCGATAATCATCTTCCCCTCATTTACTATGTATTGCGTCGGGTGATCGCTATGGCGGGACTCTCGCGTGAAGCGATGGGCTAGATCACGGGCTAAACCGTGATCTCGGTAGTGGTCGTGCTGGTGGGCCATCTTGGGGCCGTAAATTCACGTGGAATATTCTCTCTGTTCTTGAGAAATGAGCAGTGTTGATACTATAGCGGTGAGGACGACTGATGTGGTGGCGTCGTGCGGACTCTTCAAGGAAATGGATTAATGGGAGGACAAATCGATCTAGCATTAGGCTCTGCCCCTTGTGTATATTTATGCATGCGGAATTCCACCTGTTCTCCTTGGCCTACCGCTCATGACGTTTAGGGAATAAACTCTATAAGGATTCAAAAATTCTCCAATAGGACGTACCCAAGTAATCTCACATTCGAGGCGAAGCCACGGACTGGCTGGCTGACATCGTTCTAGCCTGTGGGCTGGGGAGGGATTGGATATCCTTCACGTTCCAATATTTGAGACGGGAGGATGGATGCCTGGCAATGTTGCATGGGTACGAATATAGGTAGCAAAAGGGGGCACATGCCTTAGGTAGTATTTACGTAGTTGAGCTAAGTACCTGGGTGGTCATCGCTTGAGGCTGTTTGTATCGCCACAACGAACACGTCAGGGCTCTGCCGTCGTAGGGCGATGACTAGTTCGGGCAACGCCGTCTGACAAGTAGATTTGCGGGGTTTCGCAGAATACTTCTGTGGCTGAGATCCTACCAGCTTCAATAGAACACCACAAATTAATAGATCGGAGAATCGAGTTTACGATCCATCTCAATGGCAATGTTGGATGGAAACGGAATGGGGAGTATATGGGCTCATTCACACAGATAATACTACCTACCTAGGTAGGTAGGGTGAAGGAGGGCGGGTAAGCGATTGGTGCTTTTCAAACTCGGAACAGCGAATCACGTTCTTTGCTATTGGCGAGCAAGTGTTGGCTTGAGGTGACTCTTTTTTTCTTAAAAAAAAAAAATTATCCGGGACTGGTAACACAACGTCTCAACGCGTGGCTCCAGTTACGAGGGCCGTCAACACTGAAGCTTTTCCACAACATTCGAGGGGGGTCTGCGACCGCTTAAATAGACGAAATTCTGTAAGAGACAATGAGCTATCATAAACGACCAAGAATCAGAATCGCGGCGGTGGGGAAGTATGGGGAGAATGGATTCGGGCTACTTTGATACGGGCCGTAGAGATGTAGTGTAAAGTCGGCACGAAAAGAAAAGTCAGGGGTTGTGTAGCCGAAACATGTATTGTTGATTATGTGGCGCTTCGAGTCCTGCATAAGACGTAACCCATAGATGCGACCTAGAAACACCACGGGAGCAGCTATTCAGGGTATGAAGTGGCAGGAGCATTGATAGGTTACATAATTGAAGGGTCATAACCATTTCCATGGCCTTACGCCCTGGTGTCGTTACCCTAGGAGAATGTTACTGGCGCTTAGCTCGGATGAATTGCCAGCCATTGAATTACGTCCAATTAACGCAACCAGTTTCTACCATGCGAGTAGAGAAAACATCGAATCATCAGGGGTATGATGGGCAGGGACCTGGTAGGTTCTTAGGGAACTTACACATAGAATGGCAACCTGGAATTGGAAGATACTTAGGTAGGTAGGTATTGGAAAATGTGCGTAAAACCTATAATTATTCCTTAGATAAGGGAAGAATTAATGTCTGTGTTCGGTCCATTTGCCCCGGCCACCCCGTATTCAACTATGATAAGGCTTAATTATAACTTAGTTAAACATAATTAGGCATTATATACCGTGCCTAAAGATTTAACTAAGTAATTGTTGTCCTATGTTAAGTTACGTTGCCCATTTACACCAGACTTATCTTTGCTCTTTTCGCAATCACTCTTCCACCAACCCCTTTACTACTTACTATTTCGGCTTTCTACTCGATAATTACCTTATACAAGCAGATGGAGAGCCCAAAGCTCCGAGCCTCGCTAGATACTGGCGAGTTTGAAGTTGTGCTTGCGCAAGTAAATTCAGTCCAGTCAGAATATACTAGAAAGATAGAGAATGCGCGGACGACATTCAACAAAGAACAAGAAATTCTCCGGAGTGATGTTCGACGACGCCAACAGGAGTTGCAAAAACTTCGACAAGAACTTCAGATAAAAGAGAACGAGCTACGGGAAAGGGAGGATGCGCTTAAGGTTAAGGGAGACGAATTCGACGCATTCTTGAAGGCAGAGCGTCAGTCACACGGGAAGAAATTAGCAATATACCTGAAGGTACCGTCTGTATGCAGTATCATGTTATCCTAGCATTAGCGGATATGGGGCAGAGATAAGCTAACTCGCAATAGGTACCCAGGGAGCGAAATACGAAAGAAATCCTAAAAGTGACAGAGCAACAAGCAGAATCCAGTACGCGCCAGCATAGGGCTAACAATACCGGTGACCGGGTGGAGGAAGTGATCGTGGTTGGCTCTTCATCTGAAGACTGTTCCGATTATGAATTGGGCACGCGGCAGATATTTGAGGGGAAATACGTGTCGCCAAAGAAATGGCCCAATATATGTAGATCCGGTCAGTCTCTGAGTCCAGTAAGCACCGGGTCTGCTGGCGTACCGTTTGGACCAGCCAAAACATGCTAATGATCTACCAGGAAATCTAAGTGTGGATAAGCCGCCGGAAGTATGGAAACGGGAACGGAAGCGACGTCGTGCTCCGATACGAGACTCTTCAGACGGTAGCGTATTCTCGGACGCCTCTTCCACCACATACGACCGTTGGGAAGAAAGCAAAGCAATCTATGTTGCCAAGGCACCACCCTCAAAAAAAACTTATCGCAGAAGGTTAAAGAAGAAGAAAATTGAACCTTTCAAAGGAATTAGCAATCCCGTCGTGGGTGGGATATATAGAGTGCAGAAAGGCCCAAAGAGGTCCGGGTATGCTGCTGTCATTCTCCCTACTGGGGATTTTAACGTAATAGGTATCGCGGAGTCAATTCGTAACACGAATCTTCAGCGGCGTATTCCATCCTGTTATAGATATAACAAACAAGACACAGAAATACTGGGCTGGGAGAAAGATTATGACGAAGGCGGACCGAAAGTGAATGATCGGATATTTCCTGTGATGTTCTTCGACGGGATTGAGCAAGAGCAGATACGACTGGAAGGAGAGTTTACTCCTGTTGGGGCGGGTTTTGGCTGGGTTCCTGCCGGACTCCTTAGGCCGTTCGATCTTACAGCCAACATATCCCATATGACGACGGGTTATGCTAATGCGAAGAGGTTCAGCGAGAGACTACATTCAATTAAGACGCACCAGATGAACGGAAGGAAACAAACTAGCGACGTTGATGAGGCAGCTATACAGGCCCCGGGAGGTGTATCGGCCACAATATCTCGAGGAGAATCGCCACGACATGACTTAGCGAATAGGGATACCCGCGAGACTACAGAGGGCCCATCATCTCAAACAGCCAACGGCCAACGGATTCATCGCAGAAGAGAGACTCCAGGGGAACCCAGCGTCGCCATTCGCGAAGCATCTCAATCTCTACCACACCTTCATTCACAAGAGACAGATTTAAGATATCCTAGTTTCGAGGATATAAATCGAGAAACATCGGAACCCGACGTGACGGGACTAGGAACCGCAATTGATTGCAATGCGGATGAGGATCCTCGGCACCTGATGAGCGCGATATTACGGGAATCATTGTCTATGCGGACGGCAGAGACGGCTGACGATGATCGCCGCGGCGGCGCTCGACCGGGTGGCTTCGTCGAGTCCCCACGCTGTTCCCCCGAGCCCCCGGCTGCTCCGAGGTCGCCGTACGTGTCTCGAATTATCAGACGCCCCTGGTTTGAACCTGGGCCTTCCAGGGCCATACCAAGTACGAGCACCAACGCGGACCACTCCGTCGCTTCACATAATACGGTATGGCCGATTGCTTCGTCCCCTACTACCCACCAGCCACCTCAATTGCCCCAACGGAGCACCCAATCACCCGCTGGGCCGCGACGCTATGTGTACTGTAGCAGTGTGTTTGCTCCAGCCCCCGCTCCAAATATCCAGAATACTGCGTCGGTTGCGCTTTCATACCTCGATGCTTTACGTGAAGAGCCACAATAGCCCGGGAGTAGCTAACGTTTACGCCTCCAGTAGTGATACCATATTTGAATAAAAGTTTTTGAGATTTGAATAATCGTGGAAGACGTTTGGAACACTCAGGGGCCGCAGTAGGGACAAAATCTAATATAGACCCATCACATACGCAAGACGCTTGAAACACGCGTGGGCGCCTAGCCACACATTCGTGCTCGTAATACTACTTTACCTTGTATCCATCTCGTACACTTATGTGATCCAAATTATGTTAACGGTCCGGCTGGTTGAAAGCCGATATAATTTAATACAATGAGAGAAAACATATCTGGAGTTAAATACAGTATAAACGTCAACCAGAAACCGTCTATCCCAAAAGAAATCTAGAGTCTTCCTATGAACCGCCGACATCCTACAATGTTGGTTACATCCCTGTCCAGACAATTGCATCATCTGATGGTTAGAATAGGGGCTAAAGGACCCCCTAACTTAGGGACATGAGGCACATGTCGCTTAGCAGAAGCGGTGCCATTGCCATATACCTTCTCAATTACATCTTCCCAAGTAATTCCGGAATACAGCGGAGAATCTGACTCGCAAACCTTTCCATCAGGCGGGAGTGTACCATTCACCCAGTAGGCCGAGGTCGTCCTGATAGTGCAAGCTGAAGGAACGGCTATTGAGGCATGCTGTGAACGAGTGGTTAATATTCGGAGCTTTTTCCAGAAGGGGATCACCGTATGGGGACGCTTGAAAGTTGTCGAATGGGAAACTTACACCGTATCCGTTGACCTCCAGCACGACGCTGCCTTCGAAGGTGGAACTGACGTTCTTCGCAGAGACTAATGGCGTGAGGGCGTCGAAGGTGTTTCCGATGAAAAGCACCGGATACTTCGTCTTTACATTAAAGTCACCGGTGTATCGCTCCTTCGGTTCGATTTTCCATTGCGCGCAGGCGCTGTATAGGTTCACCATGCCGTCTCCCACTATATGCAGCACCTTCGTCAGTCTCTACGATGAAATAAGACGTAATAAAGAGAAATATGGATTTCGCGACTGGAATGAGCTAGGCCACTTTGGTGAAAGGAGAAAAACCACGTACTGATGCGACTCGTGTCGTACATATGCTGGACAGCTGGTAAGAAGTCCTCAAACTTCTCAGTCCGTACCATGTTGTCGCTACAGTGGATCCCGACCAGGGCTTGTGGTTTTATAATCAGCGAAAAGATATCTGGAATGTCCGTTGGGGCCAAAGCATCCATGGCGTTGCTGACGACATCGTATCGTCCCGTCAACGCGTCGTTGAGTATGGTAACTATAACCGGCCATGAGCCACTATCGTAAAGGGCTTGGAATAGAAGGCCCTTCGTGTTGGCGTAGTCGAGCAAATAGGACTTCAGGGGAATAGGATGGAATTTGAGGGTGTCGAGAAGATCCCAGATGGATTGCTCGAGCTCAGCGGCCGTCTTATTGTTACCCTTGGCCAGGGCACAGTTCTCGCGAGCTTCAACACAGCCAGTGAACATTGACGAGAAAGTCTTGTCTGAATCGGTCCATTCCTCAAAGTCACTGCGGATAAGCATTAGTGGCCAGTCTCTCAGGCGCGCGAATGGTTCTTCGGGTAGCTTACGCTTGCGCGTGGTAATACTCGTGCGGGTTCTGAACGCCATCAAGGATCATCCTCTCGACTCTATCGGGGAACATAGCGGCAGCAGTTGCGCCTAGTGTAGTGCCGTATGAGAAGCCTTTGTAGAGTATGCTGTTAGCTCTGCTGATCCGAACAGTTGGCCTAGGCACTCTTCTGAACTTGACGTACCCCAATATCTTAACATCCCATCCTCTCCAAGCGCATCCACAATTTCCATCATATCTCTTGCTACGAATGCCGAGCTGATCACACTTCCTGTCTTGTTCTGTGTCCTAAGGCAGGCGTCGGCGAGCATGCCCGCTCGTGCCCATTGCTTCGCCAGTTCTACATCAGTGTCATTCGCAGATTTCTGAGCGAGGAGATAAGACCAGGCGTCGAAGTTGTGATCGTAGCATTGTATAGGGATTTTAGACCCCGCAGTGCCGCTGCCGATTTAACGGTCGTTAGCGAGGCCTTAGATACCGCCGACTGGTTGCGGCTGATATAAGGGGCTACTACTTACCGCGGGTCGAATGTGACAAGATCAAATTGACGACCGGTAAGACTAAGGCGAGCATTAGTATCTCCGTATCAATAACGATCAAGGTTGGTTTATCTCTTCGACTTACGCTAGCAATTCTTCTGCCATGCTCTTTAGGCCTAATACATCTCGTCCGGTGCCTCCCGGCCCGCCGAAATTGAAAAGGATGCTTCCTTTCGAGGGGTTCACCGACGCGGGGACTTTGACGAGGTCGAGCTGCAGCTTCTCGTCGGAATCCGGCTCGGTGTAGTCAAATGGAACGAATAGGGTACTGCATTGTACGGGAACGTCGTGTGGGACTTCGGTCTCGTTACACGGTCCCCATTGGAGTTTTGTGGCCTCCTGAGTCTGGGCAAAGGATAAAGAAAGGAAGGAGAGTGGTAATAAGCTTCGGAAAGAAACCATCGTGTCACGCAATAAGGGATTTGTCTTGCGTTGGAACCGCGATAGATGCGAGCTCGATAGTAGAGCCGGGAGAGAGAAGGACTTATATATAAATACCTACACCTACACCTACACCTATCGACCTTAGCTCCCCAGCTAAGATATTATGCACTCATTTTCCTGTCCACATAGCCAAGATACACTAACTAAGAGCATGGCGATCATTACTCCCCAGTGAGGCTGGTCCGTTCATGAGGACTACCTGAATTTTCAGCCTTACCACTTCTTCATATTAGAGAATCGGGGTGTTTTCAGCCAAACCAGAGTAAGCCGTAGCAGTCAGAGTTGATGAGGCGTCTTCTGAATGGTCGAGCGAGGCGCGTCTCCACTGAAGTGCGTTTACGCCGTATCGTGGGGAGCTGCTTGGCATTGCACCGCCTACCGAGCTGCCGGGGCCGCACAACAAGGACGGCTGAACTCGTCACCATCGAAAGGGTTGATACGGCGT
The DNA here is from genome assembly GCA_902806595.1 of Pyrenopolyporus hunteri. Classification (NCBI taxonomy): domain Eukaryota; kingdom Fungi; phylum Ascomycota; class Sordariomycetes; order Xylariales; family Hypoxylaceae; genus Pyrenopolyporus; species Pyrenopolyporus hunteri. The sequence goes on from CADCXC010000046.1 coordinate 532,042, forward strand.
ATCTTATTGTGATACTATAGTACGTCGACATGATCGTATTACGTCGGACGCTTGCTCTGGGCAACTCAGCCCTTTTGAGTTCCATGGTACAGATGGAGAATGTCTTCGAATGAAAAGAATTATGTAGGAGTGAAGGACTCCTGTGAAAGAAATTGCGAACAGAAAAGGGAAGGAAAGAAAAAGGAAGAGGAAAAGGAAAAGGAGATTCGGGTTTGATTGGGTGAGACGGCAGACGTTTACATAAGGCAGGATCGGGACCTGGTAGGTACCTACAGGTACCTGGTACGTATTATGTAGGTACCTCCTAGCGCCGCCTCTAGGCTCCAGCTCCAGCCCTACCCCCCAGCCACAGCACCCCTTTGACTTTCTTGAACGTACGTCATTGATACTCACGATAGCTACCTCTCATAATATCAGATGCCTCAGACAGGTAGTCTTAGTATCATGGACTACGACAACGCCTTTATTCGTATACTCCTAGATAGCTAGATGTTATAAGCCTTCGTTTCTAGATAGAACATCACTCAAGTCTTATGCACACCACCTTCCACTAGGTCGCGATCCCGAGGCCGAAATCTATCCCCATGCGTCGCGTCGATTCCAAATCTTCAATATGGAGAATATAACATCCCGCTCCCCTAAGCCGAAAGGCTCTGCATCCATCGCTGCCATAGTATCCGCCTTTGTCCCCGCATGGGTAGGTGTATACGCGACCCGGTATTCCCAAACAGCTCCTAATGAACTCCAAGGTAACCGGTCTTATCTTCATCGCGATATTTATTGTCGTCCGGCGTTGGTACCCCAATGTATACGCCCCTCGTACGTTCATTGGGAGTATACCCGAGAAGTAAGTACGCGCCTCCGGCTCATGGGCTATGCGCTAAGCTTTACTTAGGGATCGGACTCCCTTCAGAGGGCGATCATATTTCGACTGGGTACATACTATGCGCAAGATCCCAGACAAGTTTATCTTGCATCATCAATCGCTAGATGCTTACCTATATCTCCGTTTCTTGCGGACAGTCATCTTCATCTGCTTCGTCGGGTGTTTCCTCATATGGCCCGTCCTTATGCCCGTGAACGCGACCGGCGGTGGCTCGTCAACGGAGCTGGATAAGGTCGGTATTGGAAATGTTAATAAAAAGGGGCACTTATACGCTCACTCAATAGTCGCGTGGGTGTTCTTTAGTTTTGTTATGTTCACTGTTGCCCGCGAGCGTCTCTGGCTCGTTGGGCTTCGCCAAGCCTGGGCCCTGTCTAAGCCAGTTGCGAACCGCCTTTCTTCGCGCGTCGTCCTTTTCCTGTCCGCCCCGAGAGATGCGCTCGAGGAGGGGAATATGCATCGCTTCTTTGGGGAAGGGGCTTCGCGCATCTGGCCAGCTGCAAAAGCCGACGCGTTAGAGGGTCTAACGTCGGACCTGAAATCCAAGATTGAACAGCTCGAGGCGGCAGAAATGTCTCTCATCCGTAAAGCCAACAGAGAAGGAAGGAAATATGCAAAGAGAGCTCGCCTAGAAAATGGCGGTATAAATTACGAGACTCTTCCTGATCCTGTTAGGAAATCTATTCGCCCGAGGCAGCGGGAAAACGTCTCCCCATCGAGCGAGAAGGTAGATTGTATCGAGTGGCTACGCAAAAAGATTAAGGAGGAGGAAAAGAAGATTGAAGATGCGCGGAGAGCATATGAGATCGGCGACACTAACGGAGCGGCGGCAGTGTTTGTCGAATTTAAAACTTGTGCTGAGGCCCAACGAGCCTGTCAACAAGTCACTTCCAGCAATCTGCTGGCACTCGGTCCTAGGTATACTGGCGTTACGCCAGATGAGGTCATATGGAGTAATCTCGCAATCACACCTGCTCGTCGTATCTCTCAAGAAGGTACCGCCCTGGCTGTTGTTATTGCTTTAATAGTATTCTGGTCTATTCCGAGTGGCCTCATCGGTGTGGTATCTAACATTGGCTACCTCGCTGATCGATTCGAGTGGCTCAGTTTCTTGAGGAACTTACCAAGCCCAGTCATTAGTCTTTTGTCCGGTCTAATACCACCGTTAGCTACGAGCTGGCTAAGCAAGCTGGTGCCTGGCATATTCAGATGTAAGAGTTTAGCTATTCACATTTTTCATCGATGATGTGGCTTACCGACCTTAGACATATTCAAATCATGCGGGTCTCCTACTAGCACCGCCGCCGAGCTAAAGGTCCAGAACTGGTATTATGTTTTCCAAGTGACGCAAGTCTTCCTTGTCACTACAGTCTTCTCTGGTGCGGCTACGGTGGCCGGGGAGCTATTGGAGAGAGCTAAGGACCCTACCTCTGTCCCTGAACTTCTAGCGAGACAGCTTCCAAAAGCGTCCAATTTCTACCTTACGTATTTCATCATTCAGGGTATAACATCAGCCGCCGACAATCTGCTTAATTATTCCGATCTCGTGGAGTATCTTTTCTATGACTACTTTTTCGACAAGACCCCGCGGCAAAAATTTAGTCGATACACTAATCTGAAAGGTATTGCATGGGGGAAGCTATTTCCAAAGGTGAGGATAACCCCAACCCCTATGTTGCGTTCGTGAACTAAAATGGATATACCTAGTTCGCCAACTTTGCGATTATAGGTCAGTAAATGAAACATCCCGTCATTCTAGTTGGTTTGCTTATTCTTATCATCAACAGCAATTGCGTACTCCTGCATCGCCCCGCTTGTCTTAGGTTTCGCCGCCGTTGGGCTATCACTGTACTACTTCTCTTACCGTTATAACCTTCTATTCACGATCCAACCCAAGATAGACACGAAAGGCCAGGCGTACGCACTTGCCTTACAGCACCTGCTCACGGGGATCTACGTTGCCGAGTTGGCACTGCTTGGCCTTTTTAGTTTGAGAAAAGCCATAGGCCCATCTGTTATGATTGTAGTTTTGCTTACCGTAACGGCCCTATATAACGCGCTCATGAACAAATACCTCGCTCCGCTTGAACAATTCTTGCCAACAGATCTGACGGCATTGGCCGAGAGAGACGAGGAGTCGGCAGCGCTTCTATCTTCCGCAGAGGAAGGACAGGCACGCCCGGCGTCTCGTATCCAACGTCTGGGACAGCAGGCACACGCACCAGAGACTATCGCGCAGCGCGTTATCGATCCGATAGCCCACTTCTTCGAACCGCAGGTCTTTGCTTCATTCCAAGCCATGAGATCATGGCTGCGGGAGGGGCACTCATTCGACGACGCGGAGGACATCCCGGAGTACACAGAAGAGCAACTTCAAAGGGCCTATTTGAACCCGGCACTCACGAGCTCGACCCCCTTGATCTGGATCGCTAGGGATCCGATGGGGGTTAGCAGAAACGAAATCGCGGAAAATGAGCAGCATGGACTCAAGGCTAGCGATCAAGGCGCTTGGCTCGATGAGAAGGGGAGGCTTAGGTGGAGCGTCGAGGACTTTGGACAAGTGCCGATTTGGAAGCAGAGTGTTATGTACTGAGAGAGAAAGGCCCCCGCGGCCCCAGCTGTACGTAAAGGGGGCAGAACACCCCTAGAGGATTAGAGGCTCACGAATACTTGTGCTAACGGCCGGTCCACCATTTCGCGTTGGAGTCAAGAACCGAATCCTGCACTTCGAAGTCTTGGTGCTGAATCTTCCGTCTTCGGTCATGACTTACTACTACCTTCTTCGATTTTCCTACAATTTCTTCCGTTTTCTCTATCAATTCTTCCTGTTGCTCTTCTACGGGCGAATTTGAAAGCGATCGTTCCAAGGGCGATTCCTGCTCAGTAGATGAGGGTACCGGTATGTTGGCTACCATTTTCTCTACTCCATCTTCGAGTCGTTAGCTCGGTTATTGTAAATAGATTTTCAGGTCGGTATCCGTCATCCCATTAACTTACCACTACTGCTCTTGTGATATTTACTGAGACGTTCTAGATGTGTCACCCCATCTGTCAGGATTCGCATCTTTTCAGTAAGGAATTTCCGCTCATCGGCCGTTTCCCAACTCTCAGCAGCAATCTCGTTCACGGTTTCGTCGCTGAGGTCGAATACTACCTCTGGGGTAAATATCCCGGGTAGTTTCGAAATAAGGCAGGCTTCGACGGCCAACTTGCTGAAATCATCCACGACTTGTTTTAGAGCCGTCTAGTAAATAATCAGCCTATGATAGCTATACGCCATGTGACGAGATATTTTACCTTGTAATACGCTTCCATCCAGTCAATGGCGTCTGATCCCGACACTGCATCCATGTCGCTGTCCGCGCGTTTGAGGACTATGTCCAAGGACTTTTCAAGAACCTCAGGATAATGCTTAGAACGAAATCCGGGTTCCTCCAGGACTTGCATCACACTATTCCGATAGCGGCTTGTGCGAATCTTCTGGATGGTCTCCGTCAGATAGTGGTTATACGTGATCGGGTGCCCGTTTTCATGGGGTTGCAGAATCTCGTCCACCTTATCGCGAAGCTGGTGGTTAAGTCGATCCAAGGCGTCGTTGATTAATTCGCCTCGTAGCTTTTCCTTGGTGTCTTCATCTACGGTGTAGGCCAAGGCCTCGTTTACGGCGAAAGTGACGGCTTCGAATATCTGAGTAGAGAAGCGGTTGAGAATGCCCCTCCAAGGCTTGCATTGCTCGCGAAACAATTCCCCGATGATCAAAGGGTTATACGTGCCCGGCAGTTCGCATCCACGAGACCTCTTTATCAGGTTCTTCACCTCCACTAGATAGTCGGCCCGAGATACCTCTGTCGGGCCATTCTTCGAGGCATCCTCGACGATTCTTCTCGCCTGTCCGTTGATGCGCAGTTCATGAGAGAAGTCAGTCAAGGTGTTCTGCACCACAGCTCGCAGCCGCTTGCGATACCCTACGTCATCCCGGGCGTTTCCGAAGAATTTATCTTGATAAAGCCCATTTTTCGCTTCGGTGAGGAGATTCGAGAACCGCTGACTGACGCTAAGTAGATACCTCCGTTGTTCGGCGAGTGTACCGCGAGTCGCGCCGAGCTTTTCTAGTTGTCTAGAACAGTCATCTAGGCCCCCTTGGATCTCCCCGAGGACTTCCGGTAATTGATCGAGTATCTGGTCCTTGAGTACTTCGCTAAGACGAGTACGTAGACTTGCCACCCCTTTCTGAGAACGGGGTAGTCCGACCCAGATGCCTTGGTGGAAAAACTCCGTCTCTGCGCGATCTCGCTCTTCATTCGTAGCGTTTCTAGTCTTGAAATCGCGGTTGCGAATGACGTGCCATCCGAGCCGGAATTTGACGTCTTTGTTCTGTATCAAGTCATAGTAATCGCGCTCGCTTGCCGAGCCGACGTCGAGGGTGTCTGGCTTCGTGACAAGGCCCAGGGTCCTTAAGCCGTGAATGTCTATTTCGCGCGCATGCTGTGTCACTTCCTGCAGGGCAAAATTGCTCTGAGCTGAGACAACGGCTAGGATGATAGACCGCGAATTCCTCATATAGGATAATACCAAGGATTGTACGATCGCAGCGTCCTCGGCCGACTGGTCTTTATTACCGGCGCGGAACAGTCCCGGAAGGTCAACAATTGTTAAATGCGGCTGCTTTGGGCCCGACAGCTCGATACGAAGGACATCCGAGCAGAAAGTCCTACCTCGATCGATACCTACTCCCATGACCTCCTTAGCTTTATCCACTAGGGGCCCGATGTCGTAACCATCTGGTATCTCCGAGTACTGGAACTGTTCAAGACGCTCTCTTTCTTCACTCGAACGGTCGACGCCAGGCGATATAGACACGCGGCATTTCTCCTCGTTATGTTCGTTGGTGTGCCTTAGGATCAGCTCCGTCGCGAATCGGGTACAGAGGCTGTCTTTGGTCGGAAAAGCTACGCCGGAAATGGCCTGCAAAACGGAGCTCTTGCCAGACGACTGATCACCGCAAACGACGATCTGAGGGAGATTTACATATCGGCTGATCCCCTTAGAACGCAGCTTGTCGATGATGTCCATCAATGTCTTGTGGTCCTTGGATTGGAGAAGCATAGTCGCCGAAGCATGTGCCATTTTGGCGAGCTCAAGAGATGCTTAAACAAGGGCGTAGAGATGCGATTACTGGCCTAAGGGCTTTGAGCCAATCCTCGTATAAATTCAGGTTGAGAGTGATAATCGAAACGCCTACGTCAAGATGAATATTGCTGAATTCCGTTTGATTATTTTCCCCCATAACTACCTCTTAAATGAGGGGCTGCTCATTAGCCAGTCGTATACGCAGGCTGCCTCGTGGCATTGTATACACCGACGGCCCGAGCCTGCTTGCTAAGTAGTACCTTCTAAGTGGTTATAATCTTTAGGAACTAAGGAAGGCCGACCGAGGTCCTTGTATTCCAAACTAAAGTGGTAGCGATTTCAGATAGGTAAACTGAACAAGGCCATTAGGAAGATATATCTAAGATATGAATGATCCATAGGATAGAGATAGTTACCACGTTACCACGGTAGATAATAAGATTCGAACGCCATTATGTCTCAATATTTCAAAGCCACTCGGCAAGGGAATCCTTCGCTTAGTCTCAAAATAAATCACACCTGCTATGTGACACCACCATGAATGGGGCCATTCTCCTCTTTAAACACGCGTGCTTCAACCTCGTACTCTTTTTTTTTTTTTTTTTTTTTTTTTTTTAAAAAAAAAAAAAGTCCTTAAGAAAATCTTCTACCTTGCTCAATCGAGCATCCCGAGGGGATGTAGCGAAATTATGACTGCATCTTCCTCTCCGTTAACGCCAGTCGAACAGGAAGCACATACTCCTTAATAGACCTACACTCGCGCCTCCAGCCGGAGTACAATCAAACCTCGTAAACCCACAGAACTTCAAAATCGGAGGTTTTACTACAATATCGTTCTGCTTAGTTATTTCCACGGTTTGCGTCGTCATTCAACTCTATGCCAGGATATTCCTCATTAAGCGAATGTATATTGAAGACTGTACCTACCCTCCCCTTGCCCGCGCCCCGATAGTCGAACTAATTGCTAGCTTTCGCTAGACTTGATGGTAGCTGGATATGTACGTTAAATGTCACCCTTAAAAGTCTGTTCGAATTTTAATATGTAAGTTTCCCGTGGTATTCCTCATTCACCAAAGTTACTGAGCCCATATTGTATGTTTGGTCCAATCTTTATTCCGCTTATTTAATGACCTTTAAGATCGCTATGTTATTAGAATGAGTTCGTTCGTTCTCTCCGAATGGTCACCGAGGTGTCTTTCATTGGGCTTGCTATTCAGTACTTTGGATAAATGTCTCCTTCTACTGTACCACTATCATCATTTCGAATGTCGTTTGTCTAGGTGCTCAACTCACGTCGAATCGGTCTATTAATGTAGCTCGCAGCGGGATAGGCGTCTCCGAGATCACCTCGGCTACTCTCAACCTAATTTCCGATATTTTTCATTCTGGTCGCCCCCCAATTTGTTGGAAATTGCACATGCCGAGGATGAGAAGAGTTTCGTTATCTATCCTTTCGCCGTCGGTCTTTTGTAAGTTAGCCTTTCCAAATACCAATCGTTTATAACGAGGCCGTTATTGTCTTATGTTATCGAGTTGCATTATCTGCTCAGTACCCTTCCTTGGATACGACATACTTCTAGTCGCAGCTATTGATATGGCCACTGGTTGAGATAACGTGCTGGTTCTTAGTTCTCTGGAGCTCAAGGCTTCAGGGTAACACGATACCAGGTTAGTGGCCCAAAGCAACTGTCCAACCTCCAAGAGCAACAATACCGCCGCTATGGGAGGGGTTTTATGAACGGGCTAGCAGAAATCTAGATTATCGGAAACCTGACACCGCTCTTCCATCTTTCGGGGATGATAGAGACACGGCAAAGAACGGACCAAGATGGCCGGTCGACTACTTCCACGGAATTGCCCTCAAAAATGATATCACGATCACGAGTGAGGAAATCTCCAACCGCGCAGGACCAAGTAGGGTGGGTGAGATTTGTCCATGGGATGCGCCAGGCTTGTTGGACATGCCCCCTCCCGTTGGAAAGGGGTCTCAGTTGATGCATGGCACGTAATACAATGGGGTACAGATGATATGACGTACATGTAGCTCTGGGCCGCGATCTTGAGATAAATTGGACCAACTTGAGAGGGAGTAGATGAAGAATGATCCAGTCGGAATACACGGCATTATACTATACCTGTGGTTATTGCAGAGTTATAAGTGAAGTTGAAGCCGGTGTGGTGACTTCTGCGGGAGTAACTAAGCACCTAGGTACCTAAGTATTATAAGTACCTTTGAAAGTTTAAAGCTAAACCTACCTATTTTGGTCGATGCGCCCGGTTTCGATTTCCTAGGGTTTGGATTGGTTGTCTCCTCCTCCCTTGCCTACTAGTACCTAGGTACCGCTGCCGCTGCCTAAGCTGATTCTGCCGCTCTCTCACCGCCTACGGAGAGCCTATAAATATTTCGCGTCCCCACCTCGATCTCATTTTTCTCTTTTCCTTTTCTTCTTCATACTTACCTTGGAAGAAGAGTCCTCGCTCAAGAATGAGGGCTCTTAAGGGGGAAGACCTGCATTGCACAGCGCGGAGTCGACCCCCTTCTATTATCCTTCGTGGATCGTAGTTTCCGCAATTTTTGCTGTCTTTTTCGTTGTGACCGGTGCCTCGAGCATCGCCATGAGGAAGATGACGCGCATGTGTAGGCCCGTATTTCCCTACGTGAGTAACTCGAGCCATTCACGGTGGTATGTACGTGCAAGGCTACCTACATAGGTACCTATGAGCGATGTGCGTATATAATAGAGGAGATATAACGCCCACTACGGATTCCGTCGGTAGTCAACAAGTTGGAAGCACTGCCATGCCATATTCGCCTCCCTGCCTAGGTAGGCACTATCTACGTTCTAGGTAAAGTGTGGGTAGATTACGATTCCCTTTACGTAGCTGTTAAACGCCTCAAGCATAGTCGTTATTTTAATCCTAACGGATGGCGAATAACGTCTAGCATAGCCCGTTCTACTTCTAAATTACAATTTGTAGGTCTTGACAGGTTACGGGTCCTGCATAGATGCGAGTGATCTACGTATACGCTATAGACGACTGGAATTGGAGGCGGAATGCGTACCTAGGTATGGAAGTGCCTATATTCATAAAGATGGTCCTGTTTCGCGCCCCGAGGACGAATGATAAAGTGCGTCATATGTACCTACCCACTGTAAATGGGCGATATAATAGGTACGAGATGGTGGATATTCCACTCACGTAAGAAGCAAGACGAGAACAAAAGTGAAGAAATAGGTACATGTAGCTACCTCCAGGTAGGTAGGCTGGACGAAGTCTGGTAATAGTCGGTAACGCATCTAGCTAGTATATGTACTGCGTGCGTGTATGGGTGCTCGGTGCGTTGCGCTAGGTGTTGTGCCTGTGCCCCGTGCCCTATGTCTTACAGGTTACATGTACCTAGAATCCCAGTTGTTAGTTACCCGAGCAGCCCCGAGGTACCTACCATTCTCATAAGGACCACCTATCAGGTCATAATCAATTCCCTGCTAGCTGCCCCAGGTCTAGACGGCGCAAACCTTCAGCCTCATAAGCAGCAACCAGATTTATGACCGACAACTTTGAATAGACTACCTACCTACCTACCTACCTACCTACCTAACCTACGTCTTCTTCGCCTCACTCTCTTTTCAGCTCTGATCACTTAGGCAACCGTTAGTCCGAATTGGGCTACCTATCTGCCCTGAACATGGGTTACGACTCCTCCCTAGACGAGCGAAGGGCCCCGCGAAGCGATGGCGAAGATGCTTACGAACGCGACGGGCGAAGCCGAACTAGTCGTCGAGACGATTCTTACCGACGTGGTGACCGAGGAGGAGGCAGACCCCGTGATAGGTCTAGAACCAAGGGACGCCCCCGGCGGTCAAGGTCTCCCGATGATGCGCGCCGGCGCACGTCAACTTCCCGAGACCGTCATCGTGATAGGGGGAGTGAGCATAGGCGCCGACGCTCGCGCGACTACGATAGGCATGGGGACAGGGGCTCGCACCGCCCTCGGGCGCGGGACGATGACCACGACGACCGGGACAGAAGCGGCAAACAAATAGTAAAACGAAGCGGTCCATTGCCCTCACAGGCTGATTCATTCGCTGTTACCCAAGGCGAGGAGCCGCCGAAGCCAAAAGAGAAACCCAACTATGGAAATACAGGCGCATTGGCTGCCGCCTCGAATTCCGTTGTCCAGTCGGACGGTTCCAAGATAGTGTTGAAATACCACGAACCGCCCGAAGCTCGCAAAGCGTCTCCGAAGGACCAATGGAAACTGTTCGTCTTCAAGGGCGAGGACATCATCGACACCGTTCCTCTCAGCCAGCGCAGTTGCTGGTTAGTCGGTAGGGAGTTAGCAGTGGTCGACCTGCCCGCCGAGCACCCGAGCATTAGCAAACAACATGCAGTTATACAATTTCGGTACATAGAAAAGCGTAACGAATACGGCGACAAGATTGGCAAAGTAAAGCCCTATTTACTAGACTTAGAGAGTGCGAACGGAACCATGCTCAACGGGAAGAAAGTACCAGAAAGCAGGTATTTAGAGCTCAGGGATAAGGACATGATCCAGTTCGGTCAGAGCACGCGAGAATACGTGCTAATGCTGGCACCGAAAGACTAAAGGACGACGACAATCTGAACAAAGAGAAGAGGAGGAAAAAAACACAGTCTCGCGTGCCAACTTCCGTGTAGCATATTGTTGCCACGCTACACTGTGCAACTCTTGTGTCCACCTCGCCTCGACCGGGGCGGACAATGGTGTATCCCGGCATAGAATCTTCCTCGAATAACCCTCCCCCGGGGAGCAAGTATCGAAGTCCAGCAGCCCTTCGCTGCGGTCTTATCTCGACCTTTGAGGGACCGGAGAAGTGTCCTTTCTACACATCATCGCTATCCGGAATTGTCTTGCGTATTTGTCCGGCGAGGCTTAGGGAGGCTATCGTCGGCGTCGGTATGAATCAACGAGGCGGTGCCCCCTTATTAATGTTACACACCACAACCGAATTCATCTTGATGAGGCCGGTTAATCTATCACTCGCTAACGCAAGTTTGCGAGGTGGTTGTTTAAGTTGAAAATTTTTTCATATAGTCACGGGATAGTTTCGTCATGCGGGTGACTGTCTTGGAACACTATATTGCGAGGTGTAGAAGTGACATTTCATAGTGATACCTCACTTCTAAGAGTGCGATATTTCGGAACTCAGGAACCAACAAACTACCTACCTCCTCCTGTGTCTGTATGCCGAGGAGTCGGCTGTGTCTCCGGTGGACAGAACTTGAGTGTGCTTTCTAGGTGGGAAGTGTGACGAATCGATGAAGACGGTGATGGACGATTGGCCCTCTTCTAACCGCCGCCTTTCCCAACAGATGCTTAAACCCCTTACATGATGGACGGCGAAACCGCGACTGTATACGAGCGTTAGTGGAACTTTGTATGATACACAGAGCCGAAAGCTGTCACAATGAAGAATCGGGCGGAGTAGAGTCCGTATAACTACTAGACCGCCAGATAATACTACCCAATGGTGTATTCATGTGAAACCGGTGGTATCGAGGCATGTGAAAGAATTCGATGGAAAGCTTCACATAGGCGTCGACACCCTACCACTAATCACCGTAGTAATCGTGCTTTTTTTGCGAATTCTTTGATCGCGATCTAGAACCTTAGGTAGATACATAGGCAGGTATGGTAAAAAAGAAATTGTATACTCTCGGCTGGTGACCGGGGGGGTGGAGTCTAAGGTTGGACTATTGCCTGCCAGTCATGCAGTGTGCCGTACCTTCTTCCAACCTGTAATACCTTTCGCACGAATAGATCGTTTGGACGAGGAGCATCCTTGGAACCAGCCCTGCGGGGCACACCATCAATTGTAGTCTGCAGGTACCTACCTATAATTCGAACTGCAACTAGGAAATTGCCTTATAATGCCTACATACTAAATATCCTACCGGTATAGAAGTGGTGCCTGATTCTATACTGTTCAGCTGAGATACTTGACGTATAAGACGTGCCTACCTGATCGGTACCTAGGCACCTATGTAATTTGTAATTCTTATACTCAGGCGGTACCTACATGTGCATATACGTATATACGTCAGCTTTATGCGTAGGCCCTTGCTACCTAGGTACGATACCTGACCTAATGTACCTAGGGTATGTACCCCTCGATGCGCCCGTCAGAGTTCACCAAGCCCTTGGCCCCTCGTTGCAGAGATTAAATACACCACGATAAAGTTAAGCTTCTACTTGGGTGCCGTGCCCGTGGAACATCTGCACGATTGTCATGCATATACTTTCGACGGTTGCAATAGGCAGCCCTAGATAGGACGAACCGCCAATAAACAAAAGTTGGCCGTATCTAACAACAATGACTGTGACGAAGACCATTTACCCACCCAATCAATGGTTCCTCCCGGCCCATGTCTTGGATCTCGTTTGGACTCGGCTAACATGAATACGATCTAGTTGACGTCAACCAAGGTTCATTGCCACCCCTACGAATTATGTATAGGTAGGTAGGCAAGGTATACATAAGGGATGTATATACGTACAGCGGATGTAAGGTCAAGTAAGGTAAGGTAATACCTATAATGTTGATCCCGCTTAAGCAGGTACGCCTTACTCTACTCTTACAAAACATGAAAGTGCCGAGTTGCGACGCCTCTTCCTCGCCTCCGCGCCCCCCAGATCGCAACCCTTGCTTAATGCGGCCCACCCGTCTTACTGCATGTTTTAGGATATTTTAGCATTAGCCCCCAGGAAGGTAGGTAGGTAATTTCTTGCATCGCCAGCTGCCAAGGAGGGGGGATTTTGGAGGGGCAGTAGGGGCAGCAGGGGCAGCAGGGGACAGCAGGGGAGTAATGTTCTGTGGGGGAAAGGGCCATGACTACCTAAAAGTAGATTACCGCGTACCTCTTGCTGAGCCTCAGGGCTGGGGACACCGAACCAGGTGACAGCTATACACCTACTGGAACAGGGCCCCGTGATGCAGCATCTTCTTTCCTCCCTTCGACTTCTGTACACCCATTCTTCCCCGATTTATCTCTATGTGATGTGACTTGTCCGACCCGTTCAACCAGTACATTTAAACCAGTACAATACATTGGATGGTATTATTCAGTCAGTCCCAGTTACCTAGTCAGTCGGTCGGTCGGCCCTCGAATTCTGCCTCGACCGAAACTCAGCACCGTCCAAATCATCCGACCTCCCTCAAACCTCGCAGCAGGGCAACGTCGTGTCAACGCCAGATGGAGACGGGCTTTACCGTATGGATAAGCGTCTTGTAGCACTGGTCAGACTGGCCTGAAGACTATACATATGCGTGCTGCCCTATGACTCTTCCATGTATACCGTACATGGTATATATCCCCCAACTCTAGATGCCTCCCTGTATTCACTACCTTCGCTGCCGACGCCTCACGTCACGCGCGACGTTAACCCCAGGGAAATCAGACCCTCCTTTATAAGAAGAGAGCAACATCTTCCAGTTACGGCTCTCGCGGATACACCCACCATAGACTGATATTACCAGCCTGAGTCCTCTCGTCTTGCCTATAAGCAAGCATGGTAGGTTTAAACTTTTCTCTTCCTCCTCTTCTTCCCGTCCTTTCGTATCATACGTAACGCGATCGCGTCAACTCTTGGGTGATACACCGTCTCATCCGTTCCCTCGTTCCTCGTTCTTCATTCTTAAGGAGACCCTGTCATGGTGGCCTCTCGTCTCTGGCGGTACTTCCTCGTCCGACTTTTAGGGATACACTATATACACTATACCGTCAGGGCCCGGACGGCTTCCTTCCCGTCTATGACCATGAGTAGTGTGCTAATCCCAGCTTCTCCGCAGGGCTCTATCAATAAGCAAATCTCGCGCTACGAGACGACGGCTGTTTACACCCACCCTGACGCCAAAGTCGACATTGTCCTCGTTCACGGCCTAAATGGCGACCCCCAGAAAACGTGGACGGCTAAAAATGACGTCTTCTGGCCCACGGACTTGCTCCCAACCTCGCTCAGGGATGCCCGTGCGAACATTCTCGTGTACGGATATAATGCCGACGTATACTCCAAGAAACATGGGTCGAACCCAAGCGATAACTTCATATATATGCACGCTCAGACCCTAGTAACGTCGCTCACCCATTACCGGAAGGACGAGGAGTCGTCCCACAACCCTATCATATGGGTGTGCCACAGCTTAGGCGGAATACTAGTGAAACGGGCGCTTCTATATTCGAATGATTTAAGAGCTTCGCAACATGAAGACTACCGGTCGATATACGTCTCCACCTATGGTATAATCTTCCTCGGTACACCGCATACCGGCTCAGACGTAGCAGCGTGGGGTACGATGTTGCAGGCAATGTCGGACGCTGTGGTCCCAAGGACTTTCTTTCAGTCCGAGTCTGTACTCCTCAGAACTCTGAAGAGAGATAACGAGACTTTGCAAAATATCAATATCCACTTTCTTGACATCTACCAACGATTCAAGATCCTCATGGCCCATGAGAACCATAAGTCGGATCTCAAAGGGACTAGAATGCTCATAGTCGACGCTCATTCAGCAAGCCCCCAGCTTCCTGGTGTGACGTACTACGCCGTCGAAGCAACCCACTCCGGGATGTGCAAGTTCGAAAGTAGGAATGCACCAGGCTACAGGACCATGGCCACAGCCATCAGAGACTGGGTCATCGACGCCCCTGATGTTATCGCGACGCGATGGAGGGTTGAGGAAGACGATAAATTGGCAAGAGCCAAACACGAAATAGAAGAGAGAATGAAACCATGGGTAGGCTCTTTCCCTCCACCCCAAATCGAACACCTATTAGGATAGGGTTATATCTGACTCTGGTGAACAGATTGACTCTCAGCGCATTCAGCAGACTGGCCAAGGATCCAGTAGGTTACCAGCACTACCTTTTCTAGAAAGCAGCTCGGATCGTTATTATAATCGATCTCTGGGGAGCTCATTGTTTGAAGATATTCAGCTTCCTTTTGAGATAGAGGAGGTCGATGATTATCGTCCGCGAGAAAGCGTTAGACACAAAAGTCCGAGAAGTCGTAGCTGATTGTTGTCTTTTCTGTAGTTCCGCAGCAGCCTAATGAGACTTCGTTACCTTCATCCACAGACCCTTCGAGAATCGATCATCAGTCTAGACCACTCATCACCGGCCTAGTGACGCCTGATCAACCGCCGGAAGAGGAGTACTTCCCATCTCAACAGTCTAAATCTGATGACGATCCCTCGCAGGAGCCCTTGTTTGTCAAACCAACGGTGTTCCGCCCTAACGCGTATTTCAAGGGCCGAGATAAAGAATTGAGATTACTACACAAAATGCTAACCGACCGCAAGAGAAGGTCTGTAGGAACCTCATCCGTCCTGATCCAGAGCATGCCTGGTGGAGGTAAGACTCATTTGGCACGGCAATATGTCTTCCAACATAGGTACCACTACCCCGGCGGTATCTTCTGGATCAGAGCAAAGTCTCTAGAGGAGCTAGACTACGGTTTCTGGGATATAGCGAAGACAGTCGGCCTAAATGAGATGACGCTCCTAGACCGAAGTGGGCTTATTGACACCCGCAAAATGGTGAAGGCCGTTCGAGCGTGGTTGAATAATAACGATGACTGGTTGCTCGTCTTGGACGGCATCCATTTCGACCTCCCGGACCTACAGCATTATATTCCCTTCGCCAAGAACACTGGGATCATCTACACATCAACGGAGCGAACACCCGGGGAAGAATATCAATTTGATAACCCTCAGGTTATATCCTTGGACTCCTTGACGAAACAAGAAGCCCAGGAATTACTCTTCGAGGAGATGGGCAAGAAGCAACCGTATACACAAGACGACTTAAGGCGCGCCGAGGAGTTGGTTGAGTTGATGGATCGTTTGCCACTCATGATTCACGTTGCGGCGCTACAATTAAAAGCTACTAGAGAGCCACTCGCGAAGTACCTGAGGTCGTTTCGAAGTCGTCCGAAGGTAGGTAATCTACCGGCATATCGGGCCGTTCGTGAGCAACTTCAGCACAGAGGCGCCAGCGCCGCCTTAAACCTGATGGCTATATTGTCTTTCCTTGGCACACACATCCCCGTCGAGATGATAGTACTAGGTAAGTCTTGTGTTGCCCGATGTTATACTTTAGCCCACTAACGAGCGCTGCAGGAGCCAAAGCTTTAGACAAGAGAACTCCCGTTAAATCCGCAGACCCGGAGACCCGGAGGTCTTCGTTGAATAACACGTTTAAGGTACTCATTGCCTTCGCTCTTGTCGAAAGGAATGAGAATATCGAAGCTTCAGCGGCCAGTTCGCGTAGTACCCGCAGTGTCGATATGGGCCAGGATAGCCTTGACATACTCCGAGTTCACGGGATCGTGCAGGCCTTCTTTGTCGACGTTCTCGCGGAGGAGAAGCAGGCCCAGTTTTGGCTAGAACGGGCAATTCGCGTCTTTTGCAGAGCCTTCGACGTGAGCGACCGCCGGGTCGACGAGGATCCGCAGACAGGCGTACCCGAGGATTTTCGCAGGCTCCTTATCCACGGCGAGCGATTGCTAGCTCATATCAGTCGCTTTGAAAAGAGATATCCCGACCTTACCCAGTGCCGAGAGTGGGTAGAATCGCGTTTGCGAACGATCGATAAACGAATCGACCAACTCACCAAGCGGATCACGGACGCCTCCAACCAGGGTTCCGTGCCGGCCGTCGCGTCGGTATTCGAGCGAACAAACAGTTTATCTGACGAAGACATAGAAACACCCCCAAGCAACAGCAGCATAGTCGAACCTTACATGCTCTACGACGAGAGCTCCCCGTTGGCATCTCCGGCGATATATAGTGCTGCCGATTATAATCCTTATCATTGGCACGTTACCTATTCGCATGACGCGGCCCACAAGGCCGTGGACTATTCTAGGACTATAACACCACAGCCAGAGCCGAGAGAAGTTTTCGAATCGATGTCTATGCCAGACGATGATGAAGTTACCCGTAAAGTCTTTGGGCCAAACCATCGAACTATCAAGAAGCATGCAGAACGGCGCTACCGCGACCGTGCCGGTTCTTGGAGAGCAGCCTCTCAGATACTCAGCGATCCCCGCGTCAGCATCAGCCGTGAGACGGCGAAGGGTATAATCAACGCAGAAATAATTCTGCCGGCGTCGAGACCACGCTCTTCCGTTGACAGCGTCTCGTCGGAGGCTACCAGAGCCAAGTTAACCCTTGATAGGATCAATAGGGGATCGCCCTCACTACGACAAAGATATCACGAGGACGGAATCGATTCTATAAGTGATATCTCTTCGACTATACGTCCAAGACTGATAGCTGGAAGGCCATCGTACGCCGACGCCAAGACCGAGGCTGCTGTTGGTGATGATTATGGCGTATCACCAACCTTCTCAAGCCCGACCCCTTCTCCGAATAACAGAGCCGCGACAATTCTTAAACTTAGGGAGAACGACCGCTCCGTCTCACTTGAAGGACTCGCTCCCGTCAAAGTTTCCGAATCTTTATCTGCTGCCCCACCTATCATCACGTCGCCACTTTCACCAGCAACGCAAAAACCTTCATCGCCAGGGGGTGATAGAACTTCGCCAATAGTCAGGTCTCCTTCGCAACCACACACGGGGCCGCCTTCGAGGTCACCGTCAAATCCTCCCTCTAGACAGCCCTCAAGGCCGCCCTCGACGGTCTTATCGAGGTCTGCCCAGTCCAGCCCTTCACATCCCACCGGTCCTTTTCCACCTCCACCCATCCCAATCGAAATCAATACTAGTAGCAGCCTACGCGCTCCACCTCTTGTGGCCCACAACCGGGAATCTTATACTCAGCTACCCCAGCAGTCTATGGTGGAAAGCAACGAATATCCGCCCCTAGCTCATTCATACCCCTCAATTCGATCCCACCCCAATCTCCCATACCCTCACACGGTCCACAACCCGCCCGAAAGTTCCCTTGCGTCAGAGCACCCAGCACCTTGGGTAGCGTCATCCACATCTCCAAACTTACACCCGCAAGGCTACTCTAGCCAGCCAATGTCTCGTGATCCTAGCCATCAATCGAGTCGCAGCTATAGCTCAACCCATTCTTTACCTCATACTACCTCACCCCTGGCGCACAGCTCGTCGCCTGGGTCGCAAATAATGCAGCGGCCGCGCTCACGCCGCCCCAGCGTAGTTGAGACCGAACCTAGCCCGCGGCTAGATGGGCTCGAACTCGAGCCCGTCATCACTAGCTACTCGCTATACAACGAGTCCGCCCGCGGTCGTAGACGCGCCGCATCGGGCGGCTTAACGCGCTCCTCTAATTCACCTGGTCTACTCTCGCGATTCAGGCCTAGAAGAAGAGATAGTGGGAGCCGCCGTCACAGGTCCGCAAGTGGCCGGCTCAGCAATTTAACCAGGACTTCTCGGGTGGATTCCAGCCCAGATCTGAATTCGCCGAAAAGTGCCGAGCCCATGTCTCGCTCCGGATCGGGCGGAATCCGGCTCGCGGACGGTAGGGTCATAGAATTTGGATCACCGCAGCAGAGTGGCGAGACATCATCCACCGCCCTACCAGATTCGAACCGTGTCTTTGTCAGTGGCGGTAGCAACAGTCCTTCCACGCCCACGAACCCTCCTCGAACACTGTCCAGATTCAGTCCCCGCAGACTTAGCAAAAGGGGCCGGAACGGAAGCGGACAGCATGATGTGGCTGCTGCTTCTAACATAGGGCTTGGGATCCAGCAATGAATAATGTCGATTTTATGAGTTCTCTACAGCCAGCAGCTTTGTATATAGTATCCAGCTGGCGTAGAGACGTACCTTTTGAGGCTCGTTTATCGTCTGACCAATGTTTGACATGCATTTACGTAAAGGCATCAGCATTTTCTGCATATCCGGTCTGGAAAAGAAAGAAAAGGGAGTGTGCATAATCGAGCTTGTTTTGATTTTTCCGACGTATAGCATTCATGACGACTATAGAGAACAGCTCGGGAGTAGAAAGACTCTTACTGGCGCGGTCTTTTATGGATTGGCGATTGAACCGCTCGATGTTGGGGCAATGTGTACGATAGTGTGCTAGCATACTTACGCATCATGGGATAAATACACGGTATCCTATTGCGAGTCCAGCCAGTGACCGGAGAACGCGTCCATGAAGTTATCCCGCTTAAACACAGACCCGTACAATAGACTGATAATACGATGTAGTGTGGCTCATCTAAGGGGGTAATCATCCAAGCTCTACACGTAGAGGCAACTGGAGCGCAATTCTCATGAGAACAGATTATCACGATGCAGAATGCCGGAATATAACGCGCCTACCCCCGGCCGCGGGAGGATTCCGGAGAAGGCAAAGGGGGGAGCGGACAGACTACTCGGCCTAAGACATTTCATAGAGCCAAACCGATGGACCGCAGACTAGGCTATACCCACCGCAAACATTTACTCGGCGGTAGCGCCCAAAGGAACGGCACTCTACAAGCCCGCATGCACGTAACACGTAAAAAAAAAAAAAAAAAATGTACCGGCGGTCCCGTCCCCCACCCTCATCTCAGCCCCCCGTCCCGCGATGGCGGGACAGATAACAGGGCCGTGGAAGGGCGGGAGGGCAAACGGTCAATTCGCATAGTAATCCGAACCAACCCAAGCCCCCTCCCGATGATATTTCCCTCCAGGGGCCGCCGGCGCGCGCCACGTTTGAAAAAGACAAATAATGGCGCGTGGGATACTCGGATAAAAAAAGGAGCACCCAGTTAATGTACCGCGTGGATTACAGAGCTTCAAGGAAGGGTCTCGCCTTGTGCTCCACCTTGCCGCGCGGAAAGGGAAGATGACTAATAACAGACGGGAAAAGGGGCTGGACAAGTGGAAATGCTAGACCAAGAACTTCTAGCCATATGGTGTATGTAGAACGAAACGCGATGATAAAGGAAGTTGGGGATGTATGACACTTAGAAAATCTCGTTTATCGAGCTTGAAGATGGAAGCAACAAAGAAAAGGGTCGGAACAATATTCGTTATTTAATTACCCCTCGTAGGTTTTCCCGCCCCTAAACTCCCCCTAACGTCGGCGTAGGGTATCGTACATCATTTCTCGTTCCTATTCTCTTTCGGCCGTGCCGGGTGTACGCCGAGTCTATCGAGCCCAAATACACTCACGAGTCGAAGATAACCTTCTTACGGCCTCTACCTCGTCCGTTGTCGAGGGCGTCCAGTTCGCGATCGATTTCCATTATGTCCAGCATCTCAACCTCGACGTCCCGTTCATCCTCATCTTGCTGCTCGACATCGGCGGCAGCACTCAAGCTGTCTGCGAAGGCGAACCCGCTTCTCGGTCTCGTTGGGAGTTGCAGCGGCCGTCGCTCCGCTTCCGCCGGTACGCCATTATCAGCTGACGGTGATTCGCCGAACAATCCTCCCATTGCTGGCCTTGAGAGTTTCCTTTTAGGGCCGACGGAGAGATTGTACGCAATGCTGCCCGGCTGCTCCGGTCGAGGATAGACAACGATGGCGCTGTTCTCCTTCACGCGGTCGCTTGGTCTCTTCCGGCGGCCAATGACCCCGCCAATCCTAGTGCCAACCACTGTCTCGCTCTCCCTAACTACTACGAGACGAGACTCACCGCATACCAGTAATTCGACGGGGAGGCCCTCGTTGCTCGACGAGCTCGCGCCGCCATTCTCGATAAAGCGGACAATAGCACCAACGCCCGTGCAGCGTTCGCCCATTAGCCCAACACTTAAATCGTTCAATCGGACCATACGAGTAGGCTGCGCCCCGCTGAAGAGGTTGACGCCGCCACCAGCACCCTTGCGAATTTGTGCGTCCCAAAACTTTAAGACACCAGGTATGACAAAGATATGCTCGGCACCTCCGATCCACAGGGCCACGCTCTCATCCGCCGTTGTAGTTGCGCTAGCCGGTAGTGGCGTTACCAGAATGCCCCCTCTAATAGGAGCGAAACGTTCCGGGCCATGGGAAGCTGTGAGGGCATCGCGTCTAGAGTGAGGAGTCATCGGTACGAAATCGGAACCATTATTTGAGACACGTTGAGAGGCAGGATTTCGCAGAGGGCTTGTGCCTTCTACATATCCAGAGACGTTGAACTCAGTCAGCGCGTCACCACGAATACCAGATCCAGGCTTGCCGAACAGGGCAGGTCCTTGGGGGGATACACCGTCAATATCCCAGATACCCCATTGACCATCAGCCAAGAGGACGAGAATAGCCCGGCCGTGCGCAATCCAGGAAGCCGCAAGTATAGGTTTTCTCGATGAGGAGGGTCTGGCAAATGGCTGATGAAATGATATGAGCCAAGAGCCCTGGGAAGGAAACGGCCCTTCGGATATATCGTCTGGAGGCATCGAAGCGAGGGCATAATCGTATATCCTAATAGCATCGGGGGATGCGTTACATAGAAGTTGAGTCGAGTGGGTAGGGTTGAAGGAGATAGAAGTCAGAGGTTTAGGCAAGAACTCGGTCTGGAACGGCTCGATGCGCCGACCGCTTTGCGATGAATCTTCTAAGGGTACGTCCCAGAGTCGTAGAGCACCAGAGGCCTCAGGGGAGTGGGCGGCCACCACAACACGTGGTAGCGCTCTGGATTCCGAGCGTGATCGTTCGTTCGACTTATTGCGTTCCAAGATAGCCTTCGATCGAATCAAAGTCATTGCAAGGGAATCGCTACCTTTGATCTGACCGGCAAGCAGAGTCATGGCCTCGCCCCATTTACCATTGCCGGCTTTTCCAGCCAGTAGGTTCTCCTGTAGCTCTGCTCGCGCTTTGCTCAAAGGAGACGGCGGGACAAGCGGTAGGGTGATGAGGAACACTTCGCGGGTCGCACACGAAGCGGAGAACACCATCCTATCCTTCAGAATATCAGTGCCTCCCCACGCCGCATCTTCTGCTGTGCAAGGCGTTAAAGGCAATGCAGCGAGGTGGAGGACAGGAGTACCGAACTCGAGATCGAGAGTTTGGATAATATCGGGGTATGTCGCATCCTCGTCTACAGACTCTTCAAATTGAGGCTGGTCGACAAACGAACCTCCCTTTCCAGGTGGCACAGTATCCTCGTCGTCGGAATCGATGATCATCACGGCATCCGCAGGGGGGTTTCCGTTCTGCTTGGTAGAACCACGCTCGGCTTCTTTGACTACTTCGGGTTTAAACCGGCGGCCCCCACGCCACATTATCGTCAAGCCATTCTCGTGGCCATAGATCAGGATGGTAGCGCCCTGGGGCGAGAGAACGGGATACGTCTGGACGGCATGGATACGACGAGGCAGGGTGTATCTGGGAAACATCATGAGTTAGGCAAGGATATGTGCTAATTGTTATCAACAGAACTCACGTATACTGAGTATTCTGCGCAGTGCGGCGGACGCGGGGCACCGTAGTCGGAGCCATAGCAACGGCGGGCAAGCTTCAGATGATGCCAGCCTAGAAAAATCTGCTAGGAGAAGGCAGAATAAAAAAAAAGGAATATGCCAGAGTCCAGGTCCAGATCCAGCTAGATACTCATTTTACCATAGAGCTTACCATCCATTAATAACTAGACGAGATGAAAAGTAAAATGGAAGGAATGAGGGTAAGTAAGTGGTTCCAGTTGATAATGTGGTTGTTGTTGATGTCAAATTTCACAGATGCGGTTGGAATTGTAATTCGCGACTTGAGCAATTGAGTGACGCGACAGGTCCATCGTCCCTTCCAAAACTCGATACCACGTGACCTAGCTACCTACTGGTGAACGCATTGACCATTCAATGAACTATATGTACATCGAAAGGTACTTGTGCTGGTTGCATAATATGCAGGTACTTCCTACACCTGAACCAGACGTGCTTTATACTTGGGCATGCAATACTGGCTGCAGATTATCAATGTACTGATTACGTTGTACAAGTATTTACGTAGGTACCTACCTCTTATGCAAGGAACATCAGAAGTCGGCGTCCGTCCTAAAACCCAAGTCCGGCAAAAACACCTATCCGTCATGACACTTACAGAAAACAACGACAGCGTCCTACAAATCTATACACTTACATACCACACATCTAACAGTCAAATGACCGCGACCGATACGTCATCGCCACAAATTGCCAGACTTGCCGTACCCAAAGCGCCAGAGCGCCAGAGCGACCACGTTCGATGCGACGGCGGTCAGGCGGTTAAAATACGCCATGTGATGCAACCCAATATGAAGAAACAAGACACTTTGGCAATGCAACCGGACAGAAGGACGTCAAAAAAAGTGGCGCACTACTAAAACGCTTCAATTCCATCAATATCAAACCGTACTTTAATATTTTATCTTTAATCTCGAAAAACCATATTATTATCTTGTTTTAAAATTTCAAAAACTTTATAAACTATTATATAGGTAAGTTATAGATATGTTATAATAGTTAGTTTTTAATATTTTATTTATTATTTGGGCGGATATGAATTTTATTATTTTAAGTCCCTTAGTATTTATTGTTACGGGGTGCGCCAGTTATTTTGACGTCCTCCTGCCGGATAACATACATACAACACATATATATGGCCCTCTTTGAGATATTCATTCGTGTGGTTTCAAAGCCGACGATCACAGCGTCATTTTCGCCAAACCCGGCTGATCATCATTGCCGTTCCGTACCTCGAGTCTCGGGAACCAACCACCCCCCCCGGCTTCCAAGGAGATCGCCAGGAGGTGTATCTAACTTGCACTGCAGAGCAAGAGAGATACACGTGCGCCCAACGCGCCCAACCAGACCTTAGACTTATCAACTTGAGGGTCTGGCACCAATGAACTGCATCTATCAATTACCCCGGATTCAGCTCAACACCCATATCTGTCGCAGCTATCTACTGCCCCATTAGTATCACTTACCAGTCATATGGTGTCTAAAGAACCTAGTTCGGATCTCTCATAGATGGGCAGGTACTCAAAGCTAAGACGCGCAACACCAGCCCGCGAGAAAAATGACTAGCCATTTGGACTATCTGAATAATATACAGCTAAGTCCTCTCAATGACCGCGGATGCTTAATCCTCTATCAGAACTCTTCGCACACAAGGCGGTATATCCGCTCAAAATCTCCCCTGGGCCGTTTCAGAACTTCCGGCTTCATTTTTTTATTAACTATCTCACGTAGCATAGTGGCCTACGACGCATATGCCGTCATGTGATGACTGCGCCCACTACTCCCATGTCGGGCCCGGGCCCTAGTAGATCTCGCGAGAAATTCCGAAGTTGATGTTGAACTGCAAATTGCGACATAGCCAGTCAACAATGTGCAAAAGGAAAAGGAGAGGACGGCGTAGGAAAGCTTCGTCGGTAGCATCGAGGCCGAGGATGACGCCCTATGTGGTGACCGCCCAATATGTTATTTCCTCACACCTCAATACAAATAACGCCAGGGATCGTCGTGTCCGAGCGATCATCCAATGACGAATGGCCACCATGAAACGCCGTTGATGCCGATGTGAATAAAAAGAGTTACAAGCGGAAGTCGTTCATCGTGATATCTGCGATGGGGCTACTCAAGCATTGGTAACCTATAGAACGGGTTAGATTAACTAGCCATTAGGTATTATGCTGAATGTTACGTACCCTTAGAATTCTCCGCGAGTAATCTTGGTTATCAGCAATGCTACCGTCGCTCATTCGTCGGTTCATGACAGGATCAAGGCGGGAGTCGGACATCGAGAGACCACCGCTGCTACTAGGAGGCTTTCCGCCACTGATAAAGGCGTTGACAGCAGCATTTCGTCTATGCTCTTCTTCGATCTCCGCATTCCTCTTTCGGCGCAACCAGAAGAACAACCCTCCACCAATAGCAGATATCGCGACAACGCCGACGACAACTCCGGCAGCAATGCCGGCCACGTTAGGCCCAGAGCCGGAATCGGGTTCAGAGGAAACGGTGGCAGTTTCAATGACCTCTGCGAAGAAGTCAGAAAAAGACAATGTAAAATGAGCATTAACCGAAAGACATACCTGAGGTGCTCGCCGGAGCATCCGAAACACTTGAACTAGTCGACGACGCACTGCTACTGGAGCTGGACGAGCCCGGTTCTTTTGCCTCGCCGACAGCTACCTTTAACCCGGAATTATAGACGGTGTAGGTATTGAGACCACCACCTATAAAATATTAGCCACTATAACTTGAAATAGAAGGGCAAATTTACGTACAGGCATCCGTATCGAACCCGGGGCATGGTTCGTTACATTGGTCGTCGTCGACCAGATCTGCTTTATTGGGATACTCATTACCGCACCAGCAATCTACCGAGTTGGAAGCGCCGGCAAATTTGTTCTTGTCGCGGCAAAGCCCCGCGCACGCGCCTTGGGCGTTGAATTTGATAGTCCCCATATGTGTCATCGTACCAAAGGATTTGTAACAACCATGGACCGTATCAGTTCCTAGTACCGGATCCTGTGCTGGCTTCTCTTTACCGACGGCAGCAGCCAGTGGAGCCAAGGCCAGGACGGCCGCGACGGTGATCTGGCGGAGCGACATGATGTCGAGGCGAGGTACTAAATCGAAAATTATAGAAGTCGGACGAGAAGCTAAAAGCCCTATTCTCTCAACCCGATCAACGACCAGAGAGATGGGAATATGATGTAGACTAGATGTAATCTCCTCTAGGGAGCCGGAGTCGAAGACGTCTGCGTCGTATTTCGTACTTTTCTCAATCGCCGCCAACAGTTGAGCAGAGACTTAGGTCGGGGATCAAGTAATCCAAGTCACATGGACTAAAACGAAGGGGGTCCTTTGACGGCGACGGGGGGCTTTTGCTCGCTTGTGTCGAGCTATAATCGGTTCGTACGTCACCCCTTTTTCGGCTCTTTGAATCGAGACGAGAATAGCGTACAGGTGAAAGGGATCGCGCGAAAACAATGGCCGACTAGATGAATGACCCTCGTTAGATTCCCTTGTCCAGAACTAGAACTATCGCCTTGAGGATTCCCCTTCGACGAATTATGTGCAAGTACGAGCAGGCTTGGTTGGTGGTCGGGGGTAGTGTATGCTCTCGAAATAGGACAGTAGGAAATCGTAGCTTTATCGTGGTCGAGGAAGACGAAGGAAAGAATCGTGTGCTTCTGCTGCTCACCCTTTTCTTTAATTGGTTGACAAGGCCAAGTAGTTCGAGATGACCTTGTGAAAAGGACTTAGGAAGGTGTCGTGTAAGGTGAGGGTAACGAGGAAAAAAACAAAAAGCGCGAATTAAGAAGATGAGAAATGAGAGACACGTCGAGATCAGACGAGGGAAAACGAGTGGACTGACTGGCCTGAGTAACCTGAGGGAGTGTGGGAATGGGGGTTGTTTTTGCTCGAAGGGCAGGTCGGGGGGGATGTAGGGTCGGAAAGGGAGAGAGGGAGGAGAAGAGACACGAGGACGCAGAGGTGAGTTTGCGAGAAAACAGACTAAAAACCCAGAACGGAGGAAATCCTGGTCTGGGAAAAGAGAATCCACTCTAGCTTGAGGGGGGATACTTGCGGTACTTACAGAAGGTACCTGCCCAGGTAGTACTGACACTGGGTAACTTGGTGGGTTGACTGGCCGATGGCTTGTAAGTGGTTACATGTAATGTGGTAGCAGTCGTGCCGGTGCTGGGGGAAGAGGAAGAAGCTGGCAGGCGGCCAGCACTGCTCTGTGGGGATATGGGCGTAGGGATAAGTGGGGACGTAATTCGATAAGCGGCAGGCTCCTTGCGCTCTTTACTAAGAAGAGAAGGGCAAGCGAGAGGAAGGGAAATTGCATCGGACAAGGGGGCGGAATTGTCTAAGAGGTAGGTAAATAGGTATGTAAGGTACCAAGGTAAGTACAAAGAGGCACCGTGTATACCCTTTTGGCTATGCACGGTCTTCAATCCACGTACCTATCGCAGGTACACAGCGAATGAAATGAACCGTACTCCTCCAAGTCGCACGTCTGACTTTCCGGTCCTTTTCCGCTTGTCCTGCAACAATTAAAATGACATTATCATGTCTGTTCCTCGCCCCAGCCATCCATCATTGTATCTGTCATTTATATGCGTAGTCCTCTAGAGCACCGTCTGTTTGTTTGAGGGCTCAATTGCTCGGTTGGTCAATTTGGTGAGTCGGCTTTTCCTTCAATATTCTCCTACTTAGGTACATAGGTACATATGTACTTCCAGGCACCTTGCTAGTTGGACCTCTCAGGATCGGTTGGCCCCTTGCAGTAGCGTCAAGCCACTCACTCTAGCAACATCCAGCGCTTTAGCTGTCACTACCCTCCCCATAGGTACCTAGCCCTTCCGCGAACTACCTCACTCAACCAATGAGCAGCCCAGAACTGTTACATCTTCCCCACCGGTTATGCTTGATTGGTCTGCCCAGTCACGGAAAAGGAGAGGCCCTTACCTCTTATGGAATTGTGAATTTTGTACTACTAGCCAAGATTTTGCACTACGTTCTAAGTACGAAAGATCTATGTGTGCATAAAGTTAAGCAGTGTCAATGTGCCTGACGCTTTACCTATTTCGCGCGTACCTAGACCAAATAGTGCATATGCACATACCTGCGTACGCAGTATATCGTAGCGTATAAGTCTCAACGGGAGGTAGCCTACCTGCCACCCGCCTAACACATATCTATCTGATTAATTACCTAGGTACCTACCTAGGTACACTACCACCCACCGTAGGTACGGTACGTACTTATATACAGGCTAGGTGTATGTACATACACAGGCCTACTTACGCAGGGGAATTGACATTTTGTCGTGTTTATGCATCGCTAAACTCATATCACACGCAGAGATACCTAACCTTAAGCCCATCACGCGCACCCTGATTGCGCAACACACGTACCTCTATGATATAGGTACACTACCAGTTGGCCGCCACAGTAAGGTGTTACACAACCCGGTCAAAGTTGTTTGTCTGGATTCTTCTCCCCCACTGATCTAAACCTCCCATCCCCCATCCTCCTTAACTTCCCGACAGCCTTTGCCACCGATTACTATTCGCAACCCATTCGTGCTCATTCCTAACTCTGCCTACACGTATGTGGTCAATGCCAATTCTATAAATTTTTTTTTTCTCTTATCAGAAATTTAATATCGCCTGCGACATCGCCGGGCCTTTTCTCTTTAGTCGTCAAATGGTCCCGCGATCCATCATCTTGGCCTTGGGTCAACTGTATAGAGTAGCGGCCTCCCTCTAATTCAATCACATCTTATAATACCCATTTCCATTTCCATTTCCATGTATATTCTACAGATGAGCGAGATGATATTGTGATATGGTCTTTCGCAATAGGTGTGCAAGTTACATGAGCTGATACGGCACGAGAAGGGAACCTCATCCACCCACTTACGCAGGACAATCCCGAATATATCGGCTTGCCAAGCCAGACTCGAAACAAGAAACACGCGCCATACTATGTACATTCGTGTGATCGGTCAGAAGAACAAAGTACTGACTAGGGGGTGGCGCTATATACCGTCGGGTACGTACTAGATATGTACCTATGTACGATACCAATTTACTTCCAATGCTTCTACTACATATTATGTGGTACGAATGTGCGTACACGACATACATGCACTATATACAGTCAAGGCTTTCGGACGATCTTGTCACTCTCGGCATTTCTCAGATCTACATATGGAGGATGGAACCTACGTACATGTACGGCGCACACGTATAATACATGGTACCTAAATACGCAACATACCGTGCTTCAGTCCGACGCGGAAGCAGGTCAAGAGAAATTTCCCACTCTGACACAACGCGACGGCGACAACTATATAACTGACAGTTAAATATACAGTTATACGTTCCGCTACGAGCATTTTCCAGCACCATAGTACCACGTATGTGAAGTTCTACGATATGGGTAAGGTGCATATGAACGTACCTACCTAGGTAGGTAGGTAGGTACCGGGTACGTAAGTTCAATGCATCCATATACATGTAACTACTAGATACACGCGCGGGTCGTTATATTCAAGCTTTGGCACCCCTTTCTTTTCTCTACTTCATAACTTCTTTTTTTCGTCTTTCTTCTTCGGAGTCTAGACTTCGGCTCGATGGCTCGCATAGCGCATGAGTGAGGCTGAACCATGCATTTCGCGCGGTGTTCTCCGTTTTTATTGATGTGTATTTTTTTTTTCTATCCTTACTCCATCGAGTACTATTATATGAGCGCCCTCACGTCACGACCTTATTCTTCCTTCAGCTCGTGTTCTACACAACAAATCCTGAAATATCGGGCGCCCGCATAAAATCGTGTCCGAGATCGAACCACCTTACATTGAAGGCTAAGATTTATTATCCGCGAGGATTTAAATCGCGGCTATTAGCACCAGCCTGTTTTCAGGCCCGAAGCATCTATCATCTTGGCTTAATCAACTACCCACCGGGTTACAGTCGCAGATGTCGTTGACTATCAGTTATTGGGAATAACTTGTTTGGAACAGATTGGGTTGGGTCTACTCAAGCCTACCTAACCTAGCAACATACTGCTTTATTTTGAAACGGCATCCTTTTCTTTCCTTTGCAGATCTGACTAAACTGGCATGTCCAATGAATACAGAGCTTCTACATTCAGTAACGGCCCAAGTTACGCAACCCCAAAATAGCACAAACCACCTACGGGAATTGTCTAAACTCGGCAGATTTCCTATGCCGCAACGTAAGACGTAAGATGTGCAATTGACAGGCCCTTGAAGGATCTTGGTTAGCTAACATAATACAATACCAAGCAAACTGATCCGTAGTATGTGGCGGGTTATAGGCCTTTTGATGGTTATTGGATAACTGATGTCTGGCGTGGACATGTTCTAACTTGCATACTGTCACACCCTTTTCGCTTTTCCCTTTTCCACAGATCTAACATACCTATCTAGGTCATGTATAAGCTCATGTTATATTTCTCGCATATTCTAACAATTTTCTCCATCTTGTCAGGGTCGACCATTTTCATACGAGGTTCGGGATCAGTCCTGAGCCTGAGGTCCGAGTCCTGACGTGGCGCCAACCGCCGCCAGGATTCATCCCTTCTGACGGGTCTACCGGCGTTCTTCTCTCGGCATCGAACGCCTAGAGCGAGACCCAAATCTCCGTTCCTGCTTACCCGCCTAGTACCCATGCACATGCATGCGTGCGGCGACGCGTTCAAGGACTTCGTCCAGCCTAGGCATACCTACCTTTCCTTCGATACCGTAATCCGTAATTATTATACATTCCGTCATAAGCACCGACATCAGGAACATAAATCCTTTACACCTCGACACCTACCCAATAGCTGACGGTGAGGCTGTGCAGGTATGTGTGTATTATTCGCCCGGTCCTACCACGCTGCTTCGAGCGTCTTATTTTCACTGATTGGGCTACTTAGGTAGAATTAAAGATCGGAGTGTAATCCAATCAATGATCGCGCAAGCCATTCTCCTGATTCGTGCATACAGCACCACCATTAGGTACCTACAAACTCACGGCCGGAGCCATATCGATCCCGTCGCTCCGTCCATACATTCATCGCAGCTTTTTCCAAGCATCCCTATTCGCCTCAAACGTCTTCACCGCCGGACTTTCCTCTCACTTGAACGTAGTCTCGAAGCCATTGTTGGAGCAATCCCTACACGTTACCTGATTCCCATGGTGCCTCGCAGGAATGGAATCGGTAACGACAGCCCCCCAGATTGAGAGATAGGTAAACAGAAGCGTTTATGGCGGCCTTGTCGGGGTTTAACCATATTGGTCCATTTCAGCAGAGTTTGGATGCACGCACTGCCGTCATCCGTTTAGATTATTTACACCGTCGAATAGGCGACTAGGATACCATCTCTACCTGCTGCTTAAACCATACCGTGTCGCTGTTGAAGATAACTCGATATCAACCCGCAGCCCGGCACGTTTGAGTACCTGCATCGGCAGCGCAAACTATTTGCCTGTTCTCTCGTACTTGTTACTCACGTACACAAACCGGCAATTATACCCGCGGACCGACGCGCATCACCTCATGAACGCCATAGTCGGGTTCGACCCGCACGGCGCGACTCTACGGCCGTGCGGGTGCCAGCAAGGGAACAACCGAAGGCGGCCAACGCGTATATAGTACAATACATAGTAGCCGCCACCCCGACGGACCATCCCCTATCGGATTTCTATACAAACGGCAGCCACTGCGGAGTTGACAGCATTGGTGTCGATATAATTTTCCGACTTGAATCGACGGAATCGGGCAGATAAGATCAAGATCCTTGATCTTACAGGTTAGACAAGTACGGTAAGTCAAGTACTGCCGAGGCGAGCTTCGCATTCTTCCAAATCACTGTCTATCAATCGAAAGCGAAGCTCAAGTCAGAATATTGTTTGATATACGTAAGAGATCGTATTATATGCGTTGCTTATAGATAAGATGCCATATCAAGAAGCCATTACCTACCTAGGTATCTACCCTTCCTCCTAGGTAGTACTCAACCACTAAAATGTAAGCAGCAACGACTTATCAAAGCTTCCTACTACATAAGAGCCCAGTTAATCCAGTTATATAGATAGACGGTTACATAATAGGTGGTAATAATAATAGATTCCTTTGGACAATATTAGTCAGGTCCGAGGACGTTGCATGGGATATTCATCGTTCGTTTCAGCCTTAGTCGACTAATTCCCTGGAGAAACCTCATAATATCACGAGGTTGATCACCTACCTACCTAGGTACTTGACTATATAGACGCGCACGCAACATAAATTACATTATATATAAGTCAGCTCCCCCCATGTTAATGGTAGAAGCATGTGTACCTATATTCGCAACTCGTTCATACATCATGTTATAACCACTAACACTTTTTCAGGGTCATGAATATCGGGTACCTAAACGAGCATAAGGGAATGAACACGGGAGCCAGGAACCAATATGCATGATCTAGAATAACACAAGTACAAAATGTTGGATATTATCACATGAGAGAACTTTCAATGGGTCTTCAAGGGTTTATAAGGTCCGTATATTTACTACTAAAACTATTACGTCTTGTCAAACATCAGAATCCCAGGTGATTACAATATCCTCTCACTTCGACACAGTCCTAGCCAGAACCCGAAAAGCCGCCGTTAACTGCCTAGGTAGGCGGGTAACCAACCACCCAACTAACAAAGCGTCAGCACCGCGTCTTGGGTAGTCAGGCAATCGACCTGGACGGGGTAGTAGCAGGCGGTCGAATGGGGCGGGCAGTCGAGGACGCACTCGCCGGCGAGCTCGGCGTGCCGGTGG
Source organism: Pyrenopolyporus hunteri (assembly GCA_902806595.1). Classification (NCBI taxonomy): domain Eukaryota; kingdom Fungi; phylum Ascomycota; class Sordariomycetes; order Xylariales; family Hypoxylaceae; genus Pyrenopolyporus; species Pyrenopolyporus hunteri. The sequence continues at coordinate 564,267 of CADCXC010000046.1, forward strand.
TGGGGGAGGAAGGGGTCGCCGTCGATGGCCGAGACGTCGAACCAGGAGCGGCCGCGCTGCACCGCCAGCTCCACCTGGAGCACGCGGGTCGAGCCGGCGCCGTCGCTGCACTTGACCACCGCCCCGACGTTGTCGTCGAACGCCCGCAGCGGCGACGTGTACGCCCGCCCCTGGCCCACCTTCACCGCCGGGCTCGACGACCCGTCGTTCTTCGCCGCCGAGCACCACACGTTGAACTTGCAGTTGTTCTGCACCACGATGTTGCTCGCTTCCGCGGCGCTGGCCGCGGCGAGGGCGAGGAGGGAGAGCTTGAGGAGGCTGAACATGGCTGCGGTGGATGGGGGTTCTGTTCCTCTCGGTTGCTTGAAAGGGGTTGGGTTGGAAGCTGGCTGGCTAGCTGGCTTTATGGGTTCTTTGGAAAGGATGCTATGGAGGCTGGAATTCTTCAGTGGGTTGATGGCGATTGCTGTGATGAGTGGCTATTCCCATCGTTATGCTCGTAGAAGATGTTATATATAGGCATGGTCTTTTCCTACGAATGTCCATTCTTCAAAACAAGTCAGTTGATGAATTGGGCCCCTGAGTTGTGAATCCCTTCGTCTAGAGCACATTGCGTTTGTTCTGCTGAGAGGTGGCGTTGGGTAGATTCAATTACTAAAGCAGATGTTCGCCCGAGACTATAGTCAGTGTTATGATAGGTATAAAGGGTTTATTACTACGTCTTTCATACACTCTATCTACAATGTAACACGTTGGTTCGAACAATCCCTTTGAAGACTCGCTTGACTGTTAACTAGACATAAACGTGTTGCGTGGACTTGGACTGCATAATTGACGAATAGCTACTTCTGAGTTGTCGAGATAGGCTTATTCTACGTAGCGCTAAGAGGCCCGGCTTCGAGGACTCGGTTACTGAAGGAATGATTCCTCGTCAATATACAGTCTTTGTCATCTAAAAACACGAATTTATTATCTACTGTCACTCTATTCTCTAATCTTGTATTTCGCCGTTGTTTCCGTGAGGCAATACCAAGACTACTACGAATATATGATGCCTTCTTTAAAGGCTAGTGACTGGGCTGGGAGTGAATATCTGTTATACGTGCCAAGGCCGTATATGAGAGTGATGTAAGCCTTGGGCAGTAAGGGACAATTGTAGACTGTTTATTAGTAAAGGGAATAGCTTAATGACTTTTATAATATATATATTTATAATTAATAAATTTATCGGGCGGTTAAAGCGTTTTCGATATCGGTTTAAATTAATATTTTATATCTAAAAGTTTTTACCTTCGTTAAAAAAAGGGAAATTATAATTTTTAAAATTAAAAAAAATTATTAAATAAATTTAATATAGTTTAAATTTTTTATTAAAAATTTTTATTATAAAATAATTTTTTTTTTTTTTTAAAAAAAATATATTTTCGAATGTAATATGTATTTAACGAAATTATTTTTATTTATTATATTTTATTAATATTTTAAATTAATAATTTATAACGATTTTTATTTTTTCGATTTCGAATAATTTTTAAAATATATCGTAATTGTTATTATTTATTTTTTTTACAAAACGATATATTTATATCGAAGTTACGATAATAATTATTTCGTAAAAAGTTTCGTTAAAATAAAAAATTTCGAGTAAAAAATCGATTATTTTTTTAAATAATTTTTATTTTATTATTTATAAATTTATATCGTTATCTATGAATATTTTTATTATATAATTTTAAATAAATTTTAAAAAAATTATAATAAATTATTTTAAAAGAAAAATATTTTTTTTATAAAAACTTATATATTTATTCGAATAATTTAATATTTAAATTAAATTAATAATTTTCTTTCGACTTTTTTAATATTTTTATAAATTTTATATTTATAATCGTCGAAAAACGAAATTTTTAATACGTTTTAATATTTTTAAATTTTCTTTTATTTAATTTATTATTATAGGGGAATTTTATATATTTAAAAGTTAATTTTTTATATTATATTATTTTTAAAATTATAATTTAATAATAAAAAAAATTTCGAAAATTAAAATTATTAATGTAATAATTTTAAATTTATTCGAATGGTTTATTTATTTATATAATTAAATAAGTGAAATTTATAATATTTTAAAAAATTTTATTATTTTAATGGATAATTAATATCGTAAAAATTAATAATAATTAATAAATTATTATTAATATTTTCGAAAAATTTATAAAATAATTATTATAATATAAAAAATAAACGTAAAAGTTACGAAATAATAAATTATTAAATTTTAACGATAAATAATTAAAAATAATTAAATATTTTTAAAAGAAATATAAATTATAATCGTTAAATTTATTAAATAATAATAAATTAAAAAATAAACGATTATAAAATTATAAATTTAAATTAAACGATAAAAAAATTACCTCGTTTAATTTTAATAAAATTAAATTTTATAAGTAATTATATAAAATTGTTTCGATTTTTAAATTAAAAAAAAAAAAGTTATAAATTAATTAATTTTTAATTAAAAAATATGTGAATTTTTAATAATTTAATAAAAAAGTTCGTTTATAAATAAAAAAATTTAAAGTATTTATTATTTAAATTATTATTAAATTTATTATTAAATAAATTAAAAATTAATTTTTAAACGTAAATTCGATAATTAAAAGTATGGGAAGGAAAGTTATTATCGAATTTTTTTTTTAAAGTTTTTAAAGTTATCGATTTACGATTTTTACGTATTTTTTTTTTTTATTCGAAATTTATTATTTAAGTATTTTAATTTCGAAATATGTTATATATTTTTTAAGTAAATTATTAAAATTTTAAAGGGATTATTTTAAATTAATTTAATAATAATATATATTAAAAAAAATTAAAAAGTCGAAATATATTAATACGAATAAATTTTAATTAAAATGAGTTTTATAATATTTAAAAGAAATAAAAGCGCGTTTTTTAAAAAAAATAAAATAGTTTTAAAAAATTTTAAAAATTTAAATAAAAATGACGACGAAAGGAATTATAAAAGTTTTTTTAAAAAGTTATTTCGAAGATTTTTATTATTAAATTTTAATGGTTTAAAAAGGTTTTCGCGTTAAAATTTTAAAAGAAAAAAAAATTTAAAATTTTTTTAATTTTTTTCGAAATATATATTAATTCTTGTTATTATTATGATTATTTTAATTTATTTTAATAAGTTTATTATTTATAATAGTAAAAATTTATTAAAGTTTAAATTATAATAAATAAAAATGAAATTTTATTTAAAAATTTATATCGAAAATTTTATTAATAATATTATATATATTAATTAAATAAAATTATTATTAATAAATAAAATTTAATAATAATATTAATAACGATTTATTTTAATTAAATATATATATTTATAAAACGTATGGTTTATTTATAAAAAAATTATATGTTTAAAATTTAAAAATTTGTCGAAAAAATATCGTAATATTTAAATTATAAAAGTTTTTAAATATAAAAAAAATGTTTTAATTTATTTAATTAAATTTATAAATTTTAATAACGTAATAAATTAATTTAATATTATTTATTAAATTTTAATTATTTAAATTTTATTAAATAAAATTATTAAATTAATATATTTTCGATTCGAAAAATTTCTCGAAAATAATATAAATTTTATTAACGTTATCGAAAAAATCGAGTACGTATATAAAAATATAATAATAAACTTAAAATTTTTAATAAAAAATAAATTCGTTTCGATATAAAAATATTCGAAATTAGGTTATTACTTTTACGAAAAAAAGATTTATTTTAATTTAAGTTTCGATCGATTTTTAAAAACGTAAAATCGTTTTAAAAACGATAATAGGTTTAGGTTAAAATTTAAAAATAAAAAATAAATTATTAATTAAAATGCGTTAAAAAAAATAGATTAAATTATTATCGATAAACATCGAAAAAATAAAGTAATTTATTAATGTTATAATAAAAATAATTATTAAATTTTCATTTATTTCGTTAAAAAAAACGTCGATAATAAAAACTTATTAATATTTTTTAAGAAAATTTCCGTTATAAAAAAAATCCGTACGAAAAAAAAAATACTTTTTTTATTAATTATAAAAAAAATTAAAATAGTTACGATTTTAACGAATATTTAAAAATTTTAAATTTTCGAAATTAATAAATTCGATTTAAATTTTTAATAAATTTTAACGTTATATTACGTCGAATTTTAAAGTTAAATTTAAGTATTTTAATTTATATTTATACAATAAAACAATAATTAAACGTAAATAATAAATCGCGAAAAAAATATATTTTTAAATTAAAATTCGATTTTAAATTTTTTATAATTATAATTTTTATATATAATAATAAAAAATATAAAGTTATAATTTTTTTAAATTTAAAAGTAAATATATTTATAATGTTAATATTTAAAATATAAATTTAAAAATTACTTTTAATTAAATAAATAATTTTTAAATTTATAATAATATAAAATAATTTAATTTTTTTAAAAAAAAAAAATATTATATCGAATTTATCGTTTTTCGATATTAAAAAAATTATTTTATTCGATTAAATTTTAAAGTTATTATTATAATATTTAATTACGATATTATATTATTATATTAATAATTATTTTAATATTTTTTAAAAATTTTTTTTATAAATTTAAATAAAATTAAATTTTTATTAAATTATTATCGAAAAAATTATATTAATAAAGTATTTTAAATAAAAGGGTTTATCGTTTTTATATTTTTTTTAACGTAAATAAATAAAAAAAAAATAATAAAATTTATTTTTTCGAAGTTTAAAAATTTTATTTTTATTATAATAAAAATCGCAGGATAAAAATTTTTTAACTATTAATTGTAAAATTATGTAATCGATTTTATCGAGGGTAAAATTCCCTCGTAGGGATTTTTATACGTTATAAATAAACGAAAATTTAAAATTTTAAAATTTTAATTAAAAAAAATGTTAAATAACGAAAAAATTCGAAAGTTTATTTTATTTTATATCGTTTTTATAATATTCGTAGATAAAAAAAATTTTAATGATTTTTTACGTTTTATTATCGACTATAAAAGATTTAATATTATTACGATATTTATTAAATATTTTTTATTTTTTATTACGAAATTTTAAAATCGATTTAAAATAATTTAATAATATATTAAAATTAATTTTAAAATTAAATTTAATTTAATATATATTAAAAAAAACGATAAATAAAAAATAACTTTTTATTATAAATATAAATTTTTCGAATATTTAATTATATTATTTAAATTTATTAACGCTTTAATTATTTTTTAAATTATAATAAATAATTTTTTTCGAAATATAATCGATAATAAATTTTTTATTTATATCGATAATTTTTTTATTTATATTAATATTAAAAAAATTTATAATTAATTAATTAAAAAATATTTTAACGTTTTATCGATAATTATTTAACGGTAAATTTAAAAAAATATTTTTAATTTATTTATAAAATTAAATATTTAAGTTACGTTATAAATTTATTTAAAATTTTTATATTATTTAATAAAATAAAATATATATTATTATAAAAAACTTTTAAAACTTTAAAAAAATCGTAATAATTTATCGATTTTATTAATTTTTATCGAAGATTTATAAAAAATTATTTATTTATTATAAAGTTAATTATTTTTATAAACGGAAAAGATAAAAAAAATTAAAAATAAATATTATAAATAAATATAATTTTTAAAAAATTAAAATATAAATTTATTACGATTTTTATTTTTACCCATTTTAATTTTTTCCGTTAAATTTTTATAAAAACCGATATTTTAAATTATATATTAAACGTAATCTTTTTTTAAAAAAGGTAAGATAATAAATTACGTTTATATATTTTTTATTTTTGTAAGTTTTTTTTAACCGAAATAAATTATAAAATATACGATAAAAAATTATTAATTATTATTAATTTTTTTAATAGATGGCGATAATATTTAAAAAAAACGTAATATAAAATAAAAATTTATTTTAATTATTAAAATTTAATATATTTTATTATTATTAAAATTTTAAATAAAAAATAAATTAAATAGATGTAATTTTTATTTTTTTATAATTTTATTATAAATTATCGTTCGAAAAAATAAAACGAAAAAATCGATATTTTATTTAAATTACTTTAATATTAACTTAAAAAAAAAGGAGTTAAAAATTAATCGATTATATTAATTTTAAAAAAAAAATATTTTTTACATTTTAAAAAGTTTAAATTTATTACGACTTTAATTATAATATATATTTTTTTACGTTTTACGAATGTTTTTATATTTAAATAAATAACGGATTTCGTAACTCGATTTAAGGAAATTACCCGTAAAAACGAAGATTATTAAAATCATTTTAAAAAATTAAAAAAAATATAATTATATAAAAAAATATATTATATAAAAAAAAAATTATAAATTTTAATAATATTACAAAACGAAGTAATTAATTTAAAATATAATATTAAAATAATTAATTATATAAATATAAATAAAACTTTAAAATTTATTACGTATAATTTTTAATAATTAAATATAAAAATTATCGTACGAAAATATATACGAAATTATTTAAAATATTAACGTAATAAAATTTCGAAATACGTTTTATTAAATATTTTATAATTTATAAAACTATATTATATTTTATAAAATATTATTATAATAAATTTTATTATTAATTTTTTACTTTTAAATAATTATAATTTTATATAAATTATAATAAATTTTTTTATTAAAATAATATATTTTATATTTTTAAAAATAAACGAAAAAAAAATAAAAGATTTTATTAAAATTTTCGTTAAAATTTATTAACGATTATATAATATATCCTTCGATATTATTTTTAATAAAAATTTTAAATTTATAAATTATTTATAAAAAATTTTTTTTAAATTAATAAAAATTAAACCTCGTATAAACATTACGTTTTATTTTTAAATCGATAATTAAATCGAAAAATTAAATTAAATTTTTAAAGTTTATTTATAAATGTTTATTAATTACGAAATATTTAACTAAAAAAATTTATTATTTACGGTTAAATTTATTTATAATAATATTATTTTTTTTTATTCGAATATTTTTATTTTACGTTAATTATAATTATTATTTTATTACGTATAATTTATTTACGAAAGGATTACGTAATTTTAAAAGTCGATTTTACTTTTATTAAATAATTTAAATTTATAAAAAAGTTAAAAATAACTTTTAAAAAAATCGATTTAAAATAAAAAAATAAGTAAATAAAAAAAAACGAAAAAATTTCGAATATAAAATTAAATAATTAATAATATTAAATACGAAATATATTAAAATTAAAAAACCGGCGAAGAAATTAAATAAAAAAATATTAAATTTTTTTAAAATATAAAAAGTAATTTTTTTTATAACGATACGATTAACTTTTTTTAAATTTTAAAAAATTTATAATATTTTTTATATTTTTTTTATCGAATTTTACCGCGTTAATAATCAAAAACTCCCCGATTTTAACTAAATTTTACGAAAAATAAACCCGATAAAATCGAAAAATTATTAAATAAATAACGTATAAAATTTTTTAAAAGTAAAAAAAAATATTAAATATTTTATTAAATAAAAAAAATAATTTAATAAAAAATATTAAATATAAAAATTTTACGATTATTTTTTTAATAATAAAATTAAAAGTTTAGTTAAAACTTTTTATTAATAATATTTCGATAAATTTTATAACCTACGTATTTATATACTTTATAAATTTAACGTTTCGAAATAAATTTAAAAAAAAAAAATAATATTATATATATTAAAATCGTATATAAAAATAATATAAATTTTAAATAATAAAAAATAATTATAAATTATTTATTAATAAAAAAAATAATTTAATAATTTTTATAATATATATACTTATAATTAATAAATTTATTAAACGATTAAAACGTTTTCGATATTAATTTAAATTAATATTTTATATTTAAAAGTTTTTATTTTCGTTAAAAAAAAAATTATAATTTTTAAAATTAAAAAAAATTATTAAATAAATTTAATATAGTTTAAACTTTTTATTAAAAGCCTTTATTATAATATTAAAATAAATATGAAATTAACGCCGTTATAAAGATTTTTATTACTTGTGAAATATATTTACTATAATTCCTATTAATATATATACCATTATCGGTTACTGTCATTCACCACTAAGAGGTTAGTTGATGCTAAGTGAGCACTGGTGGCTTCAACATCTTTGCCAGTTATGCTTAATTCACAGGCTTGTTGGAATGGCTGTCCTAATAAGGAGTATTCAATGAGGAGTGTCATCTATCTCTCTTAATTCGCTTAAACTGGTCCGTTCTCGAGCGCCAACCGTCATCCGCCGGGCTGGTGCCCTTGATATAGTATATGTGTTCCGAGCGCCAAGGCAACGAGATTCAATGAAGGATGTCTCAAACATCATTGACTCTTTATGTTATAAGAGTGACGTCACGCACAGGCTTGAAGAAGATATTCCTTAGACTCTTCATCTAGAGAGCAAGCCACCGTGGATTAGCCTACATGTAAGAACCTGTATATGAAGGTACGTTGGTGTATGGCCCTAGACCGATGGCCCGTACGCAGCGCTTGCCGCTTCTAAGCATTATCTAATTTTTCCCCCGACTGGTATGGATGCTTGTAACTTCTCTAAATTGCCCCCATATAATACTTGATATGACTACGGGTGAGTCGTGAGATAGAAGAAGTCAGGAGAACGCCAAGAGTGAGGCTGGTAGTAATATGGTAGCGTGGGGAAGTGTTGAGAAAGGGGGTGGGCTAGAACCGGGACTGTGTCCATTAACTTTAAACCATGGATCTTCCTGGATCTCATTTGTGTCAGATATGTAAGTAATAGCTAGACCCGAAGGAAAGACGTTCTTGGACGGTTGCTAAGCGACAAGTGTGATAATAATTGGGTCGGTTCATTCCGGCTCATGGTCTGTGGGGGCTTGTACTGTAGATCGATAGACCGGGGATCTGGCCGGGCGCCTCAGGGGTAGGCGTCCGTGGTAATCAAACACAAACATGGATGGCATCGTTATTAAAAAATTCGCTTCGATTTGGATTTTCATCTTGATCAGGGACGTGGAGGCCTCACTGGTCCGCCAACAGCAAGTTCATCCAACAACGATATCGTCTTCTATTTGGTTGAGCTACTTGTAGGTCTACGAACCTCACCGTCATCTTGATCAGCAACTGCCTGCTACACAACATGCGAACAGTACCTCTTATTTCTCCCCTCCCGCCGCATCAACGCGGCACAACCGCCCATTCTGGGACTCAGGATACCCATCCGCAGGACGCACCGCCCAGCCCTCGCTCCCGACCGTCGTCGGCGCCCAGAACAAGCCCCACGGATCGCGGCGGCGCTTAATCCGGAGCAGACGCGGGTAATTCGATCCGAAGAACGCCTGCTGCCAATCCGGCTCGCCGGGGTCGCCCTCGTTCATGTACGAGCCGGCGCCGGGGGACACCTCGCGCAGGAGGTCCATGAAGCCCTGCATCAGGCTGTCGCGCTGCGTCGACTGGCCCGGGGCCTGGTCCATGAGCATCGCGTGCATGCGGTTGGCGCGCCAGGCCGGGTTGACCGCGCTCGCGGCCCCGGGCCACCCGGCCACCTCGCGGGTCGGCGAGGTCAGCGTCCCGTGGAAGTAGAAGTCCCGCGCGAAGCCGGCCTCCGTGGCCGCGCGGATCGCGCCCATCGTCCGGTTCCACAGCGCGTCGTCCTCCCAGTTCGCGCGCGGCAGCAGCCGCGACCGGTACCGCGTGTTGCCCGGCGCCGGCCCGAACCCCGACCCCGGCGACCCGTAGAGCGAGCTCCGCCGGACGGTCGGGTTCGTGATGTTGATCCCGATGCGCTGCAGCTCGTCGTAGAGCGGCTGCATGAAGTCGAAGACGGCGGCGGGCGTGGAGCTGACGAAGGTCGAGGAGGTTGTGAACCTGTAGCTGTCGTTCGGCATGGGGTAGATGTAACTAAAACCGTAGCCGCCGGCATCGAGGACTTTGGCGGCGAACCTGTAGTACGCGCCTACGCCTTGCCAAAACTTCTCGGGATCGGTGATTGAACCGGGCCCGGGTGTTGATGTATTGTCCGGCCTCGAAAGAACGAGGTTGAGCGACGAGCCCGTCAAAGTAAGTGGTGGATACGCTTTCATGATAGCCGAAGTCACTATACCGTAAGTTGCTGTTGTATCTGTTAATATGGAGAAACATGCATCTTGGATGATTTTTGAGGAGACATGATTTCGTACCTCCACCACCGCCGCGGATCGCGAAGAAGAGATCCGTATTGGTGTACGGATCGGCGATGACGAACTTCCCGGCAGCGGTTACTACCCCGAGAGACAGCACCTGGTCTGCGCCAAGGCCATATGTAGAAGTGATGGTAGAATGTCCTCCGGAGCTCATCCATCCTCCCACCCCTCCAACCGTACCGCAGCCGGGCGCAACCACCGATACATTGTGAGCTGCCATGAAGTTATGTTCCTCCCACGATTCGACCCCGGCCCCGAAGTGAACGGCCAGTCCCTTATAGGGTCCGAGCGTATACGAGGGAATAAGTTGCATGTCCTTGAGATGATGCGTCCAGATGCTCAAGGATCCCGCGCCGACTGACCTACCGCCGAAGTCATGTCCGGTATTCCTATGGTACACTATTAGAAAAATCACATTCTTCTGAGATAAGGCGAGTGTATGAATAAGATTGATTCGTCTCACTTAATTATCAGCCGGATGTGCTTGTTCCTGGCGAAGTTGACCGCTGCTTGGATATGCTTCACATTCGTGGCGTTGACGACGTATTCGGGGAACCCTCCGCGAGTACAATTCCCCTGCGGGTCTAAGGCGAGGGTACAGGTGCCGCCTTGTGCCCATTCAGTCAACGCGACCAGAGGCTCATCCAACCAGTAATGCGGAGAGGCATCGGTGAGTAGAAACTGGCATCTATCCAAATCAAAATTAGGCCCTTGGTAGCAAACGGCGGCCGAAGGTATCGGCTTCAGTAGAGCCCCTCCAAGAGTCTCGTTCAAACGAGCCCATTCCGCGTCGTCTGGCCAAGCGGTATCACCCGGGAAGACTTTACAGTCGGAAACGTCGTCGTCGTCCGCTGAAGCCGTCGTAAACTCATCGCCAAAGCTGATAGCGGAGAAGTCGCCGATGTCTTCTTGGGTAAGCTGGATGGAGTCCGAACTAAGAGTATGCTGCTTGAATGCGGTGGCCCCGAAGAGAAATATGCCAAAGAAAACGAGGGAGTGGCTGGGCTTCATGGCGCCGAAGGCCTGCTGGCTAATATACGCTGTGATACGCCGTGCGAGGAATATCCTTAACCACCTAAATCCACAACAATACCGTGGCCGCAGCGGCCTATGTATACAATTCCACTAGACATGGTCTCTTATGAGAGCTGTTCCGTCTACCGGGAGTGAGGGCTACGTTCCTAGGAACGTGGGTTGGTTTCCGAATTACCGAGTCACTGGCGGAGAATAACATCGTCTAGAACAAGCTTGAGAGACACGAAAGGCGATTTCTCATCACATAAAATCTAGGTCTAATGTTCGCCAGAATGTTACCTTGGAGAGCTGATAGGACTTAATCGTACAGCGTCGCACCGTAGGGTCAAGGTGGTACTACCGACGGCACGGGCGGCCCAGGCTCTGAAGTCGGCACGTTCACTGGCATAAGAGCTGAGAAAGCGACTGGGTGTGTACGGCCTCATTCCCCGATTTAGGATTTCTCGTGGAACAGTGAACGCGGCAGATGAGCCTACGAGAAGCTTTGGAGACTTCAGGCTAAATACGAAGAGCCCTGGTACCTAGCATCTTTGGTAGGCTTCGTAACCATACGTTGCGGCTGGATGTTTTATATTGATGCCAAAGCTTAATTCAGCATATTTCTTGGCAATTTTCTTTCTCTCGATTTACTTCACATCTACAAGTTATAGCGCCGTATTGTTCTTACGTCCCTGGAACTTGAAGGTATACTATACGCACGCGCGCACGTAACTTTGCCTTTCGCTATCAACTTAACTTGGGTGATCGGAAACCCAAACGAAGGCTCTTTGAGATGTTAGTGTGGCACACGCTATGAGGGGTATTCTAGATCTCGCCTTCAGATTGCATGCGTATCTAGGTTGGTCGGGTCCTGGCAAGAAATACTGAACCTAACTCTCTTTCAATAACATCCATAACATCGAATACGACTCCTTTCTCCCGAGTACGACCTTCCCCTATGATAACTATTCATTCGCTGAGTGGAGCAGATGAGCCCAAGTACGTGACTTAACCTGGTGATGGAGACGAGTGTAGAAATAATGGGTGGAGCTGAGCTGGCTTGCCCCAACTCGCGTCATAGGGCTTCTTCTCCAAATGTCTTGAGGGCGAGCGGAGTCTACGGGATGGGATAGTGTTAGTCTGCATGATTGTCGTGGGGGAGACGGTTGTAGGCTGGTCTTCGTAATCCCTTCGCGCCCTTACGAAATCGTGACTAATTGAGCAATAAGCAGGTTAGATAATTCGACCACGCGCACTACGACGGCTAGGGAAGTAGACTTCCTCGCCCGGCTCGTTGGGGCGATCCCATTCCTGCACGCCTGCCAAGCTTAGCTACGACGCATCATACGCCTTGCACTCCATTCGGTGCTTCTTCCAATCCTTACGCTGGCATTCCGCGGAGCAGTACATGACCTCCCTGCACCTGGAGCACCTGAGTAAATTTCCTCCGTTTTTGGCCTCTGTCGCGTTACAGTTGCGACACTTATCCGTGAACGAACTTTCGAGGCTCTTCTGGTCATGCAATAGCTCTAAGTCTACGACGTCCTCGACTAAAGGCACCGAGAATGTCGGGCTGATTGCTACCCGCACGGCGTAGTCGGACGCAGCGCCATCCCAATCTGGCAGGCTGATGAAATTCTTGGGTAGCTTCCCGTTGCCGCAGCTGCACATAAACTGCTTTCCCATCTCCGTACTCAGCGGGATCGTCGCACCGGGGCTCTTGTACTCGCAATTCGGGCCGTGGCTCCAAGTGCGGCACCGCTCGGCGAGCGCTGGGAGAACTTTCTTCCAGAGAACGAGCTCCTCGTCGTCGACGGTAAGCGCACAGATCTCCAGTTCCCGGAGTATATAAAGAAAAGACTCGAGCTTTCCGGAGTCGATGAGGTGCCTAGTGATGGGGATTACCGCAGCATCTGCCACGACGGATGCCTCGGCCCCGTTAAGTCTTATGGCACGGACGAAGACTAGAATTTGGTTTCCATTTTCAGGATGCTGGAGTACGAAGAGGCCCGTGTTCCCGCCTTGGAGTCCTGTAGCTAACATGAAAATTGTGAAGATTGACTCTTTGAAGTTCATGCGCAGGGAAGCCGGTTCAGTCGAGTCCCGCAGCCTTCGCTCACGGTTGGAGAATTGGTTGGAGACGAGTACACTTAGCCATCGATCCTGCTTCTCATGGAATTGATCCACGTCGAGGATCGGTAGCGAGTCTAGGTTAACATTTTGACAGTTGAGCAGCACGGGCACGGAACCCTTCCCCGGTGTCACGGGGTAAATGAATGATGATAATGGCCCCGAGCTCAGAGGATCTGCTAAAGGGGCAATTACCTCGACGTAGCCCGACGTGCGCGCTATGCGCGTTTTTGCAGTCTCTTTAAGAACCGGAATCGGAAATGCTACGGTATGAACTGTTATTCTCTTGCCGAATACGATGTCGATGGAGAACGGGGATGACTGTTGCAGCTCTATCGAGACATGTTCTGCTAAAAGCTTCCTAACCTGTTCGGAGGAGAAATCGACATGACCGCATAGAGATATGATCTTGTTATCTTCAAAGTTCGCCGTGATTCGTGTAGCTGTGGAAGTGCTAGCTTGAATGGCGCTCTCCTGAGCCACACCGTCCTCGCGGCTACCTGCGAAGGGGTAATTACATATTCCTGGTTCATATCGCGTAATAAAGACGCTAGATGCATCCCTGATTTTGGTCTTATAGACAACCGCCTCGAGCGGGAGATTTTCGACACTGCGGACGTTTAGGAGTATGCTTTTGATCCAGAGTCCGACTTGAGCCGTTGTCGGATCCTTCTGGAGAGCGGCAGATGGCACATAGAAGGACACTACCAGGGGAGACTCCCCTTTTAAACCGAGAGGATCCTGATGGACGATTATTGAGAAATCATCTGCTTCGCGATTCCCCGATGTTTCAACATCACCAAATACCATGCGGACGCAAGCAAAGGCTTGCCAACCAGCAGGGTCACTCGATTTTAGGACGCCCTCGAGCACCGGTGTATAATTAACGTCATCTCTGGTGTTGAATACATCGTCGATTAGCTCCTTCGGTACCACCACTGTGATGCATACCACAGCAGGGACGTCTTTCCATGCATGAAAACCACCCAGGTCAGGGTTCGAACTTGTGTTATCCTCTAACCATTTTTCGGTAAGCAGGCCTTGAAGATGGAGTTGAACGGCTAATTCCTGACGATAGAATTGTCGGCAGATCCTATTCTCTTTACCATCCTGGGTTATCATCTGCAGGAGGTCTTCCCAGAAAGGTGACCAAGAGGTAGATGTGTTTGCGCGAATGTTTTTTAGCAGAGCCGCGAAACTACCTCTATGGAAGTGGAAATACGTATTCCTAAGTTTCCTCATGGTCTCCAGAGGAATGTGGTTCGGAAACGTGGATGAGCCTTCAATGGCAAACATTGCGGTGTAGATTTGGAACACAGTCTTGGAGAGCGCTTGCGGATCAACATAGAGGGTCCCTAGACCGCCAGTTTGTTGTGAGAAGGATGTGTTTAGCTTCCAAGCTAATCGCAAATGTGTTTTCTGCGCATGATCATTTGAGCCGAAGTAATTTAGTATGAGTTCGTCTACGTAAGACGTAGAGGTCGCGTTGGTCCAGAAGTCGACTGGCACGAGGCCGAGGAGGAGGGACATCGTTGATGCGTGGCCACAGAGAAGAGCATCTAACTGTTGCTCGCCCATCTGCCCTGTCTCTACTAATGTCTCTCTCCATAGCGTAGAGCTTGCTGACTTTTTTAGTAAAGGCGCGGCAGCGACCAGTATATTCAGCAAACCCAAACGGTCAGCTAGATTTGAGGTATCAATAACGTCGAATCTTGTTGGCGCCGAGTTTTCCGCATTGTAAGTTTTGGGGTCTGATTCCGCCGTGCTGTTGTCTTGCTGCCGGCAAGCCGGCTTGCTCCCAGGGATTGCAACGGCACGGAGGGCATAGCTGAACGAAAAGGGGTCAGATACGGTAAACCTAAGAGCGATGCGGTCTTCCGGCGTCTCCTTAAATGCTGATACCCATTCCCGAAACTGAGTCTTCGCTGCGGCGACGACATTTAGGATCTCGTCGTTGCCTTCATTGGGACGAAGTGGCGACGCAGGGGCTAGATTTACTACTCCGGCGGCGAGATGAAATCCCAGAAGAGGATCTGTGTAGTAGTCGAGGTATGTATCGGCAGACATAGTCGTGGAAAACATCGGATTGGGGACTGTTCCCGATTGCTTAGAGAAATTGCCGTGTGTCCAGAAGTACTGTTTGGCTTGAAGAACCACCTCCTTTGATCGGATGGATAACGGGGCGGCAGACCTAAAGTCAAGCACGGCGTGTTCGGGTGGTCCACCAGTATCAAGTTTACAAGTCTTTCGAGTGAGTTGGAGGCTTTCTTCGAAGCGATCCTCGGCATTAGACTGGGTTGAACCATACTTTACCCAGATCTCCCTGACTTCCTGCAGCGAAGTCGCATCGTGGAACCTCAGCATCGAGCCATAGCGACTTTTGCTCCACCGGTCGATGTCAGTCGATACCGATATGATCTTCTGTGATTGTTCCTTGATGAGCTTCTCCGATTCTTCGCTGATACGAAGGTGGAAGTAAATATCCCACGCACGGTCGGGATCGACGCCGTCGATAAGGAAGGTGAAGAGAAGAACGTTCCGTGCTAGAATGTGTTAATAGGGACCTCTGTAATTAGGGCGAGCCTGCTGACCTATTATGGCAGTCTCAGTATCGCAACATGTGATATCGAGTTTTCTAGGCGCTATCTAAGTGTTAACGTAAAATCCAAAGGATCCAGAGACGTTCTATTTTATGAAATTCCAACCAAGCTCTTCCCTACAAATGTATAGGGGAAAACTACCTAGGCGATGGTGGGATAAAACTTACGAAATCCTTTCTCGGAGTATACTGTGAATAGTATGTTGCGGACGTCGCTACACCCGAGGAGGAGAATATCGGCGTCCGCGCCCTGGGGCAAGCTTCTAGTAAGGTTGACCGCGGGAGTATGGCCAATAGGGGAAAATGAATTCGTTAATGAGATGCGGGGCGGAGTCAACATGCTGATCAGCGGTGCTCATTGGCACGTCAGGGCTTATTGTAGGTGTTTATGTTCTTATGAGAAGGCGATCTTCTACGTTGGAAAGTCTTGAAACGATTTTGATTCCTCGTAGCTCTGGTAGTAGTTTCACATGAACTTGATGAACTTGATGAACTTGGCTAGAAATGGGACTGGGACAAGACACGGTAGGATGGGCACGTGAAATAAAAAAAATGTGTGAAATAATCGCCGCGATAACTTAGGCAGCTGTACCTAGTTCATCTATGCTGACTCTTGGGCGCCATGTAGAGGTTATACGTGAGGAATGATGAGAATATAATACCTTATACACGCAAAGAAATCCGGAGTTAAGAAGTAATATTCGTGTCTTGGTTTCGCGAAAAAGACCGGGGGGAGTCGAGATGGTGGAGTGGGGGGGACCTGGCACTACCATACCTAGCAGCTGCAGCCGACTGGCATGCGTGCATGGAAGCCCCCAAGCCGCAGTAGGTACTTACTTGGGGCACTAGCTCCGGGGCTGTACGGTGGTAGGTATTTTGTACAATACAAGTGCCGAGCAAAGGATCGTCAAAACTCTATATCTTCACTTCTACAACATCAAAGTAGATAGGGGACATACCATCACATATCACCCCATGGCGTGGGTAGCTGTCGCCCACCAAGGTTATAGATGAAGTCGACTATATCCCCAATAGCATTTTGTCCTATAGAAAACCCGAGGCCTGACCTTGCCATATTAAACACATCAGAAAGACGGCTACTTGCAGCGACGCTCAAACGCCGAACGTCCCTCCAGTCCGCCATGGGAAAACAGACCTTTCACACCCAATCCCCCCCAGTCACTTATAATTTCCACATTATCGTACATGACTTCTTAAACCGACCCAATCGGAGAGCTACCCATTATGCTCCCGAGGCCAAGTGTATCGTAACACCTTGACTCAAATATCTCATTAGGTAGTTGGCCGTTCTGGTCTGTCCATCCCCACCCGTAAGTTCAAACGCGAAAGCCCCGACATTATTGTATGTGTCACCCTAATACATTGTAAGGATGGATGGATAGATGGATGAATAGATGGCGAGATAAGACAGCACATCGGTAGACAGCGGAGCTAGCTGTCTCAGTTGCTACCGAAAAACAGGTCGTCATTATTGGTAAACATGTCGACGCTGTCGAACGCCTCGTCGAACTTACTATCGGACCCGAGCATCAACAGGCTCGAATCGTTATTCGTGAACTGGAGCAACATCTCATCGTCCGTCTCGCCTATCCCGACGAAGCTAGGGATGCTGGACGTCTCGACGCTGGTGCCCAGGGTGATCTCCGTGCCGCTCGAGTTCGGCTCGGCGTCGAAATACCGGTTCCCGGCCGGCGGGGACGAAGAGCGGGAGAGCTCCGGGAGCTCGTTGAACTGGCTGGCTACGCTCTTCGCCGGAGACCCTGGCCGCGACGATAGCGCTTCGGGTAGGAGCTCCTGGCGGAGCGACATATGAGACAGTTGCGAGACGTACGAGTGCACACTGGTCGCTGACGGTGAATGTTCGCTCAGGGGCCCGTCGCTGGAAAGGCTAGGCATCGGCGCAGAGGACGAGCCCAGGCCCTGAAGAGAGCTTGGGTTCATCGTCGTTCCGCCCATTGATACATCCATGATTCCGTCTAGCATGTCGAAGTCGTGCTCAATGTTCTCCGGCGAGTTACCCGCCGATGTGTCCGAGTAGCCGGACTGCGACGAGATCGACGACGTCGACTTGTTCTTCTTGCGGGTGCGGGCTGACTTCTCCTTGCGCTCATCCATATCTGGTCGGTACTTCCGGGGGCGCCCACGCTTCACCACTTTCCTTGTCACACCTTCAAACGCGCCGATACACATCCCACGCTGCTTGTGGCGGGTGAGCGCATCATGGCGCGCGAAGCTGTTGCCGCATTCGCAGGGATAGGGCTTGATGCCCGTGTGTATCTTCGCGTGCCGTTTGAGGTCGTGCTGCCTGACGAAGCACTTGTGACAAGTCGGGCACTTGTACTGGCGATCGTTGAGGTGTGTCTGTACGTGGGACTTGATGTTCTCCTTACGGCCAAACTTCTTATTGCAATCTTCAAAGGTGCAGGTCCACTTATTGTCTCTGGGGTCGGGGCCTTGGATGTACTGGTGGATATCCTCGAGGGTGATGCCTGTTGCCGTCTTGGTTTTCTCAATGTCGATACTGGCGATGCTGGCGGCGCTAGCAATGCTGGCTATGGACTCGTTCCGGCGATGTTGCGGGGTCCCCCGTTGCGAGGCCTTCTCGATTGATTCATCGGTAGGGAGCATGTCGGGCCCTAGATTTGGGTGCTGCATACTCGGCTTATAGTCGAAGGCACCGTTGAATTCGCCCATAAGCGGTGTGATGGGGGTCGTGTGACCAGACAGATCTGAGTTCTCACTAAGGGTATGTGAAGATGCGGGGAGCCCGTCGAAGGCGGTGTCGATTCGGAGGCTGTTGTTACTGACGTTGCTCATATCAAGGAAGTCTGCCATCGGGTCTGATGGGGGATTGAACGTCTCTAACAGGGGCATCGTGTTGGCTCGATTCGGCAGCGGCATCGACACCTGGCTTTCGGCTGCCTGTCGCATTTCATCGAAAGTCGTTCGTGGACGCCGATTTGCAGGCTGCCTTGTCGGCTTGACAGTTTCCTCCATCGACTCGTCATAGCCTTCGGTGAACCTCTGCGGCTGTTGGCTATGCTTGATGGTCCTGTCATGTGGTGTATCCATAGGGGTAAGCGGGAAATAGTCTCCTTTCTGTTAGCCATATAGGGTCTGTGATCTGTCATTAGTTGGGCGTGCTCACCTGTGGCATCTTGACGAGGAGGCGTTAAGGGTCTCTGGACGTCGAGTCCCATGTTCTCGAACTTTGCAACTCTATCCATGATGCCATTGCTAATCCGACGGGAGCTTCTCCTCGTGCTAGAAGTTTCTCCCTCGGAAATCCAACCAGGGCCCGCCGTTGGGCTGTCCTGGAAGCTCATGAACGTTGGCGTGGATAGAGCGCTGGATGGGAACTGGTCGAAGTCCTGAGACGTCGTCATGTTACTGGAGAAACTCTCCTGGTTCTTTTTTATTATAACGTTCATCGGCCCGTTATATATGTCAAGGTTAATGTGCATATCCTGTTGGTTTGCAAGGCTGTCAAACCCTTGTCCTTCAAAGCTTTGGGTCCGTGGCGTCCCGTGGGGGGACATGAGGTAGCCCTCGTCGCTTGCCAAGTTCGCGTATGCTTGCTGGGGGCCCGGGCGAGCCATGCGTTGCTGCTGCGCTTCTCGCAGCACATGCTGTGATGTAATTGATCCTGTATTGTTAGTAGCGTTACTTACCGTTGAAAACTCCTGTCGTGTTGGTATCGTTTGGGGCTGCATCTGTGGTTGCTGTGGTTGCTGTTGTTGTTGTTGTGGTGGTTGTCGTCGAGTGTCCAGGCTCATGCCCCGGCGATGGGACATTCGCGATCGTTGCTGTTGTTGATTTTGTTGATGCAGGTTAGACAGGTGTGTTACGATCTTCGCCGTTTCATACCCTGTGGGTGTCGAGTTCTGTCGTCGGTGTTGTCGGTGTCGGGCGTGAAGACCGCCATGAACCGGATTGGACAGCATCGTGATGGGAGTCGAGCTCGGAAAGGGGAAATCCGTTGTCGATAGGTCCTGGTTGCCGAATGGGCTATCAAATGGTTCCGAAACTGCATCTATCCGTCAGTTTTTGCGGGTTCCGGAGTTGCTCTTGCGAGGGACCGTGGTGAAATTGAAATTGAACTTGGGAGTTAATATGATTGCTCACCTCACGCAGCGCAAGCCAGTCTGGCCGGGCAATTGGGTTCTTAAGTCGTCCTCAGCAGCAGCAGGCGAACTTGGCAGACGAGAACTAGATAATTGTAAGTGTTGCCTTGTTCAGGCGTATGGGGGAATTCTAAGGAAGACGATGGCCTCGCTCGGAGGACCTGTCAGTAAGTTAGATCAGAGATGCAATGCTCTGTTGAAGCTCTTGTCTTCTGCGAGAGCTGCAAAGTTTAAAAAGTTCAAAGTGGATAATAATTTCTAGGATGGGTTGATCTTGGTATGCAAGATAAGGCAGAGAGAGGTAGGGAACGGACGCGTGAAGTGTTGTAGATAGTATTATTCTAAAAGTTACAGGTAAAATGGCCGGGGGTAGGATGTCGCTCTGTGTTGACTTGGGATGCAGCTGGTTGCTAGAGCAACACGCCGTACGCTTATCTATTGGCCAATGTCGTTAGTCTTTACGAGGTCAGAGTTCTCGAAATGGCCAATGAACGTATGATGTACTGGCCTAATCGGGTTAGTGCTGCTGTTACCGGCCCGCACGAGCTTGGCTCTAGCGCTCTGCAAGCTGCGCACGGCGACGTCGTTTCCTCACCGATCGGGCTTAGACCCACATGCAACTGGCATTGAACTGGCATTAGGCTGGCATTAGACTGGCATTAAGCCGGCATTAGCGACAAACCCGATCTTTTCGATTCTGCATTTCTATTTACGTTCATCATATTTCTTCATTTACTTCTTCTCCCGACCCTCAACGTCATCCCGCTACTTCACAAATAACTTGTCTTCATTCGAGTTTTTCCTTGAAACTTTTCTTGAAATGTCCATTTTCCTAGGCGATATTTTCCGAGACACGCCGTCGAAAATTTCAAGGAATTTTAGTCCACGACGATCAGATCGTCGAATCAAGTTAAAACCCTCTTTTCGATCACCCCACAGACCACAGACTCTCTCCTCCCCGGTAGGTCACGTACCATCTCTACCTTACCTCCTCTTAGGTCGTTACATTAATTTATGTTAGGGACAAAGCGCTCGGACGAGGCGTTTCTTTCGATGATTTTATTTTGCCCAGCCAGCGGCTGAATCATATCTACTAGGCAAGCTCTCCTGGAGATTATATTCCAAATCATCCCCTGGCGAGTTTTATACGGGCCAAGTCATTTCTATTTAAGTCGCATGTTTACGACAACAGCCTCAGATTTTTAGACACGGGAAGCGAACCCTAGATACCCATACCCATGAACCCTACGTGCATGCAGCTCCAAGTAGTCCGTTCTATATCACAGCGCCACATATATCGTGTTCATGCAATAACCTGGCGGATTCTAGCGTGGTGAATTCAAGATGCACGTCAGACGTTAACGCTGATCGGGCATGAGTATTATAGCCTGCCGCTCCATCCTCCTAGCCTGCTGTTTGCCCATATTTATACAATGTGATCGCGCACATGAACTCCACTTTGTCTACACATCATATTTGATATCTTTCCCACCTAAAACATACTCTATTGACTGAGGGCTAGTACGGTTCGCGGGAATTAGACGGCCCTCGCTGTTGGCGGAAGTCTACTACGATATTTGTTCCATTACACCCAGCGGGCGCTTGGCGTGAAAATCTCTCCATATCTCCTAGATACGCCTTGAAAATTCGCCTTGTCACACATATAAGCTTTTCTACAGGCTAAAACAAAATCTCGCTATTGCCGGAGTTGTAGCTTATACGGGGGCTTACTTATCCGCGAAGACAGATATTTCGCTCTAATACCAGGTAGCTATCAGCTCGCGGGTCGCACGTACGTAGGTAGTAATAACACGCCTCTTAAAAACACATCCAGGGACGTTTTAGCTTGTGGGCTCCCCGGGCCTATCTGTAACGATCTAAGCAAGGCAAATCAAGGACACGGACGTGGACGGTGGACGTGCTGTGCCGAATCTAAAGCGCTGCGGATCCCAAAAAAAAAAAATCTACATCGAATCTTCGACGATGACGAGGGACCCCGGGCGGCCAGCTCGGTCCAATTCCACGCACGTACACTACGATGCGAACTAGCTTCCCCAGAATTCGGGCATGTCATTATATTACGCCGGGTTATAGAACGTACGTCAGACGCTGGTAAATTACATAATCACACGATCTCTCATTAGAGTCATTCTCCGTAACGCTTCATTCCCCGGCTTCTCCCCCATCATCAACAATGCCTTCTTTCCCTTGTCCGGATATGTCGGACCGGTACTGACTGGCTGTGACGGCCGAAGGGCCCCGGCTACCATCGCTCGCTTGAGTGCCGGTCTCACAACTACTTAATTTTCCTCTTTTTTTATCCTTTTTCCTTCCCCCCTTTTTTTCCTTTTTTTTTTCCTTTTATTCATTATTCCTGGGGACCGCAAACGAAAGTGCAAAGTGCAGCACGTTGCCGATTATCGCGAGACTTAAGGAATGAGCAACATTCCTTCGTTCCGTGTATTTGTGCCGTAGAAATCGCGACGGCACGAGCTGTCGTCCATCGAGATAGCTGCATAGTTGTATTTAGACTGGGGCCCAGGGCATGTCGTATACGAGGGGGCAGATGTCCAAATCCGGGAACTCCTCGCCGCCCTCCAATATAAAATAATTGATAAGGCCCGCCGGACCGTCATTGGCGGTTAGCTTCCACTGCTGCTCACCCCTTCGCCCCTCTCCTCTTTCGTAGCTGCCGTAGATGCATCCGCAGACGCACGCATCCGTTATGTATAGCTCGTTCCGAATATGGGTTAGGAACGGGATCCATGAGGTGTTCCGGAGATGTACGTCGCGGAGGCAGAGTCCGCGGAGTGTTTTCTTGTGGCGACGGAGGAAGCCCATCAGTTCATGCCGGGTGCAATTGACGTTGTTTAGTTTTAGGACCTTCAAGCACGACCAGGTGTGCCCCGCCGGGACAATTTGGCTGAACGGTGCGCTCAGCAATTCCCTGATCGAGAAGATTAACGAAAAGTCCAGTTTGCCTGCGTTGTAGCCAAACGAGAGCGTCAGCGTCTCGAGCTTTGTGAGAGTCGGGAGGCATTTTCGAATTGCGCCGGAGTTAATGATCCTTCTGCACTCATCGACTGTTTCATCCGGAGTCATTCCGTCAAGCGGGTAGCCGTTGACGAACCCAGCGTCGAATTCTTTGAGGTCGGCGACAGGATCGAACAATGTCTCGAGTTCGGCGTCTTCTATGTCGAAAAAGCACCAATCCAGGTCACGGATCGTCAGTCCGCTTAGTTTGGTCTGTGCATCTGACAGCACTCGTAGGAGCATGTCCAAGGTTTGTACCCCGGCGCCGCTTACTATAGGGGTATAACGCAAGAATGGGGGCGGCACGGGGCGGGTTGGGTCCGGATCGAGGTTATGTAGGAGTTGAAGGCTGTGGGGGTCGTGATGAAGTGTAATTTTTTTGAGCCGCGGAAACTTGGGAAGAGCCTCTAAGAAGGATACGTAATCGCGGTCCGTCGCTAGAATATTGTCCTGATCGTTGAAAAAGGCTTCGTACTGCTTGTAGTTTCCGGGGAGGCCGCCATGTTCAGAGCAGGCTTGTGTTCCCTCGAGGGCCTCGTAACCATCTTCACTCAACTTTGGGTCTGCCAATGTGGTCGGAGCATACTCTATCGATCGGACGCCTCGGGCAATGTGAGGTTTGCCCGACAAATCAACTAGCTTTTGAAAATAGTCACTCGTCATGTACAGGAATAAATTGGAGCAAAGGTACTCCGCGGCGATGTGTGAAAATGCTTTGCTGACGAGTCGAAGTTGGCTGATATCTTTGCGCTCAAGCAGCGAGCATATTTCGTGCACCGTCTCTGTTGGGAGCTTGTTCATGTTGGGCCGTTTGAAAGAAATTCTCCGAGGGCTAATATAGAAGACGATGATGAGAAGATGCTTTACTCAGAGGTATTAATTATCATAGAGGATAGAGGATCGAGTTTGATGTTGCAGCTTTAAATGAAGCAGTGATATGTTTCTTTTTTTTCTTTTCATAGGACGTGGGCGGCAACGGTAGATTCCAACTTATGAAGAAGGGGGGGGGGGATTTTTTTTATAAGTCGTTACTTAGGCACGGACACCAAGCCGGTCTTGGCGTTTGTTCATAACATACCCAGTAAGGTGAATGGGAATGGGAAGGTCGTGCCTATTTTAAAACAAGGTATAGGTACCTATTCAGATGAAGATTTTTGGTACGGTATGTATTTATCATTCGGTAAGCTGGAGGAGCGAAGGGCCCTTCCCACCGTACTATTGGGTCCCCGCGATTTCCTTGGAATTGTGTTATTCCCATTGTCCTCCTGAGCAACCCGGATGGGTATTGGTTCAAGTCGCTCGCTCCCGGCAGCCAAGACTCTGGAAGCAAACTTGAGGCGTGCGGGACCGGGCATGGTCAGTTACTAGGTAGAAGAGAATAATAGGGAACTGTTATCTGACCGTCTACATGATCCTCGGGGGAAAAACGAGTACACCTTCCCCCCTAATGTACCTAATGTCTTCTTGTTGCTTATAAAGCTATCGCCTCGGTACTCAACCCAACCTTGGTGTTGATCTCAAAGAAAAAAAAAATATAAAACGCTCCATGGGGTAGCTGGATTGTGTCTCTCGTCAAAACTTCAGTGCGCGAATCTGAAGTCAAGCCTCCTGGAACCCTGGAGTTTGGTGGTTTTCCTGTATTCGACCTGCTGTTGGTCGCTTAATGCATTCCATAAGCGTTCCTTTTGCTTGTTCCTCCAAATGTAGTATAATTTCGTGAGTAGGAACACGAGAATGGCAACTAAGTTGACCGCGAGTAGCGTCGTGTTCCCGCGGCGGTATAGTGGCTTGTCGTCGTCGCGATATATATAGGAGGCATATACGTTCCCAGCCTGGACGCTCATCTGATTGTCTGTTAGCTGTGCTCTCCAGTCACGTATCGAGAGCGTGCTTTACATTATATAACGCAGCCGAAACGGTCCGCGTGCCGACGTTATTAGAATTTTTGGAGCACCAGCCTACTAATATAGCATCTGGCCAGGCGTTAGTATGATAGAGACACCACGAGGATCTAGTATAGAATACGTACGGCAGTATGGGTAGGAAAGCAACGTCATAATGATTGCGTAAGTACCCCATCTATCTTCAACCACCCCTCCCCAGAACCTCAGAGCAAAGATGCATGGCAGGGTCCAAAGCGGCTGCACGATGGCCACCAAGGATCGTTCGCCTAGCCACTCGGATAACCTGGTGAGCAAGAGAAGGTTGATGATATGCATTACGTCCTTGTTAAAGTTAACGAAACTCGGCCGAGGCACCAAGGACACCTAGGGACGAAAGCTTACAGCGGGAATGGTAAGGAGGTTGGTATTGAACGTGCTAAATCCAAGAGATCGGAGTATGAGGGTGAGATAGGTCTTCGGAGGTGATTGTGGCACGTAAGCGCAGAAGCCAATAGCATATAAAGGCCACAAGTCGTAGTCTTTTAAGGCTTCCCATAGCCGCCTAGGCGTCAACGCCTGACGGTTGTGCATGTCTCCCTTGGAAGGGTCGTCCCGAAGCACTCGGTTTACCACAATAGCTTCTTCTCGCTCCGTAAACCAACCCCGCGGACGGAACCATGTCTTGGTCTGCACCGCAGACGCTGGCATCATGAAGAACGAAGCTATCCCAACACATAGCGTGATGGATCCCTCAACCAGAAAGAGCCACCGCCAGCCTTCCCAGCCGAAAAGGCCTCTTAAATGCAGTAGTGCAAAAGCCAGAAGAGAGGTGACGATACCCGTGACGGAGAGTGTTGTCCAGAAGTAGCTTAGTCGTATTGGCAGCTCGCGCGATGTGTAGAAGTACGAAAGCCACAGTACAAGGTCGGGAATGAATCCTCCCTGTGATGTATTAGATCGATGAATGGAGTAGCCCTCTAAGTCAGGTGGTTACCTCGAGGAAGCCGAGTAAGCTTCTAGTCAGAAAAAACGAACCGCGGCCAGAGAGACTGCACTGGGCGATGGCAACGAATGACCACAAAACCATCTGCATGGGAATCCAACGATCCGGGCCCATAGCTTTCGATACGAGTTGAGAAGGCAGTTCGGCAAGTAGAAAGGAGACCAGGAAGATAGAATGTCCGTAGTTGTAGTCTATAAGCCGTCAGTAACGCCATTATATCCCGTTGTGTAGCGTGCCCTAGATACCTAGGTAGGTACCTTGGCCGGCATAGGGATAGGGGTTTGTGTTTCGAAGTTTAGTCGAAGAACACACCCGACAATGGTTGTCTTGAAGTCAAGGAAGACGAGATCTAAACACTCTATTTCATACCATTAGTGTCTAAGCCTAAATCATCCAGCATGTTATCGGAGACGGCCTGCGAGAGATTGCCGCGATCCACTTGTAAGCCGAAGAACATTACGCACTGAACCGGAAGAAGACGTCAGCAGCCGTAAGAGTAGGAACTCGGCAGCTCCATACCGCCCATAAACAGACTCTCCAGTCGAGCTTCCGGATTAATTCCTTTTCTTCTCTAGCCGACCACTCCAACTTGGGGTTGAAGACGTGTCTGCATTCATAATGGCAGTTTTCGTAGACGTGCCTCCAGTACTCTGCAGTCTCCGTGTCTAAGAAGGGGTTTTCTATCTCTATCATAGAACTTTCAACTTGAATAGTTTCACCGAGGAGAGCCGTGGGGCTTTCGTTGGGTGTTGTATCTAGGGATCCATATGTCTTCTGGTCGTCCGGGTCATCTGAGGCGAGCGGTTGATAAGACATTTTGGTTGAAAGCCGGGGGAGCGTCCGGAGCGCTGGGAGTGCGGGCTCTATGGCAGTCAAATCTGATAACTCAAAACTCCGGGCGTCGCCGCCGTCAACAAGCGTATTACGAGATGAAGTAGGAAATGGCACTCCAACCGAATCCCTCTCTGAATTTGCCGCGTATTTGGGAGACATGACGGCCGGGCCGCACCCCTCCCGGGACACGGTATTTAACAACTTGGATAGTTCATGTGCAAGAATGTATGAGATGGTATGTAGGAATAGGTGGGATGGATGGCGTGCTGCATAAGCGCTGCTCACGCGGGCTCTTGAGTGTCGCGGATGAAGATCGGCTTTCCATAACTAGCAGTAGGTTGGTCTAGTAAGGAGCTCGTTGGGCTACCGTCCACACACACGCTGTATACATGGGTAACGCATTTAAGACATCGCATAGGAGATAATAAGGGGCATAGGGGTCCTCGGGATGGGGGATGGAAATGTTCGTTAAGTTGGCAAAATACCATGTTGGTCGTCCCAATTAGGGATGAGGGATGATACTATGGAAATATCTGTACAACCCGACGCCCCCATCACGTTCGAGAGAGGGTTGCAAGGGTAATGAGGCTGATCGAATAGCATGTCGAGATTTGCGATTTGGTGATTGCGGTTGAAATTTCACCATTCTCTCGGATTTCCGAGTATTTTGCTGGGTGTACTGACTGCACCGCCACGCGCGCGTCTCTAGCCACAGCTAGTGGTGTGCCTTAGGTAAACTGCCAAAATGCCCCCACACTGGGAATATCGGAAAAGAAGAACATCCGTGTGTCTTGTTAGGTCCTGTTTTAGGTAAGGCACCTAAGTACCTAGGTACCTACCAAAGTGTACATGTGACGTCAAGCCGAGGTGCAACCGAGTCTGACAAGCAGCGTTTCAATACGAGCGCCAAGAGGGTTTCGAAGCTCCACCAGCGACATGCTACAAGGCAGCTGCTGGATAGAAGACCTAGCTCACCTGTTTTATAGCCGCAAATCTTTACTCGAAGGCAGTCGCGACATAACAACGGGTATGGACTACCTTACACAGCCCACTATGTATTCTTGTATAGGCAGCGCCTGCACAGCCCAGCTGCCTTGTTGCTGTACGCGTGTATGCCAAGGAATGCTCTTGGCTATCACCACAGGTAGGTACCACGGCGCATAGGCAGGTACGTTGATTGATGTATCGAGTCGATGCTATCTGTAGGTCGTGGGTACCTCGATACCGGGTGACAACAGGGTACCTGATCGCCGTGGAAGAACGTCGTATAGCCGTTCTCGTGGAGAAAGTGGCCATTTTTAACCCCATCATCTTTTTCCCTTTCCTTATCCTTACAGTGCATTCTCCTACCCACCACACCTCGTTTTTATCCTGTCTCCTACCCTCTTGTACAATACAATCAATGCACCATTAATTATCTGTTTTTCGAATTACGTCGATTTTCTCTGCTCTTGCTCTTGCTCGTGCTCGTGCTCGTGCTCGTGGTCTTGCTATTTCCTGAAAAATACTACATACTATCCATTGTCCCGTACATACAACCAACGCATCAATCCACCGTTCGATTTTCTGTCGCTTGCATTTCCATCTCATCTTATCTCATCTCGTCTCGCTTCGTCTTGCTTTTTCCTTGGCTGGCCAAAGAAGAACTTCGTCGACGTCCTAAACAATTCGGAAGAAAAAAAAAAGAAATATCGCGTTCCACACCACCTCGAACTCTTCGACTCCTTTCACCACAGCCAAAATGCAACTGACTGTCATCTCCCTATCGCTCTTCGCAGCCTTCGCAGCCGCTCAGAACTCTACCTCGCTCCCAGACCTCGTCTCCCAACTACCACAATGCGCCTCGGGTTGTCTAGGCTCTTCTTCGCAGTCCGTCGGGTGCGCCACGACGGACTTTGCCTGTCTCTGCGGTGAGGACAAGCGACAGTCATTCATCACCAGCATCAGTTCTTGCATCGGCTTCTCGGCGAAGTGTTCGCAGGACGACATTAGCAGTAAGTAATGCCAATTAAGGAATCGCGTACAATAAGTACAACCCGACTAACGATCCACTAGAGCTCAGCAACCTGGCCCCTGAAATCTGCACCGCCGCGACGTCGAACCCTGATCCGTCCGCTGTTGCCTCGGCGTCCAGCATCGTCGCCTCCGCCGTCGGCACTGCGACTCCTACCTCGACTCCTGACGCCGGTGCCAGACCCGAGGTCGGGATGGGCTTAGTCGGGGCCGCCGTTCTCGCCGCTCTGGCATTGTAAGGGCTTGGGTTCTCATAGGAATATCGGAGGGCATTACATCCTCACACGGCACATAGACTTCACGTTCATTCACGACTTGGACCGGAACTGGGACAATTGGCTACATCTTAGATAATAGATTGGTCGGACGGATCGCGATTCGCTGGGTTGAAACCCTTTTAGGGATTGGCAACGGATTCCGGAATTCGAACAGGCTTCTGGGGTTTATTTGGTTTCAGTGGCATGGAAGATGTACGGTGCTTAATGCATACACCGTGTAAGGTAGTCCGCATTATCCCGGCGTATATTCTAATATCATGGGTACATAGTAGTTGGTAGTGACTGGAACAGACCGCGAATTCCGGGTGGAATTTTTATTTTTTCCTTTCATTACGATAGCGGCCAGTGGGTTAGATGCTATTCGCATAGTGATGCCAAGGTACCAACTAGACGCGACCGCCCAGTTGTCAAAGGGTTATCGAATGACTTAGCGGCCCACGATGGCTGCGGTCCGAGCCGTTGGTGTTGCTTCTGCGTTTAAGGACATAGAGAGTGATTCAGTAACAGCGAAACACTCAGTAGTACCAGGCGACAGCGCGGAACATCCATCGTTAATGCTAACACTAATACTACTATTCAAAGTAGCGTTGAGCGCTACCGAGAGTCCGCCCGGTTTTAGGCTCGTCAGGCTAAGCTGTCATTAGTATCGTGATCTAAGTAATATTCAGACCCCCTTTGCCCCGACTCTGCCTCTAAACCCTCTAGACATCCCTAGAATTGTATAAGACATTTCCTTGAAACACCGCGTCTGCCAGCTAGCCCTAAACACCGAATCAAGCTCAAAATAAAGACTTCTTTCTGGGAAGATCATCGATGTTAGAGAAACCTGAGACGAGACCTGAGAGACTTGACGGCGCCATTTTCCCCGGATGTCCCTAGCCTCCTTCTATCAATGAGCATCAGAGCGTTGATATTCTCGAGGTAATCGATAAGCAGATCTATCCCTAAAGATGAGGACCTCTCCTCTTCCCTTGCGTAGGCACCGAATAACGTCTAATCGGTAGTCTAACCAGCGCATCGGCGAACTTACATTCATCTAGAGATCTTCGTTAGCCCGTTAGAACCATCACCATAGATCCGCACCATAAGTATCCGACACTAAGTGCTCCGTAGCAGGACCTGAATGTCTATCGCCCCTTACTACTACCCCCTTCATAATACAATCCTAAAGGACAATGCGCTTTTCAGTTGACTAAGCGTAGCGTGTATATGAGCTACTATATCCATTCACGTAAGCATGGAAACGATATCCCGGCTTGCAGAAGAACTTCGAATATCCGGATTGATCTTTAAATACAGGGAGTGTGTAGCCCAGCGAAAAGACAATTCATGAACCGCCCCGTAGATAACAGCTCAGCCAGAATAGCTTGAAAGTCGCGCTGTCTACCAGGACCACAACATTCCAATACCTAGGCAGTCAAGTGCGGCTAGGCTCTAGATGAACGGGTAAGGTGTAACAACCCCGGCAAGAACAAAATAGAATGAAGTTGCATAGACTTCACCTCATCCCCTGGTTTGCTTTGGGATATCCGCGTTGAAACTTGGCTGGTATCATCAACGAAGTCAGGCAGTTGGCTCGTCGATGTTCGTGTGGATAGTAGATAGTCTCTTAAGTCTGGGGATAGCAGCGCCGGCCAAAGAGGCACGAATGACGTCGAGACAGAACAAATTAGTATTCTAGCTCCTGCGAAAGCTCATAGAGTTCATTCCCGTCTATAGACTCCGCGAAGGCAAGAAATGGCTCTGATTGGATCATGGGTGTCGGTGTCGGCGGGGGAGAACGTAAGACTTTGCTGACGCTCTCACGCCCTGGGAACTCTGAGAAAGGACGCTATTCATGGATATTAGATCCTTTTCATCTCTATGGCTTATCCTTTAGACATAACAAACCAAAGGGAACTCCCCGCATCGCCCATTAATCTGGCGTTTGGCACTAATCAAGGGCCTTCGAAGCTCTGCCTCTGACAATGGTTCCGTGGACGTTTTAGTTGCAAAGTCCATTTTCCCTGGATGGGTCGTCCAAGAACTCATACGGCAGCTCCGCGACGATGCAACCTAGATACGAAACGTAGAGATATGAATCCCAGGATTATGAATTCCACTGGGGGGGAGAAGGCGGGATTCTAAGTGTACGTATAAGGCACTGAATCTCTTCGCTGGTACCGAGCAAGAGTCAAAGTCTCGAGTGTCTCCGGGTCATCATGGCCAGGCTCGAATTAAAGAGATATTTAGTGTAGTTAAACCTTTTTACTCGGTTGGGAAACTGGCATCGTTCGCTTGGGGGGCTTTGGAACTTGTCGCTATTAAGGACTCCCTGCTAAATAGCTGTTACCACCATTGATATTCCGGCGTCGTCTCGCGTCCGCTTTTGGATTCAGGGGCTTGACTACTCTTTAAACCTAATTCCAAACTCGTTTCCATTATCGGCTCAACACACATACTTGGAGGTCGGCGGAACCTAGTCTTGACCGACTAGGTATTTCGTGCACCAGTTCGGGGGGTGGCGAGCTCATCTAGCCCGCTTATAGAGAAATCGTCGACACACGTGCGTCATCGAGAGCGAAGGAGACCCGGTTCGAATATTTCGTAATCCGTCGCTCTACACACGCGATCGACGTCAATCTAGGCGCTTCTCTTGGAATTCGATCAAGCAAGTAACTCGTCAACCCTACAAGATTCTTCGTTTACCCATCTTATATTTATCTCTAGGAGGCGTTAGCGGGGATGAGTCGTTTCTTGCCTGACTATGACCTTAAATATTCAAATGTAGGCTTATTTTCACGAAGAGGTGTCATCAGAGTTAACTTGCGTGCTCATAATTCCCAATTATAGGAAAGATATCTTCTTTACGTGATAAATCCTGCCTCGTTTCGCGGGTAGTACGCTGGCAGAGCTCGATTTCGATCTCCTCGTAGCAATGACGCCGTCCAGCCTAGGAGCAAGCTCTAACTGCTTACCTTAACGGATTTTAAACCGCGAGAAACGCGGGGCTTTTTGGGCCATAGAAATCTACGCGAATTAGACTTATCCCGTACGAAAGCACGAAATTTACACATTAGATCATGCTAGTCGAAACCTAGT
Source organism: Pyrenopolyporus hunteri (assembly GCA_902806595.1). Classification (NCBI taxonomy): domain Eukaryota; kingdom Fungi; phylum Ascomycota; class Sordariomycetes; order Xylariales; family Hypoxylaceae; genus Pyrenopolyporus; species Pyrenopolyporus hunteri. The sequence continues at coordinate 596,589 of CADCXC010000046.1, forward strand.
ACCTTGCTTGGGCGCAAGAATTACCTACTCATGGGAAAGCTTATACTCGTAGATCTAAAATTAATGATATATACCATTGCCTTTGACTTTCTAAGAGCGGACGTGCGAGGCGTATGTTCCTGCCTTGCTACTCCAGGCCTACATGGGTTAAGCTGAGAGTCTGGGCTTCTCTAACCCTAGTTGGAGAGCTGGGGGATTTTTAGGGCTTTCATCCACTGCACCAATCCAGTTCGACCCATACGATTACCCAGAAGACCATACAGGAATAAATGATGGGGCATATGAATATGTGATAGATGGTTTGCATGTTAGCACCTACCAGTCTTTACGTTCTGGGATTAAGGCAGGAAGATGCTGATAATGAAGCATCCGTGTAGCGTCTGTCGAGTTTGGCCTCGCCTTCTTCCGGTGTAAGTTCCGGATAGTACACTTAGCTGATCGTCATTATGTTCATGTGGCGCCTATAACAGAGGGACCAGTAAGCAGCCACGCAACTCCGATTGGGTATGCTGTTCTTCTCGCGATCTTCAATGTTTCAATTGGTATGTCTCTTAACGCTACTCGTACAAGTGGTGAGATATGCACTTCGAAGACACACATCCGCGAATCTTAGTATGTATTGGTGTCAATGGGTGAGTCAATATCTACAACCCAAGAACTCTTTGATCCGCCTACCAGGTATTCAACTATATAACGGTTTGTCTAGAAGCATCGCCGTTGGACTGTCAGGGCAGAACAAATTCGAAGCTTTTCTAGACGATTTCAAGGGGGATGCTCGAAGACAGTGAGATGCATCGTTCTACCCTCTTCCCCAGCTAGGGGTCCACCATGCGAGCTTCTGCAGCCTCCCTTGTGGCTGCGATAAGCGATCCCAAAATTTTGGTTCCGATCGGTTCCCAAGAATATCTAAAGCAGTTGTTCCCGTCACATTCCCTTGGGAGTGGGTGGCATCATGCTCCTGGCATACATAATTTCGGAGGATTTATGAACTGTCACAGGCGATCCAGCAAGAACCCGACTTGGCGCTTCACGGCATCGAACCGCATGCGACTCTAAGGGCTACGGATGGCCTGAAAAGGGGTCGTAATAGTGGGGGTATCTTACCAATATTGGTGGCTACAAGCCTTATTGATATTGGCCCTAAATCTACGCACCGGTGTGAGAGCTGACTATCCTAGGACGGCAGTAGATCCCGTACCATTTTCAATATCAATACAATAGCAACACGTCTGTGGGACTCCCCCAAGCATGCTATTGCTACACAATGCATGTAAGGAAGTACGCTTCACTGTCTAAGAACTCACGGGCACCGTCCAAAAAAATCGGATGTGCACCTCGATCGAGTTGGAGGTTGTGATGTGAGTAGGCACATAACAAGCATTGACCTAGCATTCCTGCTGCGCTATACCTGGAAAGTGGCTAATGGATTATCAATAGGAGAGAGCAGGGGCAGATCCGTAAGTCGATGTTATCAATGTCGTGTTGAGCATTACAGGGCCCCACCATCCTCACCGGCGGGGGGCGGGACGTCCTTTATATCGATATATGTGTTTGAAACATTGAGCGAATATCGTAGGTCGATCTTCTAGTTATGAGAGGGGGCACGCAGTAAACGATGCGGTCAAGAGTGGCAAGGTTCTATGACTGGTGCGCCTCTTAACTAACTATTTAAACGACTTATTCTCGTCCTACCTTGTAGGACGCCACCCTCCTTCATATATGGAGACATAGAGTTGACCAACATGTTGATTCTATGGACCGGTATACATTTTCACAATAACCCCAAGTCCTCTAATTACAATATATTGCCTTCTTGGTCTATGTCACACATCTTAGCAGGCTTTGGTCCGTTTCGTGTATAAGTGGTAGTTGCTTACGTTGTCTATAGGGGTAACCTATAGATGTATACCGCCAGCTTGACATCGATATCCTTAGCCTACCCACCAGCCCCCTAATATTCATCCCGACGCCCGCCTAATCATAAGGGACGCCTCCTTTTTTACTATGCTAGTTTTGGTTCACCTTACTTCGTGGCTTTAGCCGTGGGGGGATGTGCCACCACCATTATTAACTAAACGGCACACAACAGTACGCCATGCCTTAAGGAGATGTCGAACTACCCAACTAGGTAGATGATAACCCGCAAGAATGGGTCTTTGGACCGAGGGCCAAGGGATCTACGAGTTGGCGGCATTGTATGAGAAGGCGATAAGCATTGCTGAAAGCGGATAGGACGCCACGCTGCATATCTAAAAGTACGCCAGCTGTCTATGAGCGGATGGACACCTCGATTAGGTAGCTTAGTGTCAATGCTCATAGCCGGTTCGTGTACGTTGATCTGGCATCGGGCATTCCGGAAACCCACTGCAAGAGATCGCTGTGCGTCTCGGTAGTGCTTCTCGGTATTGCTTGATTTGACCTCAAGCGTGGCATTGGATTAATCATTGGCCGCTTGACCAGCCTACAGCCGTGTAGGTATACCATCCTACCATAACAGCCAACGTGGTAAGTACCTACACCTAATATGCAAGCAGGTAGCCACCCTTTCGAAATTAATGAAATCCCAACAGTTAGCTTGGGAAGCAGGGTTCGTTCATGCATCAATTCTTAACCTTCTGTTCCAGGTAGTCTCGGTTTAGTTGAAGCCTCAATATAACTAGTCATATTTACCCCCCGATCCCAATACAGATAGGCACGGCAAACGATCTTAATATCAATTTTCATGCACGTATTATTGCTGTGCGTTTTCCTTTCTCACTTTCCCCTTGAGCGAAAATGCCTTAGACGGACAAGTCTTGTAGATTAGAGATTAGAGGTCTGAGGCCCAACATTGACAAATACTAGGTACCTAGTTAGGTATGTGCTTTACATTTAAATAGGTAGATTTGCAGATAGATGCGAATTGAGATTGATAAGTTCGTGAAGTGTGCACTCGCTAAGGTAAATATGTTGTGGCCCTTCTAACCATCTCATATAAGGGGGAAACGAATCATTCAGTCTCGTTGAAAATTTAACTGTAGGTATACCTAGGTAGGTAGGTAGGTAGCTTAGCATAACGAAAGGCCAACAAGTGGCACTACAGAAGCTGTAAATAATAGCTGGCGAGATTGTTCACTGCTTGCAGTTTTTGCAGCGCCTCGAGGCCAGCGTGAAGTGACCTCTCGATATCCTCAACCTTACTCCTTTCTAGCTCACCCTTTCGGCCCTCCAAGTACATCCTAAGCCTCGACACACTTAGGTATATAGTCAAAGGCATAAAGGTATGCGCTTTTAAGTAGCCAAGGTATCCGTGTTCCTTCGCCAGTCGGGCAATTTCTTGAGCGGACCAAAGGCCCCGTTCTTGATATTCCCAGACTAGGGGATGGTCTTGGCCATTTGTTAGACCCATCTCCATGGTACGGCATAGGTATAT